>OZ025290.1:26054166-27315000 GCA_964019185.1 Maratus speculifer | reverse complement strand
GACGCTTGGCTCCCAAGGGGTTGTGTAAAAAAGGCGTACAAACACTGTGTTTCAAAAAAAGGTCTGCCTGACTAGGTGTTGTGTAAAAAAAGGCGTACTGTCAACAGACGCCTGGCTCCCAATGTGTTTGTTTAAAAAAGACGCCTGAGTTGGAGACTCCCAAGGCGTACTGTCAACAGACGCCTGGCTCCCAATGTGTTTGTTTAAAAAAGACGCCTGAGTTGGAGACTCCCAAGGCGTACTGTCAACAGACGCCAGGCTCGCAATGTGTTTGTTTAACCCTTTCAGGGGCAAGGTATTTCTGCTCCGAAAATGTTCAAATAATTGATTCACACCACAATTTAAGAACAGATTTATTTGAAAATAATCAAGAGCTGTTTTTCACGAATATTATAAAATCCAAATTGTACTAAAATTATACTGGTGCCAGTTCGAAATTGGAACAGTAATATTATGTGTTTGCACACTGCAAACACCGCCCCTGAAAGGGTTAAAAAAGACGCCTGAGTTGGAGACTCCCAAGGTGTTGGTTTAAACCAGACGCCTGGCTCCCAAGGTGTTGGTTTAAACCAGACGCCTGGCTCCCAAGGTGTTGGTTTAAACAGACGCCTGGCTCCCAAGGTGTTGGTTTAAACCAGACGCCATGCTCCCAAGCTAGACGCCTGTGTCCGGTCCCTCGGGAGACATGCGTCCAAAATCGTCCCACCGGTTTTTTTCTGTGCGATTCGAGTCGCACGCTCCACGTCTCGGGCCACAGAAGGGTGGGACGGAAAAAAAACCGTAGGTCGCACCGTGGCGGGCCTCCGTGTCACGAGAGCGAACATGGAGGCTCTTTGTAGAAAGCGTGTGACTAGGTTGGAAAACGAAAAACGGGGCGACAGTCGAAATAAGTTTTTATCCAACCCTGGAAAACGAAATCTGGAGTCTCTTTTTTATGTAGATATTCAAAGATGAGTATAGATATTTAAAGATAATTATTAGATGAGTCATTGAATCAGATGAGTCATAAAAAAAAAAAAAAAAAATTTTTTTTTTTTTTTTTTTTTTTTTTTTTTTTTTTGAGATGAGTCATAATATTTTTTAATGACTCACCTAATTATTTAAAAAAAAAAAAAAAAAAAAAAAAAAAAAAAAATATGACTCATTTCAAAAAAAAAAAAAAAAAAAAAAAAAAATATGACTCATTTCAAAAAAAAAAAAAAAAAAAAAAAAAAAAAAAAATATGACTCATTTCAAAAAAAAAAAAAAAAAAAAAATTTTTTTTTTTTTTTTTTTTTTTTTTTTTTTTTTTTTTCTAAATCTTGCGTCCGGCGTGAATCTGTCCTCCATTCTGACCCCACTGCATGGGAACCTCTCTCAAACGGCCCTTCAACTTTACCCTTTATAAAGAGAGGGTGTCTGGACTTGTGTTTCGCGTCGGACGACACCCGAAAATAAAAGTGTCCAGCAGGGATACGGAAAGGGGCCGGAACGTTCCCCTCGGTCCGAGCTTTCGTTTGCACCGGGTGGCGTGCCTCTCGTGGGTCGACCGGGGGAGAGGGGCCCGTCGGAAATTTCGGGTTCGCCTTTTCAAAAGGCCCTCTCGCACGCGGTGGGGGTCGGAAACTTGGGAGGGGGGGTCAGGCCGATGACCCTCGAGACGGTCTTTCGAGGGGTCCCTCGCATCCCGTCCCCAGACAGGTCGTTGACCCCTGAGGCGTGTTGGCATTTCCGCGGTAAAAGGGGAGGCAAGGGGGGACCGGAGAGGGCTTCGACCCCCTTCCAACGACTTTTTGCTTCGTTTCCCTTCCTCCTCTGCCGAGACCCCCGTTTCGAACGCGGGCGGTACCCCACTCCCTTTTGGGGGCCCTCGGAGGCTTTTGGCGGAAGTGTTTTTCGCTGGTCACGGTCCAACGCGTCGCCGGACCGCCGAAAGAACATTGGTTTCGAATGGCTCGATTTTTTTCCAACCCGTAGATAGGTGACATGACCCCTCTAACCCGAGCGGTTCTGACCCGACCCAAACCCGCCCGAGACACGCCCCAACGGGACCGGGTCATGTGACCTATCCACGGGTCGGAAAAAAATCAAGCTTCTCAAAAATGTCTCGGTTTCGGTCGACATCCGCTTTTTTCGAGGTCAAAAGGGGTCAAAACCGCGAATCGGGGAACCCGGAAAAGGCCCTACAGGACCCCCCGGTCGCCTCACGCCTCCCCAACTCGCTGGGAAGAAGCGGACCGACGCGTAGAGTGGGAGGTTTTGAGGGGGTCGTTCGGTCGACCGCCCGGGCCCCGGGCCACAAAGTAGAGCGTCTGAATTTCGAGGGGCCCCGGGCCCTTTCCACACGACCGGAAACGGACCGAAGCGACACCGTCGGGAAGAGGGGGGAGAGAGGGGGACCGCGACAGGGTCCGCGATCCCTTCCGCCCGAAACCCGACGCGACAGGCGTCCTCCAAGTTTCCACCCGAAAGTGGGTCAGGGCCCTCGACCCCCCCGTGGACCGCGGAGAGGGACGAAACCGCATGGGAAAGAAAGCCCTTTGAGAGAGGCACCCTCCGAGTCGAAGCTCGAGGGTCGAGTCCCAAAATAAAGTTCAAGGTCGCCAAAATTTTTTTTTTTTTTTTTTTTTTTTTTTTTTTTTTTTTTTTTTTTCAAGTTTTTGAACCTACATCTTGCGTCCGGCGTAAATCTCTCATCCATTCGGACCCAGCTCCACGGGAACCTCTCTGAAACGGCCACTCAACCTTTCCCTTTATAAAGACAAGACGCTGGACTTGTAAAATTTCAGAAGGCATGAAAACGAAAGGGGCCGTAGAGAGGTCCGTGGGCCCCAGAGGACACTGGGGAGTGTCGAATATCACATTAAAAAAAAAAAAAAAAAAAAAAAAAAAAAAAAAAAAAAAAAAATTTTTTTTTTTTTTTTTTTTTTTTTTTTTTTTTTTTTGTAGTAGTATAATATATTTTATAATCAAGTTATAATAGAGATGAGATAAGATCTATTAGAGTAAAGTATTCTATGATGTATATTTAAGATATTTAATTCTCTAAATATATTTCATATCAATAGATGTAAAAATAAAATATAAATACTACTATTAAAAAAAAAAAAAAAAAAAAAAAAAAAATTTTTTTTTTTTTTTTTTTTTTTTTTTTTTTGTAGTAGTAGTATAATTTATTTTATAATCAAGTTATAATAGAGATGAGATATATTAGAGTAAAGTATTCTATGATGTATAATTAAGGTATTTCATATTCTAAATTTATTTCATATCAATAGATGTAAAAATAAAATACAAGTAGTAGTAGTCTAATATAGTTTTATAACAAGTGAAGCATAGTAGCGATGAGATATATTAGAGCAAAAGATTGTATAATGTCCATTGAAGACGTAGAGTTCTCTCAATCCATTTCCCATCCCTCTCGTGGAAGGCCACCCACCTTTTCTATTCCCCGGGTCCTGTTGAATCCAGAGAGCCCCTCTTGGGTAGGGACCTGTTGAATCAAGAGAGGCAACACCCCTCTTGGGAGCGGGATACTTGTGTCCGGGAATCGGGTAGACATTGAGCGAGCCCCCGCACCTCAGGGAGTAGCATTTAAGTGTTAAAATTGAAATTGAAATTGAAATTAAAATTAAATTAAAGTTGAAATTGAAATTAAAGTTTAAGTAAAAAAAAAAAAAAAAAAAAAAAAAAAAAAAAAAAAGGGGATATATATATATATATATATATATATATATAATATATATATATATATATATATATATATATATATATATATTTTTTTTTTTCAGTTTGGATTTTTTTATACTTACCTGTTTCTCTGAAAATGGCTTCAGACCCGTTTGAAAGGGGGCTTCTAGACGACTGGCACACGAGCCGCCTCCCTTGTCGAGAGGACCTCTTGTTTCTCTTCTCTTTACTGGGGGGCTCCTCTTGATTCTTTCGCCCCGCATCGGATCCCGTGTATCGAGTGCCCCGTGGCATACTGCCAGTGCATGGAGAGTGACACCACGAACCTTGTCATTCATCTTCCCACCCGACGGCACGTTTTAAAATCCTGACATCCTCCCTGTAGATGGGGAGTCCGCGGCGGCCTCTCGAAAAGACCCATTGCCCTTCACCTTCCCGCTCCATCCCTTTGGGGGGACAGGTTGCGCAACCACCCCTTAAAAGAGGATACACTTTTATAATCAAGTTATAATAGAGATAAGATATATTAAAGTATTCTGATATACATTTAAGATATTTAATTCTCTAAATATATTTCATATCAATAGATGTAAAAATAAAATATAAATACTATTACAAAAAAAAAAAAAAAAAAAAAAAAAAAAAAAAAAAAAATTTTTTTTTTTTTTTTTTTTTTTTTTTTTTATAGTAGTATAAACTATTTTATAATACAGTTATAGAACAAAGCATTTTGTAATGTACTTTTAAGAAATTTAGTTTTTAGTTTTCCAACTATATTTTATATCAACAGATGTAAGAATAAAATATAAATGCTACTATTAAAAAAAAAGCACAGGAAGCGATCACGCTAGAAAGCACAAAGAGACTTTTTAAAGCCATGTCTACTGGCACACTTTCTGTGTATGGGGAGTCGTAGTCCGCGGCATCACGAAAAGGCACCGTGTCGTTCACCTTCACACTCAATCCTCTTTTTGGATTAGGTGTCCTGTTGCGCAACCCAAGAGGATTCCTAAAACACCCCATACAAGAGGATACACCTCAACGTTTTCCGTCAATTTGAAAAAAAGTTGTGTGAATCAGAAGGTGTACTTTCGAGATTTCATTCGATTAGGACTGAAAATAAGCAGAGAGTGTCTAAGGGACAGGAGATTCATATATATACAAATGTAAAAAAAAAAAAAAAAAAAAAAAAAAAAAAAAAAAAAAAAAAAAAAAAAATTTTTTTTTTTTTTTTTTTTTTTTTTTTAATAATATTGTATTTAAATATATTTTATAATATAAATATTTTATCTTTACATCTGTTGAATAAAAATAATTTACTACATAACTGTATCAAACTATTTTATGATAGAGGGAAAGTATGTAGGGATCCATTCTTTATAGGATAGAATGCATGGGCCATGCATTATTTTACACATCCAATGCCTTGTTTTCTTTTTCAATGGCCTCTTCTAACCACAGTCTACATTCTCTTTCGACGGGGCTCCTTCCGATCCGGCTGGGACTCAGGGGATGGCAGAGGACCGTCCATACGGCCCTCAGTTCTCGCCAGTGGATGGAGGTGGCACATTCGAAACACGTCAGGGGGAGCTCTCTGTTATCACAACAGCTTTTGACATAATGCACGATGCACCCCGCATGATATCCGTGACCACACTCTCTTAGAATTAAACCCAGTCCTCCCTGCGGCACGTTGCAATACACACACAACAGTCGAGAATGTCTGGCCATCCTCTCAGCGAACGAGTCGAACGGTATCCAAAAAATACAAGTCCATCTTTTCCAATGGCACCCAATTCAATCCATGAAAAGATGTCTCGGGAAGTGGCAGTCTTCATAAACTAAACCCGTCTGCCAGAAAGGTCACGGAAAGCAATCTTTTTCCAGTCTCCTCCTGCATCTTCCACAGAATCCAAGTCTGGAAAACGGCCCTGTATATCGGCGGTGGTAAGGTCATCCAGCAGGCAGGCAGGCAAAAACTGGGTGAAACAAGACAGCCGAGTGAACGAGCAAGCGGATGCACGGCCTTTTATACTGCATTTCTACACTCTGCGACCTTGAAAAAAAAAAAAAAAAAAAAAAAAAAAAAAATTTTTTTTTTTTTTTTTTTTTTTTTTTTTTTTTTGTAGTATCCTATATTTTACAATCAAGTTATAATAAAGATAAGATATATTAGAGTAAAGAAATGTATGATGTATATTTATATTTAATGTTTAAACATATTTCATATGAATAGATGTAAAAATAAAATGTAAATGCAATTAAAAAAAAAAAAAAAAAAAAAAAAAAAAAAAAAATTTTTTTTTTTTTTTTTTTTTTTTTTTTTGTAGTATCCTATATTTTACAATCAAGTTATAATAAAGATAAGATATATTAGAGTAAAGAAATGTATGATGTATATTTATATTTAATGTTTAAACATATTTCATATGAATAGATGTAAAAATAAAATGTAAATGCTATAAAAAAAAAAAAAAAAAAAAAAAAAAAAAAAAAAATTTTTTTTTTTTTTTTTTTTTTTTTTTTTTTTTTTTTTGTAGTAGTATAATATATTTTATAATTAAGTTATAATAGAGATAAGATATAATAGAATAAAGAATAATATGATGTATATTTATATTTAATGTTTAAACATATTTCATATGAATAGATGTAAAAATAAAATGTAAATATTATTTAAAAAAAAAAAAAAAAAAAAAAAAAATTTTTTTTTTTTTTTTTTTTTTTTTTTTTTTTATTACAATATATTTTATAATTAAGTTTTGAGTAAAGAAATGTATGATGTATATTTATATTTAATGTTTAAACATATTTCATACGAATAAATCCCTTTCGGGACCAACGTTGGTGAGGGGTTGGGCGCAAAAAAAAGAGTTGAAAGGGGAACAGGTTTCCCCTTTCAACTCTTTTTTCTGCGACGGATGAGACACTTTAGACTTGGAGGTGAGATTCTTCCAAATCTTCTGGATCCAGTTCGAGAATCAAAATTTCGTTCCTTTTTTCCCGCAACCAACGAAATTGCTCATCCGTCAACCTATCTTTGTAATGGATCCAGAGAAAGGTGAGGTCCGGGGCCTTGAGTGTGGCCCCGCACACCCGACACTTGAGATGCCGGGCATCTCGGACCTGCTCCAGCAGACACGGCGGGTGGACCGCATGCTGGCACCGCGTCAAGCGCGAGCCGTTGTGGACCGGCAGAGAGCAACACATGCAGGTGTTCATCGTGCTCGAGACAGAGAGCTACTGAAGCCTGCGTCAGCGCGCGCGTGGGAATGGGGTGGAAAGAGAGGGAGGTCTTCTTTGATAAAATCTCACGAACCGTTCTCTGGTTTCACTTGGAAATGTCACTCTTTTTCAGTTCCACCCCTCCAACACTTTGAAAAATGTCGCAGTCTTTCGAAATGCAGATGGGCTCCACACAAGAAAACAGTTTTAACTTGGAAATGTCACAAAAAGTCAATCTTTTTCAGTTGGACCACTCCAACACTTTGAAAAAATTCAGAGTCTATCGAAATGCGGCTGGGCTCCATACAAGAAAACAGTTTAAGTTTTAACTTGGAAATGTCACAAAAAATCACTCTTTTTCAGTTGGACCACTCCAACACTTTGAAAAAATTCTAAGTCTATCGAAATGCGGCTGGGCTCCATACAAGAAAACGGTTTTAACTTGGAAATGTCACAAAAAATCAATCTTTTTCAGTTGGACCACTCCAACACTTTGAAAAATGTCGCAGTCTATCGAAATGCGGCTGGGCTCCATACAAGAAAACGGTTTTAACTTGGAAATGTCACAAAAAGTCAATCTTTTTCAGTTCGATGCCTGTTTCGACCACTCCAACACTTTGAAAAATGTCTTTCGAAATGCGGCTGGACTCTATCAAAGAAAACAGAGTTTTATCGTAGAATGGTCACCGAAAAAATACAAGTCCATCTTTTCCAATGGCACCCAATTCAATCCATGTCTCGGGAAGTGGCAGTCTTCATAAACTAAACCCGTCTGCCCGAAAGCTCACGGAAAGCAACCAGTCTCCTCCTGCATCTTCCACAGAATCCAAGTCTTTGGAAAACGGCCCTGTATATCGGCGGTGGTAAGGTCATCCAGCAGGCAGGCAGGCAGGCAAAAACTGGGTGAAACAAGACAGCCGAGTGAACGAGCAAGCGGATGCACGGCCTTTTATACTGCATTTCTACACTCTGCGACCTTGAAAAAAAAAAAAAAAAAAAAAAAAAAAAAAAAAAAAAAAAAAATTTTTTTTTTTTTTTTTTTTTTTTTTTTTTTTTTTAATGTATTGTAAGGTATACGAAGCCTATATCCTATTGCACAACCCTCTGCAACCTTGAAAAAAAAAAAAAAAAAAAAAAATTTTTTTTTTTTTTTTTTTTTTTTTTTTTAATGCATTGTAAGGTATACGAAGCCTATATCCTATTGCACAACCCTCTGCGACCTTGAAAAAAAATTTTTTTTTTTTTTTTTTTTTTTTTTTTTTTTTTTTTTTCAATGCTTTGTAAGGTATACGAAGCCTACATCCTATTGCACAACCCTCTGCAACCTTGAAAAAAAAAAAAAAAAAAAAAAAAAAAAAAAATTATTGAGGTCAAACTGGTGTATAAAAGGCCGTGCATTCGCTAGCTCTTTCACTTGGCTTTCGTCTACCTCGATGCTTGTGCCTGCTCTTTGGATTACTCTGCCTGTGGATTACTCTGCCTGTGGATTACTCTGCCTGTTTATTACTCTGCCCGTGGATTACGCTGCCTGTGGATTTCTGTGCCTGTGGATTTCTGTGCCTGTGGATTTCTGTGCCTGTGGATTTCTGTGCCTGTGGATTTCTGTGCCTGTGGATTTCTGTGCCTGTGGATTTCTGTGCCTGTGGATTTCTGTGCCTGTGGATTTCTGTGAGTATTTTACTTCGTATTATTTTATTTTGGAACTTTGATTTTTTGAGATGGTATTTTAAACAATTTTCTTCTGAAATGAGGGAATAAGTGTTTGAAAATTTTGCTGCGTTCTGTTATCCAACACTTTGAAAATTTAAACTTGAATATAAAAAGATTGTTTTTATTTTGTGACTGTGTTAAAAAGTTTGATTTTTTGAGATAGTATTTTAACCAATTTTCTTCTGAAATGAAAGTATAAGAGTTGGAAAATTTTGCTGAGTTCTGTTATCCAACACTTTGAAAATTTTAACTTGAATATAAAAAGATTGTTTTTATTTTGTGACTTTGTTAAAAAGTTTGATTTTTTGAGATGGTATTTTAAACAATTTTCTTCTGAAATGAGAGCATAAGAGTTTGAAAATTTTGTTGCGTTCTGTTATCCAACACTTTGAAAATTTAAACTTGAATATAAAAAGATTGTTTTTATTTTGCGACTTTGTTAAAAAGTTTGATTTTTTGAGATGGTTTCTTCTGAAATGAGAGCATAAGAATTTGAAAATTTTGCTGCGTCCAACACTTTGAAAATTTAAACTTGAATATAAAAAGATTGTTTTTATTTTGTGATTTTGTTAAAAAGTTTGATTTTTTGAGACGGTATTTTAAACAATTTTCTTCTGAAATGAGAGCATAAGAGTTTGAAAATGTCGTTATGTTCTGTTAAAGAGAATGTATCCAATACTTTGAAAATTTAAGTTTTTAATCCATTTTCTTCTAAAGTGTATTTCATTAGAGGATAAGAGTTTGAAAATTTGGCTATGCGAGAATGTATCCAACACTTTGAAAATTTAAGTTTTTAATGTGTTACTTTGTTAAAAAGATTCATTCTTTAAAAGTTTCGCTATGTTCTGTTAAAAAGAATGTATCCAACACCTTGAAAAAAAAAAAAAAAAAAAAAAAAAAAAAAAAAAAAAAAATTATTGAGGTCACAAAAAAAAAAAAAAAAAAAAAAAATTAATTGGGTGAAACGGGTGTATAAAAGGCCGTGAATTCACTAGCTCGTTCACTTGGCTTTCGTCTTTCTCGATGCTTGTGCCTTTGGATTATTCTGCCTGTGAGTGTTTTATTTTGTATTATGATGCGATAAAAGTTACTTTGTTAAAAAGATTGATTTTTTGAGAGGGTGTTTTGAAACCATTCTGAAATGTATTGAGTTTGTGTATAAGAGTTTAAAAATTTCGCCGGGTTAAAGAGAATGTATCCAACACTTTGAAAAGTTAAACTTGAATATAAAAAGATTGTTTTTATATTTTGACTTTGTTAAAAAGATTGATTTTTTGAGAGGGTGTTTTAAAACCATTCTGAAATGGTTCGAGTTTGTGAATAAGAGTTTGAAAATTTCGCCGTCTTCTGTTAAAGAGAATGTATCCAACACTTTGAAAATTTAAGTTTTTAATCCATTTTCTTCTAAAATGTATTTCATGAGAGGATAAGAGTTTGAAAATTTAGCTATGCGACCATGTTGACAATTGAAACTTGAATATAAAAAGATTGTTTTTATTTTGCGACTTTGTTAAAAAAGTTTCTGTTAAAGAGAATAAGTCCATTTTCTTCTAAAGTGTATTTCATAAGAGTTTGAAAATTTTGCCATGTTCTTTGAAATGGAAACTTGACTGTCTTTTTTAAAAAGATTCATTTTCTGAGACAACCCTTTTCTTTTTGCTCCACTCATGTCCTTTTTCTTCTTCTTTTCAGATGGCGACGTTTCTGTGGCACCTCTTCTAGACAGAAGGGGAGAGACAGGGGGCTGCTCAGATCCTACCCTCCCCCGCTGGGCGAGGAGGCGGATACAGATACTACACCCCGAACTCGCCGGATGGCCGCATACCGGGGACATGGGGTCGCTCCAATCCTCCTCTCCGATCCTCTGCTGTGGGTCAGTTGCAAGCATGGACCGCGATACTCGCTGTCGGTTAGTATAGGCAGGGGGTTCGCATGCACGGCCCTAAGATTCCTGGCCCTCCGTAAGGTCGGATGGAAGAGAGAGTGCGGAGGACCGCCGCTCCCATGCAGTATGTAGGGGCCGCTCGCAGGATTCTCCTCGAGGGCTACCGTGGCCCCGGTAGCCACTTCTTTTCCCAGTGCGGCGCCAGGGTCAGAGTGATGGGAGCCACCCTGCTCCCCCTTCTCCAGCAGGGATCGTCTGTACTTCAGCCGCCGCTCTTCTCCAGTAGTGAACCCTTCAAACCTTCCAATCCCTTCCGGGTGTTCAAAGGAGCTCGACAAGGTGTCCGAAGGGCTACTGTTGGCCGGTTGTCTCTTGGCGGGGTCTAGAGGTTCCTCCGAAAACGGCGCCCCTTGCAGGGCGACCCGGTACGTGCATGGGGAGTTCGGGATTCGAATTCCTGGTACAAAGAGATTACCTGACCGTGTCTCGCACCGTAAGGGAACGAACCTCGTCAATTGACGCTCTGTGCCGGCATGGCCATTGCTTGAGCCTGTAGGTCTGGGGCCTCGATGAGAGGCAACCGGCTGGAAGGCGCCTGGGGCACCCCGTGTGCCGTGGGCGCGCAGTAGAAGAAGTCTCTCAGGACCGGAGGCCTCTGTGCACTGCGGTCCAGGTGCCTCCGGGGTTGGGAGATGCCACGGTGGGAAAGGGTGGTCACAACGCGATGGAGGGAGCGCCTGTGTTGCCCACCCCCTCACGGGGGCGCAAGGCCTTTTAGGTACGCGTAGAACCACCGTGGTAAAGAGTCGCTTGACCCGAATTCGGATATCTGAGGGTCGAATTCGGTCCTCGGGGGATGAAAGCTCTGGCGGCACTCTGGAAGACTGGAAGGTGGACAAGGGGGAAGCGAACAGGAAGCGTGGTCTATCGAAGGAGATTCCGACAAGAAAGAAGGAACGGTTTGTCTAGGGGGCGTGAGACAGAAATGTCCAAGGTGGTACTCTTTTTTATAATTATTATTATTATTATTATTATGATGATGATGATGATGACCGGTTTGAGCCGCTTCGGCGGCTTGCCGGCCCATTTCCCTGGCTTACAAAGGTGGGTGGTTTTCTTTTTTCACACAGAGAGATGGATGCATGAGAGGTGGCCACAGGTTTGGTTTTAAAAAGGTGGTCATGGTGTATAAAGTGTTTTAAAAAGGTAAAAAGTGTATGAAAAGGTCATGTTTTAAAAAGGTTATGTTTTAAAAAGGTTTTGTTTTATAAAGTGGTGGGGAAAGGTAATGGTGTATAAAGTGTTTTAAAAAGGTAAAAAGTGTATGAAAAGGTTATGCTTTAAAAAGGTTTTGCTTTATAAAGTGTTTTAAAAAGTGTTTGATAGAACATCCTTATAATATAATAAGGGTGTTTTAAAAAGTGAAAAAATCCTGTGGGGAAGTTTGTTTTGAAGAAGGTCAAGTTTTATAAAGGTTTTGTTTTATAAAGTGTTTTAAAAAGTGTTTGATAGAACATCCTTATAAGGGTGTTTTAAAAAGTGAAAAAATCCTGTGGGGAAGTTTGTTTTGAAGAAGGTCATGTTTTTAAAGTCAAGTTTTCATAGAAAATGTAAAAATGAAAGGTTACTATGAAAGGTACGTTTTTTCATTTCTTAAGAAATTGGTATTTGATAAATGTATTTGATAAATGTATTTGATAAATGTATTTGATAAATGTATTTGATAAATGTATTTGATAAATGTATTTGATAAATATTTGATAAATACTTGATAAATTTTTGATAAATACTTGATAAATTTTTGATAAATTTTTGATAAATACTTGATAAATTTTTGATAAATACTTGATAAATTTTTGATAAATACTTGATAAATATTTGATATTTTTGATAAATACTTGATATTTTTGATAAATGCTTGATAAATATTTGATATTTTTGATATTATTGCATCGATAGTTCGTCGATTTTACAATGAACAAGAAAACGCGTATTCTTTTTCAGGGCGTTTTCCTTTACAGGAAACAAGACTCAAGTACCAAGTTTTCACGTGTCTTCGCGTTTTTCTTTACAAGACGCGCTTCGATCTTACAAGGCGTTTTCTTTTACAGGGCGTTTTCTTTTACAGGAAACAAGACTCAAGTACCAAGTTTCGCGTTTTTCTTTACAAGATGCGCTTCGATCTTACAAGGCGTTTTCTTTTACAGGAAACAAGACTCAAGTACCAAGTTTTCACGTGTCTTCGCGTTTTTCTTTACAAGACGCGCTTCGATCTTACAAGGCGTTTTCTTTTACAGGGCGTTTTCTTTTACAGGAAACAAGACTCAAGTACCAAGTTTCGCGTTTTTCTTTACAAGATGCGCTTCGATCTTACAAGGCGTTTTCTTTTACAGGAAACAAGACTCAAGTACCAAGTTTCGCGTGTCTTCGCGTTTTCTTTTACAGGGCGTTTTCTTTTACAGGAAACCAGTTTCACCCGAGACGGAGTCGGGTAGACGGTCAGACCGTCGGCCTAGCCTTCGAAGGTTTTCTGTGGTTTCCCTTCGAACTCGAAGGGAGCTTCCGGCAAAAACGGAAACTCTCCTCGAGCGTGAATGCGGGTTAGGTTCCCTTTCAAAGTCCCACCACAGATGGGCTTTAGCACACATTGGATACACAAATAAAATTGTACACAAACAACACAAACAATTTTTTTTTTTTTTTTTTTTTTTTTTTTTTTTTTTAACCCCAAATTGAACCCATTTTTTCAGACACTCGACTCCAATCCAGACACATTTCCACAAATACAAATTTACAAATAAGATTTCATCCAACCATGGAATCTTGTTATAATATTTCACATTTCCACAAATACAAATTTAGAAATAAAATTTCATCCAATCATGGAATCTTGTTATATTTCACATTTCCACAAATACAAATTTAGAAATAAAGTTTCATCCAACCATGGAATCTTGTTATAATATTTCACATTTCCACAAACACAAACAACACAAACAACAAACAACATAAACAACGCAAACAACATAAACAACATAAATAACGCAAAAAACATAAACAACATAAACAACGCAAACAACATAAACAACATAAACAACGCAAACAACGCAAACAACGCAAACAACGCAAACAACGCAAACAACGCAAACAACATAAACAACACAAACAACACAAACAACACAAACAACACAAACAACATAAACAACATAAACAACACAAACAACATAAACAACGCAAACAACGCAAACAACATAAACAACACAAACAACACAAACAACACAAACAACACAAACAACACAAACAAAATAAACAACATAAACAACACAAACAACATAAACAACACAAACAACACAAACAACACAAACAACATAAACAACATAAACAACACAAACAACATAAACAACATAAACAACACAAACAACACAAACAACACAAACAACACAAACAACATAAACAACATAAACAACACAAACAACATAAACAACACAAACAACATAAACAACACAAACAACATAAACAACACAAACAACACAAACAACACAAACAACATAAACAACATAAACAACGCAAACAACGCAAACAACGCAAACAACATAAACAACGCAAACAACATAAACAACGCAAACAACATAAACAACGCAAACAACATAAACAACGCAAACAACACAAACAACGCAAACAACACAAACAACGCAAACAACACAAACAACGCAAACAACACAAACAACGCAAACAACACAAACATTTTTTTTTTTTTTCAGACTCATTTCCACAATTACAACTTCACAAATAAGATTTCATCCAACCATGGAGGATGGAATCTTGTTATAAAATTTGTGAAGTTCTTTTTATACTCTCCCACCCACACACATTTTGACAAGAAACACTCTCCCACCCACTCACATTTTGACAAGAAACACTCTCCCACCCACACACATTTTGACAAGAAACACTCTCCCACCCACACACATTTTGACAAGAAACACACTCCCACCCACACACATTTTGACAAGAAACACACTCCCACCCACACACATTTTGACAAGAAACACACTCCCACACACACGCACACATTTTGACAAGAAACACTCTCCCACACACACACTCCAAACCACACACGTTTCCACAAGAAACACTCTCCAAACCACACACGAAACCACACACGTTTCCACAAGAAACACTCTCCCACCCACACACGTTTCCACAAGAAACACTCTCCCACCCACACACATTTCCACAAGAAACACTCTCCCACCCACACACATTTCCACAAGAAACACTCTCCAACACAACACAACACATTTCCAAAAACAAAAATAGAAATAAGATTCCATGAATGAGCCACCGATTTTTTTTTTTTTTTTTTTTTTTTTTTTTTTTTTTGAAATGAGTCTTTTTTTTTTTTTTTTTTTTTTTTTGAAATGAGTCATATATTTATTTTATTTTTTTTTTTTTTATTTTATTTTTTTTTTTTTTTTTTTTAATAATTAGGTGAGTCATTAAAAAATATTATGACTCATCTCAAAAAAAAAAAAAAAAAAAAAAAAAAAAAAATGACTCATTTCAAAAAAAAAAAAAAAAAAAAAAAAAAAAAATTTTTTTTTTTTTTTTTTTTTTTTATTTTGAAATGAGTCATTTTTTTTTTTTTTTTTTTTTTTTGAAATGAGTCATATTTTTTTTTTTTTTTTTTTTTTTTTTTTTTTTTTTTTTGAAATGAGTCATATTTTTTTTTTTTTTTTTTTTTTTTTTTGAAATGAGTCATATTTTTTTTTTTTTTTTTTTTTTTTTTTTTTTTTAATAATTAGGTGAGTCATTAAAAAATATTATGACTCATCTCAAAAAAAAAAAAAAAAAAAAAAAAAAAAAATTTTTTTTTTTTTTTTTTTTTTTTTTTTTTATGACTCATCTGATTCAATGACTCATCTAATAATTATCTTTAAATATCTATACTCATCTTTGAATATCTACATAAAAAAGAGACTCCAGATTTCGTTTTCCAGGGTTGGATAAAAACTTATTTCGACTGTCGCCCCGTTTTTCGTTTTCCAACCTAGTCACACGCTTTCTACAAAGAGCCTCCATGTTCGCTCTCGTGACACGGAGGCCCGCCACGGTGCGACCTACGGTTTTTTTTCCGTCCCACCCTTCTGTGGCCCGAGACGTGGAGCGTGCGACTCGAATCGCACAGAAAAAAACCGGTGGGACGATTTTGGACGCATGTCTCCCGAGGGACCGGACACAGGCGTCTAGCTTGGGAGCATGGCGTCTGGTTTAAACCAACACCTTGGGAGCCAGGCGTCTGTTTAAACCAACACCTTGGGAGCCAGGCGTCTGGTTTAAACCAACACCTTGGGAGCCAGGCGTCTGGTTTAAACCAACACCTTGGGAGTCTCCAACTCAGGCGTCTTTTTTAACCCTTTCAGGGGCGGTGTTTGCAGTGTGCAAACACATAATATTACTGTTCCAATTTCGAACTGGCACCAGTATAATTTTAGTACAATTTGGATTTTATAATATTCGTGAAAAACAGCTCTTGATTATTTTCAAATAAATCTGTTCTTAAATTGTGGTGTGAATCAATTATTTGAACATTTTCGGAGCAGAAATACCTTGCCCCTGAAAGGGTTAAACAAACACATTGCGAGCCTGGCGTCTGTTGACAGTACGCCTTGGGAGTCTCCAACTCAGGCGTCTTTTTTAAACAAACACATTGGGAGCCAGGCGTCTGTTGACAGTACGCCTTGGGAGTCTCCAACTCAGGCGTCTTTTTTAAACAAACACATTGGGAGCCAGGCGTCTGTTGACAGTACGCCTTTTTTTACACAACACCTAGTCAGGCAGACCTTTTTTTGAAACACAGTGTTTGTACGCCTTTTTTACACAACCCCTTGGGAGCCAAGCGTCTTTTGAAACCATACTCTCGACCACCACCACCCCCCTCGTGCAAAGGTTTCGTTCCGCAACGGGGCCACTCCACTCTTTGAGGAGAGCCGCGTCTGGTTCGGAATCGCCGAGGGTCCGGTGCTCGAAACATTGTGCAGTCGACTGTATATGACTTTGTCTCGTATGTAATGCCACCTGGTGCATACTACTGCTAATAATCCCATAGGAAATAATGGAAAACATTTCAGTTTCTAACATTAGATGGCGCTACCAACGTGAAAATCATGTAGTTCAGCGCCCCCTGTACTGCAGTCAAAGGAAACTTGGCGAATGACAAGCCTTGATATTATGATAAGTTAGCCTTGGTCTATATAATAAAGGCCAAACGTATCTGTGCGTAACGCATACGTCATGTTTTGAATGGCAACACTTTCCGATGAAATTTCGGTTTTGCAATTTTCGCTATTGTAAATTTTTAAACTTCTAGACACTGCACGTTTTCAATCTTTATACCATCGTTTAGAGAAAAAAATGCACTTTTAAATGCCGTTTGTTAGAAAACTGTATCTCAATTTGTTTTTGAGATATTAATTTTTTTGTAGTTTTTGGTTCAATTTCTCTAATGATGGCAACTTGAGTATCGCATTTGTGTGGGAAAAAGAGAAGAAATAGCCATAGAGTAAAAAAGAAAAAAAAATAGAGATTCAGTTTAGTGGCTGGAGGTGACGTCAAAAATGTAACTCTAAAATTCGCTGCATTGCATCAAACACAACGGCGTGCTTTCACAAAAAAGAAAAACTTTTAGCGATGCAATTTTAATTCATAGTGCAATGAAATGCTATTTTATAATGCTAAAATATATTCAGATCTTTTTCATTTAGAGAAAAAATGATGTTAAAAATTCGGTCTCTGTTCCATGTGATTGTTTTGTTTGGGTCGAATGAGAGACTTATATTGGAAGAATAACGCCCATCAAACCGTTTTAATCGCCTACTGCACCGCCATCTATCGATTTTTTCCATGGAAAATAACAGATCACTGTATATTTTAGTTGTCATTTTTTCATAGCAACTGAAAAAAAATAGTAATTTAAAACCTGTTATGTCAATATATCGTCGGCTATAAAACCCGGTGAATGTTGTTGGTTTTATTTCGTTTTTATCAATGAATTTAGTGACTTTTAGTTCGTTAGTAAACTTACTTTACAAAAGATACATCAATTAACCTTTACAAAAATGTATTTTAAAGAATATCTGGGTGTCATATTTTCTTAGTTGTTTTTAAAAACTGAGAATGCAATTTTATTCTTTGGCGAAATCTTTGGCTAATAACTGCTATCTTTCGTCTAATACGCAGGGCCGTAGGGAGCAATAGGGAGGGCCCAAGAGAATGTAGGGGGGCTCATAGTTTTTTTTCTCTCTCTCTGACGCAGAAAGATAAATTAGTGCATATTCATATTGTGGGTTCTCTGTTTCTTATTAAACTGTTAAAATAACTTCATTTTATGCTTAGAAAAGTATATGATGATGAAGTTTTGAGTGTATAACTGGTGCAAAATAGCCCATCATGTTAGCTTCATACGTACAAATAGGATGAGGGAGTGTTGAAACACTTATTTTAGGTACAATTTAGTAACTGCAAAACTGTGAAAAGGTTTCAAACTAAATTAGATTTTTAAACAATATTTCATTTGAATTTTCGGAACAGAAATTCATTGAGTGACCTTGGAATCTTTTCCAGGAGAGGGGGGGTCAAAATATTTTAGAAGGGGCTGAGCCGCCCATAGTGCCCTTTTAGCTACGGCCCTGCTAATACGGAAGTACCGATAATTTTTAAAGCTGTATATGATTACGTAAATAATCTGTTTCATATAAAATTGCTATTTGGAATTAGTTGGCTGTTTAAGCAGAAAAAATTTATTAGACTTTCCAATTTTAAATTTTAAAAAAGTTTTTCACCTTTACTTTGTGACCCGGGAACCCCGGGTTCGGTGTACTAGTATGTATATAAAAGAAAGTCTGGATTTTGTATTATTAATCACAGCACAAAAAAATCTATTGAACCTACAATTTTGAAAGAGAGTTCTATAATCAGGTTAACATGATTATGTAAGCTATATTTAATTATCTCTATATATATAAAACGCAAAGTGAAATTTCATTGCGGCCGCTTATAACTTAAGTTCTAGAAGATAGATTTTAATTGATTTTACATTGTTAGTTGGATAATTTTTCAGAAATTTTGTAACAAATGAAATATAGCATTCTACGTTGTTTAATTGAATACTTAGGCAATGTTTTTAATCAGATGAACCCAATTACAAAAGTTTGGCTTTATTTTAAAAGTTCCGCTGAATGAATTTTTATGTGATTAAAATTGTTAACATGTTGAGCGCTACGTCATTCATTAGTGACAAACATTGAACTTTCCGGTTAGATGACTGATTTTTCACCGATGACAGACTGTCTAATGTACGATATAAAACTAAAAATTACTATGGTATAAAAATTTCATTTGATTCAAAGTTTCTTAAAAAAAAAAAAAAAAAAAAAAAAAAAAAAAACTAACCAGCGTAGCGGGCGAAGGCTGCTAGTATATATATATATATATATTAATTTATGAAAATGGAAGACATAACTGATATTAGAGTCATTAGAGATATAATTGTAGTCATTTTTTTTTAAATAATTATATTAATATATGAATTAATTTTCTGTTTTTTAGAGTTATTTAATGATTTAGAGTTAAGTTATGTATATTATTATTATTTGTCTATTTTGTGTCGGGCTCCGGGTTGACTTTAAACATAATTTTGGGATCGGGATAAACGCAACTGGTGTAGGATTTTAGTATAGCACAAAAAATAATCCTGTTTTGGTTTAATAATCAGAGATTGGGTAAAAACTGTAATATGGTATATGCCGTATACACTTTGGATATTAAAAAAAAAAAAAAAAAAAAAAAAAAAAAAAAAAAAAAAAAAACTTTAGATCCACCCTGTCAATCAATTAGAGAATTAAATAAACACTTAATAATTTGTATTACAAGACAATTTGCTTACTTTGGATCTCTCTGCTTTTCATTAGCAATACCAGATGACGCCACCACACATTCGGTTTCAATTTATTCAATATTTATAATATAGAATTATAGAATTAGTTTTTTTACTCCATATTATAACTGAATAACTCGACTATATTTTCCAAAGCAATTAATAATATGATTGTTTTAGAGTATAGTAACAGAAAGTAATTATCAAAGTAAAGATAAAAAAAAACTAATTTTCTATCAAATAAATTATGAGTTGACGAAAATTTCTTCTGATAGAGCAACTTTCAAGAATTTTCGAAAATATGCTATAAGATTTTGTGCAATAAAAAACACTTTAGAAAGATTCTGTCTATTAAAATTTATAAGCTAATCTGTATTTATAAAGGTTTTTATGGAATATTTCCAATTATACCGATCATACATTTTTAAATTTTGTTTTTGACTTTATAAAATTTTTAAAAGTATAAATTAAATGACCTGGTAATATAAATGTAATAAAAAAAAAAAAAAAAAAAAAAAAAACTGAATTAAAATTTTTGATTCCATTCGGTTCACAAAAAAGAAGACATCTGAATGAGTAGAACTGGAAAAGAAATTACCCATTTAATATAGTTTTAATTTGTACAGCGAATAATGTAGATCAAGCACTTTACAAAAATAAAGTTTCCGTATTTTTATTTATAAATAAAATAACATTCGTTTCTCGATGAAAGAAAAAAAAAATGTAATTTATCAAATTACCACAACCATTTGGAAAATGATTTTTTTTTTTTAAGACTAAAATTTAAGATTTATAAATAAATTCTATTAAAAAAAAAACATGCTTTTTTTTTTTCTCTCTAATCAATCGGTTTAACATTAAATTGTTTCCTGTTTCGTGATTGTCCTACATTTCGTATAATCGGTGTGCAGTATCGACAATCATCTCGTCAAGTTAATGGCAGAAATTCAAGAATTAGTTAAAACTGGATTCGCATGGTAAAATGTAATTGGTCTGCCAAATCATAAGTTGCTGGAAAACACTAAAAACCCGATTTTAGAGGTTGATTCGTAGGTATTCCTGCTCCCAGTACATCAAGTTTCCATACTTTTGGGTGCAAGAAAACACAATGATTAGCCTATGAACCAACCGCTAATATCGGGTTTTCGATTGCTTTCCACCAACATATGACATGGCAGACCGATTACATTTTACTATGCGAATCCAGTTTTAACAAATTCTGGAATTTTAGCTATGATCTTGATGAGATGACTGTCTGTGCTGCCGCCTTCCGGTCTAATAATCAGACTTCGTTTTTAGGCGCGTTCGTAATTATGTAAATACGTAGCACCTATAGTTGTCGTTCAGCCCGTCCGTCTTTCCGTCTGTCTATCCTCATATAACAACGCAAAAACTACCCAACCCAATCGTTTGAAATTTAAAATAAATAATTATGACATAATTTTGTCTTGTCATTACAAATTTTATGAGAATCGGATGAATAGATCAATTACAGGGACAATCAAAAGTGTTCCATTACACTACGGTCAATGTGAAAAAATGTTTCAAATGCATTTTAATGGTGTTACACTCATTTGAGCATAATAAAATTGATATGCATCTATAAAGTACACATTATAAGATACATTTTGCACAATCTGTGGTGCAAAGAACATTTGTTATTGCTTTACTAGGCCCCAAAAAAGTATTTCATTACATAATGGTATAAAGAGAACCTTGTTTGGTGCGCATTTTAATTGTAATTAACTATTTACAATTTTATGAGATTGACATATGAGAGTGATATTTTTAAAACTTCGTTAGCGCACGAACGCATCTCATTTGCTACGCTTCACGTGCAATATCAGACTTGTTTCGCTTTAAAAGATAATCTTTCATACAATGCATTTTTTTCCATATTTGATTTATTATTATTACATTTGAGAAAAAAGAAGCTATAATTCTATATGTTTTTTTCATTTCTAGATAAGGATGTATTAAAATTATGTATTCTGCCCACAAAACTTTCTGGGACATTTACGGGCTCTTTTTTAAGCGCAAAAACACGACTATTGAAGTGAGAGTTATCGAAATCAAATAGCTTTGTTTTTCATTTTTCGGATAATTGAATTACATCTTCATTTATAAGCGAATGTTGTCGCATAATGAAACTTTATCGGTTGGTTGGTTGATTTTTGTCGTCCGATTATCTACGCTAGGGATATAGGACCAGGCGGAGTGCCCTCCGAAACTTTATCGGACTTTTGTGTTCAGAAATTTGGTTTAAAAAGTCATTTCGACAATATTGTATGAAAAATAGTTTGATTTTATCAATAAAAGGGGAAAAAAATCTAGTTCATAGATTCTTAATAATCTGAAATTTTCATGCGATTAATAATAATTCAGGAATATGTCAGAAATTAAAGAGAATTTTAGAACAGCCCTTTTTACTCAATTTTTACATTTTTTAATCCATAGGAATAAATATAGATGGCAGCACTATAAATATTATATCTTTCTCTTTCAGGGAATGTTTAATTTGGCGGATTCATACAAGCTTTCAAAAATAGGATTTTTTTTTTTTTTTTATTTTTATTTTTTTTTTTTTTATTTTTAGTTCACTTAGTAATAGAAAAGTATGAAGTATATTGATTGAAATAAAATTAAAATCGCCTAATTCCATTCGCTGGAACCATTTAAAACTATAACTTATTAGCAAATCTATATTATAAAGGCCAAACGTATCTATGCGTAACGCATACGTCATTTTGCGAATGGCAACATAATGAAATTTGAAAAGCAATTTCGGTTTTGAAATTCTTACTTCTGCAAATTTTTTAACGTATAAACATCGCACATTTTTAATTTTTACACCATTGTATAGAAAAAAAATGTACTTTCGAATGCAATTTATTTGAAAACTGTCTCTCAATTTATTTTTGAAATATTAATTTTTTTGTTGTTTTTAATACCGTTTTTCTAACTGTGGCAACAGGAGTTTTCCATTTCTATTTAAAGCAAAGAAAAAAGGGAAAAAATTATTTCTGAATCTTTATGTTGCCATTCTCTCAAAAAAGAGAAAAAAAATGAAATTTAAACGCGTGTTGTGCACTGTAAAAAAAATCTGTAACCTTAGTAATCTAAATTAACCGAAATCTCTTATGCTTACTAAAATTTTATGTGTACACTGTACAAGAAAATGATGTCAATCTACAAAACTTGTAAGCAAAACTAAAACCATCTGTAACTTTACAAAAGAATTTACTAAAATTTTGGTAACTTTACTAAAATTTTATCTATAATGCTCGTTATCGTCACTAAAAAACTTCTTGGAATACGATTTCCCAAAAAAATTCTTAGTAACCTTAAAATTTGTTTGATTTAAAGTGCAAATCTGTATCTGTTACATGAATTTTTATTGTTGCCGTTACATAAAAAGTTCTTGGAATACAATTCTACTAGAAAAATTTTTGTAACTTTCCCAATTTTTTTTTACAGTGTGTCAAGAATATTTTGGTTATAAAACCCAGTGAATTTTGATGTCGTTTACAAAAATTCATGTACACTTAAAAGAATATAAATAGTTTAGTATCTGTTTCAGCTAATAGCATCGAAGCTTAGCGTTTTGAATCAAAATGGTCAAATTAAAATACCAATTTTTTTTTAAAGTGAATATAAATATGCAAGTGCTTATGTAAATTTTGGTATGGTGAAAATGATGTTGGGTTTAGATTTCACGGGAAAAGTCATTCTATGATTGAGTCAAAGTGGAATAAAGGTTGCTTTGTTTCATTTTGGAATACTAGCATAAGAGCCTTAATCAATAACTTTATCATAATAACAAATCTATTTTTTTACGTCTTACATGTACGATTAAAGTTTAATTTTAACTATTTCTCAGTTATATAAATAGTATTTTGTTAACTTTAGTTTAAATACCATTTGTTTAAGAGTTAGACTCAGCAATGTAAGGTGCATTTTTTATTTTAACTAATTTTGTAGGTTTGTTATAAATAAATAAAACAGCTCTTCCTTAAATATTTTCTTTCGTCGAAATTCGACGGGTTCTACCTTGTATAATTAATGATGAAAAATATTTGTATGAACTTTTTTTTAATCTTTAATCATTGAGATAAAAAGTTATATTTATGCGTGAATTAAATAGTTTGTTGTTCTTAAAAAGGAAACTAATAATAATGCTCTGCTTTTTTACATGGGATAAATAAAAATCTCCACAAATTCCCATTTTGAAGACGATATTTATTATATGTATCTGCTACCGTAAATATAAAGTGGGTTGCCAAATAATTAGTTACACGCTTAAACTTTATATCGATAACAAAATGAAGCTTTGTTTTGTTGTTAATTACTCGTGGATTGTTAAAGAACTTTCGTATGCAGGGCTGACTACTTATTTTTAAATGAAAACAAGCATTCGCCCATAAAATAGAAATTTATTGTGAAAAACTCAAAACAAGTGCTCCTAGTCAAATTCCTCAATATTTCGTGGAACCTCCCTTTACTGATTGTACGCCTCTAAATCTGCTATGTACACATTTTTTTTTACGCTTTCGTTTTAATTACTCATTATGATGACTCAATATTTAAGGCTTCTATCAATTTTTTGGGGTTTGTCGTATTTTCTTTTGACATATTTTGCAGAGAATAAAAGTCACCATAAACAATTGAAAACATTCAAATAGCCAAGTGTGACCATAACATCTCTAATGCACGTTATGCACTAAGGTACATCACACATTGAGACGACAGGGAAAAAACTAGTCGTTGGGGTGCCACCGTAATACTTACCCATCATGGATAGGCATATGAAAATAAAACATGTGAAAACTATTTATACAATGCATTGCAATTCTAAAACAAAATTTAAATATTGTTAATATGCATAGTAATGCTCTATTGATGAATCGCTGATGTACCAATTTCGACAAATTATATAAAACACCAAACTACTCAAGTAATACCGAACTGCGTAAAAGAAACATCCTTATAACTCCAAAAATAATAATAATATAAACTAACAGTTTACTGCGTTGGACTAAACGTCTTATTTTCAATTAAAATATACCTCTGAATTGAAATTTGAATGAAATACAGGGTCATGAAAAATCGAAGAATGTGGAAAACAGGATTACAAATATCTCGGCAACTAATAATCCCATCGACTTCGTTCTATATGAAAAATGTGTGTTATTTTATTGTCTTTTACGTCCATTCCTTAGAACAAAAACATTCGAAAATTTTTATGTACTTTTCATTAGAGCGAATTTTTCGAGAGTCCGAAAAAAATAGTTCCGGATAATCGAGGTTGCTGATATTAAATAGGCTTCGTCCCATTCTTACATATTAACCATATACAAAATTTCAAGTCTCTATCTCAAATTCTTCGGGAGATAGAGCGTTTACAGACAGACGGACGGCAAATTTTTTTTTTCTAAATATATGTTTTTCGGAATCTTCACTATCTAAAACGTGAAATCCGTCAAATTTTTTTTTTCTATTTTCAAAACGATTGCAAGACTTACCCTATACTATGTATGATGGGTAAGTAATAAAGTGCGACATCTGAGAAAAAACTGGTCGAAACAAAGGAGAAAGCTGTTTCGAACCTGTTTTAAACCACTTTTTCCATCGAAATCGAGCGACATGTTTTATGTCTCGCCTTAGTGTGTGATTTGTCAAAGAGTCCCAAACCGGTTGACGACACCAGTCAAATGCCATTTGTAATTGTTCTTATCACAAAAAAAAAAAAAAAAAAAAAAAGACAATAAAAAAAATTGTAGTGTAACTATTAATCTGGTCACCCACTGTATGAGAACATGAATTTCAAAATTCGTCTTATAGAAAGAATCAATTTTGAGAAATCGCAAAAAACTTCTGACTGCATCCATTGTTTTTTATTGTAAACCAAGATTTTACAATGTCAGATATACGCAATAAAACTATTTTTTTTTCTTTTTTCTTTTTTTACTTTCTTCTATCTTCAATAGAAGAAAGTATTGTAATCGAAAATTTTTCGACTTCCGGTTTTCGACGGATTTACACGTTTTAGGGGTCAGAGATTCCAAAAAACATGTTTTTACAAAATGTCTGTCTGTCCGTGTGTCTGTGTGTCTGTCTGTGTGTCTATGTGTATGCCGCCATTCTACCATCAAAAGGTGTATGAAGTTATGCATATAATTGAACCAAATTTTTTGTGAATTTGTTTGGCTGTGGCAAGCAGTTCCTCTTTCAGTTTTGAAATATTCCGCCGGAAGGGGCGCTGCAATCGCGATTTTTGTGCCATTTTCAATACTGTACCGACCAAAAGTATATGAAGTTATGCATCGAATTTTACCAAATTTTTTGTGTAAGTATATAACTATGGATAGTTAGTCCTCCCTGAATTTGAAAATAATCCGCCGGAAGGAGGCGCTGCAATCGCGATTTTTGTGCCATTTTCGATATTGTACCGACCAAAAGTACATGAAGGTATGCATCGAAATGAACGAAATTTTTTCTGTAAGTGTATGGCTATGGCTAGTTGGATCGCCCTGAATCTGAAAATAATCCGCCGGAACGTGGCGCTGCAATAGCGAATTTTATGCGATTTTCAATATTGCATCACTTAAAAGTGTATGAAGTTATTTCTAGAACTGAATTAATTTTTTTGTATATGATTATGTTTTGTTAAGGCAAGTAAGTCCTCCCTGATTTAAAAAAAATCTTCCTATCTATCATTCTATTGTCCCTCGACTCGTGCAGAGATGGAAATTCGTTTTTACTCCGATTAATTGATTGAAGCAGAAATTTAAGATGAAAATCAAAGTTGGTATGATATTGAATTAAAATTATTTAAGCATTAAAATGAGTAACTATTTTTCTTTAAATATTAAAATATACGTATGAGACAGAAGTAAATTTTGGGAATGGCACATCCAACTAGTTTAGATTGTAGTGTTTGTTCGATGCAGGTTCACCAGTAGAATAGATTGATTGAAAAAACTCGATTTTTAAAAAATTTTGGATAAGGCATGTTTTGAAACTCAACGTCTTCATGTGTGCAAATCGTAATTTTACCTGTTTATTCATTGTTTGTGCAGCATAACGACTTGGAGAGAGGAGTCAGATGCATTAGGTGGATTTCAGATGGCTCCAAAAGTACGAAATATTGTATTAGAATTTTTTTTATTTGCCACTTTAATTAGGGTTTCGTTCATCAGATGAAACCCTATTCGTTTCTGTCCGCTGTCTGTCTGTCTGTCACAGAATCTGTACACAAAAACTATATAAGTCAGAGCGTTCAAATTTTGTGTATTTACAGCTTAATACATCTTGTCACACAACAAATCATGAAATTTTGAAAAAGACTAATATTTTAATACAAATTATACGTAGCTTTTAAATAAGTTATGCATTTTTATGCTGAACTGCATTCAATTTGCGAAGCAATGCTTGCAGAATATAGATAAAATGAAACAGAGAACCACTGAAAGAATTTGATGCATGGATGCGTATGAATGCTAATTTCTGAGAATGTGATTCCTGTAGGTTTAAGAGAGTTTTAGAAAAAAATAAACTTTAGATTAATACTGACGTGTAATAAAGGCACAAGTTATAAACTACAGAGCTGAAAAAAAGTATTCAATTATGTTTCCATCTATTAGTATAAATTGCTGAAAGAGAAATTTCAACCTGCTAGACATTTTCTTGAAAAACTAAATTTTCCCATTATATATACCCCATATATTTCCCATAGTATATATACTTCAACCGACAGATCAAATACCGGGCTGTTCAAAAGTATTTGAATACACATTTGGCTATATACAGTAACTTTATTTCCTTAAATAACGAAGTTTTGTTAAAGGTTTCATGAAGTCTTAGAAAGGGCTTCATAATCTATGCTTAACGCATGATTTTTATATCTTGTTAATTATTTTTTAGTTATGAAGGAAACAAAGAACATCATATTTATAAAACATAGTCAATAATATTATATTTAGTATTATTAGTAGGTGGTCAAAATTTCACGTTTCATCGGCGTACAGTACTGTAATTACCGTTTTTCAAAATGTTTTGCTTTTTACACCCAATTTTGCGGCACTGTCACGGCTAAAACATTGATCAGAGAAAAAAAAAAAACTTTAAATACATAAAATGTAGATAATTCTGTCCTCTTTTATTTATGTAATGAGGACTTTTATGTAAAATGTATAATTTTGAAGTTATTTAGAAAAAAAAAACGAAGAAAAGTCACGTTTTTACACGTTTTTTAACAAAAAAACGTGTTTCCGGGAATAAATTTTGTTGGATAACACCAGATTAGTGTCCAGCGACCCAAAAAACATAAGGGCACCAAATATCAAAACTACACCAAAACTTGCATTTTTGTCGCGATTCGTAAGCTTTTTTTCGCGATTCTTTGTCGAATTTACCGTTTTTGCCGAGATTCGTAAGCTTTTTTTCACGGTTCCTTGATAAAATTCGCGTGTTTTTTCTACAAGCGATTGACGAAAATTTTTGGCGTCCATTTGTTAAATTCGCGATACTTCTTAAGCCTGGATTTTCTGATTGTTGACTTATTTTTCTTTAATTTTCGGAACCGAATGTCTTCAATTTTTGGTAATTTTGGAACAGAATCACCCCTGAAAAGAAAAGTAAAAAATTTTTTAATATATTTTTCCTATCCTTTAGTCGATTTTATTTTATTGGTGCATGTTCTTTTTGGATCCGAAGGCATAGTGTCATAGATCGTGAATTTGTCTATCGCAACCTATCAAGACTTGTCTACCGCGATGTAAGCTTTGCGAACGCAAGATTCTATGAATGAGAAGCAACTAGCAGCCGCATGTTCATTAGGGTGGATCGAAATTTTTTTTTTTTTTCACTGTGTCAAAATCTACCTATGCGGAAAAGATGTTCTCTTGGATGGAGATTAAGGGAAAAATAATTAAAAAAATTAATTTTAAATTTTACTACTGCCATAATGAGGTTGAATTTTGAAAAAAGTGAAAAAAAGACCTAGTTTGTGCTAGATGATTTTTGATTCAAAATAATAGTTTAAAAAATTATCCAAAACCTACCTATGCGTAAAAGATGTTATATTATATGCTGAGTATGATAAAAATAATCAAAAAAATTAATTTCAAAATTTAAATCTGCTGCAATGTGGCTCAAATTTATCTATTTAAACGTTTTTACGGTAAAAAATCCTTTTTTTTTTTTTTTTTTTTTTTTTTGTAAAATAAAATATGAATTTTAGAATTTTTAACATTTATTGCAATGAGGAGATATTTAATTGATTACAAGATAAAAAACTTTAGTTTCTTATTTAACAGCTTCATTTGTATTAAATCAAGAAAAATCATCAACATTGCAATTGGCGATAATGACGTTCGGTATTGAAAATCGACATGAAATTTTGTAATTCAAATCAATTTTTATAAAACCGTCTCTTATGTATTGTCCATACACAGCAGAAATACTTCCATGACTCTTTTGATTATTAGTTTTGTAGAATGAGCATTGCGTGAATAAATATCATTGATAGTAGATGTTATTGCCACTGGAAGGATTACTGGATTTACCTATTGCTTCTGAAATCATGTCGTTATTAAATCCGTTAGTTAGTGTAATTTCGACACATTTTCCTATTTAATTAAATCTATGTAATCCGTCGCAAAAGCTCAAAAGCTGGTAAATGGAAAATATAGATATTTTTAATGTAATGATTAGGGTTACAGCAGACCGTTTGATTTCACTCGCGCGCTTTTAAAATTCATATACTGACATAAATAAAAATACAAAAAGCTCCTAACATGCTGCAAATAATCTTTCTATTTCACCAGTGAAACATTTGTGCCCAGCCGTGGTTCCATACACGCTACAAAAAGATGACATAGTGGAACCTCATTGGTGTGTAAGTAGCACAAAAACCATTGTAGTGGACGCTTGAAGATCAGTTCCATATTTCGAATAACACATCCTTTAACATCTATGTTAACAGATATTCCGTCACAACCGATCGTAACCAACTTTGTTACATGTATATTATTGTTAACACTTGACAAAAAAATGTACGTCGTGTTTTCAAAGTGTTTGGTACTCTCCCAGAATTTGCATATATGTAGCCGATGTATTCGGATCAAAGTTCTTTTTTCAAGCTCCAGTCTGCTTCTATTATGATTTTTCTTCTGTTGTTTTCTAGTGATGTAGTCTGTCTTTACACCCATCAAAGTTTAAAGAATATGGCCATGATCATAATCTTTTACAAATGACTAAAGAGAATGACTAAAATGATGGAGTGGTCTTTGGTTTGTTTTGTCGTGCCGATTTTTTTCTATCAATCGCATTTTATTCATAGTTTTGTGAGATAATGCCCACATCTTGAAGTGCACCAGACACGAGGGCAGCAAAAGCTTGGTCGTAAGTGCCCAAATTGTCCAATATTTTAGCTGATGCCAATCGTCGTCACTACAAGTGATGTGACACCTAGCTCGGCAGCATTTTGGCTTTTCAATGATAGAGAATGATGCAGAAAATTGAGTTTGGTCTCAATACGTCGGTTTAATTTACACTCAATATTCATATTCATATTCAAATCTATTGAAGTAAAAAAAATAGGCAGTATTTTCGGAAATGGTCCAAAAGACTGTAGTAGCTTTCAATATCTTATTTTGTTTTATAAGAATTAAGAAGAGCGCAATATTTGTCGTTAAACAGTTTAATTTTTTTAAAATGCTGCTGTGGTAAATCATTGAGATTGAATCTCATTTACAGGTCACTTGTAACTTATTAGCAACTCCTTCTCACTGGCAGGAAATAAACAGATGTTGACCGATTTCTTTCTTCGGTTATTTTTTAAATACCAATATACAGGGTGGTCATAAAAAAACTTTGCCGATATACGGAGCTCTAACGGCCAGTCCGCTCAACCGATCGAAATGAAATTTCAGATATAGCTATTCAGAGGTATGAGCTCGTGATTCTGTGAACGACAACAAAATAGCGCTCACGGTTACGGTTAAGTTACAGAAACTCGAAAATTTCCAATGGCAACACCATTTTTTTTCATCGCCAAATGCTCAGCGCATGCGAAAAAACCAAAGAGCGTTGGAACCGTACGTGTATCGCAAGAAACGGACGTGTTATGCACGTACAAAAAACCATTCTGGGAATCCTCCCCCCCCCCCCATAGAAAAAACTCGATTGGGGCGCAAGGAGGAAATTTGAATGTGACGTAGAGTCAGTAAACTAATCTCTGATTACAATACAGATCGGAGAAACTAAAACTTTTATTTTGATTGCACATTTTCCACATGGGTGCCATGCCTGTGATGACACCCATGTGGAAAATGTTTAATCAAAATAAAAGTTTTAGTTTCTCCGATCTGTATTGTAATCAGAGATTAGTGCACTGACTCTGCGTCATATGCAGATTTCCTCCTTGCGCCCCAATCGAGTTTTTTCTAAGGGGGGGAAGGATTCCCAGAACGGTTTTTTGTACGTGCATAACATGTCCGTTTCTTGCGATACACGTACGGTTCCAACGCTCTTCAGGGTTTTCGCATGCGGTGAGCATTTTGCGATGAAAAAAAATGGATGTTGCCATTGGAAATTTGTGAGTTTCTGTAATTATAACCGTAACCGTGAGCGCTATTTTGTTGTCTATCACAGAATTTTGAGCTCATATCTCTGAATAGCTATAACTGAAATTTCACCTCGATCGGTTGAGCGGACTGGCCGCTAGGGCTCCATATATCGGCAAAGTTTTTTTATGACCACCCTGTATACATTTTATAACTTTTTGTAATAGGGAGCATATTTACTGGTATATCAAAGCCAGAACCAAATAGGGTGTAATTCATATCTCTCTGTCTCTCTCTTTTTTATTTTAATTTTTTTTAAACAATACCATGGTACAGTAATATTCAAGGTACACTAAGCTACACAATACACAAGCAGACAAATCATAACTGGAAAAACTTGAACTGCAAGTTTTTCAAAACTTTAAATCACTTGCATCAGTATTAAATTTCGAAATTAGTTTATTTATTTATTTATTTATTTTTACTTAATAACCATGCAATATAATATTTCTTACACAAAGATAGGTTTTGATTGGTATTAAAATGACTATTTTGTGCCAAAAATAAATCTAATCAAAATTAGATCTTTTTCAATTTTTTTAATATTTTATCGAATTTTCAACTTTTTTTGGCAGTATTAAATTTCGAATTTATTAGTTATTATTATTTTTTACTTAATCTCCATACTATATAACATCTTTTCCGCATTGTTGGATTAAAAAAATATTTAAATAATTAGTTTTTGACAAAAATAACTTAACCAAAATTCGGTCTTTTTTCATTTTTTTTCGAAAATTCAACCCTTTTGTGGCAGCATTAAATTTTAAAATTATTATTTTTATTATTTTTCCCTTAATCTCCATACAATAGAACATTTTCTCCGCATAGGTAGATTTTGATGAATGGTATTTTTTTTTTCGCCATAGACAATCGATCCACCCTAATGTTCATTACGGACGCAACAGCTACATCAGTAAGGGCTGCATTTTTTCAAGAAGGGGCAAGAAGGGCGCTATTTTTTTGAATGAGCGGCAAGAGGGGCGCTAATTTTTGGATGATGGGTAAAGGGGGGGGGGGCTATTTTTTAAACTAAAGGGCCGAAGGGGCGGAGTATCCTCTGATACCTTCTGAGGGAAACTCTGATACCTCAATTAGATATGTAAATGTGGATTAATGATTCCGTATCTTGATTCGCATACAAAAGGTCGTTGGACCATGGGTGTTCCGCTGGCCACAGGTTGAATATGATTGGTCTAATCACTTGGTTAAATTGTGAATTAATGTTATTTTTGAAGACTCCAGAACTTATTTCGCCATTGTCTAGAAAAAGGATTTTAATTTGGCATGTTTTATGCCTAAAATTGTTTTAAATGAAGCCAAAATCTTAGATTTCTATAAAATTAAGCATGCATATTTGCCAAAAAGGCAGACAGGTAGACGAGTTAGAGAAAAACAGAAATTATATTCTGAATCAGCGTGAAAAACTAAATTAGAGTCGAATATTTTTTTTTCCTTCACAGAACCATAGTTGTTCGGTGTTATTATTTCCCATCGTTTTCAATCGGTCGCATTTTTTTAAATCTTTTTTTCACATTGGCGCGATTTCTTTCTTTATACTTTTCTCTGTTTTTACAAGAAGGAAGTATTGAATTCGTGAAAATTTTCGATTTCCCGTTTTTGACGGATTTATGCATTTTTGGGATCAGAGATTCCAAAAAACATGATTTTTACAATATATGTCTGTCTGTGAATCTATGAGTCTATCTGTCTGCATGTGACATAAATTTTGTGGATGCTCTATCTCAAGAACTAATGCGCGGAACTTAATAAAAGTTTATATTCTGGTAGTCCCTAATATAAATTGATGCTGATTACCTTTTGGTGCCAATCGCTCAACAGGTGGTGCTGCTATGCTGCCTTTTTCACGATTTCCGCAACTGCTCTATTTCAAGAACTAATACAAGGATTTACGTCAAACTTCAGATTCTATTAATCCTTGAAATGAAGTGATTGTACTTACGTTTAGTTGTCGATCGCCCGATAGATGGCGATCCTATGCTGAATATTTCCTATATTTTATTATTATGGTTTAATTTACCATTTTTGAAACATCGCTGCAAGCATTCCAGTTTCCAAATCACTCTATATCATCCATTTCCTTCTTCAGGATATTTCAGGTAAGCTATTATTTCTTATTTATGTTCCTTCACATTCAAGTTAACATTGCTTCTGGTAGCCAAGTATACACCATTATATTCAGTCAAGTATAATTTTACTGGTGTCGATCTACTAAACTGAATCAGAAGTTATTTATGACTCCACCTACTTGAAATGTAGCAACTAATTTGGGACGAAGGGAGTATTTCTTTTAAAAACTCTGTAAATGAAGTTTTAAAAAACTTTTTTTTTTGAAGTGTATGTTTGCTTGGTATCTCATTCATTTATTTTTGCTTGTGTGTGCTGGGCATAACAAAAGAAATATAACTGCATAAACATTGATAGTCTTCCTGAAGAAAGTAACATGTTTTTAATAGTCTCCTTACATAAATAAAGAATGCAAATAAATCTGTTTCATTCATGTCCCCCTTCAATGGAAATTCCGTCTTATCTTTTAATTACAGCATTTCTTTCCAAGTCATGTATGACATTTATCGTATTTTTATTACAGAAGAAAGAATGAATTTGGATAATGACAAAAGTATTCCACATAAGCCTTGTTTAACCTTGAATGAAATGTAGCTTTTATTACATACACATAATGCAACGATAAAAAAAAATAATCAAAAGATAGGATTTCTACAAGATTTTAAGGAGTTATTTCAGTCATTTAGAAAGACGCACTCACTAATACTATTCCTATGAAAGAGTTTTTTTAAAGATATCTCGTTTGCATTTTAATATTTTTAAATTATTTCTTTTGCATTCACCCACTAAGATTTATATCTGCATCGGCCTTTTTATTTTACTTTTCGATATTGTTTGCAGATTTTTTTTTTTTTCAATAGGATGTTTCCACTTTCAAAATCTATTCCGAAAATGAAAGTATCCGAATTAAAAACATCTGTAAACAAAATCGAAATAATTGATAAATAGTTTTAAAAACAAAAACACGCGCTTTCATATCAGGTTGAACTAAAAAGTTTGAAATGTTTTTTTTTTTCGGTTGCATAGTTACGGTTTTCATGTGTATTTCAGTGATTGTCATGTGTCTAGGGTATCAGGTGACTGTTACTTTTACAAATTTCATTTGATCCGTTTATCCGGCGTTTTTTATTTTGATCATTTTAAGCGGCGACTTTTAGGTAGCTTTCATTACAAAAAGTAAAAAGCTACCTATTGCAGCCGTCCGGAGGAAAACACTTCCAGAAAATTTTGGTATATTTTCACCGATCATGACCTCCAGATCCCAAAACCACCCTCCGTTCAAATGTTGACATATATATATATATATATATATTGGTATTGTCTGAATAACTTTGGATGTATTTATAAAAGTATTTATATATATATATATATATATATATAACCATATAAATATATATATATATATATATCTGATTTTTGTCATGCGATAACTAACGTATTTATGAACCGATTTGAATGAAACTTGGTATGTACATAGTAAATACAAATAACTCGACCGAGTTCGTTGGCCGGCATCATCCGCAATCTTGTTTCAAAATGGCGCCCATTTAAAAAATTAAAAAATTTTTAAATTTTAAAATTTAATGCGAAAAAATTAAAAGTTGAAAAATATTTTTATTTTATGTGTTAGATCCGAAAACACCAATTTTAGAACACTTTTTACTTTGTCTATATCTTAAAAAATGATTGAGTTACAGCACTTTGAAATTTTCTTATGACTGACATTTTGAAACGATCTTATTTTTGTCATGCTATAACTAACGAATATATGAACCGATTTGAATGAAACTTGGTATGTACATAGTACATACAAATACCTCGACCGAGTTCGTTGGCCAGCATTATCCGCAATCTTGTTTCATAATGGCAGCCATTTAAAAAATTAAAAAAAAAAAAATAAAATTTAAAATTTAATGCAAAAAACTTAAAAGTTGAAAAATATTTTTATTTTATGTGTTAGATCTTAAAACACAATATCCAGAACACTTTTTACTTTGTCTATATCTTAAAAAATGATTGAGTTATAACACTTTGAATTTTTCTTATGGCTGACATTTTGAAACAATCAAATATTTGTCATGCTATAACTAACGTATTTATGAACCGATTTGAATGAAATTATGTTCATGGTACATACAAATATCTCGACAGAGTTCGTTGGCCAGCATTATCCGCCATCTTGTTTCAAAATGGCGGTCATTTAAAAAATTTTTAAAAATTTAAAATTTAAAAATAAATGCGAAAAAATTAAAAGTTGAAAAATATTTTTATTTTATGTGTTAGGTCCTAAAACACCGATTATAGAACATTTTTTACTTTGTCTATATCTTAAAAAATGATTGAGTTATAGCACTTTGAATTTTTCTTATAGCTGACATTTTGAAACGATCTGATTTTTGTCACGTGATAACACTCGTATTTATTAATCGATTTGGATGTAACTTGGTGTGTACATAGTACTTAATAAAGCCTGGATCGAGTTTGTTAACGAGTTCCATCCGCCATCTCGTTTCTAAATGGCGGCCATTTAATTTTTTTTAATTTAAAATTTGAAATTAGATACAAAAAAGTGAGGAATTGAAAAAAATATTTCTTTTATGCATTTGACCTTGATACAAAGATTCTAAAGCGTTTTTTGTTTTGTCTGTATCTTAAAAAAGTCTGAGTTATAGTATTTTTAATTTCTGGTATTGCTCACATTTTGAAATGATCTGGTTTTCGTCACGTGATAACACGGTATTTATACACCGATTTGGATGAAATTTGGTTCGTACATAGGACATACTGATGCCTGGACCGAGTTCGTTGGCCAGTTCCAACCGCCGTCTTGTTTCAAAATGTCGGAATATTATTTTTTTTATTTAAATTTTAAAATTAGATGCAAAAAAGTAAGAAATTGAAAAAGATTTTTCTTTTGTGTTTTGACCTTGATACAAAGAATCCAGAGCATTTTTTGTTTCATCTGTATCTTGAAAAATGGCTGAGTTTTAGCACTTTCAATTTCCAGTGAGATTGACATTTTGAAACGGTCTGAAATTTGTCGCGCGTTAATAAGCATATTTATAAAAATTTTTCGATATAACTTCGTGTGTTCATGGTATCAATGTCTTGACCGAGTTCACGAGCCACTTTATCCGCCATCTTGTTTCAAAATGGCGGGAGCTTAAATTTGTCAAAAATCTTTTAAATGTATAATGATGTATAAACAAAAAATTAGAAATTGTAAAAAGGTTCTTTCTAAACTATTTATCTCAATAATGAATTCAGGAGTATTTTTTGCTTTGTCTTTACCTTGAAAAACGCCTGGGATATAGCAGTTTGAGTTTCTAATGTGGGTGACATTTTTTTTTTTAAAGTCAATTTGCCCGCGACAGCACTCGTATATATTAATCGATGTCGATGTGAGTGTGCATGTTCACATGAATTATGATTTCGATCAAGCTCATTGGTTTATTTTAATCCATCATGCTGCTTTAAAATGGATATGGTGGAATTTGGCGACCCTATAAAACGCTTAAAATAAAACCAGGTTGAATAAAAGATGACTAATTTCTAAAAATTCCTATTAATATTCAGTATTAACAAAAACTAATATTCAATCTTATATAATCGTGTTCCACTATTCTGAGCTTCGTATATTTGGTCTATATAACTTAATTTAAAATAAATAAATAAGTATATGAAAGCTACCTCTTCCTCCTGGCATTGCCGGAAGGACTATTTAAATTGTGACGTTTCAATTGTCATCGGTTCTTAATAAGTGTGCAAAGTTTCAGTTTAATGTGATGTCTTAAAGTGGGTAAAAATTACGTTCAAAGATTCCGTTAGATATACAGGGTGATTCAGCTCGTCGGTGACAAACTTTAAGGATCGATAGAGCACACCTAGACGAACATTTTTGAATAGGGAATGTAGGGTCCCTGACGCGATGGTAAGGCGCTAGGCGCTTTCGAAAATTTGGGTGCCGAAATTCGAAACGTCATAAAAACAAGGGAAATGGTTAGATTTTCTTGCTTGTTGCGTCGAAATGATTCTGTTTGTTTAGACTTTCTTCAGTACCAATTTGATAAGCGTATCTCTTAAAACATGGATAGGGGGCGCTGCAGACTTTGGAGAGCTAGACAACAACTTTAAGCCCGTTATTTTGATAATTTAACACATGCTCGCCAAAGTTTATACTGTAACTTAAAGTTTGAACCCAAAAGTAGAGCCCTGCAAAAAGCGTAAGAGCCGGAATAAAATGTCAAAGTACAGGGTGGTCGAAACTCGAAGGCTCCTAAGAGATAAACAAACAGATTTCTTGACTCATGGCATGCATTTTCATGATTCTGTTTGCTGGGGCTCTCTGAAACTCAGTTGAACGGTACAAAAAGAAACATCGATAGGGGGCGCTTTGGGCAAAAAACATAATTCGTTGACATTTCGGACGCTAACTGGAAACGGGGCGCTACGATCAGTTAGTAATAATGAAAACACATTTTCTACCTCTGCTCAACACTTCTGAATAAATTTAGACCAAAAACATCAATGATACTGGAAATGTATTTACAAAAAATAACACTACAGAAGATGCTCGAAATTTCGACCTTGGGCCATGATGCAGGCTTCGCACCTCCGTCGCATTGAGGAGTGTGTGTTTCCAACAATGTTAGGAGTATCTCTGATCTGCCCTGCAGCTGCCACAATGCGCGCCACAAGTTCTTCAGCACTGCTGACAGGTGTATGGTATACCTCGGCCTTCAGGTAACCCCAAAGGAAGAAATCCAAGCAGGTGAGGTCTGGTGATCGGGCAGGCCAGTGAACTGGACCCCCACGCCCGATCCACCGCTGGCCATACCTTGCGTTTAGATGGAGACGCACGTCGTTCGTGTAATGGGCCGGAGCTCCATCGTGCTGGAACCACATCTGGCGACGCGAACCTTCGGGTACGTGCGCCTCCTCCAGAAGCTGCGGCAGCACTTGATCCAGGAAAATCAGGTAATTTTCACCTGTCAGCCGTTCAGGTAACAAATAAGGGCCAATGAGGCAATCCCCCAGAATGCCGGCCCACACATTTACTGAGAAACGCTCCTGGGCTGCTCGGCTTCTGGTTTCATGTGGATTTTCATCACACCACACATGACTGTTGTGGGCGTTCCACTTTCCCTCCCGGCTGAAGGTGGACTCGTCCGTAAACAAAATGCTGTTTACAAAACGGGGATCCCTGGATCTCATCGCCAAGTACCATCTTGAGAATTCCACTCGGCCAAAATCCTGCTCTCTGAGCAACTGCACCCGCTGGATGTGGTAGGGGTGCAGATTCCGGGAACGTAAGATGCGCCACGCAGTTGCTTGCGAAATGCCAACATGTCTGGCGATATCTCTCGTGCTAAGACCTGGGTTGTCCTCAACCAGGTTAAGCACAGCCTCTTCGTTGTCGGGGGTGCTCACTGATCGCTCCCGTTCAGGCCTGCCTCCGTCGAAAGATCCCGTTGTGGACAACCTCTGGTGTACTCGAGCGAAGAAGGCATGGCAGGGGATTTGCCTGTTGGGGTAACGCTCGGCGTACAACCGCTGAGCGGCTCGTCCATTACAACCAGCAGCGCCATACGCCAAATGCATGTCAGCCAATTCAGAGTTTGTGTACCGTTCCATCCTACTACCGATCTGCAGACAAGTAACCCGAAGCTTAAGTAGGTACCGCACGTTCAAAAGACGTGTCTGCGCATACAACTACGTCATCTCGCGTTGTCGTCTACGCATTACGTATCTTTTGCATATCGATATGGTACGATATCTTTTGCATAAATCAGCAAAAAGCACCTTATGTAAATTTTATTGCGCGCATTGTGCATGATTGAAACCAGCTATGTTTGTTAAAAAAACAAACAAACTGCAGTTTTAATAGCTTCTTATGATAAGTAAATTACTCTCTTGTTTTGTTTCTAACTGATCGTAGCGCCCCGTTTCCAGTTAGCGTCCGAAATGTCAACGAATTATGTTTTTTGCCCAAAGCGCCCCCTATCGATGTTTCTTTTTGTACCGTTCAACTGAGTTTCAGAGAGCCCCAGCAAACAGAATCATGAAAATGCATGCCATAAGTCAAGAAATCTGTTTGTTTATCTCTTAGGAGCCTTCGAGTTTCGACCACCCTGTACTTTGACATTTTATTCCGGCTCTTACGCTTTTTGCAGGGCTCTACTTTTGGGTTCAAACTTTAAGTTAGAGTATAAACTTTGGCGAGCATGTGTTAAATTATCAAAATAACGGGCTTAAAGTTGTTGTCTAGCTCTCCAAAGTCTGCAGCGCCCCCTATCCATGTTTTAAGAGATACGCTTATCAAATTGGTACTGAAGAAAGTCTAAACAAACAGAATCATTTCGACGCAACAAGCAAGAAAATCTAACCATTTCCCTAGTTTTTATGACGTTTCGAATTTCGGCACCCAAATTTTCGAAAGCGCCTAGCGCCTTACCATCGCGTCAGGGACCCTACATTCCCTATTCAAAAATGTTCGTCTAGGTGTGCTCTATCGATCCTTAAAGTTTGTCACCGACGAGCTGAATCACCCTGTATACAACTGAAGCTAATAAAAGGGTATTAAAAAAAAAGTTTATTTTGTACAGATAGATCTCAGCTATCCAGTGTAATTTGTTTTATTACGGAAATACAAACGAGTTATCTTCAGAAATTTCTTCCATGGAATTAGCTTTAGTGGGCAAGTCTTTTCAGATAACTGAAATAGCTTCTTAACCTTAAGACATTTGTAATCTAATGTAAAACAATGTTAATTAACTCTTTCTGGTACGGTGGTCTCACTCTGGGCACACCTAATTTTAATTCTAAATTTGTAAACGGCCTCAATAATATTTTATTAAATTTTTACTAAAATGAAACTTAAAATTTACTAAAATTTAAAATGGAAGCTTAAATTAAAGAGTTCTTGATTTCTAAAAACGTCTATTATAAATTCTCTTGTCAATCGATATTTTGTCATTTTATAAACAGAATTTGCCTGTACCGAAAAGAGTTAACATTGGAATTGATTCTTATAAAAAGGCTTTTCGGTTAGAATAGAGCTACTTTAGGATCTAAAAACAAATAATTGATCATTTAAATAGTTGTAACCGTTTATAGCTTCAAATTCATATTTTTATAACTCAAAATAGACAATTAAATATGCATTTTTAGGTGCATTTCTAAAATTACATATGGTAGCATTCATAGTCGTCGTCTGGTCTGTACGTCTGTCTGTTCGTCTGCCTGCATATAACAATGAAAACTCAAACCAACAGAATGGTTTGAAATTTAATATACATAATCGTCGCAGAATTTCGTCGAGTGATTTCAAATTTTAGGAAAATTGAATCCAAACTTTAAAAATGATATTAATCAAAGTTTTCTTCATTTTATTACATTTTGTAATATACGTAGGATATAACATGGGGTATCATGCAATGATATTTCATGACAATTAATGACAATTAATGATTCTAGTCTACTATGGTATTACATCATATTTAAGATGGGGTCTTATTATTTCGATGTTATTGATTTAATGCATATAATAAGTTTTGTAAATATGCATTTTCACATAAGAGTGCAGCAGGCATATTCACAGTACCTACTCGGTTCAGATCCAGAGCCCTTCTGATTGGCTCACTAGTTTTAGACCATGTTTATTTTTAATGTTTTGAAAGTACCGTTCAACTGTATCATACATCGCGTAGTTTTGATCCATATTCATCCGCTTTTATTTGTGTATCTCTTTTTTTTGGAGTCTCATTCATTTAATTTTGCTTTTGGTATTTGCTTTCTGGGCATAACAATAGGAATAGAGCTACATAAATATTTGAAAGATATAAAACTCAAAAAAAGTTCAGAATAGAATGACACTTTCCTTGCATTAAAATAACTAAGAATTAAATAATGGGATTGTTATACATTATTTATCATTTGTTTGAACTTTACTTTTAAATATTAAGTTTTTAAAAAAATTCTTGCATTTTATTATTTTAGTTTATTATTTTGCTTAATTATTTCAATATCTTGTTATATTGAAATCATTAATTAAAACCCTCTGACTGCCCAGCCAAAGGGTAATATTGTAATGTTGTTTTCTCTGCAATTTATTAAAAATATTAAAAAAAAGATGTTTTTTCCAACCTGATACAAAATATGTTATTAGTATCGGTGTATAATCTTTGATAGCATCAATCCTAACTTAATTTATTCCTAACTGGGTTTTATTTGTGGAATTATACTAATTTAAATATTGCTTATGTTGCAGTGAAACCTGCAGCTTAGTGTGTGAAAAAATCAGCCGGCGGCAGTCAGGAGGTTAAAATTTCGATTGCATTATAACATTTAATTACTGTTTAAAAATATAAACAAAACAACGACAGAAAACCTCCAAAATTCTAAATTCCACACAACTTCTGGTCCCAGACTGTGACGATTTGAGTTGGTCTACTATATGTTTTTTTAATCTCTGTAAATGAAAGAACGCTTTTAGTTGTGTGTCCTCGTTTGGAATCTCATTCATTTAATTTTGCTTGTGATTATTTGCTCTACGCTAACGTATGTGCGCAAAAATCACGATTATTTGTTAGTGGTTTAATGGCAACATCCAAATGAAATACATCTTATGGGTTACTATGCAAAAGCCTTTTGGTAAGATTTATGCTGTGGTAGATTGGATTTATTTATGTTTTGTTTCTTTGCTGCAATTATGGAGCTTCAAAATATCATTATTTTTATTTTTTCTGTTCTTTTTACTTAAAAAAAAATAAATAAAAAGAATGAATTTTAAACTTTTCAGTTTCAAATTAAAGATATGTTTTATAAATGAAATGAGTGAAAGGATTATATTATCATATTTTAAATAATTAATGAAATAATAATACATAAAAATACTACTAGCATAAAAATACTGAGTTCGTGATTTAACAGCACAGATGTACTATTAGCACCACATTCGAGCGTTTTTTTTTTTTTTTTTTTTTTTTTTTTTTTTACGTCAATTTGGCGAAAATTGCATTTTCAAATACCAGTTACACACATATTTTTAAAACTAATTTCGATTATTTTAACAGGGAAATAATAATTTAAAAAAGAAGTTTAGTTAATAATTATAGAGTAAAACAATTTATATCATTTTAAAACAGAAAATAAAAGCAAACGAACAGTTTATTAATAAATAAATAACAATTGCCGGGTTTTCATGTGACGCACATATAATTGCCATTTTGTTGCAATCGCGCCAATGTGGTGCGCATATGGCATCTGTGTCTATTTCTCTAAGAGAATTTTCTAATTTGGCAAAAAATATGAGCAATTAAAAAAAATTATGCATAAAAGCAATGTGATTTAATGCTTAGCATACATTCAAGGGAGACCAAACTGGTCGCCAAGCGCGGCTAATAACAAAGTAAATGCAACTACATAAACAGTGGTAATCATTCTGAATAAAATAAAATATTTTTAATAGTCGTCTCAAATGAATAAAAGATGCAAATAAATCTTCCTCATTCATGTCTTTCAGTAGAAAATTCCATCTTCTCTTTTAATTACAACATTTCTTTCCAAGTCATGTATGACACTTATTGCATTTTTATTACAGAAATGGGATGGAATTTGGATAACGACAAAAAAATTCTAAGCAAACCTTGTTTAACCTTGAGTAAAATGTTTCTTTTATTGCATATACATTATGTATCGGTAAAACATTAATCAACAGATCAACACATAAAACTGCTACGAGCTTTTAACTACAAGACATTCTTAATCTAAGACAGAATAATGTTATTAAAAGATTGAAAAATATAAAATAAGAAAGACTTGAAAACATTTTCTAGAAATAAGTAAAATTTATATACAAAAAATTAAAACACTATAAAACATTTAAAGATACAAAAGTAAAGGTTTCTTTAATATAATTAATGTCATATGTATATATAGTTTAATATTTATATATTTAGTTTAATATTTTCTTAGTTTCTGTGATAGTGTATACATTAGTGAAAAAGGCAGATATTTAGAAATTCGCCTGCGGGAATATATCAGTGCTCTCAAAAGCGGTAATTTAAATTGTCCAACATTGCGTTCAAACGAAACACATCCCGCAGTTTGCGAAGGCCAGTATCTTCAAATCCGATTGTAACAATTATTACGGCAAAATTCTCCTCGAAGGTTGGTTCACTTGTTTACGATCGCCAACTCTGAATGAAGTTCATGCCAAAATTTCCATTTCTAAATTAATACTATCTTTTTTCTAAAACACAATAACTAACTGTAACTGTCTTGACTTGTTCCAATGTTTGTTTTGCAATGAATTATTATTTGTACTGACGAAGCCTTGCGTGTAGCTTGGCGAGACGTTTACTTTTTTATTTTTAAATGTTTTTCAGTGTTCTAATTTTTTGTATATAAATTTTATTTACTTTTTAAAAATGTATTCAAGTCTGTCTTAAATTATATTATTCAATTTTTTAATACAATTTTAAATTCAGACGTTAAATGTATGTGCATTGCAAATCTAATAATGTTGTTTAACATTGGAATGAGATTATTAAATTAACATTTTTCGGTCGAGTTAGACCTACCTTAGTACACAAAAACAAATTACATTAGCTTGCAAAATTGTGTCGTGTCATATTTTCAAACTTTTGATGATTGATTTATATCATTTTTTTAACGCTGAATAAGAAATGACCTTAATCATTAACCATGACATCAGAAATTTCATCAAATGGGAAATTTCAAAATTGTTTGATTGTTTTAAAATTTGCGTTTATAAGTTCAAAATTAAAATTGATCTCCTCCCCCATCTCATCGGACTCCTGATTTGTTTAGCTGTAAGAACTCCAATTATAAGCTAAGAAATTGAATAAATTATTGAAATGATTTAAAAAAAACTATATTATGTATATAGTACATTAAATTATGTATGTTATACAAGGTTTTCATTAAACTTTAACTATGAAATTTGTGAAAAATTCTGACATGGTTGAAATTGAGATCATTTTGTGATTCAGAGCTAAAAAATACATAAGATCAATTATTAATAGTTAAAAAATTCCAACCATCTGCTCTATTTTATAGCCTTACATTTTTGCTATTTTTAGAAATTTCAAATGACGAAATCCTATTCGTGTGACTCCTCTGACTGTCTGTCTATCACAGAGTCCGTACACAAAAAAATGCATAGGTCAGATGCTTGAAATTTTGCGTATTTACAGCTGAATACCTGGCAAAATATGATATTTCATAAAATTTTGAAAAAATCAATTATTTTAATTAAATTAATTTTTAAATTGCATTCGTTCATTTTTGCAATTTTTTTTTTTTTTTTTTTTTTTTTTTTGCGTAGACATTATGATTGGAGGTAAAGCTTCTAGCTAATAAACAGAAGATTCTTAATGCAAATCTTGGTGCTGGATGTTATATTTTTCATATTAGGATGGATTTAATTTAAATAAATTTCGTATTTTTTGCCAAATTAAGGGTTTATGTTATTATTAGTAGTAGTGTTATTATGATTATGATTATTATGTTGTGATAAATAATCACTGACATTCACAATATATTTTCGAATTCCATTTTTTTTCTATTTTAAAAATTATTGTGATTTATCAATGATTCAGCATATTAAATTTAGCTTTAACAATATTTTCGTCTTTAGAAATTTAAAATTGTATTTATAGCAATGTCATTTTTTAAAATTTTGAATTTTCATTTATATCTATTAAAAAGAGGGGCATGAGCCTCCCGTTCCCCCTCTTATACATATCGAATGAACTCCAAAAAGTAATCAGGGAAGCGCCTTGTCAGGATATACCTATATACAAAATTTCAAATAGATCGGATATTTTAATCATGAGTTATCGCGTTACGCACGTACGAACGAACGAACGAACATACATACATACATACATACAGAACGGACGAGCACATAAGCTCTTAGGCTATGATAGCCTGTGAGCTAAAAAGCAATTGGTCTGGCAAGTAATATCTTAGTGGAAACCAACTCAGACGTTATTTTTTGAGTTGAGTGGTAAGTTTACCATTGTGTTATTCTGCTCCCATGTACATGTTTTCATACTTTTGTTTTAATCAATTTTAAAATTTCAGCCGTGAACGCGATGAGGTGACGATTCACTCCCCAATCTATTGGAAATTTAAATAAGTGCTATTATCATAAGTAAATATATTTTGACTGAGAGACACTTGTCCAATTTGATGGTGAAATTTCAACTTTATTTTTTTTCAGACGTTTATTATCTTTTGGGTACTTTCAATGCGCAGGGTAGTTACCTGTATCTGTACACTTATATTATTGCTTGTACATAATTATCAGTAATTGTTCCCCATCCGCTACCAAAAATTGTGAACCCACGTTGAAAAAAAAATCATTGATAATCCACGCTCTGCGCTGACATTCCTACAAGCAAGGGAGATTTTAAAAGTTTTTTAAATATCGCAGGTTGTGCATAATTTTCATATGACGAGTAGCTGTAACCGTCAGAGTTGGTCCCGTGCAGAAAAGTTAAATAGACTTAGTCTAGTTTATCCCCTTCAGATGTGTCTCATTTTCTAGTTTCTGCTTTGGATGTCAGTTTGTCAAAAAGTCGACAACGATGTAAATATTACAACTTGAGTAGTACTTTACAAGCAGCGAAAGTAATTTGTTTTTCAACATTTGATGTCTTTATTATAAAATGCAGCTAATTCACCGCACAACTGCTTGAATTTTATTCCATAACAAGATTTGAATCGAGATCTATCTGCTTCTGGTCAGAGAGGTTGAGGCCAGAATTTTTGCTTATTTACTATGCTCTCGTTTACCTGTAAATTCTTTTGTTCGTTCTTGCTGGTCTATTATACAAAGTAATCTTTGCGAGGAAAAAATTCTCCTTTAGCTAGGAAACCTTGAAATGGATATTTTTCATAAAGCCATACTTTATTCTTGATATTGTGGTAACATTGAGGTGTCTAGATAGAAGATTAATAAAGCACAATACAATCAAATATTTCGTAATGGTAGCTGTGAAGTACCTGGCGCGCTCCAGAGCTTTCGAAATCTACAAACAGGAGAATAGGGTGGCCATGAATAACCCAGTTGGAGGCTTAAAAGCTTTCATCAGTGAATATATCTATTCCATCTATTTTATCCTTTTATATATCAATTTCATAATTAAAAACTATGGATCATGCTTGCTTCTATTGCAAATTATATTTTTGAAAAAAAAATCACAAATAAACACATAACTTTGCACATTTCGTGCACGAAAATTGAAAAAAAACCCATCTCATATCAAGCTAACAAGTTATAAAAAAAATTGCATCGAATGTAATTAGACGTAGAATTAAAAAAAAAAAAAAAAACTTTTTATTTATGCATCCTTGCCTGGTGTATTTTTCATTTCATTTTGCTAAAAATATTAGCTCTCTGTTCACGAAAAAAAGCAATATAACTACATAAACAGTGACAGTCATTTTGAAGAAAATAAAACATTTTTAATAGTCGTAGATAAATAAGGAATGCAGATCGCTTTTATTCATGTCTTTCAGTAGAAATTCGCTCTGCTCTTTTAATTATAATATTTCTTTTCCAAGTCATGTATAACATTTATCGTACTTTTATTATGGAATAGGCAGAGAAATTGTATAATGGCAAAATTATTCCATGCAATCCAGTTTAACCTCAAATAAAATATTGCGTTTAGTATATATCTCCATAGTGTGCGATAAAAAAAGATTTATTTAAATCTACAGATAAAACATCTGCTTTTTTTTATGATGATAGATTACGATATAAAATGCAATATAATTATTTACAAAAACTGAGAGGCTAGTGTTAAAATAAATTATTATTTAAATAAGCAATTAATTAATACTATATATTTTTCATTATGAGTTTGTAATTTTTTTTATATAATATATTTTTTTGTAATATTTTGTAATTATATTTAAAATTTCTTCGAAATACAAATACTTGAGTTTCAAATTCTTAAAAAATATAATTGCCTGTGCCTAAAGTAGTAGCTTACTGTAAAAAAAAAAAAAAAAAAAAAAAAAAAAAAAAAAAAAAAAAAAAAAATGTACTTTGTGTTTACTTTATCTATTTATCACCACGATACCTGCATAAAAATTCAGTTAACTTGGTATTTAATTTATCCTCCTTGCAAATAAAAATTCTGTGTTCTTTTCATGATGGTAGATCCTGACATAAAATGCAATATCATTATTTGTAATGCTGAGTTGTTAGTTTTAAAATAAATTATTATTAAATTCAAAAAATCAATCAATAATATATTTGCAATAAATAGCTTGCATTGAGTTTGTAGCATTTTTATAGCTTTAACCACTGACGAATTCCCAATGCTTTGTACAAGCTTTCAAACTTAAAGAAATATAATTCCACAGAACTTCAATTCGAGACTTACTGGAAAACCAAAAAGTAATTTGCCGGTAGCCGTCTGTGTACAATATGTCGCAAAAATATTAAATTAGCTCGTTATTTTATATACATATCCTACTTTACCTGTTGTCTTCATTATGATAGCCTCATAATGGATTAAAAGTTTTACAATTTTCTAGTAACATTAAGTTGTTTTTCATTCGGGATACATTTTCCTGTTTATACTCTATAAAAGCAAATTATATAGCATTACTCCATAAAATTGTACGCAACATATTGTGTCTAATTTTATGGGTTAAATTAATTTATATTATAGTGTAATTTAAACTGATATACCTAGTCTATTATCAGTTCTACAACACCATTTATATCAGTATTTATGTCAACTGATACAACGGATGTGTTACACATTTGTGTAAAATAACATTAATTATATCTGTTAAATTACTGAAGAAAATGGAGGCAGTATAGCTGCCAACAACTTTAAGGGGTAAGATTAAATAATTTTTTTAAAGTGTAGTGATCTTAAATTATGTCACTCAATGTAGGTGTATATTAGAATTTACCTATTATTTCAGAGTTTGAGAAAGACATGTTTATAAAGATTGAATTATTTCACTTGAACCACTAGATCAGGGGTTATCAAACTTTTAGATGAAAGAACCACTAAATAAAAATTCATAATTCCACTTACGAACAAGTGACAAACTCAAAGCTAATACCTATGTAAACGGAATATGCCTAAGGTGAAATACTTTTCCAGACTTTTATGCTTCCGGCTGAGCAGATTTTACTGCATTTGATTGGATGATTACATTCTTAAGTAGTTGCTTATATTGACTGTTTTATATTAACTTTCAAATAAAAAATGTAGTTTCATCATTGCATTTTAATAATAATGCTTTGGTAGGAAAGCAGCTACAATATCAATTAAAAAAATGCGCATAAGAAAATTTTATAAGTACGTACATAAAAGAGTTAACTTGCCTTCTGAAAACAAACTGCTTATTGAAACTGAGATCAAAGCTCATTTTAATAATTAAACACGGACAATGTAATAGAAGAAAGCTTTTTTCAGGGGATTGAAAGATCAATTCAACATCTATAGAAGCATTAGTTTAATTTTCATTTCACGTACGAGTATCGAACTTTCGAGTACCAGTAAACAGAACTTCCCGTACCATCATTAGTACGCGTACCATAGTTTGAAAATCCCTGCACTAGACAATCAACAATATTGGGATTTAAGACAATTGAAAATTTATGCTTTTAGAAAGAAGAGTAAGATAAGATTAAGTCTTGAAAAAAGTGACAGATATATGTCAAGGCTCTAGATATGTTAAACTATAATTTTATTTAATCTAATTAAAGGAATTAAATTCTTTTTTCATTTCTTTTCCAAGGTAAGATTTATAAGTTGGACAAACCAGATCAAATGATGTGTATTCAGTAAAGACTGTCTTTATTTATATTTTATTTAGCTGTTATATTTCTTGAAATTAATGCATTAGAATTCTGCGTTTGATCTCGAGCAATTCCTGGAGGGTTGTTAGAACAGAGGCTGCAGAACGCTGGGAACAACAAGGGTAAGCATAGTCACTGACCGTTGTTTATTATACTATGCCGTTGCTTTCATATATGCCGACAGTGAGAGACTATATTTAAGGATATAATTTTTTCAATAGACCAACTATTGAGTGATACCCTACATTTATAGAGCATCACATTAGCTATGGTTGCGGGCATGTTGAATATATAGTGGGAAAAGTATCCTACTTCGGGGGGTTTTCTATTATTTGCAAGTTGTAAAAGAGTAAGCTTGTACAAAAGGAGTGTAATACTTTGATAACCGTTTGGAAAATACTAAGAATTTCTACCTAAAGTATTGCATAACAGATTAATAAAACTTAAGGGAAAAAAAAAAAACAACTGTCGTCTGAAACAACAAAAGAAAAAAAGAAAACGTAGACACTTGGAAAAAACACTGAAATGGGAGGACATAATAGTCCCCCCCCCCCCCCCAAAAAAAAAAAAAAAAAAAAAACAGAACAGAACATTTTTTAAGTAAAAAAAGATCTTAAAAAAATCAACAAATTAGTATCGATTAATAATATTGCATTATGCAAACTTAATGTAATACAGTAAACGTTGGAGACATGCAACCTTTACCTTAATGTGGCTAAATAAGAGTAGATATTACAAGAAAAAGTAAAGCTGACTTTAAAATATCATTCAGTATATTTGTAAGAACAATAAATTCAAAATAAGATAATAAAAAGAGAAGTAATGTCCCTAGCGCAAAAGAAAGAAACTAAATATATATATATATATATATATTTAAAGAATAGGACAAATTTAATGTAAAATATGTAAAATATTTGATACACGAATACATAGAACAGAAGAAAAACAAAGTGGATACCTGAGAAAAACAAAAAGAATGACTTTACATGAAATAGAATGCATACATTTATAATTAAACTTTAAAATTAAATAATCAGGAATATAAAACGAGAAATATTAAAGCAAAATTTAATTTGGTGGGGTACAAAGTAAAATGGGGGAAACGTGCAGGCTTTTGCATATCTTGCCGTAATGTAGATTGGTAAAGTTAGAAACTTGCAGTTGAAAAGTATTTTCTTTGGAAAATAGAGGAAACTAAGCTGCTGAACTAAATAAATAAATAAATAAATAAAGAGCACTAGGATAAAATGCAAATTTCAAAATAAGATAATGGCTAATACTCCCCCCTTCCCTCCAAAAGAAAAAAAAACCTTTTGTAAAGACCTTTAAGACAAAGTGCTAGAATAAAAAGATCGGAAAACAAAAGCGAAAAATAAGTCATAAGCAAAGCCAAAATAGAATTTAAAGAATGAGAAAACTAAATATTTTTTCACCCTCAGCTGATAAATCAGTGAAAGAATCAATCAATGATGGCTGACAGAATTGAAATGTCTACTATCGAATGATAAGTAATTAATTTCTATTTCGATATTAAACAAAGCTAAGGGAAATTAAATGAATTAGGCGGGGGCGAGAAAAAGTTTAGGTTAGGGTAGCTACGACAAATATAAAAGATGCCAGTTTGGTTGATCATTAAAATGATTTAAATTCTTTAAGAAAAATAAAACTGGTGGCGAAAGGGGTTAAAAATACTTAGTATTATACAAAGTAACAGATTTTAAAGGTATGCATATTAAATCCGAAAAAAATAAGTAAAAAAAGGCAAAGTTTATTCACGCGTTAAGGAGATAAGAAATGTTTGAATAAGGAAACAATGCATTTCTTCTTCTTCTTATTATTATTATTTTGTACTTTTAAGAATTTCGTACAATTCGCCATACACGAATTTTTTTTAAATTGCGGTCATACCAGTCGTAAATATTTAAACGCTGTGGCGATATAAGCGATTGGCAAAATTTTGAACTCAGTTATTTAATACTGACTGGTTTGTCACGATAACTTTTCAAGAAGTCTACAAATTTCTATGTACTTCTTTTTTATGAAGAAAATTAAATTCTTTATAGTCTACATCTCAAAAATAAACAATATATATCTATGTGTATTTTCAAATTACAAAATAAAATATAGTACTTTATAAATTTTATAAATATTTGAAAATATTTGGATAAAATATGTATAAATGAATATAAAATAAAATAATAATTTACAGTCTCTATATTAATTATAATTTCCCTAATTCATGTTCAAACTTCAGTCAATTTTCATAGTTTTAAAACTTTGTTATCTCCCTTCTTAAAAAGATACCTTATTACTTAGAATGTAAATACTGATAATATACATTTATTGATAATTTAGCATAAAATATCTTATTAGAAACATTTACGAACCAACCTGTATACCTCTTTTTTGTACACATTATTACAGAGCTATTAAGATAAATGCGATACATATTCTAGTTCTTACAGGGTGTCCAGAAAATAAGACCCCGATTTCAAAATTTAATTTTTCAAAAGCAAAGACCGATAGAAATATGCAGTAAACGGTTTGTTGAAACCTGTTTAAACTTGTTTAAATAGCTGTGCAGTTTTTGTAGGTTTAGGTCCATTACATTTATCGCCCTAGCAGTACTTTAGTTCTATTTACTCCTCCCCTCTCTTCCAATTTTCAAAATAATTATCTGCGATTTGAGAAAAATATATGCTTTTGTCTTTTGTTGAATTAAGAATACTTTTTCATTCTTTTAATTTGTTGTTTCACATAAATTTCTCAACTAATTATTAGAAATTTAAAATTCTAAATCTCAGGTGCACCAGTAGAGGCATTCGACTATCCTCACAAAAATTTTGAGTCTGGTACATATAGTAGGTTTTGCCAGCTGTCGCACACATACAGACACACAGAGTTGAACTCTCTTTTATTAATATAGATGAGTATTTTGCAGCATAAAAATTGAATTTTAGCATATATATCAAGGTAAATGGCACTTTTTATCGAAGTTTTTATGTTATCCCTTACTTTTAATCTTGTTGTCGAATATGCAAAGAATTTTATTCATAAATTACATGTATTTTCCCGCAATATCTGTGAGTATTTACACCACGTTCTGTTAATCCAGTTTTTTTTTTTTTTTTTTTTTTTTTTTTTTTTTTTTTAAGCGAGCTTTGAATATATTTTTTAAATTATTGTCATACATTTAGCAAAAAGTTTGACAAGAAGGTTTATAGCAGCGATTGTTTTAAACAAAGAGGAGAAATGTGTTTTTTATTTAGTACAAAAAAATTTGATTTAAGTGAGATAGAAATTCATATTAAATGAATGTTAAAGTGCGGAGAAATAACTTTAAATTTAATCCTTATAATAATCTTGTAGTTGAAAATTTGTAACGGCGACAAAAGTAAACAGAACACTGATGTTTGAGAATGAAAAAGCGTATGATGCCTGTCATTTTTAGACCTCTAATAGGTTAAAAATATTAGTCTGCTAATATGTATTACACTAAAAATGTAAAAGGTTATAATAAGACAAAGAATAGATAAACTTCATAATAATATAATGTCAAACCTTTATGTTGTAAAACAAATTCTCCTTCACCTTCATTTTTTACGTTTTTGAATTATACTTTTATTGATTCCTTACACAGACATTTTTCTCTTCCAAAAATCCCTTTACCCTTCTTTCTTGGAAATGAAAAACGATAAAAATTTGAAAGCAATAAGTAACAAGTGGTCTAAAAGTCTGGTCGCAATATCCTTTCGCTATGACTTGTTGATAAATCATGGATAAAACTTAAAGCTATAATTTAAACTTATTTCTCACTTAATGCCATTTTTCAGATACCTATTTATACATACTTTTTTCAACATCTTGAAAAACGAGACATTTTGATTCTCTCTCTGTTCTGGAAAATTGATTATTGTTCCTAAACCTTTAAAGGCAGCAAATGGTTGGTTAGGAGACATGAAAACTTTTTTTTCTTATTTTATTATTGATTTACCGTTATGGAGCTCCTTGAATCTAGAAAAGAAAAGGCGAAATAATAGTGGTTAAAATTTCTATGTAATTTTAGAGGGCATAAAGCTTTTCAGATTGAAAATTTAAAGGTGTTTTCATAGGTTATTGCAAAGTAAAATTATGTTTAATATTTAATTTATTGTATCGCAAATGAGACAAAAGAACTATTTAATTTAGACGAAAGAAATTCAATTTAGTGAATTACGATCGCCAAAAAAGTTTTTAAGATCGAAACCAAAATCAATTTTCGTAAGTCTTGCTGTTTTTGGACTGAAAAAAAGTGTATATTTCTTAAAAAATAGTTACTGTGTACATACATATGTATACATAATTATAAATTAATTATAGTTGTAATTTTATGTTATTCATTTTGGCTTTTTGTGTCTCTAACAAAACCTTTTTATTTTCACAGTGGGGGAGGAGTAATAAAGATTAGGGATAGTTAAAATCACGGGCACTTCAGGGGCAACCTGTTATACATTTTAAAAAAATTACTATGATAATTATGAAATCTGACTTCTATTTTACATGTGCAATTATTTTGGATTGAAAATGTATGTTTCTGCAGAAGTCATCCCTACTTTCCGACAACACAAACAAAAATGTTTTCCGTCAAAGTGAGAATGTTTAAATTAAAAAATTCAGTGTAAAATATTGTGGGAATATTAAAATATAGCTATGGATTTAATTAAGAAAAAAATCTTTGGAAAGATGAAATGGCTACTGTTTACAACAGACGAAACATTATGTTAATACTCTACATGAATTTAATTACTCTAGAAACAGTAATTTAGGGGTAAATAGGATAAAAGAGTTTTTGGGTCAAAGGTAAACGTGATGGGGATCATATATTTTATTTTATTTTTAGTACAAATTGCGGTTTAGAATGGATTTTTCTTCCTCCATAACATACACTAGGTGTCCAAAGGTGATTAACCGCTTGTGATTTAATATGATTTGTTAAATATCTAGAAAAATACATGAGGAATTATCTTAAAACTGAAAGTGAGTAAACATGATAGGTTATAAACTTCCGCGAATACTTTTCCCCAAAACATCATAGGGGACGGTCAACAAATTGAAAAAGAACGAATATCTTTCGGATAACCCTGTCAAAAAGAATGTAGAAAAGCATTTAAACTGTAGATTATGATTAAATGACTTATTGTAATAAACTGTTTCATTATTATATGGATAGCATGTACACTCGTAGAAAGAGATTAAGGTTTTCATAAAAACAATCCCGAAATTTTGCTAAAATTTTTATTTATACTTTGCAGAGGTCTTAATAAAAAAAAAAAAAAAATGTTCTTTTTAGAAAATATGACAAACAATAGTGTACACAATATTTGTAATCAATATTAAAATATAATAAAAAAAATGTATGAAAAATTAGCAACTTTTCTAAATAATGTTTTACTGTTAATAAAAAAAAATGTTCTTTTTAGAAAATATGACAAACAACAATGTATCCAATGCTTATAATCAGTATTAAAATTTAATAAAATATGTTTGATAACTGAGCAACTTTTCTAAATAATGTTTTACTGCGCATGCGCGAATGCATTCAAAATATAAATTGCATAATGCATTTGCTAAATATATGAAGCAACTTTTGTGAATATCTCAAAAACATAGCTTGAAAATTCTGAAAATTATCGTCTATAGAATAAGCTCAAAATGCGTTGTTTCCAAAATGAATAAAAAAGATGAGGGGCTGTATTCATACATTAATTGATTTGTGTCAATACAAAATATACAATATTGCATGAAATATATTTGGTATTGTACTATATTTGGATGCATCCCCTCATTTTTTTTCCTCTTTCGGAGCAACGGATTGACAAAACTCCCTTACTTACCATTAATTGCGATTCCTGGATGCAATAATAATCAATTTATATTTTATTCTTCTTACATGAAAAATTTAGCAGAAATTAGGAGATAAAAATTTTTCTTTATTCTTTTTGTTTTTCGATAATAACACTCTAGTGCATAAAGTAAAAGTTAAGCCCTCTACCGATGTAGTTCTACCGCTAAAAAAGATAAAATTTAGCAATAATGCGAGATTATGTTATTATCCCGGTGTAGTTATTGCGCAGTGCATTTTAACACTTTCGGGTCTGGTGTATTATTAATAATACATGTCTTTTCATCGAGTATTATATTGTTTGAACAATTACTTAAAGAAATGATAGTATATGACGATGCCTTTCTTATTATAAGTACATTTATACTTAGGCACTTTGTAATAATATTAATAATAAAAGTTTACTCAATTCTCTTTGCACCGTTGGCGATTCCTTTATTTTATACATCTGTTTCACTCTGTAAATTGAAAGTATAAGTTGCTTTTCTGAATCAGTCATGTTGGTAAAACGCAAAAAATATTAGAAAGTTGTAATACCCTCTCAAATCCTTTAGTCTCAAATCTTTGTCCAAACGTCTTCAAAAACTCATTCTTAACCTCCTGACCGCCGAGCAAAAGGGCAAAAATGTAATATTGTTTTCTCCTTAATTTATTTAAATGTTAATAAAAGAGGGATTTTCTAACATGGTATAATTTTTTGTTGGATTATATTGGATAACTGGATTATATTTGTAGAATTATATTGATTTAAATAAAACTCCAATTGCAGTGAAACCTGCACCCTAGTGAATGATATATCCGGACGCGACAGTGGGAAGTTTAACCAATTATCATATAAATATGAATTGAATAGTACAAAAAATAAGTACATTCATTAGATTTCAGATAATGAGATAATCTTTAATTTTCAGTAAGTATATTTGGAAAGTTACTATTAACGTTACTAAAGTAAAATTAATTCTGTTTTCAAAATGGAAAAAAAAAATCGAACCCGAAAGGGTTAAACTAGAAAGTATTTCGCGTTCACATGCAGAATTTTTCGCAACATTTTAAAGGTACATAAAATACACTACAACTTTATGTAACAAAGTATTTTTTTAATGAATATATATTTTTCAGATCACAGATATTATATCACAAATTTTATACTATGCGTTGACTGTCACATGCTTTACTCATCCAGTGATAAGGTCTACAAATGGAACAAATTAACTTTTAGCAGTTGTTTGTGATTCAGATGACTCAGGACACGTCTGTGCAAAACCTGTAGGTGCCATCTCCCTGTTTCCTTCAAGAAAAAAAAGAAGAAAAAAAAACGTAATATTAGCACTTGGTATTTTTACTCCAGAACACCTTAGATTAGTTACGATGGATTTTTTTAGGTGCGTTCTTAATTATGTAAATACTTAGCACCTATAGTTCTCGTTCAGTACGTCCGTCTGTACGTCCTTCCGCATATAACAATGCAAAAACTACTCAACCGAATCGTTTAAAATTTAAAATACATAATTATTACATAATTCTGTTGAGTCATATCAAATTATATGAAAATCGAATGCATAGATCAATTACAGGGACAATCAATAGTATTCCGTTACGTTATGGTCAAAGAGAAAAAAAATTTCCAATGTATTTTAATGATATTACACTCATTCAAACATAATAAAATTGATATGCATCTATAAAGTACTTATTATAATATACATTTTGCATAATATGTGGTGCAAAGAACATTTGTTATTGATTTACTAGGCCACACAAAAGTATTCCATTACATAATGGTATAGGGAGAACATTGTTTGGTGCGCATTTTAATTGTAATCATTTATTTGAGATTTTATGAGATTGATATATGAGAGTGATATTTTTAAAACATCGTTATCATACAAACGCTCCTGATTTGCTACGCTTCACGTGCAATTTCCAACTTTTCTTTTTCGTCAGTGCAGTTTATCTCAAATTTGCATTCGACAGACGATTTTTTGCCATCTCAGACAAACTGAATCCTGAACTTGAATATGTGAAAAAAAATTTATATTTCTTTAAATTAAATTGAAAAATACAAATCTATCACAATTTTACTTCCCCTATCTATTCAAACAAAATTTAAGTTTAATTTGAAAATAATGTCAAAAATAAATAAATAAATAAATAAATAAAAAGTAAAAAAAAAAAAAAAAAAAAAAAAAACCTAATATTTTCTATCGTTTATATTTTTTATCCCTTTTATCCACAAAAATGAAGCATTCCAGAAACATTAAAAATTCCGAAAAAATCAATATCTGAAAACTAATTTAAATCTTTAAATTTTATAACCACTTAGATAACCTTGAATCCATGCAGACAAATGGCACTGATTTGATTGCCCAATATTTCGTATTATATAAAAAATAAAACAGTGAAATGAGAATAGACTTTCATTTAAAAAAAAAAAAATAGTCTAAAGATGCATTAATTTCGTTATGAAAACTTAACCTGGGGTAAATGCTGAATTATTTAAGCGTTGTTGTTTTAAGCGCAAACGAGTTATTTCGTAATGGAGCTAGTTCCCAATACAGATAGATTGGAAAAATTCCTTTTTTAAAATTAATTTAAACGTCACAATAGATCAACCAATTAAGATATAGTTTTCAAACAAAATGCATTTGAAAGATTTTTCTTTCCTGTGTGACGATGTAAAAAGTAAAAATTCGCAATGTTTATAAATTAAATAAATTTGAGAAGAAAAAATTCCGAAACTGAAGTTTTATTATCGGATATTACCAATCGCAAGGTGTCGTCAACGTCTGACTTAATCTCTGACTCATTTCGTCACCTGAGAATAATAAGGTTCTATCTGTATTTTTGAAAAAAAAAAATCACTTATTGATATAGAAGTGTTCTATTTGTATCTACGAAGGCATATCTGGATTAAAATTATTCATTAATATAATTGTAATTTCATATGTAAATTATATGTAACATCATTTTGATGTAAAAATGCCTTCAAGATACAAATAGAACCTTTCTATATCGAAAAGTAATTTTTTTCAAAAACACAGATAGAACCTTATTACTCTCAGGTGACGATTTGTCCTTTATAATATAGATTGATAATGAATCCTTTCGATTTACTAAATAAATTTCTAGTTTATTTCTAACTTTAAATTACCTTTTTTGATGAATCTTATACAAATGATGAATCTTGCACAAAAAGAAATATAAGGTATCCTAGGGTAATAACGTCACGTTAAGGTTCTACTAATTTTTACGGTTTAGTTTTAGAATACTTTTTTCAAACAAATGTAGGATTTGATGTAACAACTCATTTACTATGCATACATGAAAAAATATTGTAGCAGATATGTATTCATAAAATGTAATGGAATAATTTCTTGACCAATGCTATTTGGCGTTATATTCAGCCTATGTGGGTACTAACACATACAAACAAAATTACAAAATAAGATGGAATAATGACATGCAAATTGTCAATTCTAAAGATACAAACTCCACAGCTCTAGAAAATGACAAATATAAAAAAAAAAAAATTAGCAACACTTTAGGACATAAGAATTTCTACTTATTCTCCTTGATTTTCAACAATGAAAGTAATGCTGTCTCGTGCATAAATAAAAGGTAATCCCTCTTAAAATGTATCTCTAGCTCTGAAAAGAATCCGCTGGAGTAATTATGCTAGTGGATGATGTTATTATTCCAGTAAATTTATTGCGAAATGTATTTTAAACTTCAAAATGCCTCGCGAACACATGCAAAATCTGCCATAACATTTTAAAAGTTCATGTAATATATTCAAATTTATGTTGTAAACAAATTAGATGCTAATAAATATATAGCCTTCAGATCACAGAACTTACTTCTCAAAAGTTAGATCGGGCGTTAACTTTTACGTGCTTCTTCCGGCAATAAGGCCTTGAAAGGGAATAAAATAACTCTTAGACTTGTTTGTGATTAAGATGAATCAGATCCTTTTTGCGCAGAACCCGTAGGTGCAATCTCCCTGATTCCTTCATAAATCCCCGTAATATTAGCACTTAGTATTAATACTACCCTAGCGTTGTTGACCCATTACGCCTCATAATTTATTTTATTCATCTTTTTATCTCCTTTATGCAAACTTTAAGTATCGCATATCTTACATATTGATGCTTCATGTTGTTTTAATTTTAAAAACACTGTTTTATGGACTGAAAAAATTACATAATTATAAGCTGATTATGGTATGGTATACCAACAAACCAAAATTTATTTTAGATTTGAGAATTTATATTTCATTGTTTTCTGCATTTGAATTCTTTATCAAGTAGAATACAAATAGCATGTATAAGTATTTTTTACTTTTCTACTTCCAGATAATTAAAACATTCATTAAATGGCTGGAAAATAATCAGCCGTAGAGAAATCTTTTAATTTCCTCAAGGCATCTGGTGAATCATTCATTTTCATTTAGCATTACAGTGAATAAAACTGTTTTGTATAAAGTAAAATAATTTCATTTTATCGCGTGTATATTCCTTACAAAAAAAAAAATGAATTTGGTGGATTATAAATTTATTTAGAGTTAAAATTTATAAAGGCATTTAATGTAATAACCTAATTTCTTTTAAATAAGCAAAGAATCATATTTTATTGTCGATTTTGAAAGTTTTTATCTAGCCTTATGGTTTTCTTAAATTTCTTTAGATATAAAATCAAAGAGATCACCAGGGTCCTGTACTATCAGGGAATAACAGGATTTGTTATTCCTCTCTTCCTCTCTCAGTATTTTCACAAAAAATAAATACTTTCGATGCTTTAGGATATGTATATGAATATAGAAATATATTTTTATATAAATACACTGATATCCAAATTTTAAAGAGCAGTGACCTGAAGCTTACTAATTTACACGGTTTTTCGAATACATACTGAACTTCTTGTTGAATCGTTCTTTAACGTCGAAGATGTAAAGAACATGTTTGACTTCATATTTTTCAATGAAGATTTAATATCTCGAATAATTAAGGGGCCAACAATATATTTTACAAAATAATAATATTTGCCTTTAAGGTTGTACACTTAATGTTTAACCATTGTAACAGAAATGGTTCCATATGGCATGTCACAATAGCAAATGACAGTATAAGTCCTGTTTACGTTTAAAGGATTCTGGGATAGAAAAATTTCAAAATCAAGCTTTCAAACGATGGTTGTCATGAAAATGACTTACTGTGAAACAGTGATTTTCTTCTTGATAGGTTTTTTCATAATTTCACATATTTAAGTTGTTTTAACCGAAGAAACGTTAAAGGAAAATGCTTCAAACTTAGAACATGTCTTTTTTTTATTGTTTTACTTTCATTTTGATTCAGCAAATCTGTAAAAAAACCTCACTTTTTAAAATATAATTTAAATATATTATTTGTTTTACATTAACTACATTAATTTTTTTAATTTTTACTTTATATTATTGTATTTAATATTTTTATTATTAATTACTAATATCTTTAAAAATATTAATATATATATAAATATATGTATTAATATTTTTAAAAATACTGAATCAAAATTTAAATTTAGATATTTCTGTTTATATAAATGAAAAAAAAAAGAAATTCTACAAATATTATTTTAAATTATAACGATTTTAAATTACTCCACTTTTTAAATAAATTTTAAACAAATGACAAGTTTAAACATGTGATTTTCTTTAAAAAAGATATGGTTAATTATCACAAAAAAAATCTAAGTTTTAGCTTATTAAATATAAAATATTTTAAAATGTGTCCCCGACCCCTTTAAGTGGATTTCTGCAAGCAAAGTACGCAAATTCGTAAAAATGTCACGTTTCTGTGAATAATTAACAATACGCTCTACTGTAATTAACAATATATTACCCTTGTAAGGTCGTTCTACTAGCATTGTAGGTTCTTTAGTTCAGTAGAAATTTAAAAAATGATTAATCTTTCATAACAGGTTTTACTTGATCATAAAAGTTTCCCCATATTTCTATAACTAAGAAAAATTTACCAATAATTTTTCAGGAAAGAATTTTGTATATTTAAACTAAAATCTTCCCCGAAAAAGTATCTAACAGTGTAAGTCCCATAAAAATATATGCAGTAGAATACAAATTATGAGTATCCAGAATTAAATTTCCATTTTGTTTTGCTCATACATTAGATTGCTATAACATAAAGTAAAAAAAAAAAAGTCTTGTAAAGTTTAGATTCTATAGTTCACCATATTGAATTTAACATATGAATATTAAGTATAAAATCACGTAACTCTGTAAGAATCGACTGAAATCTAAAAGGTTTAATACACTGAGATTTAACGCGTAATATATGGATACACTCGCATTATACATGTCCGTAAGTGTGTGTGTGTGTTATATAAGCAAGAATTTATTCCCTTCTTTCTTTTACATTGTTTTACACCAATAAAAATATTTAACTATTTTCATATAAATCTAGGAATCAAATCGATATATACCTAAAATCTACTTCTTAAGTAAAACAAGAAAGAAAAGCCATGTCTGAAGCATATACTATAAAACACTTTAGAACACTTCCAAAAATTTACACCAAAACTTCGCTAATTAATAAGGTTAAAAAAATATAAGCAAACATTTTAGAAAACAAATGAAACATGAGAAAACCAGATTTCAGCAATTACCGTCCATAGTAAAATAATAATCCAAATATTTCGTCAACCTTGTATTTAACTTGCAACTTGTATATATTCCACATAACATGCTAAAACTTAATTTAATAGGAAAATGAATCAGAAGCTGACAATTCACTTTCAGCATTATCCATCAATATACGAAACCATACTTGAATTTTTTGTACGATCTTGCATATTACCAATAAATTTTTATAGGCCCTATATATAAACTGACATTTAATTCAGGCAAAAATATAATTAAAAATACTAAAACAACACGACCAAATATTATCATCCTTAGGAGTATTTTATGTACTCAGATGTTTGAGCGGCCCTTTATATGATTTTCATTATGTTACATAAATACCCGATGTGACATTATACAACCATTTCTTAGTATACTAAGTATATTTCAGTTTGAAAGTACATAATTCAATTAAAATCAATCTTTAAGCCATTCACGCTGATAATTATCAATGCATCCTAATTCTTTTTTATAGCTCATATAATGATCTATAGCATTTATAGACACCTGATACTAAGCAAAATATTATATAAATGCGTACTAAATGAAATTGAATTTTCAGTACTTATACACTGTTAAAAAAAATCCGTTAAATTTACGGCAAAAACTGCTGGAAGCAGTGTTGCCAGAAGTGTTTGCCGTAAAAATTGCAGTAAAATTAGATGTATTTTTTTATTAGTAGTGTACATTAGATAGACAGATAGTGTATAACAGTACACTATCCGAATATGTTATGTGTTTCGGTAAATAAACGCTAAATATGATGTACATTATGTTATAGAACAAGTATCTTGTAGCAAACCTTAGTAATGTACCGTAAAATAGTGTGAATTGGAACACTTTTCAACTTTAATGTTAAAAAAAAAGGCAACAACTGATTTTTTAATTCTTTTATTTTTTTACTAGAAACTTCGGTCTTGTTTTGTTCTTTACTTTTATGCAAAAACGTAACATTTTTTATTGTTTATAAATGTTATTTTATTTTTTTTAATCTTTTCTTATTTTGATTCAAACTTTAATAGGGTAAACAAAAGTAGGCAATAATGATAAGGGAGGAATAGGAACACATTGTTACTATCAAACCAAGCCTTAATTGTATATACAAGTAAAGATATGCCTTTTTAAAAATTAGAAAACAACTCTGAACTGAAGAAAAATTAAAATTTATTCTAAGAAATTGTATTTGAATTGCAGAAGTTGAAATTTAATACAAATTCAGCTCTTTTCTTTGCTATCATTTGCTAGTAATCATTGGGTAATTGAATCCATTGAGTAGCCCTAATCGCTGCATGTATTAATAAAATCTAAAGTACGCCCTCACTTCAGCTTTTAGTACTGTTTGCATCCTACCCTTTTTTAATAGGTTTTCAGTTTTGAGATTCTTGTGTAATGTTGTGGAGTCAGAGAATAATTATGTGCAATAGTAATTTGCCATTTTTGAATTCGTTTATTGGGTGTTCCATTTCTGTAGGATTGGGCGTTGACTTTTTTTTTTTTACTAAGTAATTTCTTGGTACCTTTAAACTCATCAAGTAATTTGAATAAACAAAATATTGTTGCAATACATATTCATACATATGTTTTCAGGTATTACATGAAACTATTACTCTATAGAAAAATAAACCATGAGAGAAAACGTGTTCCGATTCACCCCGTAAATCTTAAAACTCTGATGTTACAAGCCATTTTCACTTTTTATTGTGTAGTTTAGAAATAAGTAGAATTTAATACACCATATCATATACAGGTCTATCATTGATTAAAAGTCCCTATTCTTAGGTTTAGAATACGAAAAATACTGCAGTTACATATAAAGTTTTGAAAGTGTTTAAAAAATGAGATTTCGGAGGATCCACTTGCAGTTTTTTTATGTACCCCAGTAGTGGCGCCAACATGGCAAAACGGAATTTCCCAACTCTTAATGTTATTACCTTCTTATAAAAAAAAATTATAAACTAAACATATCATCATATATGTTTATAATGAATTTATTTATATGACCGGAAAATTTCATTCCTATTCATCCCACTGTTCCTATTCACACCATTTTACGGTACATAATTTTTGTTTTAATAAGTATACAGGGTTATTACAAAAGAATCATCGGGTTTCCGAAGCGTTTATTTCGGAACATAATTGGCTTACAACAATGGGTTATACATGAAAATAAAGAAAAAGTATACAAGATTGATGTCCATGGTCGCGAATGCAGCCTTCCAGTTTCAATTTGTCGCGAGTTCAATTTTTTGGGACTACGGATAAAATTCTCTCTAACTCGGTTCACTGTTTCTTCAGTAACGCGTGGTCTGCCGGAACTTTTGCCTTTACATAAAAACCGGTTTCTTCGATCTGTCGATACCAGCGTAGAATGCTTTATTGGATTGCATTGGTATGCCTTCCGGAATGCTCTCAGAACGATTATAAGTGATTGACACTTAGAAAATACTAGTATACAAAGCTCTTTCTGTTGTCCAGTCGCCATTTTGAATATGGAGTTCGCACAGTAACCAAGGCAACCAGACACACCTCACACATACGCAGCGCACAAATGTAGTTAACGCCCTCTCGTTTGAGTTGTCATGGAAACATATACCTTTCCAAGTTCGCACATAGTAACGTATCAAATCCCGATGATTCATTTGTAATAACCTTGTATTATTCACATTAATAACAGAGCAAACTAAAATATCCTGTAAACACTCCCCGTAGACCATTATTTAACGGAATTGTATTGTATGGTTGTGTAAATGAATAAGAAGTGCTATGTCACTTATGTACTTCTGAATACATGATTACGGGCATTACATAAATGTATATCAATTTCATTATGTTTGAAATTGTGTAACATCTATAAAATAATCTTGAAATGATGTTTTCCGATAGAATGTAATGTAAAGGAAAACTTTTGATCGTCTCTGTAAATGAACTAAAATTGCTAAACACCTCATTTTCATTATTAATTGTGCTTTAGTAAAGATCAGTAACAAGTAAAAAAAGCAAAAAAAAAAAAAAAAAAAAAAAACAGCGCAACCCGTATTTTTACAACAGTTAGAGTTCGAACAGAAGGACAAACAAAACGATGTCATAAATATATCCTGTCAAAAACATGAATGTGAAAGAATGCCAAGTTCGTTAAAGGTTTCGCAAATAAAAGAAGTGAGATCTAACTGCAAACCAAGTTCTTTCAAAGCTGCTTAAATCATAACTCCTGTCATGCATATTATTATTCAATTGCTTAAAATGATTTGTTATGTTACTTGTTATTCAATAGAGCGACTTAGCAAGTTTTCTCTTATTAAATTTTTTCTATTTAGTTGATCAGAAATTAAAGTTGATCCCTTCCTTAACTTATCAGTACCTTAACTTCAATGTACCTATTCGAGCACACGATTGACTAGATCTTTGCCAATCAGATTCTAGATTAAATTGTACTCCGACTCAAAGATTAAAGTTGGTAGCTGAAAACTTGCCAAGTCGCTCTATTGAATAACAAGTAACATAACAAATCATTTTAAGCAATTGAATAATAATATGCATGACAGGAGTTATAATTTAAGCAGCTTCGAAAGAACTTGGTTTGCAGTTAGATCTCACTTCTTTTATTTGCGAAACCTTTAACGACCTTGGCATTCTTTCACATTCATGTTTTTGACAGGATATCATTATTTTTTGTCAAATCGCTTCTTTTATGAGCGAAACCTTTAACGAACTTGGCATTTTTTCACATTCATGTTTTTGATAGGATATCATTAATTTTTGTCAAATAAGTAGGTATTTGTTTCTTTTTTGAAATAAATAGTTTAAATTAGTTAAATTAATTTTATTTAATATTAATTAAACTTTCAGCTTTTTCCCGCATTTATTCACTGTTTTTTTCAGTCAAATTAAAAAATTTAACATTAGGACTGCTTATGTTCCTATAAATTCCACTAATAAGGATGTTTCTTTTACGTGATTGGGTACTACTTGATTATTTCGTCGACCAAAAACGTTTGTAGCCAACTTGGCGAAATATCGCTATATTGACAACAAAAATTACGCACCAAAATCATGCTAACATGCGCTATTTCTGGTATTTTGCCAAATTCCCATATATTCCCATTGTAATCTGATAATTTATCCAATAATTTTGTTAGAGCAAGGAGCAAGGACTGTCGCCATCATTTTGGCATCTTTTTTTTTTCTTTAAATCGGTTCGCTAACTACCCAAGATTGCTTAAATATTGCTATTTAGAAAGTGTTTAGAACGCTTTTCGTGCATTTTTAACCCTTTTAAATTTTGTATTTGTTAACAAATGTTCTTAGTGATCATTTATATCTTATAATTAATGAACAGCCAAATTTTATGTTTTTAGGCCCTTAACATACAGACATCGCATTTTTAGAACGCTTTTTGCTCTTTTACCCCCTTTGGATTAGTGGAATCGACATAAGATATAGCTTATATTGGAGATAGGACTATCACCATCATTTTGATAACGTTACTTTTAAGATCGGTTTGTTGTGTGCTGCAATTGCTTAAAAATTCCAATTTAGAACATTTTTAGAACGCTTTTCGCACATTTTTACCCCTATTGAATTCCGTATTTTTCATCAAATGCCCTTAGAGATCATTTATATCTTATAAATAATTAACATGCCAAATCTTATAGCTCTAGGTCCTTCAGTAACGCAAAAGTTACATTTTAGAATGTTTTTTGCTTCTTCACCCTCTTTTGGTTAATGGTATGCGCATAAAATATAGCCTATGTTTGAACCGGGGTGAATACCATCATTTTGATATGATTAATTTTTAAATCGGTTCGGTGGTTTCAGAGATTAACCCCGATACTCGCCAAAAGTGTCGCCAACTTGGCACTATTTCTGATATTTCGTGAAATTCCCATAAACTCTAAAATGCCAAATTTTATGTTTCCAGTCCAGTTCTTAATATACAGACATCGCATTTTTAGAATGTTTTTTGCTCTTTTACCTCCTTTGGGTTAGTGTAATCGACATAAGATATATCCTATGTTGGAGCAAAGATTGTCATCATCATTTTGATATCATTACTTTTAACATCGGTTTGTTGTTTGCTGAGATTTTTTTAAAATGGGTATTTCGAACTTTTTTAGAACGCACTTCGCGGATTTTCACCCATTTAAATTTGACATTTTTTTAGCAAATGTCATTAGTGACCATTTATATCTTATAAATAATTAATATGCCAAATTTTGTGCTTCTAGGCCCTTCAGTAGAACAAAAATCACATTTTTAGAATGTTTTTCGCTTCTGAACCCTCTTTTGGTTAGTGGCACAGACATAAGATATAGTCTATGTTTGAACAGTGGCACCATCATTTTGGTACCATTACTTTTGAAATCGTTCGGTAGCTTCAGAGATTAGCCCTGATACTCGCCAAAAGTGTCGCCAACTTGGCACTATTTCTAGTATTTTGTGAAACTCTCATAAACTTCCATTGTAATCCAATAATTTATCCTCTAACGAACCATTAATGTTTAATTAATGGTGATTTCTGATTTTTTCCTATTTATATATCCAATAACCTACCTCCACACCAAATTTCAACTTCCTAAGTCACCTGGAAGTAGTCAAACATTTCTATGAGTGAGTGAGTGAATCAGTGAGTCAGTGGTAAAAACAGTGGTTTTCAGACGTCAATTTCTCGTGAACGGTAAAAGATTTTTTTAAAAAATTTTAGGATTCGGAAATTAGAAGATGGTCTTACACGACACAAAAAATTGCAAGTGTGTAGGTCAAATAGAATTTAAGTTATTGAGGTGTCAAAAGTGGCTCGAAATGGTTCGGGTAATATAACCCGGTGTGTCGCCTTTTACTTTGTGAACTTGGCTGACACACTGCCGTGTGTCTAGATAACTATGCTGAAAAGAGTTAAAATATAAATAATGCACACACATACATTAATATGAAATAATTTAAAGCTCCATGGGCTGTTCAAAGAAAAAGTTATTAATTCTTCTGAATTGAGAAAGTTTAAAAAAAGATTGAAACAAACTACGCGCTTTGTAACATATAATTCATCAAAGAAGTAACTTATCAAAGAAGGCAACAGCGATTCTGATCAATAAAAAATTCAATAAGTACATTTCTTGCAGATTGCTGTTCATTATCCATGAAAGACTTTTGAACATTTATCAACTTCAAGCAAACTGAAAAGCATGAAACGCTTGGTATTCAACAAATGGAATAAGAAAAAAAAAGTTACAAGTTAGGGAAAAATGAGAAAGTTCTTTAAAGTGTAGTGCCGTTTTTCTAAATGATTTATTAGCGATTCCTGAGGAGATTATAATGTTAGATTTCTGCACCACTTGTTACATAGCATCATTTTTTTTTTGGCGATTTATGAAGTTGTTTGCAGAAGTTTTCTTCCGGAAAGTGTAGTTAAACTAATTGACATGTGAGTTATGCGTTGCAGTTCTCTTTTTAATGCATCTACTCTGCATTTAAAAAATACATAAACGCTTCGTAATAAAGCATGTTATATTGAAAAAACAAAATTTATTAAACCTCACTAATGTACATCATTTAAGTATATTTGGCATATTATTTACATTAATAGCAGAGCAGAACTAAAAGATGCTGCAAACACTCTCCATAGATTATTTTTTTTAAGGAATTGTATTGTGTGGTCCTGTAAATGAATAAGAAGGGCATTGCCAACCATATTATTTAGAATGCAAGATTCTGTACACTACGTAAATGCTTATAAATTTCATTATATTTGAAATTGTCTAACATCCATAAAATGAACTTGAAATGTTGTTTTTCGATAGACCTTAATATAACGGAAAACTTTTGTCTGTCCTGGTAAATGAACTAAAATTGCTACACACCTCATTTTCAATATTAATTGTGCTATAAAAACATTAAAAAAAATCAGGGCCGAATTTTTATGACAGTTAGAGTTCGGACGGACAAGCAAACAAACCGATGTCATAAGTACTTTTCAACTATGTTGTAAATTATTAATCATTAAATAACGCACACACATTCATTAATAAGAAATTATTTAAAGTTCGATCTACTGTTCAAAGAAAAAGTTATCAATTCTTCTGAATTGAGAAAGTTTAAAAAAAGATTGTAACAAATTACGCGCTTTGTAACATATAATTCATCAAGAAAGTAACTTATCAAAGAAGGCAACAGCGGTGCTGATCAATAAAAAATTCAATAAGTACATTTCTTGCAGTTGCTGTTCATTATCCATGAAAGACTTTTGAACATTTATCAACTTCAAGCAAACTGAAAAGCATGAAACGCTTGGTATTCAACAAATGGAATAACAAAAAAAGTTACAAGTTACGGGAAAAATGAGAAAGTTCTTTAAAGTGTAGTGCCGTTTTTCTAAATGATTTATTAGCGATTCCCGAGGAGATTATAATGTTAGATTTCTGCACCACTTGTTACATAGTATCGTTTTTCTTCTTTTTCTACCGATTCATGAAGCTGTTTAAAAAAATTGTCTTTGACAAAATGTAGTTAAGTTAATTGACAACTGACGTATGCGTTGTCGTTCTCTTTTTAACGACATATGCTTTGCATTAAAAAAAAAATAGACCAATGCTTCGTAATGAAGCAGGACCATTTACAAAAAAAAAAAAAAAAAAAAAAAAAAAAAAACATATAATATACATTTTTTAGAGTTAATCATGACTTTTGAAATCATTCTTTTATCTTTGGAGACAAATGGAATAATAAAAAAATTATAAATTAGTGAAAAATGAGAAAGTTCTTTAACCCTTTCGGTATGGAGGAGATGACCGCGAATATATACTGCAAATTTGTGAAATACTTTGCTTCTAACTGTGCTTTTTCATCTATATTTTTCAGAATGTATTAATCCGTGTACTACATACAATTGCTTATTCATTATATTTGAAATTGTCCAATAATCATAAAATGGACTAGAAATGATGTTTTCCGATAGACCGTAATGTAACGGAAGACTTTTGACTATCCCTGTAAATGAAATAAAATTGCTACACACCTCATTTTAAATATAAATTGAACTATAGTAAACACTAGTAACATGCAAAAAACTCGGGGCCATCCGAATTTTTAAACAGTTAGAGTTCGGACTGACCGACAGATAAACCGATATCATAAATACGTTTCAACATTGTTGAAAATAAGAAATAATTCAAAGTTCGATGTACTATTCAAAGAAAAAGTTGTTAATTCTTCTGAATTCAGAAAGAAAAAAAAATCATGCAACAAATTACACGCTTTGTAACATATAATTCATCAAGCAAGTAACTTAGCAAAGAAGGCAAGAGTGGTGCTGATCAATAAAAGATTCAATAAGTACATTTCTTGCAGTTTGCTGTTCATTATCTATGAAAGACTTTTGAACATTTATCAACTTCATGCAAACTGAAAGGCATGGAACACTTGGTGTTCATCAAATGGAATAATAAAAAAAAGTTACAAGTTACGGGAAAATTAGAAAGTTCTTTAAAGTGTAGTGCCATTTTTCTAAATGATTTATTAGCGATTCGCAAGGCGATTTTAATGTTAGATTTCTGCACCACTCGTTACTTAGTATCGTTTTTCTTCTTTTTCTACCGATGTATGAAGTTGTTTGAAGACGTTTTCTTCGACGAAATGTAGTTAAATTAATTGGCATGTGAGTTATGCGTTGCTGTTCTCTTTTTAATGCTATCTAATCTGCATTTAAAAAATAGACAAATGTTTCGTAATAGAACATGATGATTTGAAAAAAATGTAGTAAACCTTAGTAATGTACATCATTTCGTGATATTTGGCATATTACTTACATTAATAGCAGAGCAGAATAAGATATGCTGCAAACACTCCCTATAGATCCTTTTTTAACGGAATTTATTGTGTGGTCCTGTAAATCAATAAAAAGTGCTTTGCCAATCATATTATTCAGAATGCAAGATTCCGTGCACTACATAAATGCTTATATATTTCATTTTGTTAGAAATCGTCTAATATGTATAAAATGAACTTGAATGGAATTTTTGATAGACCATAATGTAGCGAAAAATTACTTACCATCCCTATAAATGAAATAAAATTGCTACATAACTCATTTTCAATATTAATTGCGCTGTAGAAAACATGCAAAAAAAATCAGGTCCGAATTTTTATGACAGTTAGAGTTCGGGTGGACCGACAAACAAACCGATGTCATGAATAATTTTCAGCTATGATGTAAATTGTTAAACATTAAATAACGCACACACATACATAAATAAGAAATTATTAAAGTTCGATTAATGTTCAAAGAAAAAAGTTTTTAATTCTACTGAATTGAGGAAGTTTAAAAAAAGATTGTAAAATATTACGCGCTTTGTAACATATAATTCGTCAACGAAGTAACTTATCAAAGAAGGCAACAGCGGTGCTGATCAATAAAAAATTGAATAAGTACATTTCTTGCAGTTTGCTGTTCATTATCCATGAAAGACTTTTGAACATTTATCAACTTGAAGCAAACTGAAAAGCATGAAACGCTTGGTATTCAACAAATGGAATAATAAAAAAAGTTACAAGTTACTGGAAAATGAGAAAGTTCTTAGTGTAGTGCCGTTTTTCTAAATGATTTATTAGCTATTCGCAAGTAGATTATAATGTTAGATTTCTACACCATTTGTTACATGCTGTCGTTTTTCTCCGTTTTCTACCGATTTATGAAGTTGTTTGAAGAAGTTAAATTAATTGACATGTGAGTTATGCGTTGCTGTTCTCTTTTTAGCGCCATCTGCTTTGCATTTAAAAATAGACAAATCCTTCGCAATAAAGCATGTCCATTTACAGAAATTTAGTGGCCTCAGTAATGTACATCATTTTGTTATATATGGCATATTATTTACATTAATAGCAGAACAGAACTAACATATGCTGTAAACACTCCCTGTAGACCATTATTTAATGGAACTATATTGCGTGGTCCTGTAAATGACTAAGAAGTGCTTTGCCAACCATATTATTCAGAATGCACATTTCCGTGTCCTACATGAATGCTTATCAATTAAATTATGTTTAAAATAGTTTGACATGTAAAAAATGAACTTGAAATGATGTTTTCGATAGACAATAATGTAACGGAAAAATTTTGACCGTCCCTGTAAATGAACTAAAACTGCTTCACATCTCATTTTCAATATTAATTATGCTATAGAAAAAATGCAATATATATATATATATATATATATATATATATATATCGGGGCAACCTAGATTTTTACGGCAGTTAGAGTTCGGACAGACAGACTAACAAATTGATGCCTTAAATATTTTTCAACTATGCTGTAAATTCTGAAACTTTAAATAACGCACACACATATATTAATAAGAAATCATTTAAAGCTCGATGTGCTGTTCAAAGAAAAAGTTATTAATTCTTCTGAATTGAGAAAGTAAAAAAAAAAAAAAAAATCACTTAACAAATAACGCGCTTTGTAACATATAATTCATTAATGAAGTAACTTATATCAAAGAAGGCAAGAGTGGTGCTGATCAATAAAAAAATCAATAAGTACATTTCTTGCAGTTTGCTGTTCATTATCCATGAAAGACTTTTGAACATTTATCAACTTCAAGCAAACTGAAAAGCATGAAACGCTTGGTATTCAACAAATGGAATAAGAAAAAAAAAATATTACAAGTTACGGGAAAATGAAAAAGTTTTTTTTAAAGTGTAGTGCCGTTTTTCTAAATGATTTATTAGCGATTCGCGAGGAGATTATCATGCTAGATTTCTGCACCACTTGTTACATAGTATCATTTTTCTTCTTTTTCTACCGATTTATGAAGTTGTTTGAAGAAGTTTTATTCGACGAATTGTAGTTAATTTAATTGGCATGTGAGTTATGCGTTGCCGTTCTCTTTTTAATGCAATCTGCTCTGCATTTAAAAATAGACAAATGCTTCGTAATAAAGCATGTCGATTTACGAAAACAATATATAATATATATTTTTTACAGTTACTCATGACTCCTGAAATCATTCGTGTATCTCCAGAGAGAAATGGAACATTAAAACAATTCACAACATTTTATCGTATTTCTTCTGTTTACCGATTTATGAAGTAGTTTGGAGACTTTTTTTCGATAAATGTAAATTAATTGACATGCGATTAATTGACACTGTCATTTTCTTTTTAATGCCATTTGCTTTGAATTTAAAAAATAATCTTCTTTTTTCTTTTTTTCCCGATTTATGAAGTTGTTTGTAGAAGTTTTCTTCGACAAAGTGTAGTTAATTTAATTGACATGTGAGTTATGCATTGTCGTTCTCTTTTTAATGCCATATGCTCTGCATTTTTTTTAAAAGTTAGGCAAATGCTTCGTAATAGAACATATTGATTCACAAGAAATAAATTTTATACGTCTTTTTTAGAATTACTCATTTTTCCTGAAATCATTCGCTTATCTCTAGGCATAAATAAAAAAGTTACAAGGTGCGGGAAAATGAGAAAGTTTTTTAAAGTGCGACGCCATTTTTCTAAATGATTTGTTAGCGATTCGCAACGAGAATTAATGTTAGATTTCCACACCACTTGTTACATAGTATCGCTTTTCTTCTTCTTAACGATTTATGAAGTTGTTTGAAGACGCTTTCTTTATACAAAGTGCAGTTAAGTTAACTGACATATGAGTTGTGCATTGTCGTTCTCTTTTTATCGCCATCTGCTCTACAAGAAAAAAAAAAGACAAATGTTTCGTAACAAAACATACTGATTTACTAAAAATATAATGTATTTTAAGGTCACTCATGACTCCATAAATCATTCATTTATCTCCCGGAATAAATATAATAATAAGAAAAAGTTACAAGTTTCGGTGAAATTATAAAGATCATTAACACTATCAGTAAGGAGGATCTGGCCGCAGTTATATATTCGAGGCACAATGAAGTTTTCAACTGATTGCGTAAGCCGTGAAAATGTCATTTGCTGCTTTTGTAAAAAAATCGAGCACAATTGACACTAAACTTTTTATTCGGATCGCGACAGAAATGACTGACTGACGAAACAATTAATGTGTTAAAAAACCTTTCTGAAATGTTTATACTACTTTGTCGTAACTTAAACCAATCCTCGGCCGAAAGCCGATTTTTAACGGAATTTTAGCTCACGGAGTAAACGAAAAGACAGCCAAACAGACTTGGCCTTAAAGTTTAAAATGATATTTTTTCATTAATTAAAATTAAATAGCATTGGTACAAATAATAATATTAAAAAATTATATATCATAAAACAATATCATAACATTAAAATAAATTATAAAATAAATAGTGCCAAAAAAAAAAAATGCAAAACTAATAGGGTAACTTGTTGCGATAGTTTTCGAAACAAGGGGAAACGCACAAGCCTACATTATTATTGTTTTAATTCATACCTGAATTAAGGGCTCACACCCCCATTCGTACTATGATGCATCTTTGTTTTCGATCCACTCCCCCTCCCAAATGGTATGCCGAATTAAAATCCCTCCCTATAAGCCATATGGGGTAATTACTTTTTGATTTGCTGTGTCAATTATGTTCATGATTGTTGTGGTATTTTTGTAAAATTTATTTAATCAGAAGGGGAAATTTCACCACTGGTATTCGTTTTATTTTACTTATTTATTTTTTCTGATGTTTTTAATATAGGTTGAAAGTGTTTCACACACTCTTAAAACGAAAGAGTGAATTTGACTTCTCAGGAAAGAGCTGTAATTTATTGAATCGTGAGTAAGTTGTTTTTTAAATGCTTTACTCATTTTGATTTAGATTGCTTATTTAAATAACTCATCTTGCATTAAATTGTTTAAAAACAACTCACTCACTTGAGTTATTTCAACTCTTTATAAGAAACTGCCTTTCGACACGTGAGATGATCGAATGTCGGCTAAACTTGAGTTATTTTTTGGCTGACATTTTAAGAGATTATACAAATGTCTATCAAGTGGTAAACGTATTTGCAATACTACTTTAAAGTTCTACAAGTTGCGTCGATACTACTTTTCAATGGGTACAATCACATTAATTGATTGTACCCATTGAAAAGCTATAATCTATTACGCATTTCAACTTTAGAATAAATTCATTTTTTTCTTGACATTTTAGGTATTTTGTGAGACTGGTAATAGCATTATATACTGTAAAAATACTCAGAAATATTCGAAAATAACGGCAGAAAAACAAACTTTTGTTTCAGAAATGTATCATAATATTAGAAAAATTTAAAAATTATTTTCGCAAATAGCTTTATTTCCCCAGTCTTTTATAATTATTTACAGGATTAAAACTATCTGTTGAAAAACTATCGATCCAGACCCCACTTCAATATGTAGGATTAACATTACAGCCTTCGCCTTTTGTTATTTTTCTCTTAAAAGAAATCGCAGAAAAGGATATATATAAATAAAAAGAATTCTTTTGAGAATGACACTTTTTCTAAAGCCGAAATATTAAAACTTTTTTTCTTCTTTGAGGGAACATGGTTTAGCCTACTTTTCAATCCTTTCTTACTTTATTCTTTGGCAACATTATTCATTGCATCTACTCAAAGAAATTTCTTTCTGGCGCCAGCAAGTGTGAAACACTATAAATTAAAGCTTGTTCCTTTTTTTCATTTTTTTTCTGAATTGGAATAAAAGATTGTAGCCGTTTGCAGAATTTTTACAAAAAACTTTTCTGTATGTGTAGAATATATGACTTTGAATGGCTGACAATTGTTGATCGTTCAGTGTTCGTCTGCAAGTTATAAAATATATTTTTAAAGAAATAATGTCCGTCGATGATTCTTTTTTTGCACTGTGTTGTTCACTGAGCATAAAAAATGTGAACTTTATAATGTTTTAAAAAAGTCTAATAAAAATTGTACGCATTATTTAAAAAGAAATGTTTCGTAGATTTTGTTATTGCTTTATAAATGCGAAATATTAATATGGTTTAAAAACAACTCTTTATTCCGATTTATTTTAATAAGGCTTAAATAATTCTTTTTCTTTCTGCATTTTTAGATAATAATATAATTTTGCTTTTCTTTTGGTAGATCAGGATGAAATAGTGAAAAGTAATAATTCATGGCAGTTGTGGATCACTCTGCGTTATTTTTTAGTATATATAACATGCTTGAAAGAAATCATATTCATCTATTGGTTCTGCACATAACCTTTTTCCGCTTTACATAATTATCGTGAACTGCGTTCTATTGTAAAATATATATCAAAAAATATTAAAAGATAATTGAAATAAAATGTTGCGTGCATTATTTAGAAGTAATTTTTTTAAATTCTTAATTACTTTAAAAATTTTTTTTCATTTGTTATTGTTTTTTAAATGTAAAACTCTAATACAGCATTAATTTGATTTAAATTATTTGATTTAAAGGTTTAAATCATTCAAATTTGTTTTTTAAAGAAATAGTATAATTTTAATTTATCGTAAGATTAGGTCATAATATGATCTACTAATCAGAAATAATTGAAGCTATGACAATGCTACATCATTCAGATTTAGTCCGCTTTTTGCTGTTATGTAATATATTAGAAATATAATGCTCAAGTTAATGATAAAAGATTGCTCTACATATATCTTTCCGCTTAGCATTAAGAATGCAAACTTTGATTTATTTTTAATGTATTATTTTGAAACAAGTGTATATGACATTGAATGCTTAGTTAAAAAAACATATTCTATAAATTTTGCAATATATTTAAAACATTTTTTAAATTAAAAATTGTTTTATGGGCTGTAACATTAAAGACACGGATGGTTTGTAATAATATAAAAACACGGGCAATGCATTTTATACGCCATCCTGTTTTAAAGTTTAAATAGTAACGTCAAATTGTATTCTTATTTATTTCAATTTTCAGTAATATAAGAAAAAAAAAGAAGCCTGTAATTGTTAATCAAGTATTTTAATTAGAATTAACATAAAACAAAAGGTTTGTAGCAACAAAAAGATAGAATGGGCGTACTCCATGTGTTAATACCTTTTAGAGCCTAAATATCGACCCTTGAATCAAACAGCGACTAGTTCATAATATGTGATAGTAGTACAAAAGTGATAGGTATCACATTAAAAAATAATAATAATAAACGTTTTAACATAAATTCCCGTCAGGCATACTTCTTAGGTTAGTGTTGATTTACCAATAATAATAATAACAACAGCAATAATAATAATAATTATAATTATAATAATAAAGAGGCAGAGCAGAAAAATTGTGAAATTCAACTTTAATCATTGATTAAACAATAAGAAAATGGATAAATGAAGCGTGAATGTAAATCAACTTAATTTTTTTAGAATTCTCAGTTTTTTCCCTTCTAACGGCGCATCCTCTACTCAATTCGTGTCTTTACGCATAAAAATATTTCTTTATTTTCATTTAACAAAGCTATGTACTATTGATATTTGATGATTTTGGGTGGTATATTTACTTATTTTAATTTGAAGCGTATTTAGTCTGTATAAAATTATGTAAAACATAATCCATACGTTTGGTCATTGCTGATCTTTTTTTATATATTATTTATTGTTATTCTGTCCTTTTTTATTCTCATTAGTATTTGTTTGTTTGATTATCGACAATTGTCTGTTCAAATTTCTAAATCTAAAATAAAATTTAACAACAACAACAACAACAACAATAACAGAAATTATTTCTGTATTTAGCAAATAACATTTTTAATGCTAAAATGTGTAGTAACGTGACTTAAATTATTTAAATCTTATGTTTGAAATAATAACATGAAGAAAGTATCTTCAAAAAGAAGAAAAAAAAACTTGAAGAAAAAAAACTAACAAAATATTACTTAATTGTTACTATATGTCAATCTTACTGATGTCATTCTTTTGAATATTCCTTATGACTGTTTGTTTTGACTGTAAAACCAGATTTCTTCCTCAGCCCCTAACTTACCCAATAAAGTCCTGTTCAGTTAAAAAATGTCCGAAATAGCTTTGATGACTTTTTATGATAGAACAAAACCTTCAAGATGCCTCATAAAGCCAAAGACGTGAATTTCTCTTGTGCCTCTGCAATCGCAGCTTTCTCTCGCAACAGAAAAAATTCTATAATCAGAAACACTTTATATTAATAGTGTTAAATAATAAATCTTTAAATTTTCATCTGAGTCTAATTTTGTTTTTCTATTTTAACTATAAGTAATCAAAACCAGGAACTTTCCAGCTTACCTTCGTACATATCCAAATTAAAAACTTTCATAAACGGATGCATGGTCGGAATTCAAACGCAAAGGTGCCAAGGGTGATGCTGTTATACGAGGCAAAAACACCTAAAAAATATTTAAGGTACAAAATAAAGTCGGAAAAAGTAATCTCCGTACGATCCGCCGCCTTTGAGACATTATCATTTTTAATTCTGAAGATAAACTGCTTTATGAAGGGCAAATAAGAACGTATCTTCTGATACTTTCTTACTGCGATTCACAGTTCCACATATTCCGATCAACGGCTTTTATGTATTGGTCGAAGTGAAATTTTGCATATGCATTCTTCTTTTCATAGTACAACTAAAAGCTATTATGTCATTTTTCTCCTAATAATTCGTAACAGGAATGGAGTGGATCAGGTTTGCAAACGCGCCAACACCGTTGCGTTTTATTTTAGAATATTCATTCTTTAATGAAATTTGTTTGTTTGGATGTATAATATCACATCTTAAAGGCTTTTCATCTTTCATGAAAGACCCTGTATTGTAATCTGATATAACTATGGAAGCAATGAAAATATAGAACACATGACTTAAAACAGCTGCCTTAAATGGAAAATTTTTGAAACTCCTGCAAAAATATTAAGATATACCGGGTGCATGAAAATAAAGACCATCTACTCAGAGCTATCTGTTGTCGAAACTAATCATAAAGAAACTATAAAATTTGGAATGTGTCAGAATTAAGTTATTCAATGGGCATTTAGCAAATGAAGAATATTTCAAAATGAGCACGAGAGCGGATTATTGATTTTTTAAAAAGCTTTGATAGAATACAAGCCTATACACATTGTAGAAATGGTACATTAACAAAATTATTGTTCAACGAGTTGAAAACTATTGCCAAGTACTGTATGAAATCGCAAAATCGCAGTTGAGCAAATTCTTGGAAATGTTGAGGACGTGACGAGAAATATTTTTCTTGATTTCTGGCAATGTTCTTGCGTAATGGTAAATGATTAGATTGAACAACTGTTTAAAAAAGTTCCTGCTATACCAAAATCTACAGACATTTAAATCTTGAGATATTGCAATCTCGACAAAAGACATGATCTTGCAGATTGAACGCAAATGGCGGCTCAGGATATGATCTTCTGTAAAATGCTTATAAGTGTTTTTAAACGCAAGTATCAATCTGTGAGATAGCCTTATTACTTGAAATTTGATCTGCCCGGGCAGTGACATGCTTGCAGAGGAGGAACAATGTCATTCTCTATCAGCTTTTCATAATGGATTTTATTTAAGGATCATATTTCCAGGCCCCATGGCGGTAGATCTTCAAAGAAACACGAATGGAGCACACATACTTCTGTAAATCTGCACCATTCTTTAAGCTTGTGAAGATAAAACAGATTTTGAAGAATCAAATGTGAATGTTCTTCACCCCAGATGCGTCAACTGCGCGTATTCACAAAGCCATACAGATAAAAATCAGTTTCATAGATCTGTAGAGCACTCCAAGGCCAATACATATGTACCTTCAAGGAACACTAAATTCAAATAAAAAAAATTAGACGTGCAAGATAATCAGTAGGCAATAACTGCTGAATATGTGACAGAAGTAAAAGAGTACCTTACAGAAGTAAAATAGCAGAATTTTATACTAAAAGTCATATTAATGTTGTTCTTAACTGCTATGATCATCAAGCACAAAACGTTTTAACACATTTACAAATTCATTTTTCAACAAATATATGTAAAATTGGAAGGCCTGACAAGGGAAGAAATTTGGAATGAAACTGCATTTTTAAGTCTTTGATATATAAATTAGCTATTCAGGTATAACAGATTTTGACCACGTGACAAAGACTTTTTCACCATGCTGTGAGTGGTCATTCTTCTTTCGAGTGGAAATTCTCTGTAAAAAAACGATCATTGACAATATTTTCCTGAAAAATCTATTACGTTTGCAAAAATATTTGAAAAAAACAGTGCGATAAAATAGTTTCTGAACAACAAAATCTGCCAGCCCCATACACTTCCGATCAAAAGTAAATTAAAACTTGTGTCATCGAGTCGCCCTTTTGGATTTGAGAACAGTCTTAACCGAAGCAATCGGTTGTCTAACACTCTGACATCGTGGCGAACGCCTGTCCTACCCACTGAATTTAATGACCGTCTTTCACCGTGAACTCAACATCTTCATTACGTTCATAGACACATATTTTCTTCCACCTAGAGTAAGAACACTTTACTACCTCATTTCTTGAAATGTCTTGATAATTTTTCGTAATCCGGTTACACTCAAGTATGTTTTCAAGAATAGAAACCTCCTCAAAGCTTCTGATGCGGAATCACCATTTTGATGAAAATGTTTAACTAGTTATTGTTAAACATAACTTTGTTAACTGCTCAATATCAACCTTGAAAAATACATGAGACCAGTAGATTCACTGAATATTTTTGCTAAGAATTTTCTTTGTGCGTGAGTACAGAAATTATGTTAATGGTAAATTTTGCATACATGCCAAAAATTGTCAGAAAACGTTCGACAGTGGAAATTTTTTAATTATTTTTTCCTGTGCTAAATATTTTGCGCATACCTCTAGTACGCAAATTTCTTGTTTTCCTGAGAAATAACTTGGATCACAGACTGCGCCAAATAGATTAATTATTTACACTTGATATTTATTAAGAAGCAAGTGCACATTTGTTAACGTTCCTGTCCATACAAGCCAAGACATTCCCAAGCTAATGCTACACTTATGGAGAAGTTATTTTCTAATATTTCATTTGCATTTCGACATTTTTAACCATCTCAACATCGCCCCTGTTTCACTTCTTCGATTTCAACTGAAGAATTTTTTTTAAGTTACTTTCACTTTCAAAACCGGATACAAAAGTGAAAGTAACATTGCAAAAATATCTGCAATCAAAATCGAAAAAATTAAAAAGGAGCGATGTTGAGATGAAACTCAGTTATCCAATGCAAAATAAATAAATAAATAAATAAATAAGATAAAATAAAAATAAATAAATATATATTTATTTAAAAATGTCAATATGCAAATGAGATATTCGAAAATAACTTCCCCATAGGTCGCATTAGCTCGCGAATGTGAATTTTTTTTTTTTTTTGGTAACTTTTAATTCCGATTCAACTTTTTTTTTAAACTTTATATATATATTTTTTTAATTTATGTTATTTATGTACTTGTTCGTTAATAACAATCATGTCTTTGAATTTCATTTCCAAAATTATTGAGACACATAGGCATATTATTAAAGACTTCTTTTATTTACAGGCTTTTCTGCTGCTTTGAGGCACTAAAATATTACAGTTCACAAATTACAGCAAATTTACGATATACATGAATTTTTATTAAGTAAAAATGCTTTCTTTCCATAAGGTTTTTTATTAGATAGATAAATTGTTTAGCAAAAAAGAAAAATATTGATTTATTGAACTTACCAAATAAATAAAATGAATTCTCTTTTGATTTTAAGAATACTTCAATTTATAAATTTTCACACCTTAAGCGCATTTTAACGGGGAAAAAAACTGAATTTTAGCTTTTGTTTCTATAACTTGAAAATGGCTGATTATTTTTTCTTTTTTGAAGTATTCAAATGTAGTTCATATGATTTCCCATAAATTACGTTTCTCGTAATTTAAAATTCTTAAAGTTCCTTAAAATTATTCTCCTTTGAGAACTTGAAGGTAAAAATGAATTGGTAATTAAATGCACGATGCTAAGTTAAATCAAATGAGAACTTAGAATGTATTACAGTAGAGTAGTTTTAAAAATTTTTTTGTGACGCCATTTGTTTTAGATATTTAGATATTTAGTTTTAGATGTTCAGATTTTTTATCACTTTATACCCTAAATAATGAAGTAAGAAAAAAATCATCTTAGGTTGATTTTAAGAATTCTATGTATATTTCCGTCTTAATATCTGATAATAATTTTTTTTAATTCATATAATAATAATACATAATTTAGAAATTATTCTTCATTAAGAGGGACTTATTAAACGATAAATGCAATAAGATTTTGAATGTACGAATTACGTTAATTATAATCATCTTAACTGATTAATATTTAAAAAAAAACTTTCAAATAATGGTTATTTTTTGCGTCTTTTAAAGATTTTTTTAAATCTTTCATCACCAATTTTTCAAAACAGAATTTTCAATCAGAAAAATGCTCGAATTAAATAATGCAAAATTTACAGTAAATATTTACTGGTGAGAATAACAAATCACGATTGGAATAAGGATGCCTGTATGTGGTACATGATCGGCAAAATCACGTTGCCCATATAACGTACGGGCGAATTAAGGAAGCGGTTAACTTTCTACCAGAGTAATTGTCAATAACTTCATTTTATTTAAGGTAACGCACTCATTTCTTAACACTTCGTATTTTTATTAGGAATTAAGAAAAAATATCATCATAATATCAATTTTCAATCAATAAGGATCAAAGATTAAAAACTTAACATAATAATAATGGGAGATTTCGAAATGATTTACTCAGTTATAAGTGACTTGTTAAATTGCAATTAAATGCAATAATACTCGGAATGTATTACATTAGGATACTTATTAACGTTCGACCAGAAAAACTTTGAATAAGTAATCTCACTTCCCCTTAATATAACGTTATTCTTCTTTTAAAATTTCTATGTCCTAAATAATGCATTAATAAAAAATATATCATTAAATTTACATTCCTCTTCATATCGGATGGAAGATTAAAAAATAAATAAATTAACAAATAAAGCAAAAGCACTGAGACTTTGCTTTACTTACTTTGCACTTCTTACAATGAAATGCATTTTAAATATAAATTTGCCTGGTTTACATCTTTATGCGACTTAAAATATAACTACGTGTAAAAAGTTGAGAAAATATACATCTTTTTAAAAAAATAACTTTATAAAATTTGATGTAAACGTTCTAAGCGATTTTACGTGAAACTAGAAGTTTTTCGGTATTAACAGACGCACATATATATATATATATATATTTTTTTATAAGAGTTGTTTTAATACGAATTCCAAGTCTAGCCTTAAAAGTTAAACATCGGCTTCAAGAAATACATTAATTCTTTCATTATATTCACAGAGAATATATTTCTTGTTTAAAGATATAACTGATTACATTTTTTTTATGGTTTTCATTACATATAAATAAATTCTTCCGATAACAATGCAAAAACTGCCTTTCAAACTATGGATATTTTTTTACTTTTTTTTTTTTTTTTTTTTTTTTTTTTTTTTTTTTTTTTTTGCAAGATGGTAAAATAATAACAATTTTATTTTATTTTGTCAAATAATTTTTTTAGAAATGAAAATGCATTTTATATTAGAAAAACATAAAAAAAAATACTTCCAAAGTTTAGCAAAAAGATGATAAATATGTGTTCTAAAACAGTATGAATAATAATTCAGATGAACAACACTAATAATCGAGCTGTAGAAATAATATTTTGATGTGCAGAATAGTTTCCATGTAATAATTATTTTCAAACTTACTTCATTAAAAAATTGTCTTAAAATTTATTTTAGATCGAATTTTAAATTGTCAAATATCAAATTACAATATAAAGTTATAATGTAAAGTAAAAAAAAATATTTGCTGCATTCCATCAAATTTATTTTGTATATATTTCAATTTCAATAACAGTATACATAAGAGCGTGATTTTGATAGGGCGAAATGATACCGCATTCATGAATAATTATTGAACCAGCATAAAGGAAAAGTATGTTAAATACGCTAGCTTTTGTTTTTAAATAAATCAGCAATATCAAAATATACACTTAAGATAAAAGAATAAGTTTAAGAAACAATCAGATATTTAAATATCATTTAATTTCCTACTTGTGTCAATGGGCAGTTCCGTGAATAAAAGTGATATCATTTATTCTTTTGTGTTATAAATAGAATTAATATCGTTGTTTATTTATTTATTTTAAGTTTCGGAAGTTTTTGACGCGTCGTTCCCATGAAACTATTAAATTTTAGAGTAGAATGATTCTATAAGGTTTTATAATAAACCATTATTTTATTATAATTTGTTTCACTTCGTTATCCAGCTGTTCTACACATACTAAGACCGTGGTATTTATATAGGATATGGAATTGAATATATCAAGTAATATTAATATTCCGTGTTTTTGTAACTTTAATGTTTTTATTTTTAGCCACATCTTCACCAAATGTTGCTTCAGATGGAGAACTTGTCAAAACTTTACTGAGGAGCTTATATGTCTTCTTTTATTTATTTGAACGTTTTTATTATCCATATGTAACAAAGAGCTTTTATCCATCGGAAAAACTTTGCTACCAGTTACTCATGGGAGGAAGATATGAAGCTGGACTGCTAATGATCGAACTTGTCACTCTTGTTTACAAGTAGTTCAAGACCATGGGATACAGGCTGAGACTCATATTGTTCCTGTCTAATTTTTCTTAGCTAGTCAATTTATACGAGATGAACAGACAGAGTCTTTTGGATATGTACTTCTTGGTAAAAAGTATCAGAAAAGCTGACCACTTCAAATTCATGGTCTTAGAATACATTTCTAATAAAAGTACAAATTCATTATTTTTTTTATATATAAATTACTTTTTAAATAAAAACGTTGACATTTAAACACTTAAGAAATTAGTTGACATAATATCACACAGTGCAATATTAGGATTACGTTAAGGATGCGATATTAGAAAGATTGTAATGTAATAATGCGGCGTATTCTATCGCTGAAACTAAGAATAAAATGCGCCTTACAATGAAATCTAATTAAACTATATCATTATGGGTTGTATTTAAGTTACAGTAAATAAAAATAGTACTTTATTTGAAAGTGATTTTTCCCTGTATGATGAATTTGATAAAAACTTTTAGATTTGCAAAAAAAACTAGAAATAACAAAACAATAAAGTCTAAGACAATTGCTTAAACGAGACACCCATATGAATGGCACCGTATTACTAAAAACCAGTTGACGGTCGAACATTCCTGACGAGTTCGTGAGGGGTGTGATATAAAGTACTGAATGTAAAAGAAAAAAAAACTGGTCGTTGGGGGCCACCGTAATACTTACCCATCATATACAGGGTGAGACATAAATATTGAAACAATAGGCTATCTCCTTAAATATTGCCCCTAGACTCATACTTCCAATTGCAAAAAATCATAAAAAAAAGAAATTTCTGGTAAGATAAGTTGCATCTCCATGCGGGGGTTTATTTGAAAAAATAAGAAAATTAAATTTTTATACGGACCCCGTAGACGAAAAATTCTAATTATGGAAACTTTCCTTATCTAGTCCTGAATAAGACACAAAAAGTTGCGTCTTCATATCTCCAAAATTCGCAGAGTTATAGCCGTTTAAATAATTCATATGGTTTTAAGGGATTAGACAGAAATTGAAAGGTGCGGAATTCAGAAAACAATGTTACTTCAGTTCTAGGAAACATGCAAAAAATATATCTTTTCAACTAGAATTTTGATTTTTTTCTTCTTTTTTGTGATGGTTAGCCATATAATTTACTAAGAAATTAACATCCTAAAATTTCTCATAAAATTTATAAAAATTTCATATGATTAGTACTGGTTTAAATGGAATAATTTAAAATTTTTATAACTCGAAACATTATTTATCGGATTTCAATTTCTTTCCATTTAAAAGATGTATATCTGATTTTAATTTTGTTGGAGGGTTTTTGTTTTTCAATATCAATTTCAAAACTATTGAAAATATTTATTTAAAAAAATAATAAACTTTAAAAAAAAATATATTCAAAGGTAATTTTTTTAAATTTACCGAAACAAAACAAATGTAAAATATTAAAATTTGACATGTTTGAAGTTCGTACTTTTTTCTTTAACAATTCTTAACTTTTAATAATTTAAAGACAAGAAATAGGGGGGGGGGGGAACTCATTATGCAGAAAAACGAAGTGTACTGTTTAAATGTCCGCCAGTCATTTAAAACAATACTTTTTCTAAGATGCAGATTATGTCTTTTCTATAAATTTAGCTCTCACAATTTCAGGCTTTTTATCGTCCTTGAGAGACTATTAAAAAATCAATGTTCTGGGCACAGGCCAGGCCATGACCGAGATGTTACTTTTTTCTGAAGACTCGCCTGGCCGGGCCTAAAGTATTTTTCATACCGGAAGGGCTGCTTCCTTCTTCCCAGGTCTGCACTGGACAAAATTTTCAATCCCGGTCTCGAACAATTCTTTTAAAATCACTTTCTATGACTGACCTAATACGTGCATAAAATAAGTAAAATTTGGTTCAATCAGATTTTTTACAAAAACCACATAGATTTTAAAATCCCTTTTATTTAAATATAATAATAATAAATAATAAATAAAATAAATAAAAACTTTTAAAATTCTTTTTTTAAAGAATAGTATATTCAAAAGCTAAAAAATTAAGTACAGTAAAGCAGAGAAAAAAATCTGACTATGAAGGAATTCTATTTTAAACGGAAAATGCGTTGATCCATGCAAAATAAATATAATACTTGAGAAAAAATAAACTCCATTTACACCTCCTTTGAAGGGCATATAATAATTTATTTCTTTCCTATGTGATTCCGTCTTAAAAGATTTTACTCTGTAACATTTTTATAAGTGATAAACATTTTATCACTTATATTAAAATATAAGTGAAAAATTTACATATAAATAGATATATATTAAATACAAATAAAATTCATTGATAAAATAAATATATCAGTTTTTGGCACTTTTTTCATAATAAAATGTATGAATATATAAAACGATAAATTATAATAAGTATTTTTGGTCAGAATTCCTCCATACGAAACAATTTTTAACCACACCGAAGTAAAAAACTATGTACACATTCGCGACTGAGCCGGGCTATGATTTTAACTTCTTATAGGGCTGTCCGGGTTATGATTTTAACATTTTTCCAGGCCATGCCGTACTTTTTTCCGTATGGGTCGGTTTGGGACCGGACCTAGATATTTTGATTCAATTCAGACCTCCATTACAGACTACCAACATATTTTGAAAACAAGTTACCTTTAAATCAATACGTTGCTTTATTGTATCCAAATAATAGACAACAGTCTTAAATCGAATTTCAATAATGGACAATTTGTGGACGACCCCTTACTTGCTCTCAAAATCAATCAAAAACGATTCGTTTACAGGCATGGTTAAGTGGTTTAAGTCACGAATTTTCGAGAATTTTAGATTTTAATATCGTAGTCAAATTTTTAGATATGGAGATGATTTTTTTTTTGTTCAATTTAGGATGGATAAGGAATAATTTCCTAATTGGGAATTTTGCCCTTCGGGGTCCGTATAAAAATTTAACTTTCGTATTTTTTCAAATAGACCCCCCATGGAGTTGCAACTTATCTTATCAGAATTTTCACCTTTTTTTATGAATTTTTGCAATTTGAAGTATGGGTCTAGGGGCAATATTTAAGGAGATAGCCTATTGTTTCGATATTAATGACTCACCCTGTATATGTATATATAATATATGAAAAAAAAATTTAAAACTATTTATAAAACGCATTGTAATTCCAAAAAAAATAAACGTGTATTTAAATATGTTTATTATGCATAGTAATGCTCTATTAATGAGTTGCTGATGAATCTATTTCGACAAATTATACAACACGCCAAACTACTCAAGTAGTACAGAAATGCGAAAAAGAAACATCCGTATAACTCCAAAAATAATAATTTTGATAACTAACAGCTTATTGCGTCGGATTAAGCGTCTCATTTCCAATTAAAATATATCTTTGAATTGACATTTGAATGAAATACTGGGTAATGAAAAATCGAAGAATGTGGAAAACAGGATTACAGATATCTCTGCAACTAATAAGTCGATCGACTTCGTTTTTCATGCAAAATTTGTGTTATTTTATTGCCTTTTACAATCATTCTTTAAAATAAAAATATTCGAAAATTTTTATATACCTTTCATCAGAACGAATTTTTCGAGAGTCCGAAAATCTAGTTCCGGATAATCGAGGTTACTGATATAATAGGCTTCTTCCCATTCTTACATATTAAGTACATACAAAATATCAAGTCTGTATCTCAATTTGTTCGGGCGATAGAGCGTTTACAGACACGCAGACAGACATACAGACAGACAGACGGAGTTTTTTTTTAATATGTTTTTCGAAATTTCCAGTGTCTAAAACGTGTAAATCCGTCTAAATATTTTTTTCGATATTAAAAACGATTGCAAGATTTGCCCTATACTACGTATGATGGGTAAGTAAAAAGAACGGACGATTTTACTGAAATTGTGCTGGTAATCGGGTCGCCGACAGTGCAATTTTCTGTTTTTTGGCGGAAAATTTTCCATAAATTCTAGAATTGTTTTCCGTTTTTTCGGAAATTCACGGAAAGTTTTCCGTAAAAAAAAAACCAGTAATTTCTACTAGGGCGACCAGAATACCAGTACAATTATCGTAAAATTGTAGGTTTATTTAGAGTGTAGTGCGACATCTGGGACATTTCTGTTTTATATTTGCATAAAATATTATAAATATTTTATGTACCTTTTTATAAATAGTACACTATGTAATCAGTAAAAGAAATCATTATGATCAGTATGTGCCATTTTCTTTCGTGATTTTTAATGCTTATAATGAGAATGAATAGAATTATGTAATTTGGACTTACATAAAAAGTATGGTTTTACGTGTTTTTTTATTGTATAATTTATCAAATAAAACAAAACATTGGCATGCAGTTATTAAAACACTTGAATTGAATTATAAATTAAATAAATAATCACTAAATTCCACCAGGTACATTTTACAAATGATTAAATTTTATTATCAGGCAATAGCAAAAAATACGATTCTATTAGGGCAGTAAAATATGCTTCTTCTATAATACATTTATTGACTTTAACTTTCATATAATATATATATATATTTTCAATGAGCCAGGGATATTAAAATGTTCATTAGCAGAACGTTAAAGAAGGGAACCCAGAAACAATCATCCTTTCAGAAATCTTTTAATTTCCTAAAGGTATTTGGGCCATTCGTTTTCATTTAGCAATTCCTTGAATAAAAGTGTATCTTTTATCCTTTTATTTTACAAAGATAATTAATTTGGTTGATTATTTACTCCCTTTAAAGTTTCGGAGTTTTAGAAGCGTGATTCCCAAGAAATTACGGAACACATAAAATGAAACGATTCTTTATCAGTATATTACTAATTATTAGTTTATTATAATTTGTTGCGCTTCAATTTTTTTTTTAATTTGTGAATGTTTAAAATAAGAAGATTGTATTCAAAGCTACCGAAAGAAGTATTTTATGTTATAACACGATAAACAATTTTGATTTATTATAGAAAAAGAAAAAAAATTACATTTGTGAAGAGTTTTTGATATTGAAGAAATTTCAGTTTTCTTTTTTAGTTTAATTCTATCACAATTTTTTTAAAGTTGCTCCCAACAGAAATATGATAAACAGCATATTAACTTACCTAAATATAAGTTTGACTGCAGAATGAGACTATAGTATATGTGGGATGCGACATAAGTCGGTAGTGCGATATTTATGACATTTCTATTATATATTTGCATATAATACTACAAATATTATATGTACATTTTGCTAAATAGTACAATATGTAATTAATGAAAGACATTATGCACTATGATCAGTTAAAACGTTGAAATATGCCATGTATTTTCATGATTTTCAATGTTTGTCATGTGAATAAATATAATTATGTAATTTGGGCTCACATAAAAAATATGGTTATATAGGTCTTTTTTATTGTATACTTTATGAAGTAAAACAAAACCTTGGTAAGCAGTAATGGAAACAGCGGAATTATAAATTAAATAAATATTCACAAAATTCTACTGGATACATTTTACAAGTAAGTAAAACGTATTAACAGCCAATAGCAAAAAATAACATTCTATTTGGACGGTAAAATATACTTCATTTATTAATAAATTTATTGAACTTTTATAAAGTATGTACATTTTTTCAATGATCCAAGGACATTAAAAAGCTCATTAGAAGAACGTTAAAGAAGAAAACTTAGAAAAAATCAGCAATTCAGAAATCTTTTAATTTCCTAAAGGCATTTGGGCCATTCGTTTTCATTTAGCAATTCCTTGAATAAAAGTGTTATCTTTTATCCTTTTATTTTAAAATGAGAATTAGTTTGGTTGATTATTCTCTCTCTTTAAAGTTTCGGAGTTTTAGAAGCGTGATTCCCAAGAAATGGCGTAACGCATAAAATAAAATTATTCCTTATCAGTATATTACTAATCATTATTTTATTATAATTTGTTGCACTTCGGTTATTTTTACGTGTGAATGTTTAAAATAGGGAGATTCTATTTAAACCTACCACAACAAGTATTTTATTTTCTAATATAAGTTTAATTTCTATCGTACATTAGAAAATAGTTGCATTAAAAATTTTATTGATTGATTTCAGCCAAAATAGGATTTGATTGAGAAAATACAGTACTGCTTTAATACTAATGAATAAAAAATGCATCGCTGTAAAAATTTAAATTTCGCTTTAAAACTTTGTTTAATCGTTTGGCAGCAGCCGAACTAGAATTTTTTTTCATTTGGTTTGTTGATATTAGAATGTCGAATGTTTTTCTTTGTGATAAAAAGCTCTTTTTTTAGCTATTTTGTTAGCTAAAATATTATTGTTAGTGATTAAGTTTATTACTTAAGTATGTAAAAGAATCATACTTATCATGGAAAAACTAATTTGAGTAGTATTTGTCAACATTTTATTGGAAAAGATATTTAGAAACTGACTATGGTGTCAGTCCTGATTCATGCTATGTAAATATAAATATAAAGGAATGTTTTTTATTAGACTTTTCGCATTATTTGACTATTTTTGCTTTTATATTAGAATTCGTGAAACTATACAGTCCATAGAATTGGACAAGTTACTTTCAACAGAATTTTGGTAAACGACACAGTAACTTGCTTAAATATAACTTAGACTGCAAAATGAGACTATAGTATATGGGATGCGACATAAGTCGGTAGTGGGATATTTGGGACATTTCTGTTATACATTTGAATATAATACTATGAATATTTTATGTACATTTAACTAAATAGTACAATATGTAATTAGTAAAAGAAATCACTGTGATATATTAAAATGTTGAAATATGCCATCTTCTATCATGATTTTCAATGTTTGCAATATGAATGAATAGAGTTATGTAAATTGAACATGCATAAAAAGTATGGTTATAGGAGTCTTTTTTATTGTATACTTTATAAAATAAAACAAACCATTGACAAGCAACTATTAAAACAGTTGAATTATAAATTAAATAAATATTCACAAAATTTTTAAGAGTAAATAAATTTTATTATCAACCAAGAGCAAAAAATACCATTCTTTTAGGGTGGTAAAATATGCTTCATTCATTAATAAATTTATTGAACTTTCATAAAATATTTTTTTTCAGTAAACCAAGGATATTAAAATGTTTATTATAAGAACGTTAAAAAAAGAAACTCAGAAATAATCATCCTTTCAGAAATCTTTTAATTTCCTAAAGGTATTTGGGCCATTCGTTTTCATTTAGTAATACCTTGAATAAAAGTGTTAAGTTTTATCCTTTTGTTTTACAAAGATAATTAATTTGGTTCATTATTTACTTCCTTTAAAGTTTCGGAGTTTTAGAAGCGTGATTCCCAAGAAATTACGGAACGCATAAAATAAAACGATTCTTTATCAGTATATTACTAATTATTAGTTTATGAAAATTTGTTGCACTTCAATTGTTTGTGAATGTTTAGAATAGGAAGATTGCATTCAAAGCTATCGAAAGAAGTATTTTATTTTATAACACGATAAAAAATTTTGATTTATTATAGAAAAAGAAAAAAAAAATTAAATTTATGAAGAGTTTTTGATATTGAAAAAATTTCAGTTTTCTTTTTTAGTTTCATTCTATTACAATTTTTTTTAAGTTACTCCCAACAGAAATATGGTAAACGACATATTAACTTACTTAAATATAAGACTACAGAATGAGACTATAGTATATGCGGGATGCGACATAAGTCGGTAGTGCGATATTTATGACATTTCTGTTATATATTTGCATATAATACTATAAATATTATATGTACATTTTGCTAAATAGTACAATATGTAATTAATGAAAGACATTATGCACTATGATCAGTTAATATGTTGAAATATGCCATGTAATTTCATGATTTTCAATGTTTGTCATGTGAATAAATATAATTATGTAATTTGGGCTCACATAAAAACTATGGTTATATAGGTCTTTTTTATTGTATACTTTATGAAATAAAACAAAACCTTGGCAACCAGTTATTGTAGCAGCGGAATTATAAATTAAATAAATATTCACAAAATTCTACTGGATACATTTTACATGTAATTAAAACTTATTAACAGCCAAGAGCAAAAAATAACATTCTACTTGGGCGGTAAAATATACTTTATTTATTAATAAATTTATTGAACTTTTATAAAGTATATATATATTTTCAATGAACCAAGGATATTGAAAAGTTCATTAGAAGAACGTTAAAGATGAAAACTTAGAAAATATCAGCAATTCAGAAATCTTTTGATTTCTTAAAGGCATTTTGGCCATTCGTTTTTATTTAGCAATTCCTTGAATTATCTTTCATTCTTTTGTTTTAAAAGGAGAATAAGTTTGGTTGATTATTAACTCTCTTTAAAGTTTCGGAGTTTTAGAAGCGTGATTCCCAAGAAATGGCGCAACGAATAAAATAAAATTATTCCTTTTCAGTATATTACTAATCATTGTTTTATTATAATTTGTTGCACTTCGGTTATTTTTACGCGTGAATGTTTAAAATAGAGAGATTCTATTAAAAGCTACCACAACAAGTATTTTATTTTCTAATATAAGTTTAATTTCTATCGTACATTAGAAAATAGTTGTATTAAAAATTTTATTGACTTATTTCAGCTAAAATAAGGATTTGATTGAGTAAATACTGTACTGCTTTAATACTAATGAATAAAAAATGCATCGCTGTAAAAATTTAAATTTCGCTTTACAACTTTGTTTAATCGTTTAGCAGCAGCCAAACTAGTTTTTTTTTCATTTGATTTGTTGATACTAGAATGTCGAATGATTTTACGATAAAAACTCTTTTATTTAGCTATTTTGTTAGCTAAGATATTATTCGTGATTAAGTTTATTACTTAGGTATGTAAAAGAATCATACTTATCATGGAACAACTAATTCGAGTGGTATTTGTCCACATTTTATTGGAAAATATATTCAGAAACTGGCAATGGTGTCAGTACTGATTCAGGCTTGTAAATATGTATATAAAGGAATGTTTTTATTAGACTTTACGTATTATTTTACTATTTTTGCTTTTATATTAGATTTCGTTAAACTATACAGTCCATAGAATTGAACAAGTTCCTTTCAACAGAATTTTGATAAATGACACAGTAACTTGCTTAAATATAACTTAGACTGCAAAATGAGACTATAGTATATGGGATGCGACATAAGTTGGTAGTGCGATATTTGGGACATTTCTGTTATATATTTTCATATAATACTATGAAAATTTTATGTACATTTAACTAAATAGTACAATATGTAATTAGTAAAAGAAATCACTGTGATAAATTAAATTGTTGAAATATGCCATTTTCTATCATGATTTTCAATGTTTGCATGTGAATAAATAGAGTTATGTAATTTGGACGTGCATGAAAAATATGGTTGTAGGAGTCGTTTTTATTTTATACTTTACAAAATAAAACAAACCCTGGGCAAGCAGTTATTAAAACAGTTGAATTATAAATAAAAAAAAATATTCACAAAATTTTTAAGAGTAATTAAATTTTATTATCAACCAACAGCAAAAAATACCATTCTTTTAGGGCGATAAAATATGCTTCATTCATTAATAAATTTATGAACTTTCATAAAGTATATATATTTTTTTTTCAGTGAATCAAGAATATTAAAATGTTTATTAGAAGAACGTTAATAAAGGAGACTTCGAAACAATCAGCCATTCAGAAGTCCTTTAATTTCCTAGAGGCATTTGGGCCATTGGTTTTCATTTAGCAATTCCTGGAATAAAAGTGTTATCGTTTATCCTTTTGTATTATAAAAATGATTAAATTTGCTGGATTATTTACTCTGTTTAAAAGTTCGGAATACTGTTCTATTAGGGTGGTAAAATATGTTTTATTTATTAATAGATCTATTGAACTTTCATTAAGTACATGCATTTTTTTTTTCAATGAACCAGGGATATTAAAATGTTTATTATAAGAACTCTAAAGAAGAAGACTTAAAAACAATCAGCCATTCAGAAATCTTTAATTTCCTAAAGGCATTTGGGGCGAATGCCCCAAATGCCTTTAGGCCCAAAATGTTTAAATATCCAAATGCCTTTAGCAATTCCTTGAATAAATGTGTTATCTTTTGTCCTTTTGTATTATAAAGAGAATTAATTTGCTTGATTATTTACTTTCTTTGAAGTTTCGAAATTTTAGAAGCATGATTCCCAAGAAATTATGCAACGCATAAAATTAAAAGATTCTTCATCCGTATATTACTAATTATTATTTTATTATAATTTGTTGCACTTCGGTTATTTTTAGTTGTGAATGTTTAAAATAGGAAGATTCTTTTAAAAGCAAAATACTATTCTATTAGGGTGGTAAAATATGGTTCATTTATTAATATTTTTTTTAACTTTCATGAAGTATATGTATTTTCAATGAACCAAGGATAAACCAGGATGCTCATTAGAAGAATATTAAAGAAGAAAACTTAGAAACAATCAGCCATTCAGAAATCTTTTAATTTCCTAAAGGCGTTTGGGCCATTTGTTTTCATTTAGCAACTCCTTCAATAAAAGTGTTATCTTTTACCCCATTGTATAAAAAAGAGAAGAAATTTAGTTGATTATTTACTCTCTTTAAAGTTTCGGAGTTTTAGATGCGTCATTCCCAAGAAATTACGCAACGCATGAAATAAAAATATTCTTTATCAATATATTATTAATTATTATTTTATTGTAATTTTTTGCATTTTGGTTATTTTTACTTGTGAATGTTTAAATCTGTGTAGCGTATATAGGGGTTCAGATCTTATGGTGTGTCAAGTTCTTTAAAAATTGAAAGTAATTAATTAACAAATCTTCACAGCTACTGAATCTTTGAACTCACAAATATTACCAGATTTTCCGAAATAACTGACCAAATCCACCGTACAAGTACAGATATACGTCAAAAAGACTCTTTACACAACGTCTCAACACTATATCAAATGTAAAACAGCGTAGATAAATCACAGTAGTGAAGCAAACCTGCTTAAACCATATCGCATTTAAGAATCGTCTACTAGCTCACTCAATGACTGACTGACTAATAATAAAAATTCCGCTCTGCAGCGCTCTCCTATATATAGGAGCGGAGCATAGCACAAGAAATTTCTACATGTTTCTAGAAAAATCCTGAAAACACCACTTACAGCACTTAAGGTATCTGTATAGCTATAAGAGGGGTTACAAAAGAGAAGAGGGTAACGTTGCCGAAAATTGCCAAGTTTGTCTCTAACTTGGCGATATATCGCCAAATTTGGCAACCAAAATTAGTCGACAAAAGTGACGGCAACTTGGCGATAACTGTAATATTTAGCCAAGTTACCATAGACTTTCATTGAAAATCAATAGACAGGTTTACCTGGTAAAAAAGTTTACAAATAGAGACAGTGCAACAAAAACTAATATTAGCAAAGGAATAGACCATAATAAGATTATTTATACTATTTTAGAGTACAAATACTAACTATTTTCAAAACTCGTAACAATAAGAAGATTCTATTTAAAGCTATCACAAAGTATTTTATTTTCTAATATGACATTCAATTTTGATTTCTATTATAGATTAGAAAATAGCTATATATAAAGCTTTTATTGATTTATTTCAGAGAAAATAATAATTTGATATTGTAAATATAATGCTAGTTTAATACTTATGAATAAAAAAGACTTAGAAACTTAGAAATTATCATCCATTCAGAAATCTTTGAATTTCCTAAATGCATTTGGGCCATTCGTTTTCATTTAGAAATTCCTTGGATAAAAGTGTTACGTTTTATCTTTTTGTATCATAAAGAAAATTAATTTGGTTGATTATGACACTCTTTAAAGTTTCGGAGTTTTAGAAGCGCGAATCCCAAGAAATTACGCAACATAAAAAAAGGTTGCTTATCAGTATATTACTAATTATTATTTTATTATAATTTGTTGCACTCAGGCCATTTTTATTTTCGAATGTTTCAAACATGGAAGATTGTATTTAAAACTACTACAATATGTATTCTATTTTATAATATGATAAGCCATTTAATCATAATCTACAGTTTGAATGCACGGACTACATTAATTTTGACAGGGTTATTCAAAAGATAGTAATTCTTTTTCAATTTATTGACGATCCTCTATGGAGTTTCAGGGGAAAATCTACACGGTAATATATTATCTGTACTATTAAGCTTACGTACCTGGAGTTTCAGGAAAATTCTTCATATAAGTTTCTAGATATTTAACAAAATGTCTAAAATCACGAGTGGCCAGAATCACCTTTGGCTAAAAAGTGTATACTTTATGAAAAAAAAAAAAAAAAAACTTGGCATGCAGTTATTGAAACTGTGAAATTATAAATTAAATAAATATTCACAAAATTCCATCGTATACATTTTAAAAGTAATTAAATTTTATTATCAGAGAAGAGTAAAAAATACCATTCTGTTAGGGCGTTAAAATATGCTTCATTTATTGATAAATTTATTAAACTTTCATAGAATATGAATATATATTTTTTAATGAACCAGGGCTATTAAAATGTTCATTAGAATAGAACGTTAAGGAAGAAGACTTAAAAGCAATCAGCCATTCAGAAATCTTTTAATTTCCTAAAGGCATTTGGGTCATTCGTTTTCATTTAACATTTCCTTGAATAAAAGAGTTATCTTTTATCCTTTAGTATTATAAAGAGAATTGATTTGTTTGATTATTTTTTCTCTTTAAATTTTCGGAATTTTAGAAAAGTGATTCCCAAGGAATTAAGCAGCGCATAAAATTAAAAGATTCTTTATTAGTATATTACTAATTATTATTTTATTATAATTTATTACATTTCAGTTATTTTTACTTGTGAATGTTTAAAATAGAGAGATGCTGTTTAAAATTACCTCAATATGATTTCTATTTTATAGTATGATATGCAATTTTCATTTCTTTCATACGTTAGAAAATAGCTCTATTAAAAATTTATTGATTTATTTCAGCGAAAATAATAATTGATTGAGTAAATGCAATAATATTTTAATACCAATGAATAAAAATTAAACTAATATAATATGTCGCTATAAAACTTCCTTACATTAATGGAAATATATATTTCAAATGGATGAAGTAATTTTGACGTAGAATAAACATTAGTTTCGGTTTTCTTTTTCAGTTGAATTCTATCACACAAATATATTTTTAAAGTTATTACAAATAAAAATTTTATATAAAGACACATTAATTTACTTGTACGGATTATTAGTTAGACTGTAGAATGAGACTTGGGTATAAAAATTTCATAGATAATGAATTACATAGTTTAAATTGGCATTAATTAAATGTTATGCATTCAAGAGTTATAGAATTTCAAAAGTAATATAGCACTATAGCTCAACACATATATATTGGATCTATTTAATGCAATAGCTGATCTCTACTTTACTGTTTATAATAGTTTAAATCAAATATACATACATATACATTGCAAAAAAATCGTTAAGTTTACGGCAAAAACTGCCGGTACAATGTTACCAGCAGTTTTTGCCCTAAAAATTGCAGTAAAATTAGATTTAAAATTTTTTATTACATCTAATTTTATTGCAGTTTTTACGGCAAAAACTTCTGGTTACATTGCTGCCAGCAATTTTTGCCGTAAATTTAACGAATTTTTTTTTATAGTGTAACACATAAAATATTTAATTATTCCTTTTTTCTTAGATGTTCTTTTTGATAGTCCTTAATTTTTTTAAAATTCACTTTAACGTAATAATATTTTTATATAATATACTTTTTGAAATTCAGTTGTAAGATAAGAATAATGTGTAATAAGTTAATTAAATGCAATAAAAAGATTTTCGATACTTATAACTATTATCATTCATTATTATTCATTATTTTATTATTATATTTTATTTATTTTTGATACGTATTACTTATTATTTTACGTATTTAAGATGTATTACTAACATTTTAAACCAGCGTAATCAATGCAAAATGTGCTATCCCACTAAGAGTTCTCCGTACTTTTTACCTTTTTATGACCAACAGTTTAGAAATTCTGAATTCTTTCTTTTAATTCTTATTATTGTATTTACGTATTATTTCCAAATAAAGCTTAGATGCATGTAATCTATTAGCGATTTATTTACGAAAAGTAGAACTACTCGTAAATACACACAATATTTGAATTTCACTATCAGAAGTTTTTATGCATTTTATCATAAAGTGATTTTAAAAATTAAATTTGTAGAATATAATGCAAATTTCAAAAGTTCATTGTTTACTAAAAATGTGACCATGAAAAATTTAAATGTTAAAAATTTAAAATATATATTTCATTTTTCTTCCGATAAATTCCAGTTTGCAACCGCAAATTTCAGCGGGGAAAATTTTTCATTAACTCTTCCAGTCTAATGAAGCTGCGGATGCAACCCGAAAGAGTACTCAGAAATTAAACACAATATATATTTTAAACTTTTAACATTTATATTCTTTATTGTCCCATTTTAAGTAAACGTTGAACCTTTAAAGTTCGTATTCTTCTTTATGATTAACTCAAGGTGAATTTTGTATTTCTTCTTATGAATTGAATTTCAATTTGTTGTCTTCCTATTGGCGTACAATCTGAATAAGAGATATTTATATCCCGTAATATATATTTTATATAATGGAATATAAGCATTATATCCCGTTATATGCAATAATGCTGGATATTTACGTCTGGATTTTTCAGTTTATCTACGAACGGTATGTATTGATATTATTACTATATATTTTTTTCTATGAGAAATTGTATATGTCGCTCATCTGCAAGAAAAGTGACACATCTCGACAAAAGTAAATTTTACAGGAGAGGCAAAAGAAAATTTATACGATTTTTATGTAACATGAAATTATAGCACTTGGCTTCGCTCACAGGAATAAAAACACGCATAAAAGCATAAAAACCTTAAAGAAGAAGTAGGATGAGGTTTGGTTGATTGAATAATTTTATCTCTCCACACAATCTATCTCTCTTCTGTGCTCACAAATTGACAAATAGCGTAATAAAATAATTTTTCGCACAACTACACTTCTGAAACTTTTTGTGTAGCAGGACACACCCATGACAGGAATATTCCTAGAATAAAACGCAAAATGAATTTTTGCGAAGTGTGTTATTTTTTGTTGCGATTGAGTGATATTTTCATAAAACCATCCTTGAAAATCTTTCTAAAGAAGCAGTAGCCTAACGAGATCACAGCCAACAAAAATGAGACGCCCTTATACTTCCAACGTCTCGACTGACACGATATCAAGATAGGTTATTTTTCACCAATGATAGAACTGCTATGCAATCAAGATAGGCTGAAGTGGAATGCCGCAGTTTGTCTCTTCCGTTAGATTTATCTAAAAATCTAAATTTATCTAATAATGAAGGTTTATCTGTATTATTGCTAAACCAAATTACACATTTTTCGCGATTTTTCTAATAATCCAGCATATGGAATTTTAATTTGAAAAAGTTAACATTTGGAGTTTTTAAATGAAAAACATATTGAAACAAATTTCTTTCAAAGATTACTCAAAGAAATGTCACCTCTGTTGGGTATTACTAAAAAACAAAAAACTACTTTTTTCCTCATTGCACTTCCCATTTTTTTTCTTTTTTAAAATTTTAGTATTTATTACAAATCAGAGTACCTTTGTTTATGAATATCCAATGAGTAAAATTTGATTTATACACAAACATACATTATTGATAAGATCTGGCAAGCAAATTCGTTCAAAGAAATATCGCCAAGTAACTGGTACGTAAATCCATCAAAACGAATGTCACCAAATTGAGTAAGATAACTTATCATATTTTGAAAAAAAAATTATTTTAAAATTGTGTATTATAAAATTTATTTAAAATTTACTTTAATTCTAATTAAATATAGTTAATTTGAAATGTTATTACTTCTTTGATAAATAATAGTATTCTAGTTTGATATTGGTTTTATTATTAGAAGATATTTTATGGTAATAAAAATAATAAATAGATTTAACATTAAAAGTAAATTAATTAGTTTAAATACCAATGGCGTGGGATGACCGAATAACAATTTCGCAATGCTAGAAAATTATAGCCATAACAGTAATATTTTAAACATTTAGAGAAAATACTAACATTGTTATAATATAAAATCTTGAGAACATTTCCCTACAGTTAAAACAATTTATAATTCCCTTATTAAGTGACAATTACGTTATTTGCAAAATAAATGAGATATTCTGTTATATCTTACACGCATAGTCACAAATCAGTATAAAAATATCTGTATTCGTTAAAAAATGTAATAAAGCAAAACATTTCTTTTCATGAAAGTACATTCTACAAAAGAAAGTTTTAACACCAAAAAGGCGGGAGCCTACTAAGTTTTTAGATAATTTGAAAACGTAAATTTTCTTTCATTCCGTTTATTTGACATTGAGAATTTTATTAGAATTGCATTAATAACTTTTCCTAGCTTTGACTTCTCTTACTTCTGTTTGTCATTATCACGATATAATTGTTAAAGAAAAGTAGAAATGAATAGTACAAGTGAGGTATTAAAAATTACTACCACACTACCATGTAAAAGTTCTTGTAATTAGAATTATTAAACCAAAGGTTTTCGTGTATGCAAGGCAAGTATTTGTAACGAAAGTGAAAAGCTTAAAGTTATGAAATATTTCCCTTTCTATTTTCATTTCACTATAAATCTTACATTCCAAAGAATATGTTCTCTTTCATGTTTTGTGACAAAATTATAACTTAATTAAGTGAATGAATATATAAAACAATCTTTGGATTATTTTTATAAAATTATTGTGGTGAAAAGGAAATTCATAGAAATACAGCAAAATTACGATTATCCGACACTCACAGGGCTGACGGTGGGGCGGATAATCGAAATAGACAGATATTGAAAATAGACCGGGAGGTGGCAGAACAGACAATCATCTCACCAAGTTCATGAATGAAAATCTTGGATTAGATAAATCTCGCTTCGCATATTAGACGCAACCGGTCTGCCAAGTCATATGTTGGAGAAAAAACCCCTATAAACCCAATTTCAATGATTGACTTGTAGGTTTACTATTGTGCTTTTCTGCAACCAAAAATATGAAAAAATGGAGAAGGAAAACATAATAATAAACTTATGAGTCAACTGCTAAAATCGGGTTTTTAGATGTCTTTCACCAACATACGGCTTGACAGACCGATCGCGTTTTAATAGGCTAATCGAGATTTAAGTAATCCTAGATTTTCCTCCGTGAACTCCATGAGGTGACTGTCTGTGCTGCCATCTCCCGGTCTAAAAGATAGTTAAATGGCTGTTACAAAAATTACATTAATATTTGTCAGTTTATTAAAAAGATTATTTAGACTTTCTTTTTTTTACCTCTTCCATTCTTCCGTTAATAAAAAGCATACGTGACAAAAATATATCAATTAAGGATACAAATTTAGAATTTTATAGAACAAATAAGTAGTAACCTGTTTTTGTCCAAGCAATCTATTATACATTTTTGTGTGCATTTTGCTTGCAATATTTTCCAGCAAGATTGCAATTTCTTTGTAATAAAAGTACTTGGGTTGCATCTCAAACCAAGCAATGCACTTTGAGAGCATAGTCTTCATTTCAGGAAGACTGATTCAGGATCATGGTTTCCGAAATCACCACAATCATCCGCTTCAGGTTTTTTCTGAATAAAAATCTTTTTGAATAATTTCGCCAGCCTTTAATTTTTGATGACCAATGTAATTTTGTAAGAATCAAGTCAGTCTGTGATTTCATACAAAAAAATAATTTTTATAAATGATATTTTAATACCATGTTCAATAACTTCAAATTATTATTAGGACTAGATGCATTCTGCATGCTTTTTTACGATGATGCTTTCTGAACTAAATAAATAAATGAATAAATAAGAAAGTATTGCTGTTAAATGAAGGTGGCGGTTGATAGAATGGAGGTAATCGGAAGTTTACTGCATTTGATATATTTAATGAAAAGTAAGACTAATACTCAAAGGATCTTTTACAATGCCTTAATTTTTTTACTGTATTTGCATATATAAACTTCTAATTTTAAGAAAAAATCTACATCGAAAAGACTTTTATAAGACTTTTAGTAAGTATATTTTAACATTTTCGATTTTATTCAAAAGCAGAAAAAAAGACACTATTATTACACTTATTCCCTTGTATAATTATTTTAGCATCCAAACTTGCGTACTATTGAATCAATTTTATTTTTTCTATATTCTATAGAAGAAAGTACTGTAATCGAATTTTTTTTCAACTTCCGGTTTTCTATGGATTCGCACGTTTTAGGAGTCATAGATCTAAAAAAACATGTTTATACAAAATGTCTGTCTGCCCGTGTGTTCGTGAGTCACCATTGTACCATCGAAAAGTGCATTGAAAAGTGTATTTTTTTTTGTGTATGTTTTTGGTTGTGTTGGGGCAAGAAAGCCCTCTTTCCATTTAGAAATATTCCGCCGAAGGTGCACTGTTGTAGAGATTTTTTTTTTTTTCAATATTTTACCATTGAAACGCATATGACGTTATGCATGGAATTGAACCATTTTCTTGCGTGCATTTGTCACTATGGTAAATAGGTTTCTCTGAATTTGGAAAAAAATCCTCTGCAAGGGGCCATTTTAATTGGGATATCTGTGTCAGTTTCACTGTGTACCATCGAAAAGCATATGAATTATGCAAAGAATTGAACCAAATTTTTTATGTACATTTTTTGGTTATTGCAAGCATGTGCTCTCCAAATTAAAAAACAAAAATGCGGGTAGAGGGCTCTGTAATAGCGGTTTTTGAATCATCGATAAGTGTGCAAAGTTATGCATGGAATCGAACTAAATTTTTTGAGTATGTTTTTTGCTATGTTCAACAACTCCTCCTGGAATTGATGCAGCGTTAGCGATTGTTTTATAATTTTATCTATTTTTCATACTTCTATATGAGGACCCCAGAAGCCAAGGGGTACAAGTGACAAAATTTCGATTTGGAATAAATTGAGTTTAAAGATAATTGATGTTAAATTCGAACATCAATAACAATTGAGTGAATTGAAATAGGAAATTTCTGCTTGTTGCATTCTGGTCTTTGAACTCTTATTTCAATAGATGTTAAAAAATAAAGTACAATTTTCTTTAAATGTATAATTAATCAATATTGTTTGTTTTTCAAAAAAAGTGGTTTGCCTCTATAACTCAGCAAACAATAAGAAAATCACTTATATTTTTTACCTGAAATGAAAAAAGCATATTTTTAGGTCGTCTGTGTATTTAGTTTATTTTTTTCAATTTTGTCACTTATACCCCTTGGCTTCTGGGGTCCTCATATATCATCGGCTCGTGCATTTATGAGATCTTGTGTATCCTAAATCGGCTATTTGTAAACAGCTGATGACAACATTATAAGGAAAAGCTATTGATTTTAATAAATATCATGATCTAGATTAACTCTTTTTTTACTCCGATTAATTGACTTAAGCAGAAATTTAAATGAAATTAAAAAATGATGTATGGTAAAGAACTAATAATACTAAAGCATTAACGTTTCTAACTAATTCGAACATCATAAAATTTATATGCGTTTATGAATTATACATTAAAATATATATTCTGTACTATCTGTTGCGCAGAGAATATTTGCTATTAATTTAAGGGGCCACACTAAAGTATTCCATTAGATAATGGTATAAGGGGAAACATTGTTTGGGATGCGTTTTAACTACATTAAACTATTTCACATTTTATGAAATTGATACATGTTGCTGATTTTTACTACAAATTACTTCCTGTATAACAGAAAGCATATATTATTTACAGGGACACGGAAAAGATTTCAGATATTATTCTGTATCCGAAGTGCTGTATACTATTACATTAAAATCTGAATATTTTAAAAACTTTGTTATAGTACAAATGCACTTCACTTGCTATGTTTCACATGCAATTTTTCACATGCGACCTTTTTTTTTTTTTTTTTTTTTTTTTTTTTTTTTTTTTAGTATTAGTTGATTGACAAAAAGGCAGATTTTTTTAAACTGAACGTTTTACATGAAATTAGTTTTCGCACGAAGTTATTCGGATGTGTATTTAAGAAATAGTAATCGTTTGTAACGAGTATCTCTCTCATTTAAATCAAGAATTAGCTTGAGGGATTTATCACCCAATTGTAAATGTTTTGATATATCAATAAAGTTGATCCAGGTTTGTTGCATTCATTTATGTAGAATTATTGTACTGTGCGTTTTTAGTTCAGTAATAAGATTGATTTTGGATTTCAAAAAAGGTTTATTACGTTTTTCTGCAGTCACACCAAACAATTAAGGTATTTATCGTTCAATAAAAAGTTTCCTCTACTTTTAATCTGTTTTTGGAATCATTTAATTATGAGCCGCTATCTCATGTGTCATACTGACATAGTACGAACTAGAATAATATTTGAACGCATTTTTAGTATTAGGGAAAAAAAGAAAAAAAAAACATTATTTAAAAAAAAGCCTGTGGTATACCCCTAGAAGAAACTAAAATATGTTTGAAGGATAAAATTTCCTCTTATACCTAAAAAAAAAAAAAAAATTTACGATAGTCGCGCGTAATATTATAACACTGACATAAGCATCAAAACTTTCACCCTTCAATACGCGACTTTCTCTATTTTTATGAAACAAAATTTTGAAATCGATATATCGGTCTAATAATGTAAAAAATAGTAAATTAATTCAAACCATATACTATGCATAAATACAGTGAAACTTAAAACCGTATACCATAATTAAAAATGTATTTCCTGCCATCATCGCTAATACACAGAACTTCAGACAGAATATACTGCTTGAAATATTTTGTGAGCTCCTTCCTGTAAATATTACGCACTTCGTATGATATATGAAATAACTTACAAAGTCTAAGAGACGTACATCAATTTCATTATATTGAAATATTTTAAAACAATTAAAATAAGCAGAATTTTTTTTCCCTATATCATTATGTAATGGAATTCGCTTGTTCGTCCTTGTAAACTAATTATAATAGTCTTTGTACCGCATATTTTACAGAATGCATATTTTAGTGCATTTCGTAAATACATATCACATTTATTATGTTTGTAAAGGTGTAACATCTAAAAAAAACTGAAACTAATTTCTCCCATTGACCGTAATATAACATAATACTTTTGACTGCACCGGTAAATAAACTAAACATGCTAAGGTCTGTCTCAAAAGTTTAAGCACAAGCATAAAATGTCGATTTCCAAAGAATTATAAAAAGTTAGAATTAATGACATTTATTTATTTACAGATTTCGCAACATTATTTAAATAAATGATATCAAAAATAGAAAAAAATAAGTTACATAATTGTAAAAAATATAATTCAAAAAATTTTTCAAAAAAACTGTCTCAAAAGTTTATGCACAATGTCAAAAACAATCAGATTCATAATTTTTTATAGAACTTTAACATACAAATTATTTTTTCGTGACTTCGAATTAGTTCAAATATACGTACGACCATACAAATCATTAGTTTTTGTAGGGTTTCTGGTGGCAAAGAGTACTATGCTTTCTTCGAGTTCTTCAATATAGTCATACTGTTTTCCATTGCTGTAAACCTGGCGGATTAAAATAGCCCAGACATTCTCAATCAAGTTTTAGCCTGTACTTAAAGCTGGCTATTCGCGACCTTTAATATTTTTCTGAGAAAGCCAAAGTTTTATAGAATGCGATACGTGAATTGAGGCATTGCCTTGTTGAAAAGTCTATTCAAAACCCTTTAAAATGTTACTAAATGGAAGTAAATGTTGGTTAAGCGTTTCTTGATACTTTTTTAATCTTGTCTTCCTTTTAGAAAAGCTAGAGAGGCCTGGCCATTGAATCCAACCGAACCCCCAACCTAAAGAGATTTACGGCCTTGCTGCCTGCTGAAAAATGCCCCTGTTCCTTACGTGAATCATGCCAATACGCGTTCCAAACATCAATGCCATTAAAGTTCTACTTTTTTCTCATAGCTGAATAAAACAGTAAGCCATTTGTCTCCATAGGACATGTGTATTTTAGCCCAGTTCACTCTTGCCTGTTTGTGATGAAATTTGAGAGACGGTTTGCGAGCCATTTTTTTAGTATGATGCAATAACACTATTAAATATATCTATTCACAGTGTCTTTGGACGTCTGTACACTGAGATTATTTTTCATTTGCTGTATGACCATATACCAATGTCCGTATTCTACGATTAGTCTGAACAGTCGTCATACATGGTCGTCAACATCTTGGTTTCCAATTAAAATTATCATTTCTACAGAGTACTTGATATATAACTCGCTTTTATCGAATTAAAACTTTTACAACTTCAGAAACAGTTTTATTTTGAGGTTTCAATTTAAAAACTTTCAAAATCTCACACTTTGTGAATTCTTTACTGTTCGGCATTTTTAAAACGAGAGGAAATAATTTCTCTACTTTTTATGCTGTTACACAAATGCAAAATGATGTCATACAATGTTATTATACACGGCCAATCCCATTTTCTAGTTTTTCTATTGAACTTGTAGAAGACCTTCTGCTACAATTAAAAAATATGGGGTGCAATATGAGCATAAAACTCCACTTCCTCCATAGTCACCTGGACATGTTTCAGGAAAATTTAGGAGATATGAGCGAAGAGCAGGGAGAGCATATGCATCAGGGTTCCTGAATATAATGTCTGACTATTGTTGGTTTCTTATACGTCATTTTCCAAAACCTACACATCGGAGAAGAGCTGCTTTAAAACGAAGTTTTTTAGAACTCAATGATTAATTATTTTTTTAGTAAAGTTTTTCTTAGTAAAAGCATGTTTTTTTTTCTGTTTAATACCTACATAGCTGAAACTCAGAAACTAGAGCTGATTAAAATATTTTGAAAATAGCATATCATATGTAGTCAGCTACAGCTAAAAAATTTTCGGCAACAGATGTACTGCAAACTAGTGTAATTAGTCAGTTTTAACCACGGGAGTAAGAGCTAGATTGAAATGAATTATAGTGGCTAAGCCAGATGCGGAAAATTTAATATTGAAACCGGTTACTAGAGGTCAAAATTAAATCCAAATATTTGCGACTCCACATAGTCTTGGTATGGTTGGGCCGAATGGGAGCATTTAATTTTGAAAAATTTCTAGAAAAATTTGCATAAAGTGCTTAAACTTTTGAGACAGCATTTCTTCAAGTAAAATTAAATAAAAATAAGTAATTTTTTATTTCAACCACCCAAAATGGCTTATTGCATTTTACTTTGATTAAATGTCGAGTATTTATTGTAAATTAGCATAAAATATTTTCTTCTTCATTTCTTTTAAACAAGATTTGCAGAGTGCTTAAACTTTTGAGACAGACTATACAAGCTTCAATTGTAAAGGATTCATGCTATGGTACACATCAATAGCATTAAAAAATTTCCTAGTATATTTACCATCAAAAGAGCAGTCTTAGTATATTTACCAAAGTTAGAGCACGGATAGCCGCCAGACTTACTTAAGCCACAAACAATTTTAAATATTGTTATAAAGAGATAAAAAGTTCATTTTTTGTAGATAGAGAAGATATGTATACAACGACAAAATGATCTAAATGTGTAACGATACTGGTATAGATAGTGGTATTCGATTTGAAATCTTTGTGGAAAAATATATTTTTTATGTCGATTTTACACTGTGGAAAAATTATCTTTAATGTATCGATACACTTTAAACTATGTAATTGATGATATGATTTAAGGAGCTGCAAGACACAAAAATCTTCAGATTAAAAAAAAACTATTTTTTGTTTCTTTTTCTGCTTAAAATGACGTGTAAATCATGTTTCTATCTTAACTAGTACAGGATTGTTTTCAAAACCTTACTTTAAGCATTGATTATTATGTAAACGACTTCTTTTGAAAATGCGTTTTTCTTTATGCTGGATTTTTTCATCATTCCTCCTATTTAAGTTGTTATAGCTCAAGAACCGTTTAAGATAAATGGTTCAAACATGGAACATGTTTTTTTCAATCATTTTACTTGAATTTGGACTAAGCAAATTTGATTAAAAAATTATTTAGTTTTCAAAATATGGTATTTTTTAACCACTTAATCGTCGCGCCCGAGATATTCAAGGGCTGCAAGCTTCACGGCTTTTATTCATAATTGTTTGATTCTCACCAGTTTTATAAAATAGTATAATTGGATTTATTCTGGCATAATTTTACTGGTCATTAAAAAAATGAACATTTAAAAAATGCTGGAAATAATGAATTTGAATTTTTAACCGTAATTTAATGCGACCACTAAGAGGTTAAAGAATGTTACATACCTTTTTTTAAATTTTTACTTTAAATATTTTTAATTTTTATTGAAACAAATATTTTTTTTAAAATGCTAAATCTTATATATTTCTGTTTATTTATATGAATTTTTTTTTCTAAAAAATAACATTTCGAGTTCTGTCTTTTTTTATTAACCCAACTTAAAAAAGAAATTAAAATAAAAAATATATATATAAGTTTTATTGTGTGAGATTTTGTTTACCAATGATATGGTTAACCATTACAAAAATCTTCAAAATTAATACTCAATAAATAAAAGTTATTTTAAAATGTTCGCCGCACCCCCTTAATCAAAAAATTGTTGTCCATTCAGAATTTAAATGTTTAAAGTTTAGATGATAATAGCACCTGCATTAAAAACATTGAAGACTGATATAGTTGAAGATGCAGCATGATGTAAAAGCGGTTTGCAATAAGAGATATCGTTCAAAATTAAATGCTCCCATTCGGCCCATCTATACCAAGACTATGTAGAGTCGCAAATATTTGGATTTAATTTTGACCTCTAGTAACCGATTTCAATATTAAATTTTCCGCATCTGGCTTAGCCACTATAATTCATTTCAATCTAGCTCTTACTCCCGTGGTTAAAACTGACTAATTACTCTAGTTTACAGTACATCTGTTGCCGAAAAATTTTTAGCTGTAGCTGACTACATATGATATGCTATTTTCAAAATATTTTAATCAGCTCTAGTTTCTGAGTTTCAGCTATGTAGGTATTAAACAGGAAAAAACATGCTTTTACTAAGAAAAACTTTACTAAAAAAATAATTAATCATTGAGTTCTAAAAAACTTCGTTTTAAAGCAGCTCTTCTCCGATGTGTAAATTTTGGAAAATGACGTTTAAGAGGCCAACAATAGTCAGACATCATATTCAGGAACCCTGATGCATATGCTCTCCCTGCTCTTCGCTCATATCTCCTAAATTTTCTTGAAATATGTCCAGGTGACTATGGAGGAAGTGGAGTTTTATGCTCATATTGCACCCCATATTTTTTAATTGTAGCAGAAGGTCTTCTACAAGTTCAATATAATTTTCAGATTTAACGCCGTAATTCTGTTTCTTTTTAACGATAAAAACTTATTTTAGTATCTGAGGAAAGCATTATTTTTTCTTTTAGTCTTGATGCTAACAATTCCGAAGCTTGTTTAGAAAGATTTAAATCTTTTACAAGATCATCTAACTTATTTTAGGAGAAGCATTTTGGATCATTTGATATACCTTAAAAATCAGCATTGTTTTGTGATGAGCTTCGACCTTTAATGTCTTATTCTAATGGTTCAGATATATTTTTAGGCTCTCCGATGTGTAGACATTAGAAAATGACATATAAGAGACCAACAATAGTCAGACGTCATATTCGTATGCCAGGAACCCTGATGCTTATGCTCTCCCTGCTCTTCTCTCATATCTCCTAAATTTTCCTGAAACATGTCCAGGTGACTATGGAGGAAGTGAAGTTTTATGCTCATATTGCACCCGATATTTTTTAATTGTAGCAGAAAGTCTTCTACAAGTTCAATATAACTTTCAGATTTAACGCCGTAATTATGTTTCTCTTTCACGATAAAAACTTATTTTAGTATCTGAGGAAAGCAATTTTTTCTTTTAGTCTTGATGCTAACAATTCTGAAGCTTGTTTAGAAAGATTTAAATCTTTTACAAGATCATCTAACTCATTTTAGGAAAAGCATTTTGGCTCATTTGACATACCTCAAAAATCAGCATTATTTTGTGATGAGCTTCGACCTTCAATGTCTTGTTCTAATGATTCAGAAATATTTTTAGGCTCTGAAGAGTCAGGTGAACGCTGCTCTGGACGTTGAACACAACTGTTACTTGAGTACTGCCATTTAGCTCGATTTTTAGTGTTTAAACCGTTTACGTTTACACTACAAAAATAACAGTCTTTGAGATGATTTCGTGGTTCTCGCCAAATAGTCTGTGTTCTAAATTTAAAGATACTTCTTTTACCACTTTTCCATAATCTTAAATATTCCACACACGATTTACAAACACAATTGAGAGCCCAAGACTTCTCATTTTTATCCAAGAGCATCCCAAAATACTCAAAATAGGTATTTTCACCAACTCGGATATAACTTTTCTACAATTGTTAAACACATATTCTCCGCATATATAGCAAAAATGATCTCGGTTGTTCAAACAACGTCTCCTTGAACTACTCATGATACAAAAACTTAAGAAACTAACACAGTAATACACGCCTGTTATTGAATAATACATATGATATCGAATAATATTTATATATATCGAATAATATATAAAAGATAAAAATCAAAAACAATGTAACTCGAGATGATCAAAAAAACTTCTGGTTAGATATGACAAAAACAAGCCATAATTGAACATTATTCAACCACAGAATTCGCGGCAACAGACAGAAAGTTTAATTTTGTAAACTAGTGTTAACAAATCGTCTGCCGAGTTAAAACTAATCTGGCGAGGAAAATAAATTCTTTTTCAGGTTCTTATATTTAGTTTTGGATAAGTGTTACATTTTAAGTTTTTTATCCATATTTTGTTTAATTTCATTCTTTTATATCTTTTTTTATCTAACGAATGTTATATATTTTAAACTTAAATGATTTTGAACATTTTACAGCTTTATTGAAACTTAAAAGTTTTTTGTATCTTCTTTCATGTACACTATTAGTTTTCGAAAAACAAAAATGTTTTTGGATTGTAAAATAGTGTTGGTTCTTTAATTTTAATAAACTGGTATTCACTGATAATCTTGTGAGGGAATTCTACATAAAAAGGTAAGTTAAAATTTTTAAGTACTTTTTTTTACTGATTCTTATCTTTTTGATTTATAATAGTTCAGCAGGTTATTTATTTTAATTTTATTTACTAATTTAATTTATTTTTGAAATATTGCCATTTTGATTGTCACAGAAAAATATTTTTTATTCTATTTTTGTCGCCATGAGAAATATTGCATTTCACGTTTCTGAGATAGTAGCGTATTAAGATAATCCACAAAAAATATCATACATTCTAATTTTGATTTCATTTTTTATTCACTCACAAGTAAGGTCTCTATGCGGGCATACTTAGAAAATTTTGAAAAGTAATATAGAATGTTTTTCTCATATGGTTATATACGTTTAAAAAAAATTTTCGGCGGAATACCGATGAAACATTCGTAAAAAATTAGGAACATTTCGTTTATTTGACAATATATCATCTGTTGGCAATAAATAAAATTTCAAAAAATACTTTTTTTATGTCAAATACTTTTTAAGGTAAAAATGTTTCACATTAAACTTGTTTAAATAACTTTTATTTAAATAACTTTATTTTTGTCAGTTTTAATTAGTTTAGCTATAGTTACTACGGGCGTGTTCAACACAACTTACCGGTTACTTACTAGTCATTTACCGATTGTAGACAAGTACGAAATGAAAATCAAGGCGAAGTGGGATGTCAGCGACAATTCAACAGGATAGTTTTCATTGGTGCCACAATTCGCTTTCGTACTGCCCTACAATCAGTCGGTAACATTGGTTACTTTGGTAAGTTTCGCTGAACACGCCCTATTAGTTATAACTTTGTCATAGTATATTTATAATGAAAATTAACTGTGAAATTTTATGAATTGAAACAAAATTTAAATCAGTTAAAATTGTTTCAACCTCAACCTAAGCGCTTTCGATTAAATTCCGTTGCTATGGAAACAAAAATTTCTCTAATATTGAAATGTATTAGTGTATCATTCTTCATGTGGCCTTTATTTTGTCATACGCTTAAATATATGAAAATATTTTTTTTTCATTTTTTATGATATGAAATTATTTTTTAAGTGATAAAATTAAATAACTGCAGGTAAAACAACATAAATATGTAACACAAAGTATATGTAAGTACCAAACTCTCTCATGTTCAAATTTAAATTCATTCAATATTATTTACACGCATTTTAAATTGACAAGCAATTTTCAGGTGCATTAAAATCGTTTGCTTTTGGCGAGGGAAACTGCTGCTCGCCAAATCACTTGAAACTTTCATCTTTTCGCACCAAATACTCGAAAATATTTTATTTTTTTACAGACTTTGTACTGTAATTTCGCCGCTAAATTTTATTAATCATTTATTAGATACATAAAAAATTTAATTTGTATTTTTTTTTTCAAAAAATTCTGAATATGCTCAGCATGGAGACCTTCCTTGTAAGACATGTATAATATCTCATAATGTAATGTAATATGATAATGTATATTAAGGCATGTTAAATAAAATTATTTCATATCTTTGATTGTAGGACAAACACAATGATAAACCTACGAGTAAACCACTAGCGTAATTAATTTTTGGCTTATGCACCATTTCACTTTCAGCAGATGTGGTAGAATCCCATATTACATCTTTCCATAAATTAAAGATTTTTTTCTTGTACTGGATACCTTAGGTTTTTGTGCTGTTGGACTATTATGAACACGCCTTTACATCGACTGATGATGGGCTATTACAGTAATTTCTAGCTAAATATCATCCTGGTTGTTCCTTTGTCTTATGGAGTTTCATAAAAGTTTTATTATTTAATTCTGATTTAGCGACATATTCTTTTCTGTTTTATAATATTTGTTTGTTCGAATTTTATAGCTTGTTCAAAATTTGCAGTTTATTCGAAATTTTTAGTTTATAAGTCAAAATTTTTAGTTTCTTTTACATTACCTAATATTGAATTATATGGAAAATACTAAAAACATTTATGATATAGTCATGTTCCTTTTCTTCTTAACCACTTAATCGTCGCACCCGAGACATCCACTGGCTGCAAGCTTCACAGATTTTATTCAGAATTGTTTGATTCCCACCAGTTTTATAAACTAGTGTAATTGGTTTAATCTGGTATCATTTTGCTTCTCATTAAATAACATGAATATTTTTTTTCAAAAAAATGGTGGCAATAATGAATTTGAATTTTTAAACCGTAATTTACTGCGACCATTAATGGGTTACTTCATTAAAAATGTCAAAAACATGAAGGTCATAGATGAGGATTTTTCCATAGCAATCTAAAGATGTACAAAGTATTAAGCTGAATAATTAAAGAATTTTGAGTAGTATAAAAATGTCATAAATTATTAAACACACAGAGTTTTCAGTGCGTTTGATCCAAAAAATTTTTGATGTGTTATGATAAATCTTTATTTCCATGTTTTCTTTCCATACTTCAATTACGGATACAAATAAATTTACCCTTAGAGAGTGTTAAAAGCTCTTTAATGTTAAATGAGAAAGAAAAAAAAAAGAGCAGTGGTCTTCTTTTACTCCTCAGGGATGAAATACACAGGATTTACTTGCGTGTCCTGAATCATTAATTACACCTTGCCAAAATGAAATACTGCAATTTATCTGTGATTTTTTTCTTACGAAAAAAGCTTTTTTTTGTATAATGTTTTTTGTTGTATTCCTTGTAGTAGAATTGAGGACAAAAGAAAATAAAAATTTCATACATAAATTCAAAATAATTTAACTTTGTGTAAGTAAAATGCAGGCGCATTTCAACATGCATACATTTCTTTATGGAATCAAGTATCTTTAAATCAGAGAAAAAACTTAAAAATACTCTAAAATATAATTGAATTGTAATATTTCAATCAAAAATTACTTTCATTATCTTTTGCTTAAACTGAAATTACAAAAAAGCAGCTGTCGATTATGTACCATATAAGATACGATTATTTTTAAAATCATTTTATTCAATATGATTTAAGCAAGATTTTGCAAATTTCGAGAATGTAATCCAAATATCACGAACATTTAGCATCATTTACAGCACATAAATATACACCAAAATATCTAAAACATTAATCCGTCTGTTATTAATAAAGTTATGCTAAAAAAAAAAATATTTTCTAATTTACAATTTTTTGATTTTTTTTTCTTTCAGTTTTTAAATAAATCAGACTTTTCATTCTATAGTTAATAATAGCTAGCAAAAGATCAGTTTAACTATGCAAAATTAGCAATACACATGCCTGATAGGGCATATAAATCGATTTGTATGTCTTGGGAAATCACAGAACCAAAATGAAAATGCGGTCTGTACAAGCGTACAACAACATTTGGAATAAATGTTGGAACACTCAATTGGAATTGCAATTTCACTAAATCACAGGAAGATATAAAAGTCCATCTTTTACAATATTATTATAGAGAATGTAACTTTCAGTTGCTTCTGGATTAACAATTTGTTGTGATCTGGATTGGATGTAGTCAACACGTACTTATATTCATTATAACATTCAGTTGAATTTACTTCATTAAAACAGATATTTTTTTACCCTTAATTTAACAAGGTGTCTACTTATTTGTTGTATAATTCTACTTTCGATAATAAAACTAAGCTAACTATAAATTCTATCAAGATCCTTTTTCAGGTTAACACTGTCTTCTTCAATACATCATTGTTTGGTAATTAATCTGGATGCAATACACCTATCAAGTTTTAAGATATTTATTCATCGGTTCTCAGACTGTGAGATCCCAATTTCTGCAAAGGTATACGGAGGTATATGCCGTAAACTTTCTGGATATTTTTAAAAAGATCAGTATACCCATTGTTTCTCAAATAAAGAAACAGTGTATATTCTAGGCATTCTGACTGTACCATATACCCTGTCGTTTTTTTACGACTACAACCTTCTGTATGCGGTATATTAGGCAGAGTAAGAAGCAATATTCAGGATTTAGTGCATGTATTTTTGCTTTGGTGTCTATTTGAACATAATGTACTGAGTCTGCTTTGTATAACATAAGACATTTACTAAACCGGTAGTCATGACATATGCGAAATAATATTTTAAAAGAAAAGGACACTGGTTGCATATGCATAGTAAAAACAATGTTCCAGAGATATCCACGGTAGTTCTCAGTTGCATGTTATTTGTTTCAATTAATAATAGACAAGAATTAATGCATATAAAAAATGCAATATTTCGAAAGGATCTTTTTTGAACCAAAAAATATGGAATATAGTTCTCATTCGGTGGGATAAAAGCATTTGAAGCATCTATTGCCATGCTTATATAGAACGACTGCTTTGATCTTGATGTTTGTCATTAGTTGGCAACAAAGGTAATAATATTTTTGTAACGTTTATTTGTTTCATAACCGACAAATTCTCTAGTGTTACAGGATTTACACTGTCAGAATGCTGGATGCGCATTTGTCAGCATGCACTAAATTTTTTGTCATTTTTAAACAACTAGTTTCCGTAAACCTAGAAAACATGCTTTTCCATTAATATGTCTCGGAAGTTTGAAAAAGAGTGGGAATTTCTGTTTATTTCTTGCACACATGCGAAACAAACAAACAAAAAATATATTGCTTTAAGATAGTAGCAATTTTCTCATTCGTTTAAACTTATTCGAAATTTATTTTTTAGTGTATTGAAAAATATTCGCATGTAAAATATATTCTAAACATCTAAACGAACGCATATAAAATATATAGTAGTTCAATGATGCTAAAAAAATCTATTTTACTCAAAAAAAAAAAAAAATCTTTTCGAATTTAATTCAAAATATAATATTCATATTTTACATCTAGCAATCAAATTATGTATTATTAGAGATCTGTTTAATATGTAATAAGTTTTATCCTCTTTTATTCTACAAGTGTTAAAACACCCAACATTGTTTTGTAAGAGCAAAATGTCTCAGCAATTAAATTTGAATTTCGGAGCCTCCTGAAGAAGAAATTTATCAAGCTTACCTATCCTCCACTTGAAAAAAACCTGTATCTTCATTTAACCCTCTCACTGATAAGAACATTTAATACGTTCACTAAGCTTCAAGTTTCACTGCAATCTAAGCATTATTCAAAGCAATATATTTATGTTTATTAAATGCCTTTTTTAAACATTGAACAATGATTTTAAAAAAGATTCAAGGATTACATTCATATTCGTAATAAAGTTTGTTTAGATAGTGTTGAAAGAATCATATTTTTTTAGCATATGAAACAAAACAATTATAAACAATTACATAATAATAAATAATTTTGCCCTTATTCAGGACCGTCAGAGGGTTAAAACACGCTCTCTGTATCAAGTAGTCGTTGGTCGAGTGGTTAAGATACTCGTTTCGAGACGCGTGTCTTTAACAAGGAAGGTCTCCATACTTGGCATACTCAGATTAAAAAAAAAAAAAAACTAATTAAACTACTCATGTAGGTAATAAAGGATCAATCAAATTTAGCGGCGGAATTACAATAGAAAATATGTAAAGAAATAAAATACTTTTGAAAATTTGGCGTGAAAAGACCAAGTGGTCCGCGATTTGGCAAACAGCACTTTTCCCCAGCGGGAACAAACGATTTTAATGTAACTGAAAATTGTTTCTTAATAGATTTTTTAAATGTATTTAAATTGTATTTAATGAATTTAACCATAAACAATGAGAGAATTTAATATATTCTATAAATATATATATATATATATTATTCCATATGTATATTGTTTATTGCTGTAATTATTTAATTTACCTCTGGAAAAAATTATTTTCATAAATGAAAAATTCATATCGAGAAACAATAATTTCATATATTCCAGCGTATTCAAAAATAAAAGTCAACTGTCAAATTGAGTCGACAATGTTCAATTGGACTTTGAGCTTGAAACAATTTTAGTTAATTTAAATTATGAATTTCGTTTTAAATCGCAAATTTTGATAATTAAATTTGAATATAAATACATATAAAAATCGATATAACAAAATTATTCTTAAGTCAAACTAAAACTATCAAAACTAAAATTATTTAAATTAATTTTGTCTAAACAAGTTCAGCATGACACTTTTTTCCCTTTAAATGTATTTGATGTAAAAAAGTATTTTTTGAAATTGCATTCTGTCGCCAACTGAGGATAAATCGCCAAATAACGAAATTTTCATTCATTTTTTACGGACACTGCTATGAGGTTCCGCCGAAAATTTTTTTATAAACATATATAGCCTCATGAGAAGAACATTCTGTATTTTTTTCAGGTTTTTCGGAGTATGCCCGTATTTTTTGTAAGTTCAAACCAAGTGGATTCACGGAAATTAACTGTGACGTATTTAAAGAAATAAATCAACACATTTCTTTCAGATTATGGATTTTTTTCTGTAACAACAAATAAACAAAAAAAAAAAAAAAAAAAAAAAATGGAAATTTCTTTAAATCTCGGATACTGATAACAGTGGTGCCACGAATATTTCCTTGAACTGAAGAAAGAATTTCTTGGAGAGTAGTTTGGCTCAAAAACTCCAATCTCATTTTGTCCCACGTGGCTATGTCACCGCTATTTTAAATTTCGGTAGTCTAAGAAGAACCTGTTTAAATGTCATAAAAATTCTTCGTTATAATCCAAAGAGAGATCCAATCAAGAAAGGAAAAAGATGCATCAAGCATAGATTATGAAGCACTTTCCAACGCATTCACAAGAATGTAATAAAACTGCATCATTTAAAAAAATTAAAATATTATTTTTCATTTCACCATATGAAAATATGTAACGCATTTCAAAATCTAATTTCAGCTGTTTCCATCTAAAATTGGAAATGTATCCGAATTTTTTAGCAGCTCTGTATATCATATAGAAATTTGTATCTATTAACAAAACGCATTCCAAAATTTAGTTCATTTATGGGATAAATATATTTTAGTTGAAAATTCCGGAACTACTAGGTTATCCCGTCGGCCAAAAAATTATCGCCAAACTGTAAGATTAAATGCCAATAATGGATGATCGTGAATGTCACATTCAATAACATTAAATACGATTCACGTGTTTAAAATGTCATTAAGTGATTTTTATTTCGACTTTTTATTAATATTTTTATTAATATTCTACTAACTATATATTTTTTCGTTATTTAAAATAAAAATTATGTCAATATGTATAATTTGGCTATTAGTTTGGCGATTTGTATAATTTGGCTATTAGTTTGGCGATTTGTATAATTTGGCGAAATGGGTCGATGGGATAACAGAGTAGTACCAAAATTCCCAACTAGCAATTTTCTATAATAAGGAGAATGATATGCGAATAATTTGTGCATCACTGTATATGAGGTATAGAATTTATATATAAAGAGCAATATGCAAAAAACTAATTAAGTCTAAAAGCGTATACCGAATTTTAAAATGTACCCTCCAGCAAATATTACGCAAAGACAGTATTGTAACTGATTTCTTTTGATGTACCAGAAAATAATTTTTTTTTTCAAATTCTATGAATGCCCTGTTTTAAAGTTATCATAGTGAAATTCAATAATTTATATTAGTTTCAATACATTTAAAATAGCGTAATGTCATTAAAATACCCTCCAAATGATTTTTCTCCATATGTCATAATATAATCGATTTCTTTTGAGTGTTCCTGTAAATGAACCATTAACCACACACTTCAAATGCGATACCAAACATGCTTTGGTGACTTTAAATAAGCCTTATCAATTTCATGAATATCCGAGTTTATTTACGGAAGTTAGAGTGTGGCCAATATTAGCCAGACGGAAATAAAAACCGAATGCATAAGTACTTTTCAACTTCGTTGGAAAGTATTAAAAACAGCCAACCATTGAACATATTCAGAAACATAAATCAATTGTTTGTTATTATCATTTCTATTTTAATTTTTTAAATGTATTGCCGGACATACATTAAACGTGTCTTATCTTTCTAATTCGTTAAATGATATTTAATATCTTAAAACAAAAAATGAAAAACCTCTGGAAAAAAAATGCTTCGATAAACAGATTATTAATCCTTGAAAAATCCAATATTTACACAAAATAAGGCGGATAAAATTTTATATTATGTCACTGAATGTACAAAGAAAAAAAATTGCGAGTTTTTTTCGTCTAAGGGAAAGTAAAAAACATTGTTGATCCACTTTTTTATTTTTTTCCAAAATATTTTGCGAGGGAGGAGTTATTTTTTCTTTTTGGATTTTTTGATCGACTCATTTTTTAAGATAAAAACCTAGCAGGAAAAAAATAGTTCCTGGCGCCAAAGTACATTAAAGACAATAAATTAAAACTTTATTTTAGAGATACTTCGAGCATATTGTTAACATTTCTTATGCAGTTTGGGAATAGAAAGAATTGTCTGAAACATGTTGATTGCAGAATCTGTTGCATTATTCGGTTAACAAGATTTTATTTAAAAGATTTTAAAATGACTAGGTAAATATTTTTAGCTTAAATTCTTAGTTTTGTTTTATAAATGAAGGCATTATATACAAACAAATTAAAAAGTATTAAGAATTCATCTTAGTAAAATAGTTCAAAATGATGAAAAAAAAAAAAAAAAAAAAAAAAAAAAAAGATGTCATGAGTGCTATATTTGTACGAATAATATAAAAAAAATACTAAACAAGGGTTGTTTTTTAATAAAACACATACAAGATGCCTTTTTAAAAAAAAATTAGTGTCTTCTTAATTTGACTCAAGAATGTGGCTATTTTATATGTCAAAACTTTTGTTTGTAAAATCGCATAAATATTGTTTTAATGTTTTTATTTTTTATTACATGTTAATTTATAGTTTTGATACTGCTAAAAATATTTAAAAAAAGTAGTGAATTTCCTTCTGTAGTTCATGCTAGCTATTTCTTAAGTAATTTTGCCTTACTTATAACCACCTAAACAGATTCAATCTGAAATTTTCATTCTGTTTCTTCTTTCAATCACTAATGAATTTTTACTACTATATTTTTGCGTCGCAATCCAATGATGGTTCGTTTGATTTCTTGTTAATAAGAGTATAAAAATTATACTTCTACGAATTGACATATTAACTTTTAAGAAACTTCGTCATGCAATTTATAAAATGCATGAAAAATTCATTTTTATTTGAAATATCATTTGTATCTTACTTATGTTGCAAGTATTTTTGTGTTCACCTCTGAAGTTTGACTTAATAATCACACAAATCTTAAATGGCGATAACAAAATAACACACATTATCGAGTTCAATAAGATGTCTCTCATGAAGGTAATAAAGTTAAAAAAAATTCCTTGTTCTTTCAATGTAAGTATTTTTCACCAACTAATGTTCAATTAACTTTTAAATTTCCAATTTCAATTTCTTAAAAATGTAACTTAATCTTCTTAACATTCCCAGATATTATTTGGCTGATATTGCTACTGATGAAGTTGATTATTTCGAGTTACACAGTTTTTCAGAAGCTTCAAAGAAGGCATATGGTACGGAAATGTACCTTAAAGCACTGTTAAAGGCTAAAAACTTTGTTTCCAGTTTTGTGGCAGCAAAAAGTCTAGTCGCTCCTTTAAAATTTGTTTCTATTGAAATTTTATTATTGAAATTTTCGCCTAAATTGTAGGAGCTCTTCTGTTTGCTAGACTTTGCAATAATATTTCTAAAGAAATTTGCTTTTCCTACAATTTGCTATTTTTGGACCGACTCTACTATTATTTACTTTTGGATTAAAGGTGAGTTTAAAGATTCAAAATATTTGCCAGAAACCTGATAAAGGAAACCAGAAATCTCAGTGATCCATTAAATTGTTTTCATTGTCCTGGAAAAGATCCTGCCGGTCCAGTTACTAGATATTTGAAAGTTTCAGAGTTGAAAAATAACCATCTTTGGTGGGTAGGTCCCCATTGGATAAAGTAAAGCATACCTCTTTGGAGAAAATTGGGTAATATATTCGATAAATTAGATATCTTTGAAGTTAAAGATCAGTTTTAACTAAAGAAAAACATTGTTCTGAATTCAATTATCGTAAATTAAAGTCAGTTAAACATTGATTTGATTAACTGATAATCCTCTTTTATAAAATTAATAAGAATTACGGCTTGATGTCTACAATTTCAGAAAGCACTGTAAATTGAAATCAGGGATTAGAAAATATGACTTTTAGCTACTTCTGAGTTACAGAATGCAACTAAGAAGCTGATAAAAGCTGTTCAAAATACCACATTTCAAATATAAATACGATGCTTAAAAGAAAAACGTCATCTCCCAAAAAATATTAACATCTTTAACTTTAATGCATTTCTAGATACAGATGAATTGTTAAGGGTTCGGGGAAGACTAAAATTTTTTAACTTATCAGAATCACTGAAAAATCAAATATATTTACCGAAGTTTCATTGTTCACCGAACTCTTAATTGTATATTATCATAAAAATTCTCACATTCGGGTACACAGACAGCTTTATAAGACAATTTTATTGGATAAAATATGGTCAAATGCAAGTAAGAAATATTAAAAATTAGTGTGTGACATGTATTCGAATAAAACTGTGACAACTCCTTAAGTGTGGGTGCTTCTTTGTGGACCAATAAACTTTCGGAGCAGTTCCATTTTTACGAAGACATTTTATTAGCAGGACAAGACGTTACGAACACCACAAACAACATAAAGGACACACATGATCAATAACATACAAATAATGTTTTCGTTCTTGTTCCACATTAATTCCATTTACGGTCGAAGCAAATCGGACCGCCTTTTTCCTCGCACCTTCTCAGGTGGTGATCATTTCTCGTTCTGCTAGTTTACTCTCATCTTCCAAGAAAGGACGCTACAAGACAAGAGGGGGGGGGCTTGAGAACAAAGGTATGCGCCGGCATCACACCTCCCCCTTTCGAAGTTTTGGTTTAGTCTCTATGACTAATCAAAATCTGGTGCATATCTATACATATTCAGTAATACACATCATTAGTAAAAATCAAAATTATATACTTACTTAATACAAAGATAAAAATAAAATATATCTAATATACTATGCAATATAACAACACTAATAATATGAAAACTTTAAAGTTCTAGAATGTTCAAAAGTTTCAAAAGAAAAAAAAATAAAAGAGTTCAAGAAATAACAGGTAAAAGTTCAGTAGGTGTCACAGGATCAGCATGGGAGCTAATTCAGCGTCCTGGTGTATCTCACATGCAAAGTTTCTTGGTCTAAGTCCAGTGCGACGCATACCGTCTACTCAGGGAATCGGCGTTACCATGGAGGTTTCCACATCGGTAGGAGATTTGGGCTTGAAATATCTGCAATGCCAGAGCCCATCTTTGAAGACGCGCACTTTGAGAGGCACAATCAGCCAAGAACTTCAATGGATTGTGATCGCTCACGACAGTCACTTGCGATCCGTAAATGTAATGTTCAAACATTTTCAAGGCGAAAATCACTGCATATGCTTCTTTCTCGATGGTGGCATATCTTTCTTGGCACTTAGACAATTTTTTGCTTAAGAAAGTGATGGGATGTTCTCTTTCATTTTCATCTTTTTGGGATAGGCAAGCACCTATCGCATTTGAAGATGCATCTGCTTGAATAATAAAAGGTTTCTCAAAGTTTGGTGACTAACATACTGGCGTTTCACTTATGGCTTGCTTCAGATCTTTGAAAGCATTTCCACATTGCTCGGTCCATATAATTTTATTAGGTGCTCGTTTTTTGGTTAGTTCAATCAAAGGACGAGCTATTTCGGAAAATGTAGGTACATAGGATCTGTAATAAGATAGAAGACCTAAAAGGCTTCTAACATCTTTCTTTGATTTCAGAATTTCTAAGTTCTGGATCGCTGCTACTTTTTCTGGATCAGGAGCATGTATGCCACACCCTACTATGTGTCCTAGAAATTTTACTTGTGGTTTAGCAAACACACATTTTTTAAAGTTTACTGTAAATTTTGCTTCTTCGAGTGTGGCCAATACAGCATCTAAGTGTCTAAGATGATCAGACCAATTATCCGAAAAAATAATTACATCGTCTATATATGTTTCGGCATAGTCTTTATGTTGGACAAGGGTACGGTTCATTGATCTTTGAAAGGTCGCGTTAGTATTATGAAACCCAAAAGGCATAACAACGAAGGAATACTGCCCACGGTGTGTGACAAATGATGTCAAATGTTTACAATCTTCACTTAATCGTATTAGCCAAAAGCCTTTCAGTAAGCCTAACAGACTAATAAATTTCGCGGACGCTACTTTGTATATCAGATCAGTTGCATTAGGCATAGGAAAGGAATCAATTTCGGTTTGGGAATTTAAATATCGATAATCGACACACAGTCTGATTGAGGAATCCTTTTTAGCTACACAAACAATCGGGTGAGCATATTCGCTTTCTGAATGTTCAATAAGTCCTAAACTTAATAATTCCTCAATTTGCCTATCTACTTCACTTTTAAGTGCTTCTGGAATTCGGTACGGCTTTTGACGTTTAGCTTGGCTATCTAATTTCAATTTAATCCGATGTTCGCCTACATTTGCAATTTTTGGGATACCCGATTGGAGGTTCGAATGTTTGTGTAAAACATCAATAAGTTGTTTCCTTTCTTTAGGTGGTAAATGGTCAAGGTGTAATTCTTTATCAAATTTGTTCGGATCATGTTTAATAATTTTCGGAACATTTTCAATTTCACCAAAATCGATATCGTCATCATATATAACTCCTATATTTGTCGTTTGAGCTTTTAATTCTCGGATTTTATTAGCGTGTAAGTGCCTTATACTATAGTCTGGTAATTGTACTAAATAACTATAGGGGGATTTCTTTTCGATTATTGTAGCTGGTACTGTCCATCTAGCGTAAATTTTATGGTTATTGTCTGGAATTAATACAATAACTTAATCATTTGGTTTAAATTCTTTATGTCTAGATGTCCTGTTATTATAATAAGTATAAGCTCGCTGCTTATCCGTACAAGAAATTCCGGCATGTTCGGTGGCCTTTTCTAATTTCATTTTCAAATCGTTTAAATAATTGGTAACTGAGCCTAATTGACCAATTGGTAACGGTGTTTCGTTAGTCCATGATGACTTTAACATGGAAAGAGGACCAGTTGAATGCCTACCGTATAACATCTGGAATGGACTAACACCCGTTGTAGCATTTGGTACCTCTCGGTAAGCCCATAAAAGGAAGGGTATGTGTTTATGTCAACTTCCGGCGTTTTCCCTTATAACATGGTATATCATTCCTTTAAGGACACCATTCCATCTTTCAACTAAGCCATTGGATTGTGCGTAACCCGGAACGGAAAAACGCGGGGAGGTCCCTAAACGTTTCATAAATTCCTTCGTGAGAGCCGAAGTAAAATTTCTACCTGATCGCTAGCTATTAATTTGGGAATTCCAGTTAGTGAAAATATTTGTAAAAGGGCATCGCATGTAGTTTTAGCAAAAATGTTTCGTAAACAAACAGCATCCGGCCACCTCGTACACTGATCTATCGCGGTCAGCATATATTTATATCCTCCACTCGCGGGTTCAATTGGACCAATTATGTCATTGTTCATAATCTGCATAGCTTCATCAGGACGAGTAACTGGGGTTATAGGTACATTATCGAACTTTTTTGCTTTCGCTCGAAGCTGACAGGATGAACATCTTTCGCAAAAATCGGTCACATCTTTCTTAATACTAGGCCAAAAAAGGAATATTTTAACCTTTGCGTAGTTTTCTTTACCCTTAAATGACCACCCCAAGGACTTGAATGTGCTAACTCTAACAACTGCTTTCTACGTGGTTCGGGTACAAGTAATTGATGCACTGTTTCTCCCATTATTTTATCTCGGTGATACAAAAGATTATCATGAACATAATAATTATTGCGATTATTATTAGCATCTATCCAACACTGCTTAAGTGATGCATCGTTTCTCTGCTCACATTTAAATTTTTCTGAATTATTCAAAAAATTATGAGTATTTTTACTACGATCGAGATCAATGTTCTCGTTTGCATTTCCTATTTCAGTTGGAACAATTTCTGTGGCAGCGCCGAATACGACTGCCGCTCTAATTTCTTTCAATCAAATTTACATTATTACAATCATTTATTGCACTGCCAGTTTCGGTACATTCACTTATATCATTCAATTCATTATATGCATTTAAAGACAATAATAAATCATTTATTAAATTATCAACCATCGCACATGTTATTACCATTTTCGGAAACACCTTACAACGTAATTTATCAGCCGCTAAACTTAGGGGAACATTCATTAATGGTGCTTTCAACTCATGCCCGAAAGCAGATTTAAGTATTATCGACCCGAAAGGATTTTTAAAATATTCTGGTACGTCTTTATAATCGAAATTTGAGTTCCGCTGTCAATCACCCCTTGTACTATTTTATTTTCTATTTCGACTTCTACCGTTTGAAGTGATTCAATTAATTTTCCCTTTTCCCGTGGCTGTTTTAAACCAAATAACTCCTTCGAATTTACTCTTGCAATGAATGCGTCATTCGTATCACTTATTTCTTTTTTCGCTTTATCAGCCTTTCCAAGTAAATAATTACAAATTGCGGTATTATGCGATTTGAAACAAAGCCTACATTTAGTTTTCACCGTACAATTTTTAATTAAATGGCGACCCCTTAAGCAAGCGAAGCATCTGCCTTCACTTTTTATTTTATTTTATCTTTCCCCAACTGAATATTTATCTCAAATTTCTGATAAATGACTAAGCGAATTACAAAAAACACAAATATTTTCATCAACTTTGACATGAGTTAGATTGGCCTTGAATTTATTGCTTTTTTGTTTCATTTCAGGTAACAAATCCGATGGATATTCTTTCGTTCTTGAATCGAACGCATTAATTAGATGATTCTGTTTTTCGCGCGCTTCCAATTCGGTGCGGATAAAAGATAATAATTTATCAATACTATACTGCGATCGTTCGGGGCTTTTAATACACTCTTTTTCAAAGTTAAGAGACATGCCGTAAGGTAAACTTTTTAATATTATTGGGGTCAAAACAGAGTCAAAGCTATTTGATTCAATCTCTAAGGATTTTAAGCTGCGTATTTGCGTTTGAATCGTGTCATATAGTTTTCTTAAACCGATTATATCATTTTGCTTTGTAACAGGTCGTAAAGTTAAAAGAGTGTTAATGTGACTGTGTGAGGGAGTGACCTTTAGTCATAAAGGCACTCTAGTGTTTCTGAGATCGTGACGTCAATAATTTAACATTTTGTAGGCGTAAAAGTGACATCTATCCTCTCTTTTACTTTAACTTTCTAGAGTGTGTGTGCTCTTTCGAATTCCGCAGTTAGCTCGCGGTTATTAGTATTATGTTAATGAGAAGTATCTCAGTTTGTCGCGTATAAAAGCTTGGGTGTGAGTTTGTGGGGTGTGTGTTTCTGGCCTTAGCCAGCAGCCAGCGTCTGTGTGTTTCTGGTAGTAGCCAGCAGCCAGCAGCCTCTGTGTGTATTCCGCCATTAGACAACGAAGTTGATGATTGTTTAGTAAGGTGCTGACGATTAGAGAATAGCTACGGCCTCCAGAAAAGCGGAAAGGAGTTCAGATAGTGGATTAAAGATTCGGCCTTGGTAAGAAAGTTTAGAATCGTTCCGTTTTGATTATTTGAGCAAATAAAGAAATATCCACAGCCACGGGCTGTGAAATTAAGATTTGTTTAGTAGATCAGCCAGGAAATAGTGTCAAGTGTTAGACGGTGCCCCGGCTGAGCTAGACCGAAGCCTGTGAGTATGATTTAGCTTTTCATAGTGTTCTCAGTGAGTGAAATTATAGACTTGCTCCACTTTCCTTTAGCCCTTATCATTTTAATAAACTGTGTTGTTTTAACCTAAATTAATGAGTATGTCTGCATATAACGTGACAAATGACACCCAGCATGAATATACCGTCACAAATGGCGCCCAACGAAATGTCGGACATTTTGAGATTGTGCCACGGGTGTATTTCACCGGTGAGGGTGATATTAGTGAATTTTTAGTGAAATTAGATGATTATATTTTGTTCAATAATATACCTGAGAAAAACAGGTACGTAGTGCTTAAATGCTCGTTAAAGGGCGAAGCACTTTTGTGGTTAGAAAATATAGGAAAGTTTTTGATTAATGAAGAAGCGAAAAGATTTGAACAAACTGTGATCGAGTTAAAGAAGGCATTTCCTCCCGTTAAAGATAAAAGTATTTTGAGAAAAGAGTTCTATTGTAATAAGCAGAATATTTATGAGTCGGCGTCAAAATTTTATCTTCGTAAGCTTGAACTTAAAAATAAATTAGATTTAGATATTACATTTGAGGAATTGTTGGACATTGTTTTTCCTCTTTTTAATCCAAATATACAAGACTTTATTGAAGTTAGAGCACCGAAGAATTTTGCAGAAATGCACCAGATATTATCGAAGTATGAGTCTCGGCATAGCTCGGATCAACGGGATTTGCGTAACCCTCGGCAGAGACCTGTCACGGATGGTAATTTGAGAAATGAGGGGGAACGTAATTTTGTGAGAGGGGGGCAGCGATTTCCGGATAATAATATGCGTAATAGAAGTGATGGATTTGGTCGTAATATGTCGAATACGAGTAATGGTAATAGGAATGGTGGTGGTGCTAATAATTTTAGAAGTGGTGAGAGAAATATGCATGGAAATAGACAGAATAGTGGTTATGATCGTAGTGGGGGAGTACGGGACAGGAATGTTTCTTCGCAAGTAAGGAGATTAACTTCGGATGAGAATTTTGAAGGTAGATCAGTGCAAAGGAGAGGTGTGAGGAGGTCGGGTCAGTTAAACTGGTAAGTGACTGTATTTAGGAAGGTATGCAGTCACAGGTCAAATCGAAAAAGCCTTCTGTGAGTTTAAATAAAATAACTATTAATCCGGTTGAGTTACCTGAAGTGTTAATTGTGTTAGATGGTATTGTCGTTAAAAGTGTCTTCGATACAGGGGCAGATAAGTCGTTCATTTCTTTTGATTGTTATCGGAAATATTTTTCGTATAAGAAGTTGAAAAGGTCAAGTCTTGTGGTTCAGTCAGCACAGGGAGTAGCTTGCGATAATAAAGGTTCAGTAGAATTGGAAGTTGAAATTCGTTCGGTTAAGACATGTTGGGAGTTTTGTGTGTTAGATGGATTAACAGTGCATTGTATAGTTGGTGTGGATTATATGAGGGATAGAGGAATTAGTTTGGATTTCTTTAAAAAGTCGTTAATCGTGAATAAGGATGAGAATGTGAGTAAGAAAGAGCCTGTTTCAGTGTCAGTTAATTTGGAGGAGTCGGGGTTAAGTGAAATGGAGAAGGAGGAATTTAATAAGTTTTTAAATGAATTTGGAGAGGTTTTTTCTGATAAACCGGGTTTAACGCATGTTGCGTGGCATGAGATTGATACTGGTTTAAAAGCACCTGTTGCTAGTAAACCATATCGTTATGATAAAGTTAAACAAGGTATAATTGATTATCATATTCAAAAAATGTTAGCGGACGATATTATAATGCCAATTGAGTCGCCTTTTGCATCTCCAGTAGTGTTATGTCGTAAAAATAATGGGAAAAGTTTAGATAATCCAGAGGCGTATAGGTTTGCAGTAGATTATAGAAAGTTAAATGCGATAACGCAATACCCTCAGTATCCTATTCCAGTTATTGATGACATTTTGGCTAGTATAACGAGTACGAATTATATGTCAACGTTAGATCTTACGTCGGGTTATTTTCAGATTGCAATGAAGCCGGAGGACATACCTAAGACTGCGTTTATTACTCGGGACGGTTGTTTTGCTTTTAAGAGAATGAGTTTTGGTTTATCGGGAGCGCCGGCAACGTTTCAGAAGGCCATGAATAATATCCTTAAACCTTTGCTTGGTAAGGGTGTCTTGGTCTATCTGGACGACATAATTATAATGGCAGCTACTTTTGAAGAGCATTTAAGATTATTGAGGGAAGTATTTACGTTGTTAAGAGATGCTGGGTTAACGGTTAAGTTAGAAAAATGTAAATTTTTGAGAAAAGAGATAAAGTATTTAGGAGTTAAAATTACGCGTGATGGTATTAATATAGATAATGAGAAAATTGAGGCAATTACGTCAATGAATCCCCCCAAAAATAGTAAGGAAGTGGCGACATTTTTAGGGATGGTGGCTTGGTTTGCCAAGTTCATTCCACGTTTTTCGGAGTTATGTGAACCGTTGTATAACTTAAAAAGGAAAAGGGTTAAGTTTGTATGGTCATCAGCAGCTCAGAGATCGTTTGAATTATTAAAAGAGGCAGTGGTTTCCCCTCCTGTTTTGGCTCACCCCGATTATTCGTCTCAGTTTGAAGTGTATTGCGATGCGAGTGCAGTGGGGGTTGGAGCGATGTTAGCACAGAAAGGTCGACCTATAGCGTTTGCGTCAAGAATTTTAAATGCGGCGGAAAGGAATTATTCAATTACGGAAAGGGAGTGTCTTGCAGTAATTTGGGCTTTGAATAAATTTCGTTGTTTTTTCACTAATATACCGGTTAAAGTCATTACGGACCATTCAGCTTTGACAAAGTTAACTAATGGAATGGGTTTGTCGTCTCGTATGGTCAGGTGGTGTTTGAAGTTAGCAGAGTATAATGTTGTTATAGAACATAGGGCTGGCAAGGAGAATGCGGTAGCGGATGCTTTGTCACGAAACCCGCATGGTGGTTTAGAGGTCACGGAGGAAGTTAAGTGTTGTGCATTGTCGTCGTTGGTGTTAAGGTCACGAGAACAGTTAATAAGGGAACAGAAGCAAGATGAAGAATTTGGTAGCTTGTATCGATATTTGGAAAATCCTGATGATGTCCCGAGCGCAGATGTGCCTATGTTTGAGAAGTGGTCCCAATCTTTTAAGCTTATCGATGGTCTTCTTTTTTATTCTAAAATTGTAAATTCACGTGGAGAATTAAGAGTTTTTATTCCGGCTAGTCTTCGTAAGGCCATCTTGAAAGAATTTCATGATAATCCATTAGCAGGTCACTTAGGAATCAGGAAAACTTATGCTCGAATTTGTGAATCCTGCTACTTCCCTAAAATGCGGGAAGCAGTGCGCGCTTATGTCTCCAGCTGTAGCACATGCCAACGTTATAATTATAAAAATGTAAGTCCAGCTGGCAAATTAATTCCTATTAAAGTAAATTTTCCTAATGAATGTGTAGGTGTAGATTTAATCGGTCCTTATCCATTGTCTAATCCTAAAAGATATAGATTTGTACTAGTTATAGTTGATTATTTTAGTAAATGGGTAGAGTTAGTCCCCCTCAGGAAGGCTTCTGCACCTGCAGTTGCCGATGCATTTTTCGATAATTATATTTCTAAATATGGTGCACCAATTAGGGTAGTGAGTGATCATGGCCCTTGTTTCATTTCTGATATATTTAAGGCCCTGTGTGAAAAGCTGGAGATCGATCATTCTTTTACTGTTCCGTATCGTCCTCAGTCTAATATGGCTGAACGTGTAAATCGTACATTAATTCAAATGATTTCTTCTTATGTTGGTTCTCATCATGCAAATTGGGACCAGTTTCTTCAGCATTTTGCGTACGCACTTCGTACGGCAGTTCACGAGTCAACGGGGAAAACGCCTGCTGAATTGTTTTTGGGTAGAAAAGTTATTACTCCATTCCAAAGGTTAGTTATGGTGTCAGATGCGGAAAGTCAGTACATGTGTCAGGATATTGAGAGGTTGGTTAAGGAAGCTCAGGTTCAAATGGGAAAAGCGCAAGAAAAACAAGCTCAGTATTATAATATGCGTAGAAGGGAGTTAGAAGTGAAAGTTGGAGATTTTGTGTTAGTAGAAAAGCATTGGTTAAGTTCAAGTCGTCAAAAGAGAGTAGCTAAGTTTGGTCCGAAGTTTGTAGGTCCGTTCGAGGTTTTGGAAGTTCGAAATAATAATTTGGTTGTTGATGTCAATGGTGAAAGAATGACTGTTAATCTGGATCAGGTTAGAGTGTATAAGTTTCGAGAAAATGGTAGTGAAGGTTCTCATATGTCGAGTGGTATTTCGCGAAATTCGAGATCCAATGAGTGTCCCGAGTCCAGCACTTCTTCGTCTAATTCTTTTCATCAATATTCAAGAAGAAAATTTGGTCAAACAGCTCCAAAAACTGTTATTGAAAGTCGACAGCCTAACAATCCGAGAGCAAAGTATAATAAAAATAAGAGAACTGTGTCAAATACATCGGACTCTGTGTGTCATAAAAGACAAAAAATTATAAATTGTCCAGTTTCTCCATCTATTAGACAACAACCTCACAAGCATAAATTAACTAATAGTTCACCATCTTCAGTGATTAATCCCCAGAAAAGATTTCGTTTGGACACTCGTAAAACTGTTAAGCGAAGTTTAAATTCGGAATTTTTGCCTAACAAGAAACTACATAGGTCCGGAAAGAAACGTGGCCTAGGATCTTCGGTAACTTCGGGTGCGTCTAGAAAGAGGAGGCAACTCTCAGATTACCGGCAACAACAGTGTGAACCTCGCCATGGAGTGAACCCAGCGAACCGGCCAGAGCAGAGTCGTCGAGTGGAACCTACGAGTATTCCACGGCATCCATTCAGAACCAGGCTGCAGGCACGACAGTCAACTGTGGCGTCACCGTACAGTTCTGATGACGAGAGATCCTTCGTACAAGCCTTTTGGGACAGGAGGAGAAAGCCATCTTGCAGTATGAAGCCTGCTAGCAGTGAATCATCTCTATGATTGGGTGATAATGTTCTTTATTAAATTTCTATTAGAGTGCATATATGTGGTAGCAATGTGAAAGAATAGAAAGCAGAGAGACTGTTTTGTACTTTTGGCCATTTTTGGAATTTTTTGACGGACTCACGTTTAGTGCTTAGTTGTGTTCAAAATTTGTTTGCAAAATTGTTAGTTCTATGTATGTTTGAGATTTTGGTCTTAACTGCTTTTGAAAATTCTGGATCTATTGTTAAATGGTTATGTTATTTGTTTAAAATGTTATTATATTGTTATATTGTTCATGTGTTATAAAATGTATGTTAATGTATGTTTAAATATTCAGAAAGTACAGATAGTAATTTGGGTTATTTTGTACACGCGCCGCGGTTCAGGCGCGCACGTGTTTTGCGGTCAAGAAGTCCTTGACACGCGTTTCTATCTCTTATACTAACATTTAATGAATTAACTTTCTTCTTATCGTTCGTGTTTTATGAGTTGCGTTTTGTACTTTAGTTGGGAATGGTTTCCGCAAGTTGCGAAGTTTTAAGCTGCATTTGAATTTGAAATTGTATTGTATTAAAATTGAATGTTAATGTGATTTTCTTGCAGGGAAGTATACTTTTTGTTATGTATTGATTCTGCTATTTTTCTTTTAGTTAATACAGATGAAGAGATTGATGACGTCATTTTGTAAATTTTTTGATATTTTTTGATTGTTGCATAAGCACAGCGATATGCCGCTGTACGTATGTGCCCCAATTATTGTTCAAGTGGAGTTAAGTCTGAAGAAGTTTGGGAGTTAGTTCATTGGCTAATGGGGATGTAGGTATTACGTAGTAGCAGAGTTAGTTTAGTATGAAGTAAATGTAATTTTAGATCAAGTCGGAATTTGGATGAGGAAAGTTTTTGCGCATTGGGTTTTTTGGACTTGGTGCGAATTCTAGTATATTAAAAGTTATGGAGAAATTTTTTGGGTAAAGTTATAGTTGCATTGCAATATTGAGGAAAATTTCGGAAGGTTAGTGTTTTGAGAAATTTTAGCACTCCCAGTGGAGTGGGTTGTTTTGAGAGAAGAAGTAATTAGTTTTGAAAGTTTTACGAGTTTTTGGAAGTTTTACGGAGGCTACTTGTAAGATAGAAGAATGGTTGGATTGGATATGTGATTATTTGAGGCAAACTGAGTTTTTTTGGTTGTGATGGGTTAAAGTTAATATTTTAAAAGTTATGTTTCGGCGTTAAATTTCACCCATCACTGTGTTTTATTACGGCTCTAAATTTATAACAAGAAAAAGTTCTGGGCATGCATTTAGCCCAGCCCTTTTTCTCTGCGGAGTTCGAGGGGGGGTTGTGAGGGAGTGACCTTTAGTCATAAAGGCACTCTAGTGTTTCTGAGATCGTGACGTCAATAATTTAACATTTTGTAGGCGTAAAAGTGACATCTATCCTCTCTTTTACTTTAACTTTCTAGAGTGTGTGTGCTCTTTCGAATTCCGCAGTTAGCTCGCGGTTATTAGTATTATGTTAATGAGAAGTATCTCAGTTTGTCGCGTATAAAAGCTTGGGTGTGAGTTTGTGGGGTGTGTGTTTCTGGCCTTAGCCAGCAGCCAGCGTCTGTGTGTTTCTGGTAGTAGCCAGCAGCCAGCAGCCTCTGTGTGTATTCCGCCATTAGACAACGAAGTTGATGATTGTTTAGTAAGGTGCTGACGATTAGAGAATAGCTACGGCCTCCAGAAAAGCGGAAAGGAGTTCAGATAGTGGATTAAAGATTCGGCCTTGGTAAGAAAGTTTAGAATCGTTCCGTTTTGATTATTTGAGCAAATAAAGAAATATCCACAGCCACGGGCTGTGAAATTAAGATTTGTTTAGTAGATCAGCCAGGAAATAGTGTCAAGTGTTAGACGGTGCCCCGGCTGAGCTAGACCGAAGCCTGTGAGTATGATTTAGCTTTTCATAGTGTTCTCAGTGAGTGAAATTATAGACTTGCTCCACTTTCCTTTAGCCCTTATCATTTTAATAAACTGTGTTGTTTTAACCTAAATTAATGAGTATGTCTGCATATAACGTGACAAATGACACCCAGCATGAGTGTACCGTCACAACTGGATACGATTAAATCTGTTCTCCCAAATTGACTTTTTAAAACATCAATTGCTTCCAAATAATTTTTATCGGATAAAGCGAAACCAGATACCGCGTTATATGCATTCCCGACTAAATAATTTAACAGATAATTCATTTTTTCTACGTTTGACAGTTGTTCGTTATCGTGTACTGCTATTTTAAAAGAATTCCAGAAATTTTGAAAAAGGGTTTCGTCGCCATAATATTTTTCAATTTTAAGCGTTGGAAGCTTAATTGTTATCGCGTCTACGAGTTTGTTCTCGTTGTTTATAATGGGGGATTCTTTTTTATTGTTTTGTTTTCTTCTTTCAGATTTTTGTTATCCTGAACCTCCATAAATTAATCTTATGATAATCTGCCGACGCTTTCACATCTTTTTCTACTTCGTTTAAATCGTCTAACAAATTAAAAATTTCCTTATCATCCGATTTTAAATCGCACCCTTTTTGTTCCAATTGGCGAGATTCTCTTCTAATTCGTCTGAATCGGGTGGGTCTGCTATAAATATTTCTTCAATTTTCTTAATTATAGGAGTAATCGCGGATTTAGTGACCCCACGAGTTTTTTAATTTTTGCAATTTTGTCGGCCATATTCACAATAATAATTAAAATGCCTTACCTGAACTATAAAATCGATTCTTCGAATTATTCCAAACTCACAAATGTAGTTATATTAAGATGCTGTAGATGTACACTCGAGGTAGTTAGGCCCATATATTCCAGTTTTTTGACACCAATGTGACAACTCCTTAGGTGTGGGTGCTTCTTTGTGGACCAATAAACTTTCGGAGCAGTTCCATTTTTACGAAGACATTTTATTAGCAGGACAAGACGTTACGAACACCACAAACAACATAAAGGACACACATGATCAATGACATACAAATAATATTTTCGTTCTTGTTCCACATTAATTGCATTTACGGTCGAAGTAAATCGGACCGCCTTTTTCCTCGCACCTTCTCAGGTGGTGATCATTTCTCGTTCTGCTAGTTTCCTCTCATCTTCCAAGAGGGGGCGCTACAAGACAAGAGGTGGGGCGCTTGAGAACAAAGGCATGCACGGGCATTACAAAAACATCAAACACTTCAACAATTGATGGGTGACTTTCATCATGATAGAATTGTACCATCTAGATAATTTGAGTAAACATGCGTACATCTAGCAGGTCCTATTATAAGAAAACCTAACTTGAAACAATCAAAGATAACACTAAAATCATGCATTGCTATATTTATTTGTGTTACTACCAAAGTTTTTCATCTAAAAGTTGTTTCAGACTTGACCATAAAGGTATTTCTAGCCTATTTGAGAAGATTTATTCCTCGACGATCTAACCCTGTGTCATGTAGAGTGATAATACCACAAATTTTAATAGTATGTGTGCTCTTTTGAAATCGCTTTATCAAATTAGAGCTGCAGATGAAATTCAGTGATTTAGTGCTGAAGAATGAATACAATGGAAATTCATGCCCCCGTTTTCTCTATATTTTCGCGGATTATGGGAATCAAATATAAAAGCATGGAAAGACTTATCTTAACGATAACTAAAAAAATTATATTAAATTTACTAATAAGTATTATTAACTATATTAAATTTTGAAGAACTGACAGCACTTGCGATGCAAATTAAAGCAATTATGAATTCACGCCCGTTGACACCCTTATTTGCAGATGTTAATGATCTACAACAACTGACACCTGGTCACATTCTTATTGGAGGTTCTCCTTTGAATGTACCTGAAAATAATACTATTTTAGATTTTCTCTCCAAAGATTAAAAATGAAGTTTTGGCATCGCTGGAATCAAGAATATTTAAATGAACTGTAAGTCCGCTGTGAATGGAAAAAGCTTTGCCTTTTTATGATGATGTTGAACAGTCGTCTAATGGTGGGCGGGAGGTTCTGGCTAATTCTCTAAACAGCTACTTAGCTAACGCATACCAATCTATTTCAACTAACCACTTCTGAATTGAAACAAAGTAATCTGTTGTTCATATAGAAATTTTTTTAGATATATCATGTTGAATGCTCTTAATAGATTTTTTAATGTTTTGTTTTGTAACTAAATATTTGTTTGTGCTATAAATATGTTGATTATTTCTTGATTTAATCCATTAAACCCATTAGATAAACTACATTAAATTTGAGTCGATCATTTAAAATAATTCGAATTGAACGGAACAAGAACACTCCCTTTCGAAAAGGGTTAGAAAATGAATGAGTCCTAATAAATAAATAAATAAAAAAATCTCATTTCTAGAAATCAGCCTCAACTTTCCAATGCAGAAAAAATTTAAATATTAAAACATACAGACGATTGTGCCTTAGGATTAGCATTGACTTGCGAGTGTCTTAACTTGTATTTTCCAAAATATACGCTTTTTTAAAATTAAGATTTTACATATTCACATACAATTACAATTTCAATATTTAATACAGATATTTTTTTAATTCAAATGCATCGATAAAATTTGGTTGCTCCACAAAATCTTATTAAAACGTGGCTTGTATTAAAATAAATAGAAGAAAGCTCTATTATTTTAACTGCGAAAACAAAAGTGTGAATAAATTGCAATGTACAATGGACTCGCTTTATCATTGAAATCCAAGAAACAACAATAAATATCTAGCGATAAAAAGACAATAAATTATTTTTAAAACAGTTTAAAGATAAACAGATTATGAATATGTAAAATCTGAATTGCTTAAATAAAAAATAAAATAAGGTACCCCGGGGTAATAACGCCAGACGGGGTAATAACGCCAAGTGCTAATATTTTGCATAATTATGAAATAATCTGGTAAATGACACCCATGTGTTCTGCGCAGAAGGGTTTTGAGTCATATAAATCGCAAAAAACAGCTTCAAGTTAATTTGTTTCATTTTTAGGTCTTATTGTTTTTACAAGCAGCTAAAATTAACGCTTGATCTAAAATTTGCGAGATACGTTTTGTGATGTGAAGACTATTTTTTTTATCCGGAAATACTTTGTTAATTACATAAATTTGTAGTACATTTCATGGCCTTTCAAAAGGTTGTTGAAGATTTTGGATATCTTCTCGAGATAATTTGTAATTTAAAATGTACAGCGCAATAACTATAACGGGGTAATAACGCCAATCCTTGCAATTTTTACCCCGGTTGATTCCCTACAGTGGCAGAGCTACATCCTAAATACTGATTCAAATAAACACAGTTAAAACTGTGCAATGTTTCTAATAATTCTATTTAAACGCTCTTTTTTAAGCAAAAAGAAGCTCACGGTCTGATATTCTTTTGCCTCATCCCCCCCCCCCCCTTCCCACACCACACCTTTATTTTTCTTACACTTTCACGAAAAAAAATGAACATTTTCAATAGCTTAGGATGCAATTTGTCAATTTCTAGAGCTGAGAGTTTGTATTTTTAGAATTGGGCAATCTACATGCAATTAATCCAACTTATTTCATTGTTTTGTTTGCATGGCGTTATTACCCATATAGGTGGGTAATAACGCCAAATAGCATTGGTCAATAAATCACGCCGTTACATTTTATGTATTCATATCTGTTAAATTATTTTTTTTATATAGATAGTCAATGAGTTGCTGTATCAAATCATATATTTGTTTGAAAAATACAAACTAAAACTGAGCCGTGAAAATTGCTAGAACCTTAACGTGGCGTTATTACCCCAGGGTACCTTATTAAATATTTAGAACGATGCAAAAAATTAAATAATATAAATTTTCTTTTGACATAGTTTTGATTTTTTTTATTTTATTTTACGTGGGTAAAGATATTTTTTGCATTTTTTATGGAATCATCTTTCTAGGCGAAACTATAGTAGGAAAATATAAAGTTTCTAACACCAAAGAATACTGAAGACAATAAATTGAAACTTCACTTTAACAATCTGTATCATATTGTTCAAATTTCTTGTGTAATTTGGAAATGTTACGAGTTAATATAGAAACATTTATTTGGAAAATCTGTTGAATTACTGTGTCGACAAGATTTTACATAAATATATTCGAAAGAAACTATTAAATCTATAAAAGAAGGTTTGAAAGTTACGGAAAGGAGAACATGCTAAAGAAACTGCCAATAAAGTAACAAAGTACTTTCCTGAAGGAAAAATTGCTGTTTGCCCCCCCCCTCCCCCAAAAAAAAAAAAAAAAAATTAGAAACTTTTTTTTTTCAATTTTTAATTTATGTAAAGATTTCAACTTACGTTTTATTTCTTTTTCGGTATATTTTTTTAAGTTTAGGTAAGTCTCACACTCACATTAATTTTCGTAATCAGATATTGCAGCTTTAATTACTGGATACCAGTGGTTTAGAGTACATAAAAACAGAATACAGTAAAACCACGATAATTCGGATTAATTGGGACCGGACCAAATCCGGATTATCGAAAATCCGGATTATCCGGAGAATTAGAAAAAAATGAAATAAAATAAAACATACTTACAGAAAATCACTTTTATGTTAAACTTATTGAATATTTACAGACAGTGAAAATGCTTACCTTGCTTAATTCTTTCGAAAAGATTTCAGAAAAAGTCTTTTTTATTCAGAATACGACGATGAAATAAGTTAATGTTACAGAAATTAGTCAATCGCTTCTCAAATTGGTAAAAAAAAATATGACCAAACCGATCCAAATTATCCGGAGATCCGGATTAACGGGGTCCGGATTAGCGGGGTTCTACTGTATATGCATACGTTATAAGCAGAGAGTAAACTTAGCGAATGTATGTTACTACATTGTTTGAGAAATGGATTACGTACGGAGCTTTTTAAAAATTACAGAAGATATGTGGAGCATATCACTGTATACCTTCTTACTACACCCCAGCTAGATACTCCTTTATAATTTAGTTTGGGGCCAAATGTATTTTTTAGTTTAGCATGTGAGTTGCTGTCCTGAATCAAGCATTTTTTGCATGGACGAACCACTATTCTGTTGCTCTACATTTTTCACAAAGTACGCCTGAATCCGGTTTTTGAATAATTTGAATTTTCTTCTTGAATATGAACGATATGTCGACCAGTACTCAGAAAAAGTAAAAGTACTGTGTTTACTACAGTGTACTAATGCCATGTATGCATTTGAGAGCTTTTGATCTAAAGTGTTAATCTCAATCTGAAATTGCTTCATCTTCCTTAGGTAACATAGAAGCAATTCCAATTTACCGTCTTTTTGATATACATGAAGAAAAACATGTGTACCAATCTGCTTTTTCCCTGTTTTGTAATTATTTTTTACCTACCCATCATACGTAGTATAGGGTAAGTCTTGTAATCGTTTTGAAAATCGAAATACAAATTTGACGGATTTACACGTTTTAGGACTGGAGATTCCGAAAAACATATTTTTAGAGGGGGGTTGGGTGACGTCCGTCTGTCCGTGAGTATATGTGTGTGTCTGTTTATCCATGTGTATGCGTGTGTGCGTGTCTATCTCTGTGTCTGTAAATGATATATCACCCGAGGAAATTGCGATAGGAACTTGCAATTCGGTGTGTACTTAGTATATAATAATGGGCAGAAGCCTATTGAATACCAGTAACCATGATTATCCAGAACTCGATATTCGATCTGATAAAAGGTATATAAAATGTTTTTAAGGAGTGGATGTAAAAGACAATTTTAAAAAACCCCATAAATTTTGCATAAAGAATGAAGTAGATCGAATAATTAGTTGCCGAGATATTCGAAATCATATTTTCCACACTCTTCAATTTTTATGACCCTGTATTTCGTACAAATTTCAATTCAAATACATATTTTAAATGGAAATGAGACGCTTAAACTGTCGCAGTAAACTGTTAGTTAATATGATTATCATTTTTGGAGTTATAAGCATGTTTATTTTAGGCAGTTTGGCACTACTTGATTGACCTGACGATCAAAAAACTGTCGCCACACTGGAAGATTAAATCCCAATAATGGCTTATCGTGAATGTCGTATTCACTTGACATTAAACACGTTACGTGTTTTATATGTCATCAAGTTTTTTAATTTGGCGTTTTATTTGTATTTTTATTAATCTTTTCTAATTTATTTGTTCTTTTGTTATTTAAAATAAAAATTTTGCCAATTTGTATAAGTTATGAGTAATTTGACGATTTATATAATTTGTCGAAATGGGTCGATGGTATCATCAAGTTGGACTCGCCGTTCAGTAATAGAGTATGTATTAAAATATTTAAACATACCTTTGAATTTTATTGTGGAATTACAATGCATTTTACAAAGAGTTTACTCATGTTTCATTTTCATATTTTATATTATGTATATCCATGATGTGAAGTATGGCGGTGCCCCCAACATCTAATTATATATAAGTGAGAATTTACATAGCTACCAAATAAAAATTTGGTAGCTATGTAAATTTTTATTTGGAAATGAAAATTTTAAAAATCCTTAAAGTTAGATGAAGATTTTTAGTTAGAAATTTTATTTAATAAAGTAAATAAAATAAATGCCACATAGAAACAAAATAAATATGTATATTACAACGATTATAATAATTAATACCAATTACAAGAAGTGGAGCATTGAAATATAATAACTACATAAAGTGCTATAAAGAGATATAAAATATTAATTCTAGTTACGAAATATACAACAGAAAATTAAAATTTTTAAAAATAGAAGAATTTCAACATTATCAAGCAATTTCTATTTGAGTATGAAGTAAAATTCTAATAATAGTTTGAGTATCACGGAATTGCTTGAAAAGACATCCAGATTCGAAATTAGGTTTTATGAAATCGTTTTGTAATTAATTTTAGTATCTCGATCTCAAATTGGAGAGTTAGTTTTAGAAAGATTTTGTTAAAAAAATTTATACATTCTGTAAAATATGCGGTAAAAAGAATAGTTATGATTCATTTACAGGTCCTGAAATAAAATGATCCCATTATATAATGTTAAAGGGGGAAGGATAGTTTGCGACATACATTAATTGTATTAAATTATTTTATGTAATTGACATACGTCGCTGAAGCTTAATATAAGTTATTTCAAGATTAATAAGAAGTGTAAAACATTTACAGAGACGCACAAAATATTTCAGATTGTATATTTTATCCGAAGTACGGTATGTTTTCGATGATGGCTATTGGATAGATGAAATGTATTTCTTATTATGGCACGCACTGTTAAATTTGACTAAATTTATATATATTATATGGTGTGTATAAATGCTATAATTGATATACAGGGCTGGCAAAGGTTACTGAATATCAACGTCAATTATTTACTGCTGTTTTCTAAAAACATTGTACATTTTTACGTTGAACTGCATTCAGTTTACAAAGAAATGCTTGTCGAGTATAGATAACATGATATACCGGGCCCTGCAAAGATTTAGATACATCGTTATTATTATTATTATTATTATTATTTTAACATAATCAAATTGATTGGTAAAGTTATCATACGAATAGAATATTTCCAACTGAGCGAAAAATTTCCCAGGCCAGGAATCGAACCCAAATACTTGGATTACAAGGCAAATGCTTTACCTGTTAAGCTAACCGGGCGACAGCCGGCTGGGAATTTTCGCTCAGATAACCTTATTCGTCATAATAACTGGTCTCTCATTTAGACAGCTCGGCAGAATAAACCGCAGGTAATGGAACTCCATTTAACGATGGATATGTAGATATACTTTTTTTTTTTTTTTTTTTAACAGGTAAAGCATTGGTCTTGTAAGCCAAGTATCCGGGTTCGATTACCGGCCTGGGCAATTTTTCGCTCAGTTGGAAATATTCTATTCATATGATAACTTTACTAATCAGTTTGATTGTGTTAAAAAATAATAGTATATCTACGTATCCATCGTTATATGGAGTTCCGTTACCTGCGGTTTATTCTGCCGAGCTGTCTAAATGACAGATCAGATGTTATGATCAATAAGGTTATGTGAGCGAAAAATCCCAGCCGGCTGTCGCCCGATTAGCTTATCAGGTAAAGCATTGACCTTGTAAGCCAAGTATCCGGGTTCGATTCCCGGCCTGGGCAATTTTTCGCTCAGTTGGAAATATTCTATTCGTAGATACATCATCGTCTATGGATGATAATTTCTGGAAATGTGATTTCAGTTATTTTGAGATTATTTCAGTTTTCAGTAAATTTTAGCTAAATATTAGCGTGTAATTAAGATACTAGAAAAACTACAGGAGTAAATAAATGTATTCTAGGCACAGATGTCATATACGCACCACATTTGCACGTGCTTTTCCTCCCGCCAATTTGGCATCACACATCTGTGCCAAGGAGAAGATCTGTGTTATAAGTATATACAATTGTTAGGGCAAGGAACTGGGAAATATTAAAGATTTCAGTGAAATGTGCTGTTTAAATGATGCAACCGCATGCATTAATAAGGCAATAGGTATTAATATTTACAATTTATTTTGAAAATTATATTTGCTGTTTTGTTGCTTATTAAGTTTATTATTTATAACTGTTTATTTATTGTTTCCTTTTTGATTAAATTCATATTTATTTACTGTTACTTTTTTATTTTAATTCTTTAAATTATTTTTATTATATACTATATCAATAATTACTTAAATCAAACTATTATTTAATTATTTTTATTTCCTTTTTTAAAAATACTTGAATCTTTTATATTTTTTTTACGTTATTTTATTTTATATTGGAATAAAAAATCACGTGCTGTTATTGCATGCAATTTGTAATTAACATTCAAAACAAAATTTTCGCCACATTGGCGAGAGAAAAAAGCGCGTGCAAATGTGGTGCGTATATGACATCTGTGCAGTATTATATTAGTATGAATATCTCATCTATTAGTATAAATTGCTAAAAAAGAAATTTCAACCTTTTAGGCATTTTCTTGCTAAACTAAACTTTCCCATTATATATATAGGCAGTATATATTTATCAACCGACAGATGAAATATAGGGCTGTACAGAACGAAGTTTTGTTAAATATTTCAAAGTTTTGAAAAGTACTTTATAATTTATGCATATCGTATGATTTTTTTACTTGTTAATGTATAAGCTCGCTAATTATAGCTTTTGAGCTCTTTGGTGCACATAGCCTATAATTATCTAAGCATATATTTTCTAATATAATAATGTTTTACATTACCGTCTCAAACTTTAATATTAATATCTTTTATTGAATTCAAATGATTTCATAAAATTTTGAAACTCCATAAAGTATCATTAAAACGTATAATGTATAAAAAATAAATAAAATAAATCTGTATTTCTGTGAATATTTATAAATAATGAATTGCACTTTATAATGGACGTGCTTTCTTATTATAAACCACGAAATAACAATAAATATTTAGGGATAAAAGGACAATAAATTATGTTTTAAAAAATTTTAAGATAAACGGATTATACATAAGTGAAATCTCAACTACTTAAATAAAATATAAACTTTAAATACATAGAATGATACATAAAAAAATTATAAATTATTTTTCTTTTTGACCTACTTTTGATTTTTTTTTTTCACTATTTTGCGTAGGAGGATGGTACTTTTTTCTCTTTTATGAAATCATTTTTTGAAGTGAAACTGCCATAGAAAAATATAAAATTTCTGGCGCCAAAGAACACTGAAGACAATAAATTAAAACTTCACTTTAGCTATCCTCGGACCATATTGTTCAAATTTCTAGTGTAATTTGTGAAATAGGAGGAGTTACTGTAAGAACATATATTTATTGGGAGAAATCTGTTGCATTACTCTGTCGAAAAGATTTTATATAAGTATTTTAAAAATGAATAGTTCAATAAATGAAGAATGACTTATTGTCTGGCAAGAAAAAATATATGTAATTTTGCCGATTTTTTCCGCTTTATATGCCAGAATTACACACATTATGTGCACAAATAACAATACTATAAGAATTTAATATTTTTAAAATTTAATTATGCATTAATGAAATAGTTTTACGACATTTTACAGTGAGTCAGTGATGTACTCAAATTAAAAAAAATACCTTAGAGATGAGGAGTTACCTGATTCATATGCTATGGATATTATATATGGTAGATACCTCATAAGTGAATGGTTTCATGCTTATACACAAGACACTCTGAAAGAGATTGCAGATGCTGGCGTTTATTCTGTTCTATTTTCATTTTATATATCACTGGAAAAAAATTCAACACATTTTCATTGAAAGTTAGAAGCTATCAATATTGCCATACAGTCGCATATAAGAGAGAAAATATATTTTTTAAAGCAGTTATTATATCGGATGTCATCTCCGCTATCTAAGCTGTAGTTTTCTTTAAATTGCAGAAAAAAAAATTCAATATTTTAAAGTAATGGATAAAGAGGTAATATTGTAATGGATCCCAACTCACTGTGGAATTTACGGGAATGGAATAGTTGAGCAACAAGCTAAAAAAGGGACTTTAAATTACCCAAACATCAACAAACAAAACACCCTTCATTTGAATATCAATAATTATAACAAGAAAAATTAATTTCCTATTTTAAAAGAGAAAATTATGTGAGACTCAAAATAGGAAATCGAAAACCTGATATCAAACATTCTGTTAAAATCAAGAAGAACAAGGGTTGCTTTCACAGGATACGTCTCTTTATCAAAACACCTATTCAGATTTGGTATACTTGAAAGCCCAAATTGTACTGTATGAGGAGAGGAAGTGGTTCTGCATGCATAAAACCTATCTCTGTACCCCGAAGAGCCCGAGTAATCGTATTTCTGGTAGGTAATGACATGCCAGGAATGAGAACGAACAGACATCAGTCCAGATAAATAGTTGATTTTTCGTTTTTTCTCTAGAGTTTGTATATGTCATGCTTTTATTTTTCTGTTATTGGTGTCTTTTGGGTGCATATAATTGTGACTAGATGTATGTCTAAGTGCTATTGCTTTACATAAAAAAAACAGTTAATCGAGTTGAAGTAATAAATTACGAAATAACAGATGATTCTAATTCAAGTCCCATTTTCAAAATGCTGTATAAAATGGAATCTCTGGTTAAAATGATTATAAATTTGAAATAAATGCGATGAAAGAAGAAGAACGCGTGTTGGCAAAAGAAAAAAAAATCCAAAGTAGATAAATAGATGGCACAGAAAGTGGCATAATATGCAAATTAAAAGAAACTTACGCAAACGCAACATTGTATATGGTATAAAAACGCGAGGCATGTGGTGTTCTCCTCATATTCATCTGAGCCTGCTTATCACGACTCGTTATCATCTCAATGGAGGATCGCACTCTGCTGGTGAATCTCTTTTACAAGAATGGTGACTGCGCTTGAAGCTTTGAAGTAATTCCGGTCATTAAATGGTTTGAAAAAAGCTTGTGGTCCGATGTCTGCCAAGAGTCTGAAGATTAGAATTCAGAAACTCAAGGAGACGGATAGTTTTGAAGTGAAATTTTAACATTTTTCGTGCACGAAAATGTAATTAATCAATTAAACTTATACTTTTGAGTGGTACACAACCTCCATCAAAAAGGATTAACTTAAAAAATACAGAATTTTGGTTGAATAGCTGCCGAAATTTTTTTTTCACTCATCTAGAAAAACATGGTTTCAAGAAAATCAACTTTTATATAGTCTTACATTCAAAGAGAATTTTTTTAAGAAATGGGATACCACATTAAGACAACAATCTACACACTAAAGTGTTGTGCTGTTAAAAAAAAGTTTACATTTTGATCCAAAGAAGCTCTTTCTAACACTCATTTTTAGGTACGTTCGTAATTAAAAAATACGTAAATATGTAGCACCTATAGTTGTCGTTCAGTCCGTCCGTCCGTCCGTCTCTCTGTCTGTCTGTCTGTTCTTCTGTCTGTCCGTCTGTCTGTCCGTCTGTCTGTCTGTCCGTATATAACAACGCAAAAACTTCCCAACTGAATCGTTTGAAATTTAAAATACATAATTATTACATAATTTTGTCAAGTTATTTCAAATTTTATGAAAATCGGATGCATAGATCAATTACAGGGACAATCAAAAGGATTCCGTTACATTACGGTCAATGGGGGAAAAAATTTCAAATGCATTTTAATTGTTTGAAATTTTAAATACATAATTATTACATAATTTTGCCGAGTTATTTCAAATTTTATCAAAATCGGATGCATAGTTCAACTACAGGGACGATCAAAAGTGTTCCGTTACATTACGGTCAATGGGGAAAAATGTTTCAAAAGCATTTTAATGGTGTTACACTCATTCGAACGTAATAAAATTGATATGCATCTATAAAGTACATATTATAATATACATTTTGCATAATCTGTGGTGCAAAGAATATTTGTTATTGATTTACAAGGCCACACAAAAGTATTCCATTGCATAATGGTATAGGGAGAACATTGTTTGGTGCGCATTTTAATTGTAATTATTTACAATTTTATGAGATTGATATATGAGAGTGATATTTTTAAAACTTCGTTATCGTACGAACGCACCTCATTTGCTACGCTTCACGTGCAATTTCCAACTTGTTATTCTTACCTTGGATAGAGATTAAAAAAAATTGTTTTGGAAAAAAAAAACTTTGAGTAAATTATGATATATATATATATATATATATATATATATATATAAATAATATCATTAACCAAAATACAAATTACCTCATAGAAACACAGGGAGAAAAAAGAAATATTATGGAAATTTGTAGAACCAAAGAAGAATTATCAAGACCTAAATACTTTGGCTCTACAAATAAAGTGTGAGGTTTCATCTTCGTATTAGCCATAAAAAGGAAAAATAATACGAATTTATGTCGACCAACACACAGTAAAACATGGAAATTTTTGAAATTTTTTTGATTTCTTTTGAAATTTTGAAAAATATAAACAAATTTGTAAATTGATACAAAAAGAAAAAAAAAGCATACCATCACTAAGCTACCACTTTGTAGCAATGATACATAAAAAATACATAGGCATGACCACATGCAAGGATTGGGCATTATAGTGAGGTGATAGATATTGAAATAATAATAGAAATTAATAGATAGAGATATAGATTATATTATTGAAAATGATTATATATATTGATATAATCTCTAATCTAATCATACATTATGTATACTGAAATAATAATAGGTATTAATATATAGATAGATATGTACATTATTATAGATAGTGATTTTATATATTCAATTAACCACTAATCTTCTCACACATTATAGATATTGAAATAATGAGAAAAGCACCTAGGACAACCAAAATTCAATTCCACACTACTGTCTAATAAATTACTGAATAACTGCCATCTGTTGAGATATTAGTAAAATAAATTGTCTTAAACCAAAAAGCTGTATCTTAAATGTTTATAACAAAAAATTAGATGATTCCTCAAAGCATACATACTCTATAGACATGCAAGTGAAAAAAAAAAATACTTTAATAAATGAATAACGTAAAAAATATTAAATGATTTAGTAAATAATAATAACATGTAAAATATGACATGAATGATTTATTAATTAATGTATCACATAATTAAATGTACCATACTATAAAATACAACAATTAAATCACTCTTACATTGTATTTTAATTAATTAAATAAATATATAGTATAAAGATAATAAATTGAATAATCTTAATTTAGTTGCATAGGTATTAAACAAACAAACAAACAAAAAAAAGAATAAAAAAGGAAAAAAAAAGAAAGACATAACTAAAAATTTGAAATGTATATATATACAGTGAGCAAAAAAGTATTTGCACAGCAGGTAAATTTGTTGTATCATATGTATAAATAAATAAACAGCAACTAAAAATTAAAAATACCAACACTTTTACAAAAAAAAATGAACATATTTAATATCTGACTTAATTATTACATTTAAAATATGAAAACATAAAACAGTAGCATTTGTACTGCCAAAAAAATATTTGTACACTAGCAATAAAAGTAGAACTAGAGGAATTATTTATAAGTTAAAAATAGTGCTAATATTTAGTATGCATGCCCTTTGCTTCAATTACAGCTTATAATCGTCTGGGCATTGATTCTATTAATTTGTGACATGTTTCACTGATTCGTAACCATTCTTCCCTAAGAGCTTGCTTAAGTTCTGATTTGTTAGAAATTTTCCTTTTCCTTATTTTCACACCCAAAATATGCCATAAATTTTCAATCAGATTGAGATCTGGTGATTGTGGTGGCGTTTTCAATTGAATTTTTTACATTATAAAGCAACCATAACCTCGTAATGTATGCAGTGTGTTTCGAATCGTAAACCTGTTGGTAATAATATGAATTAGGAATTCCTAATTTCAGAGCAATATTAGATAAAGGATCTCGCAATATATTAATACATTGTTTAGCATTCATATTAGCTTCAATAAAGGTCATTTCGCTAACTCCGTTAAAAGACATGCATGCCCAAATTATTACATCACCACCGCCATGTTTTACAGTTGGTTTCAAGTTTTTAATTTGAAGGGAAGTATTTGGCTTTTGCCATACAGTTTTCTTACCATCGGAGTCAAAAATAATAAACTTGTTTTCATCGGAAAAAAATAATAGTTTTCCAATACTCTAGTGGTTTGCAGACATAAGCTTTTGCAAATTCAAGTCTTTTCACCCTATTTGTTTCATTAATAAATGTTTTTTTCCGAGGGGCTCTTCCTCGAATATTTGTATCCTGAAGAATATTTCTAATTGATTGTGGTGTAACTCTTGTTCCCGACGTTGAAGCAACATCAACAACCAATTCTCGCGAACTTAAAAATTATTTTTTGAAGATTCTTTTGTGATGTCGCTCCTTTGCCTGATATTTAGCTTTCTTGGACGCCCAGTTCGCGGCTTATTTATTATTGAACCAGTTTCTTTTTTCTTCTTCATTACATAAAGAACACTAGAAAAGTTTAGATTTAATTTTTTACCTATTCCTTGGTAACTTAATAAAGAATTGTTACGAAATATAATCTTCTCACGGATAGCGACAGACAGTTCACACGTTTTTGGCGCCATTAGAACAAAAACTCCTCAGAATCCCTACTCCAGTTAATATATAACGTGACTTTAAAGTGTGGGGCTAATGTACTGCGGAACTGATATGCTAAACATTTGCATAATGTTCACATTAAATGCCTTTTTTAACAGACAATGCTTCGTGTGCCAATACTTTTCATTTATGAGAAAATATTAATTTTTTTTATTTAAATGTTGTGTAAAATTAATGTTTAAGGAAAATGGGTAGTTATTCTTAATTTTTTCTTATTTAAATAAATGAATATTTAAGAGAATAGTAATCAAATTTGCTTTCTATGGTTACTTATGCAAAAAATCGTCTTCGTGCAAATACTTTTTTTGCTCACTGTATATATTTTTAAAACCATTAATTTTAAAACAATATATATCAACAAAAAATTAAAAAAAATTTAGAAGGAATATTTGAAATTTGCAGAACTATAGTAGACTCGTCGAACCCCAAATACTATAGAACTACAAATAAAGTGCGTGATTGAATCTACGCATCAGCTATGAAAAGCAAAATATTACGAATTTGAGGTTACCAACGCACTTAAAACCAAAATAAAATGAAAAAAAAAAACATTAAAAATAAATCATAATAACATTATTAAAATGGATAAAAAAAGGAAAAAACTTACCAGAACCTAATGTTTAAATATGCAAAAAATGGATAAAAACGTAAACAAATTTGAAATTAATTTCTTTTAATTTTACAATACTAAGCTATATTTCATTGCTAACTTTATAAAACGTTTGAAAACTTACTTTCGAGAATTTACATGGCAAAATAATATATTTCTAAGTTTTAATAATAAATGTTAACACGAATGCAAAAATTCTCATTTTTATTCTTTTAAAAGCTCAGTAATAGCTCAATGTCTAAAAGACATATATGTTTCGTGGCTCAAAGAGCCTGAGATAATTTAATATATATTTTAAAGATAAACAAATTATAAATCCCATAATTTGCCCTAGAAAGAAAAATAAAACTTTAAATTCTATCACATAGTCTACAAAAATAAAACAATATAAGTTATTTTTCATCTGAGTCAACGCAAAAACATTTTTGACCTACATTTGATATTTTTTCCAAGTTTTTATTTGTTTATTTTTTTTCCGCAAGAGAAGATTTTTTTTTCTTTTTTAGTTTTGATCTACTAATTTTTTATAGTGACATTATAGAAGGAGAAAAAAAATTCTGGCACGGAAATACACTAAAGACAATAAAATAAAACTGTATTGTAGAGAAAGTTGAAGCATCGTGTTCAAATTTCTTATTTAGTTCGGGAATAAAATGAATTATTAGAAACATGTTGATTGAGGAATCTGTTGCATTACTCTATTAAAAAGAATTAAATATAATAATTTGATATTTGCTAACACCTTTAGCAACAATGAAGGTATTATAATAACATTTCCTTGACCTTTGTTTGTATTAATGTATGGATATTACGAGAAATGGTAAAACTTGCTAACAACCTTATTTAAATAGCCCTGAATAGAGTTATATTTCTAATATAATTGACATTTCATATAATTTGGAAAACTTACTTTAACTTTTTTATTTAGTTAGAAAATGAAAATGATTTTCCGAAACATATTAATTGAGGAACCTGTTGTATTATTAACTTTAAAACGTTTTGTATAAAAAAGAAAAAAATCCCTGCCATGACAGGTAAATTTCCAAGGAAAATACTAATTAAACCAACATAAAATTGAATGAATGTTAGACATAAACCAAGTTTAGCAAGTTTATCTGGTCACTTTTGTAGACTTTTTGATTTCATTTTTTGTAAGATTTGGTTTTATGATAATCATGTTAATATGACATTTCTTTATCCCTTAAGAATATTTTTAGTAGTATCATCCATTAGTTAGTTCGTCTCATTAAAACTTCCTGTTACAAAAGTTATAGATATTATTAAGAAAATTTATGAATTCAAACCGTGTGATGATCTCTTTATTAAACTAATCATACTCTACATTTTACATTCTGATGTCCCTTTCATTTACGCATTCACGCATTTAATAATGCAATCCTATATGCAACATCTTTGACGGCTGTCAAAAATTTTCATCATATCAATGATAGTTTATAGCATAGATAACGGATTTACAGAGAAGTGATTAGTTTTCTTCTACAATCACTTCCTCCGTTTAACTTTTTCATTATTATTATTATTATTATTATTATTATTATTATTATTATTATTATTATTATTATTATTATTATTATTATTATTATTATTATTATTTTCTAAAATTCGGTACTATCAAAAACTTGTCAATATAAAAGTTGCAGATAAAATGCTGAAAATGTATAACAAATCTAAGCGTATTTTATATTTTATGATTTGACAAAGTTATTTTGTTCAACGTCCTGTCACTCTCCTTTGTTTTTGTTTCTCTTTTTAGGTGTGTTCGTAATTATATAATACGTAGCACCTATAGTGGTCGTTCAGTCCGTCCGTCTGTCTGTCCGCATATAACAACGCAAAAACTACCCAACCGAATCGTTTGAAATTTAAAATACATAATTACTACATAATTTTGTCGAGTCATTTCAAATTTTATGAAAATCGGATGGATAGATCAATTACAGGGACAATCAAAAGTATTCCATTACATTACGGTCAATGGGAAAAAAAGTTTCAAATGCATTTTAATCGTTTGAAATTTAAAATACGCAATTATTACATAATTCTGTCGAGTTATTTAAAATTTTTTGATAATCGTGTGCATAGATCAATTACAGGGGCAATCAAAAGTATTCAATTACATTATGGTCAATGGGGGAAAATTTCAAATATATTCTATACGTTTGAAATTTAAAATACATAATTATTACATAATTTTTTCGAGTTATTTCAAATTTATGAAACTCGGATGCATAGATCAATTACAGGGGCAATCAAAAGTATTCCATCACATTACGGTCAATGGGGAAAAAAGTTCCAAATGCATTTTAATCGGTTGAAATTTAAAATAAGCAATTATTACATAATTCTGTCGAGTTATTTCAAATTTTTTTTATAATCGTGTGCATAGATCAATTACAAGGGCAATCAAAAGTATTCAATTACATTATGGTCAATGGGAAAAAAGTTTCAAGTATATTCTATACGTTTGAAATTTAAAATACATAATTATTACATAATTTTTTCGAGTTATTTCAAATTTTATGAAAATCGGATGCATAGATCAATTACAGGGACAATCAAAAGTATTCCATTACATTACGGTCAATGGGAAAAAATGTTTGAAATGCATTTTAATCGTGTTACACTCATGCGAACTTAATAAAATTTATATGCAACTATAAAGTACATATTATAATATACATCTTACATAATTTGTGGTGCAAAGAACATTTGTTATTGATTTACAAGGCCACACAAAAGTATTCCACTACATAATGGTATAGGGAGAACATTGTTTGATGAGCGTTTTAATTGTAATTCACTATTTACAATGTTATAAGATTGATATATGGAAGTAATATTTTTAAAACTTCGTTATCGTTCGAACACACCTAATTTGCTACGCTTCACGTGCAATTTCCAACTTGTTTTTATTTCTGTAAGAGTGGGTACTATCAAAAATATGTCACTATAAAAGTTTTAGATAATTAAGAAGATTTGTAACAAATTTAAGTGGATTTGACATTTTGTAAATCGATGAAGTTATTCATTTTTTTCTTAAAACTTATTTATTTTTTCCCCATAAGTTCATTTTAAATCAAAAATTTTTTGACATAAATTTTTGGCGCTTTTCCTAAAAGTAATAATTTTAAACTGATTTGATATATATTATGACTAAAGAGTTATCGATTTTTTTTTTTTGTTTCCACAAAAAATACTCCCTATTTCCACCCCCACTCCCTGGTCTGATTTATTCCATTAACGAACTTGACCGAGATTTTCTGTCTCTTGATTTTACGCATCAGTTTTTAAAAGATTGATGCAGAATTATGGAAATAATGGTGTCTATAAAATATGACATACACAGAGATACATCTCTCTGTATATACAAAATTTAAAACTCGTGATAAAGGTTCGTGGTTACAGGGATCATCACTGGCGTAGGTATGCAAAAATGTTTCTGAAATTCCAACATAGGGAAGAATGTAATAGGTAATATTTCTTACGAAATCTCATAAAAAGACTAGACAAATTTTAAGAAGTGGTATCTACACAATAGCATGCAATTTTTGTTCAGGTAACTAGGGTATTATCCATTTATTTAGTGAAAAATACAGCGTGCCTTGAATTAGAATTCGGATTTTTGTCAATACTTTTAACTAAAACGAAGAAGAGTGGCCTTTTCTAATGAAAAGTAATCATATACATGATGATGATTGGACCGATGCGATCGTAAAGATACTAAAGTCGTACATTGAACCCTCAATAACAAAAGGTAAAAATGTTTCCTGTTTAAAGATCGGTCAACTAAAATGCAGGACAGTCAATGGGCATTGTAATTTAAAACACACTGTTTACAGTGTATGCAATAAATGACATCCTTATCGAGAGAGAGGTGGGATATTGATGCTTAAAACAAGAGAGAAAACTACGTAAGGCTTTTTAAAAGAATAAAATCTGTATTAACACCAACCGCTCTAGATTTTATTCCTCAAAAACCATAACGTAGTTTTCTCTCTTGTTTTAAGCATCAATATCCCATCTCTCACTCTAAGGGTGTCGTTTATTATATACACTGTAAACAGGGTGTATCAAATTACATTAGTGAAGCTGGTCGCACCATTGAAATCAGATTGAAAGAACATGAATATGTATTCAAGACCGGCAATTTAAACTCCAAATTATTTGACCATGACCTTGATCTCAGATCACATCCCGGATGTTTTAAATTCTATTAAAATTGACTCGAATTGCAATAATCACGCAGGTAGAGATTTTCTATCAAGATAAATCTTCTGCAAATCGCTTTTGAATTTTTTTATTTTATTTAAATTACGAACTATGGTTAACTCTGAGTTAGTGTAAGAAATCCTTGCTAAACGACTACTGTATTTTTGAGAGAAGAAATACACTATAACACAATTTTTTTACGGCAAATTTTAATTTAAAATAAAAATTTAAAGATTTAAAATTTAAAGTCCCATCTAATTTTCTTTTAACCTTAATTCTAATGCTTAAAAGCAGTTTATCCCTGATAATTTTCTTTTCCAGCAATACACCTTATTTCACTCATGTCCATAAATTAAGGATAATCCCAGTTTCAGCAAATAAAGACACGGAAACAAAACAAACGTGACTTACTCGTCAAGTCCATATATTAAACAAAAGAAAAAGAACAAAATCGATGGTATATGCGTGATAAAATTCATAAAATCTACAATTATTGCTCCCTAGGTCAATTACAAAAATTACCCCCCCCCCCCCTTAAGAAAACTTAACATTATATGGTTGGTATAATAGTTAACAAATTGTATGCCACCCAGATGATGAAATACAGTCCGAACAATGTCTACGCACGCTCAGTATCAAATTATCAAGCTGATTTGGGGGAAGATTACTTCAATCAGCAAGCAATGCGCTCCGATGTTCCGACACACATGTAGGAGGTGGTTGACGAGCTGAAACCCGTCGGCTAAGCATATTACATACATGCTCTATCGGATTCAAGTCAGGCAAATATGCCGGCCAATCCATATAGGTGATAGGCATTCAGCTTGAAGGCATTCATTTACGATGTTTGCTCGGTGAGGGTTGCCGTTATCATCCATAAACCCAAATTCCAACCCCATAACACCACTAAAGAAATGTACATGTTGTTCCAGAATGATGTACCGATAAATTTGGCCTGACATGTTTCCGGTTTGAACATGTAGATCTGTTCTGGAGCCCAGTATAATTCCACCACAAACGAGCAATCCTACACCACGGTAGCGATGTCGTTTAATGATGTTGTCCTGGTGGTAACGGGTGCCTGGCGTTCTCAATATGAAAGTCCGATGTGAATCAGACTGCAAACTAAACCTGGACACGTTGGAAAATTTTACATAAGCTCACTGTGACGATATCCACATTGCATGTTCTCTACTACAGGCTAACCGCAGGCGACAGTGTGTTTCTGTGAGTGGAACACATCTAACAGGTCTGCGAGCATATAGACCAATACTTCCCTAACGTCTGTACACGGTTTGCCTTGAAACAGTAGTACCCGTGGCAAAAGATAGCTGACAAAACAGATCTCATGCTGTGCTCCGTCTGTTTCTTTTGACAGTTAATGCCAAATAACGGCCTTCATTCGTGGTTGTAACTCGGGGACGACCTGTATAGTAAAGTCTATTGACATTTCCATCATCATGGAGTCGTTGCCAAATTCTAGATATTACACTTTGGTCAATTCCAAGTTCCTCGGAATTACTTCCATGTGAGTATGCCCACATTCCAGAATGCCGATAATTCTACCACGTAAAATATCATCCGCATGTGTCCTCTGTGTCATAACTGTTTGGTTTTGGACCTGAGAGACTTAGAAAATGATTGTTAGCAGTTTTACGTCTTTCCCACCGCTCCTTATATACGACTCTCTCACACTTTCGTCATTGTGACATACTATCGGCGCCATCTAGTGGTTTTCTGAAATTTGCATATTAGTCTTGAAGATGTGTGTGATAATTCTGAAAGTGAAATTTTTACTTTGGAGTTTGATTTCCATGTGATTCTGAATTATCCTTACTTTATGGACATGAGTGTATTTTCGGTTATCATTTTAGGACGCTCTATTTAAGATTGAAAAAAAAAACTTACCTAGCGCAATTCTTATTTTTGTGGTTTTAACTAATGAATCTAGATAGCCACTCCTTTCTAGCGTCATAGTGCCCAGATCCTTTTTAAACAATTAAATTATATCAAACCACCCATTCTCGTATAGCAAAATGGAGGAAATAGCTTGAGTTACGCCATTTAATAAGTCGAGAGTAGCGAAATTCCGTGACTTTTGGACCCACTGATTTGCCAACAAACATGCTGTCCAAACACTGAACAGTGTAGGGTCAGGTTTTCAAAGAACATGTATGAAAAGGATTATAAACTAGGTCCCATAAAATAGACTGTTTCTGTTGCCTACCAACATCAGAAATGCTTTCCTCGCGTAATAGTGACGACACAAAACGTTAGTCGCGGATGCTGCAAACCCAAAACCTTCTTCTATGACATACAAGTTAATACTTTCAGAAAAATGGAACAATAGCAGCGTCACTGATTAGATAACTTACACCAAAATTTAACATGCAACAACTTATTTAAATTCTAACTTAATATGAACTTTGATAAAAATTTATGCATTTGATCCTGAGGTACGGCTATTATAATAATCATGAACAATGATGCATAGCAGTGCCCCCTGTTGAGCGATTTACTCCAAATACTAAAGAATACTCTTTTATATCAGGGACTAACTGAATATAAAGTTTGATGATAATTCGTGCATTACATCCTGAGATAGAGCTATTGCGAAAATCCAGAAATAATACCACATAGCAGCGCCGCCTGTTTAGCGACGTTCTCCAAAAAATAAAGAATACTCATTTGTATCAAGTACTAATTGAATCTGAAGTTTGATGAAAATCCGTGCATTAGTTCCTGAACTAGAGCTACAATCGAACCTCGATACATTAACCTCAAGGGGAATTTAAAATTTTGTTCATGTTAACTGTAATTCGTGTTACCAATATCAGATCTTTTTGCATTTGTTTTTATACGGGACTATGAAAACTGTTCATATTAAAAGTAATTCATGTTAAGCGTGTTTATGTTAACAAGGTTTGACCGTATTGTGATAATGATGAATAATGCCACATAGAAGCTCCAGCTTTTGGGAGATTTTCACCAAAACTTAATCAGAACCATTTCATCTCAAGAAGTAACTGAATGTGTGAAGTTTTATAAAAATCCGTTCATTAGTTCTTGAGATATAGCTGTTGTGGAAATCCTAAAAAAGGCAGTTAATAGCGCCACTTGTAGGTCGATGTGCACCAAAAGCTAATCAGATCCAGCTTGTATCAAGGTCTAACAGAATCTTAAGTTTTGTGAAGATACGTGAATTAGTTCTTCAGATAAAGCACCCATAAAATTTACGTCACACACAAACAGATATTTTGTAAAAAACATGTTATTTGGAACTTCTGACTTCTAAAACGCGTAAATCCGTTAAAAACTGGAATTTGAAAATTTTCACGAATCCAAAACTTCTTTCTGAGTTTTGATTTATAAAAATTAACCCAATATGAAGAAAAGATACATTTATGTGAGCTGTTCACATGTGCCCCAGTCTCCTCCACTTGATAAATGTGTTACTTATTTTACACTCATTGCCATAAAAATTTGCGCACCAAGAAATAATTGTGGGATCGTAACGAAAATTGGCATGAATGTACATATCAAGCAGATATGAAGATGATTAGAAATGCAAGGTGATTGGGCATTGCGTAATGCCACTAGAGGGCGTTGAACTTCGCCCTTCTTGGAGTATAAAACTGGTAAGCTGAACTTGTCTGAGTGTACCTTTTCTTTTGCAAAGGAAACGCTGAGGTAGACATGCCGATACGCAACCATCGAAGACAATATCAGCAGCTGTTAGAGCTGGGGAGGTGAAGAATCATCGGGATGATGGAAGCTGGGTCGTCAGCTCGGCGCGTATCTCATCAAGTAGGCCATTTTGATTTTACTGTGAGGAGGTCTAGGGACCAGTGGACTGAAGAGATGTCATTAACACGACTACCAGGCTCGAGATGCCCTCGACAGACCAGTCGTCGAGAAGACCGTCACATTATACGAAACGCATGCGTAGAGCCAACTGCCTCATTGGCTGCTAATCAGAAACAGGCAGCCAATGAGGCTACAGACCTCTGTGTCTTTCTGAACCATCGCAAGGCGCCTGGCTGAAAGACATCTGGTATCGCGGCACCCATTACGTGTGCTGCCAATGACACCCCCTCACCGACGCCTCAGTTTGGTGTCGTGTCGCGCACGACGGGATTGGACTGCAACGGAATGGAACCAGGACGTCTTCAGCGACGAGTCTAGATTCAATTTGAGCAGCGATGACAATCGTGTTCATGTGTGGAGGCTCCATGGTGAACCCCTCAATCCTGACTTCACTTTACAGCGACACACCGCTCCTATAGTTACACGGTCACCCCTAATATTGATCCGTGGCACAATGACAGGTCAGCGGTACGTCCAGGACATCCTTCAGCCACATGTGCTGCCACTAATTGTAGGGCTCCCAGGAGCCATTTTTCAGCAAGGCAATGCTCGGGCACACACAGCAAGGATGTCACAAGCCTACTTCCGCCACATTACCACCCTTCCCTGGCCTGCTCGATCACCAGATTTGTCACCAATCGAGCATATCTGGGATCATTTGGAATGGCAAGTTGGACACCTTACGAGTTTAGTTGAACTCGAGTTGCGTTTGCAGCAACTGTGGAGCGAGATGTCTCAGGACTTCTTACGGAACTTGTATGCATCAATGGCCGCTTGTATCCCATCGTGCATTCGCGCTAGAAGGTTTCCAACAGATTACTAAAATTTCCATTCATTTACACTTTTTTCTGGAATAAATGATCCTTTTTCTTTGGTTTTCTAATCACTTACTTATCTCACAGTATTATTTACGCATGCAAAATTTCGTTTCATTTGGACGTCTTTTTCTTGGTGCGCAAATTTTTATGGCAATGAGTGTATTTTCATGTTTCTTATAATTAATGAATTATGGAATTTTTAAGTTAGGCAATTTTTATACTATACTCTCCTTAATGAAAAAAATGGTACTCTGGTGCTATTTTATTTTCAAGTGTACAGAACGCGTTTATTAAATGTGCGGAGTAAGTGTAAAGGTTTTTGAAATAATAAAGTTAAAATATATAACTTATAAGAAAAATAAACCTTCCATACGTGTTCTAAAAAGAAGTTTTTATCCTTTATTTCTTTTATTTATCTGAGATATATGAATCCGTTTTAATACATATGGCTGATTTATATGCAAAACTTTCTCAATATGATATGAAGGATTAAGTTATTAAAAGTGGATAAAGCAATGGATTAAAAAGCTATCAGAATTTTAGACGAGTATCGCGACGAAATATCTCATTATTTAGTATTATTTTTTAATAGATGCACGGAAATAATTATTTTTGGAAGCAATGTAACTTTCTCAGTATATTTAAGAGAAAAAACGGACGTAAAAAAGATAAAATACTTTAAACTTAATTTATATTTTATTAGAATAAAGTGCCTTTATTTTCAGAGGCATAGCAATTCATTAATTACAGGAGAAGTTCAAGTGGTCATTTTTAAATTAATTGAAAATATAAGATTTTACAGGATAATCAAAGTGGGATTTTAAACAGATTATCAGTTCCATTATCACAAAATACATATTTAAATTATTTTAGGTATAAGAATTGAGACCGTAGAATGAAACTTAGATAAAAAAAATAATAATAACAACGTATGAAATCAATTTATATTCGAGATGAAAATCCAACTTCGTTATTTAAATGACTAGATAGTGTCATCAGGCTGAATTTATATCATGTAGCAGGCTAAAATCTCCCCCTCCTATTTTATTTTTCTTTTTAAGATCGCCGACTAGGTTACTACTCGCCCAGCTATTGCCCAGCTGAACGGATTAAATCCTGGCAACGGAAAGTTTTGACTGATCACCTCTTAGTGGAGATCGAACCGAGTAGCTTTTAGGCCACTGTAGCTGCAGTGTTTTATGTTATTTTAGTTTCTTTTCCTGAGTTGGCTAATTGCTACCTAATATTGAGACAATGTATAGAACAACGATATCATTATTGTTGAAGTGAGATACTGGAGGATTCTGAGCCAAAAGAGGTGCAGGATAATGGAGAGGACAATTTAGGAAAGGGCATGAGTAATTAGCTAAATAATAATAAAAAGTGTATGCCGCGTAATATCATGTTACACCAGAAACGTGGTTAATTTTGGACTGATTTTCAGGACAAATTATCTTATTGAAGAGGTAGATAGCACCACGCCCTTCAGCGTAACGACTATTCTGTTTCATACCACGAACCAAGCTTTTTCTTGTTTCATCTTTTTGGATCATGAAAATTTCAAATTAGCTTTTTCATTTATATTTTAACACATTGAGTGCCAAGTCTATTTTGTCTGTCTTCCCGTTTGCCCCGCAAAATAAGATTCCCGTTACACAATTTACACAGCATTAGTTACCGATGACTTATGCAGTCTAAACGGAATGTTCCGCGTCAGTCACCATCAACTGACGTAGCAATCAACGTGTTAATATATTAATTTAATTTGTCCTGACGATTGTAATTCATCTTTTTTCCGGGCAGTTTGACATTATTTTGCGATTTTATCACTTTCTTTTTTATCTGTCACTTCTTCTTGGGATTAGTCACAGATATGAGATTTGTAACAAATGTATTTTATTTTTGTATTCGAGGATAGCTACTTATCTTGCTCATTAATTCCCTTCAGATACTTGCAGTATGGCTTTTCTCAAATATAGTTTATATATATTTTTTGGTACATATATCTGCTTGTTGTGCTATAAGATGGAGCCTATGCATGCTACATAGTTGTCTATTTCTTAGTGATGTCTGTTATCACTGTTTAATTATACTCTATTATCTTATACAATTTGTTGTTTTAACTTTCTGTCTTAGTGATTTTTTTTTTCAAATGCGCTCCTTAGGTCCCAATCTTCGTGTTATATTATTTGCTGTTATTGATTAGCCTGTTTATTATCATAATGTCTGTAAATGTGCTCTTTATTACTAAGAGCACATCAAACTCACATCAAACTCATATTACTCAGGGCACTAAATGAAACTGCACCGCGATCTTTGGATTTTTGTGCTTCTAGGAATTAGTTTTTTTTTTCTTTTTTTAATTTTTTTCACATAGTGCATTTTTTGAATATTATGAAGAATTTCTTTACAAAACATTTTTATGATTTTTATTTTGTAAGCTTACGTTTCAGGACCATACTTAAATTGAGGGAAAAGCGGCGATAAGAAAAGATTTGGATCATATTATTGTGGAATTATGCTAGTTTTGTTTATTAGCCACCTGATCACTGCTTTGTCTTTCGTTTTAACATGTTTGTTGTGTGCTAGGTGTTTATGTCACAGTTCTTCATTGTTGGGTGTGATATTTACTAGATGGTATGCTTTATTGATAAAACAGGCTGCGAGCTAGTGTTTTAATGAGTCGAGAGTCCCAAATTCACATTTCGGTATTACATTCAATGTGAATTTGTGTAGGAAAATCGCCGTAACTTGTATAAATTAGGGAAAGTGGCTGGAATATTATTAGTCTGTTCTTGTATATAATTGGAAAATAGATATGCGTCAATCTCTCTGTGTCCCTGTACTTCCACTTACAGTGCTTTTTTTTGTCAGTTCTTTCAAATATTTTTTCAGTTTGGATATTAAATTTTTTATGTAGAATAAATTGCTTTGTGTGGTATAAAGCTATGTTGTTATTCCTTGACTGTCTACATGTTCTGTAGCCTGCTGATTAGAAGTATGTTGTTTGACAGTTTTGTCATTAATTTGGTCTATTGTACTGCTACCTGGTGCCTCAAATAATGTCTGATGATTTTAAAATCTACTAAATTGCGAACGGCGGCAGATATTTTTAAAAATCTTGCAGGAGGGTTATGAATGATCTCAGGAGTTTTTTTACTGTGATTCTTGGTTTTACTTCGAATTTCAAACAATAGATGGCTCTGACAGCGACTGGCGCTCAGTGTAGGCAGAAACTGACGTCACTCAGCATTGTTGCGAAAGAAGGAGATTATTTATTTTAGTGCATATTTTTAGTGTGGGTATCATTCACCAGTGCAATCCTGCTCTTGGGCCCCGATTCCGAGCACATCCGATATGATTTTAGTGGAATGCATTGTTGCAGGCAACAGCACATTCTTCTGAATTCATACCGAATGAGTTCAGAATCGGACTCTTAGAGAAAGACTTGCAAAATCTCTTCATTTAGTTTTGAAAAACGATGCATAAAATATTCTTTAAATTCGACCACAAAAAGTAATTTTAACCGGGAAAATAAAATTTCATAAGCTTAAAATCGCCTGCAAACTCAAATAGTGCTTGTTAAATTCATGACCAATTCTGAAAGCTGTTCTCCGCTATTAAAGAATTTGTTGTTTCTGCTGCAACACACATTCCATTGAAATCATATCGAATGTGTGCGGAATCGGGGCCTAAGAGCAAGATTGTACTGGCGAATGAGACCCACTCCATAGTATTATCCTCCTTCTTTCCAAGAGTCCAAAAGGTTTGCCTATTGTTAACAAGAAATGCGATTCGAAGCCTACCAACATATCGCCAAATTGAAATAAAATCGTTATAGTTTAATATATTTATAAGAAAATAGTCTACAATTATATATTGTATAAAAATGAAGACACATGTGCTTATTAACATTTAAATTATTTTATTTTATTTTTTCTTTGATGAAAAAAGTCAGATTTTCTTTTAAACAGAAGAGTTAGCCCAAATCCTGAGTGGAAGAATCAGAACTCAATTTCAACCCAAAACATTTAAAGTCCTTTCTGATGAAATCAGACCCATGACAAAAAATTTTTGCTTGAACCAGACTCAGCTCTAACTACGCATCAATTCTAAATTACGTCAGTTTTGGCCTCGACTGAATGCCAATCAGTGTCAGCGCTCTCCATTACTTGTGATTAAAACTAAAATTAAGAAGCACATTAAAAAACTCCTGACAACATGCATAACACTTCTGCAATTTTTTTTTTTAAATATCTGTCACCGTTTGCAAGTTATTGAATTTTAAGATCATCGGTCATTTTTAAGGCACCCTGTAATATTGAATAGTTTGCTTAGTGTTTCTACTGACAGATTTCAGTTTGAACGAATACTGTACCTGTGCCTTGTTTTGTTGATCCATTTAGATGCCTTTAGTAGGGGGAACTGGGGGACACTGATACAACTTTAAAAAAAAAAATTTTGGGTGTCTAGAAAGCAGAAATTTCAAGTTATTTTTCTATGTAATGTCAGCAAAACCTGTGTAGTTTGTTATAAAAATGTACAATTGTTGTTTTACATATTATTTTTGCATATAATTTTAAAAAAATCAAAAAAGTAATTTGTATCAATGTGCCCCATCCCCGGGGCAGATTGATACACTTTGACACGTCTGGGGAAAATGGAGAAAAAATAACACCAATGCATATTTTTCATAGAAAAATAGAATAGAAACCATTTTATATATATTTATAGACATTAAAACCGCACATAATTTATTTGTTAGCGATATTAAAGCAATCAAAATGAAATGTATATTGGCCTGATGTTCTGGCTGTTCCTTGTCTGTTTGTTGGCTGTGGTAACTTTGTCATATCTGGCACTTCAACCCCAGAATTATCTTCTTTCTTAGGAAAGGTGAAAGAATTACCAGGTTTTCTGTTTATAAATCGGTTTACAAACAGAAAATAAAAGATAATTATATTAAAAATTATGTTTATAATATAATTATCCTGTACTATTCTGCAGCTTGTTTCTCTTACTTAACATTTCTCATGTCGATAATACTTTTTTCTCTGGAGAATCGATATAAATTTGAAATTTGCCAGGCTGCCATCCATTTCTTTTGTTAATTCTACTAGCACTAGATATTGTGTAAATTTGTACGTCTTCTGTTTGCAAAAATACTATAAAATGTTCTAATATAAAAAAAATTAGAGCTATTTCACTTCAATAAAAACTAATAGTAGAAATTTTTGATGAAAAATGGTTGAATTAAGGAGTGTATGGTAAAAATAAAATAAAAGGCAATGAAAAAATGAACTAGAAAAGGATTTAGAGTGTATCAATGTACCCCGATAAAGACTGTATCAATGTGCCCCATACAGCCATTTTGAATAAAATGAGTCGCAAATCCAACACTTCATAATTTATTTAACTATAAAGAATGAGGAACTGATAAAAAGTAGCTGTACTTGCCAGGGAGGGTATTCTTTTCGGTTGAAAATACTGGAACAGTTGTATAATACCATTTCAATTGTATAACTCAAATTTACTTTTGACCTACAAAAACAATTAATCACCCATCTCATTTCATCAAACTATTGAATCATTCCAAAACTTTCTGTATGTAGTTAATTTCACTAGTATCACCTTTTGGAATTGTTGTGAAACTTCCTCTAATGACCCTGTGTGCTGTATAGGGGGTGTATCAATGTGCCCCAGTTCCCCCTATATGACAGGAAACTCCTATGTGAAAGCACAGTTATTGACCGTATGATATGTTCATCTCGAAACGTTTTTTCTCTTTATTGATCTAATTTTTTCCTATAGTTCTGGGGTTATACCCGACAAGAATCCGAAAGGTTTGCCAATTGTTAACAAGAAATGTGATTCGAAGCCTACCAACATATCACCAAACTAAAACAAAATCATTATAGTTTAAAACATTTATAAGAAAATAGTCTACAATTATATCTTGTATAAAAATGAAGACACATGTGCTTATTAATATTTAAATTATTTTATTTTATTTTTTCTTTGATGAAAAAAGTCAGATTTTCTTTTAAACAGAAGGGTTAGTCCAAATCCTGAGTAGAAGAATCAGAACTCAATTTCAACCCAAAACATTTTAAGTCATTTCTGATGAAATCAGACCCGCGACAAAAATTTTTTGAACCAGACTTTTTGAACCAGACTCAGCTATAACTGTGGGTCGGATCGTATTCCGGAAAAAGTCGGATAAGAAGATTCGACATCGGACTTCATTTCAAAACCGCGAAAGTACCTCCACGCTCTTCATTTTCTAGTAAGTGTGCTAACAACTTATTTGTGAGATTCTTTTACGGCAGTCAAAGTAGTTAATATAAATAATTAAGAAAACTAGTATTCATCCATTTTCAAGAATATATTTTAGTTAAAAGAGTTTCTGAAATAAAAATTGAAATCAAGAAATACTGAAATAATTTAATAAAAATTGGAAAATTTGATTCAAAACAGAATTCGATTTCACATTTCATCTAACTTTTTACAGCAAATTTATGTTTTTAAATAAATTTATTTTATAGAAAAACATATGCAGCACTATGGAAATGACGAAATAATTCATATTATACGGCGGTGAATGGCGCCATACATCTTTTTCTTTTTATCGCACTCAAACAAAATGCTTTGAACTTTAATAAATCATTTAAAAATATATTTCAGCGCAGAAGTGGGACAAAATTTTCTTTTCTTCAAACATTTTTTTCAAAAGAAGATTTTATTTATTTTTAAACAACATCGGAAGAAGAAATATTCTTTAGAGTTTGTTAGTTATATTTTCAATGTGAATCATTTTTATTCATGTGCAAATAATTTCACTGTTGAACAGAAAAATAGAAGATTAAAGTGTCACTAAATCTAGAAAAGTATAGGTCTAATCGAAGTAAAATATATTTTACACGAGCGCAGTGATCTTGACAGTGCAAATGAAGCAGATTTAGAGTGATATTTATAATTTTAAAATTACGTAATTTATCCGGAACAAATCATGAAAAAAAGAAAAATAATTAATTCGTGTATTTTATTTTTTGTGTAACGTAAAAAATATTAGATATTAACACAATTTTATTCAATATTGCTTTTTAAATTTTTAATATCCTTTGTCTAAATGTTTGTGATCACAGGGCAGCCAAGGCACATATTTAAAAAATACAAGTAAAAAAACAGGTAAAATAAATAAATCCAATTTGTTCTTAAAATAGAAATTTTAAAAAATGTAACAATATTTTAAAAAATCATCAGAAAATATACTTCTAAAACACAATTTTTTGCTGGAAAGAGTGATAATCTATTCTTGATTTAGTAGCTTAAAAATACAACCTAAAAACAACAACAACAACAACAAAAAAGAACTTTTAGTAAATATAACGAGTCGGAAATTTTACTTCAAACAAAGCAAACGAGTTGCATTTTACTATAACTAGTCTTATACAAATTCAGATCTTACTGCAATAGTTGTTGCACAGCAAAGATTCTGTAACGATTGTGCATTTAAAATTTCAAATCATTTGTTTGAATAGTTTATTTCACTTTAATAACTGATAGATGGACGGACTGGATGACGATTACAGATGTTACGCATTTATATAATAACGAATGCACCTAAAAATAATTTGAATAATTATTTAAAAATTAAAATTACTTAATACAGTGCATGTTTTAATTTTTTAAGTAATACATTGGTTGTATATACAGGGTGTCCAACAAATAAGACCCTGATCTCAAAATTAAATTTCTCAAAAGCAAATATCGATAGAATTACGCGATAAACGGTTTGTTTATTAGGTAAGCAGTAAAAATCTTATACAGAAGTTTCAAACGGTGAATATTTTGAAAACATCGTATTCTGATTGCAAAGAATACTTTATTTAATATTTTTCTAGCCTTATGTTGATTGCAGAGAACGAGTTTTTGATCTTACAGTGCTATATTTTAACGATTTTTGGAACTAAATTTTTGAAATTCCGAAATTCCTAGAATTTTGTTCGGAAAATCAAAGCACAATCTTTTCAAAATATTCACCGATCGAAACTTCTGTGTAAGATTTTTACAGATTACCTAATAAAGAAATCATTTACCGCAATTTTATCGATCTTTGTTTTTGAGAAATTTAAATTTGAAATAAGAGTCTTCTTTGCTGGACACCCTGTACTTTGTTTGTATATACTATGTAAAATACTATACATTGTATATACTGTATTGCTGGGAAAAATTATTTATTTTTCCTAATAAAAAGAAAAGAGAAAAATGGAAGACAACTTACAACAGTAAATTCTTAGCCCAGTTTCCGAAAACTATAAGAGATTTGTTTTTCGAAAAGAAGTAAAAATGTAAAAACGATTATCTTCCTATTTAAAGTAGTTTTACTTATTTATTATTTGTTGGAAACGTCAAAATCATACATCCCAAATCTCATTCTTGCGCAATGTATCTGCATGCATATAACGCATGCGGGCATATTATACAAAATTTATGTGCATTACAATCGATGTCATTTCTTATCACGTTACTTGCAAATGCATATTAAGTTCATTTCGACGATGTTTGGCAAAATTCAATAAGTTTTCAATTGCTGAAGCTTGTATTGAAGTGTTCAAATAATATTTAAGTGGCAGTTAAGATAAAAAGAAAACTGTGGAGAAGCTATGCTTGATAAATAAAACAGCCATTCAATGTACACGAATCTCTGAAACTAATATTGTATTTAGAAAAACTCTTTTTGTTAGCATTTAATATAAAAAGTTCTGAAATTTTATGAATTTGTAGAATTTAGTGTATATGTAGATGAATAGATTTTCTAAAAGCCAAATGCTCTGTAATATAGAAATAAAAAATAAATTAAATAATTAATTAACTGCACACATTAAATACCTTGTCAGTCTGAATCTGAATTAATTAATTTTTAGGATCATTCGACTCGATTTTATAGTGCGCATTTTTTTATTATGCGTACTTCACTGATTAAAGTTGATTAATTCTTTCATTATTATAATTTTGATGCAATAAAAGTGCTGCGTTTTTAATAAAGTCATCTACCTGTATTAAATTTTACAGTCCAATCTCTTTTTTTTCCCTAAAATATATTTATATTTAATAAGCCACATTTTACATTAAAACATAATCACGTTTCATACAGCCATTTTGACAGTTTGTAACGTACTTACATATCACACAGCTGAATCAGCCTGAAATGTTTATTCATACGTTACAACGAAGCTAGCATAGAAATCAATCTGTAACAATGAGCAAGGGTGTAACATTTTTTCCAACTTTTATACATGCATGAAGTCTAAAGTTTAATCACGAAAATTTTCCGACTTGTATTTCCTGATGTTTCAACTTTAACTGTGACTGATATGTGTTAGTTTTTCTGCGCCGAGATTCATTAGCTGCATGAAGTGCAATATATTCAAGGGAAAAAGTATCGCATTTTAATGGATGAGTTACTTAGAGACTGGAAAAATAGGAAAAGCGCGTAATTTTATTAAAATATGAGTTAAAACTTTATTACTTTATTTTAGTCTATTATTATGAAAACATTAGTTGATACAATCTGGGAGTGTAAAATTTATAAAAAGAATTTTTTAAAATATATTTGTCTATTTTAATTTAGAAATTTGAAATTTTATCACTCATGACATAAGTTTTCTAAAATTCTGTTTATAATACCGTAACTCTGAGATTTTTGAGACAGTATCGACGATATATTCTGAAAAGCAGTTTTTGTTTATATATAAACTAGCAGCCTTCGCCCGCTACGCTGGTCAGTTTTTTTTAAAAGAAACTTTGAATCAAACGAAATTTTTATACCATAGTAACTTTTAGTTTTATATCGTATTTTAGACTGTCTGCCATCGCTGAAAAATCAGTCATTTAAACGGAAAGTTCAATGTTAGTCACCAGTAAATGAGGTAGGGACCAACATGTTAACAGTTTGAATCACAAAAAAATTCATTCAGCAGAACCTTTAAAATAAAGCCAACCTTTTGTAATTGGGTACATCTGATTTAAAATGTCCCCATAAATATTCAATTAAGCGATGTAGAATGCCATATTTTATTTGCTACAAAATTTCTGAAAAATTATCCAACTAACAATGTAAGTTCCATTAAAATCTATCTAGTAGAATTTAAATTATGAACGGCCGGATTAAAATTCCACTTTGCGTTTTATATATATTGAGATAATTAACTATAGCTTACATAATCATATTAACCTGATTATAGAACTCTTTTTCAAAATTGAGTATCTCTCAAACTACTGGATTTGAAAGAATTTGCTTTGTGCCATTCGATTCAGCATGAAAAAATGCACTAAGTTGATAAATAGCTACAAAAGCCGATTTTTAAGGAATTTTTTTAAAGTTCGTTCTTTTTTTACCCCGTTTAGAGGTGGAATTTTCGAAAATCCCTTCTTAGCGGCACTCGATGCTATAAGAAGTATTTTACCCCAATTTTCAAGATTTTTGGTTCGGTAGATTTTTTTGTGCTGTGATTAATACGAAATCCAGACTTTCTTTTATAGATATAGATAAGGATTGAAAATTTCAGGGTTTTGCGCCCAAGACACCGCCAAATCAGGAAAATGTGAAGTATCTCACGAACTACTGAACTTAAAAGAATTTGCTTGATACCATTCGATTCAGCATGAAATAATACACTAAAATATATTATCAGTTAAAAACAACGACAAAAGACGATTTTAAAGGAATTTTTTAAAAATTCGTTCTTTTTTTAACCCCTTTAGGGGTAGAATTTTTGAAAATCCCTTCTTAGCGGCACTCGATGTTATCAGAAGTATTTTTACACCAATTTTAAAGATTTTTGGTTCGGCAGATTTTTTTTGTGCTGTTATTAATACGAAATCCAGACTTTTATATATATATATATAGATTAGAACTCTTTTATATGCACAGACGATAAATTTTCGCAACAATTGATTTCTAGTTATCGTATGTAGGAGAAAATGGATATCATACAAGAACATTATCCGACAGTGATTTTCAATCACTTTAAATCGGGGCTAAATAAAAAAAAAATGCTTTTAAAATCTGCAATTAGCATATAAAAATTAACCTGAAATCCATTTCTCGGAAATCCTCTGTGTTCCATTTCGAGCCACTCTATTAAGGCGCTTTACTAAGTCATTGAAAAAGACCCGGACGATAATGTAAAGTCTGTAGGGGCGTTATTTTCAAATACAGTCGAGTCTCCCTATAACGAAACTCCATACATCGAATTTCTCTATATAACGAAATTTTAGTAGGAACGGCCCCCTTTTCGCATGATTACATTAAAAACAGACTCTATATAGCGAAATATCTATCTCCATATAACGAATTTTTTCATAAATTGGTCTTTATTCAGTTTTAAAAAGCTTCGAAATCATATGGAATCAATTTTCCATCACTTATTTGTGATTTATCGTCAGTGCTGAGGGTTTTTTTTATTACTTCCCGCCGCGTTCTTTAAATCCAACAAATTCATCCCACCTCCTACACCCTTCTCAAAACAGTGTCAATTGGATTGATAGACATTTAAGAGAGGAATCAATGAGAGGCACATAAGAGAGGCCTTCAAATGAAGGGAAATGTTAACTACAATTTTTCATTCCTTGCTAAAATAATAATTCCTTGCTTAAACAACTTTAAAATCAAAGCAACAAAAAATTACAGATTTCTTCGTCTGAAATTAATGCAAGTCTTCCTTATTTGATTTTCATTAAGCTTTCAAGTAAATGTCTGTTCTCTTTTTTGAAATGGCTTAAATAATTAAGAAATAAAATGTTAGGTTAGTTTTTACTTTTAAACATTTCAAATTGTTAATTCAAAAGATCAAAAATAATATTTGTTCAAATTTCACATATTAAATACGATTTTTAACGTCATTTTTTACACATCGAATTTCTCTATATAACGAATTTTTTACTGGAACGGAGGATTTCGTCATATAGAGACTCGACTGTATATCGATCAAATTTTATTGTTTTTTTTTTTTTTGTGATTTTTTTGCATAGGATAGCTGAGGAGTTTCCACAATTGGGCTTGTTTATATATTTTTGGATTTTGCTTACATTCTTTACGTATTAGGAAAGTTGCAGTTTCAGAACCGGTTAAAACCGATTCGTAAAATTAAAGTAATTTTTTTTTTAAATCTGAAACCAAAATTGAAGAAGTAAAAACTACCCCTCTTGTAGAACGTCTTCAGCTATTCTATGAAAAAAAAACACGTAAAAATATTAAAATTTGATCGAGATATTTGAAAATAACGCCTCCGTAGACTTATTATTATGATCCGGATCTTTTTCAGTGACTAGAGTTGCGTCTTATGGTTTACAGAATTTAAAAGAAGTAGAAATTCTCTTTTGTGTGATGAAGAGACATAGTCCAGTCATTTAAGCTTAAATTAGGTAAGAATCTCGGAATTCGAGATACCAAGCTGTAAGTCTGTAAATACTTGTATATTGACACCCTAAAAGTTGTCTCAAAACCTACATATGGTAGGGTGTACGCAACTATTAAATTCCAAGGTCAAAGGTCACAAAAATCGGTTTTTTGCGCTTTTTTGTAAATATCTCATTTCCTATAGGTTTTTTGCTATTTGTATTTATTATCAATATTGTAGAATACAAAATTCTCTACAAATTTTGTTTGAAAACATTTTTCATACGTCGAACCGTTTTCGAGATAGAGGGCGGAGAGCGCGCGGTCACAGCATCACTTCAGGTCAAACGGTGCCTCCGGTCGAAAACGCGCCATATATAGTTGGTGAACTATCGATAAATCAATGATTATAAATATTTATCAATTTTTATTAACTATTATATTATATTTTATCTTTTTCTTTATGCATTGTATAGTATAGTTACGACCTTCTTCTCTTTAATTCAAGTAACTGTTCTTGGTAACTACGGACGTACAATTTCAAGAAATATGACTGATTTGTGTTTTCTATGTAATAAGTCAGATTAGGGAGGTGAATCGCTTATTGAAGTAGTACGCGGTATGAAAACTCTACGAACTGCAATTGTCAAACGAAACGAAGGAAAAATTGATTATTTAAAATCAGTAACCTCTGTTAAAGTGCATGAAAAGTGCCAAAGTGTTTACATTAGTAAAAACTGTTTCCAAGCAGCAAAACGGAAACAAGAAGAAGGAGAAACTATAATTTCTTCATTTGTACTCCGTAAAAAACGAGGTGCAGTGTTTGATTTTAAGAATCAATGTTTATTTTGTGGCGAAGTTGCTGATGAGGCTGCAGAGAAAAGGAATAGAGAAAAATACAGGCGGAAGATAAAAAATGTGAGTACTCTTGAGTTCACAGATAATGTTATCAAAAAAGCAGAAGAACGTGCGGATGACTTCGGAGAATTGGTGAAAAGTCGTATAATTTTACAGTATGATTTGGTCGCTGCTGTAGCGAAGTACCATGCTGTTTGCTTTACAAACTTTTCAAATAAATCATCATCATCATCGCCTCTTGAGAAACCTCGTCAAGATAATCAAGTTACAGAAGCTATGTTAGAGATTTTCAATTACATCGAAAATAATAATGATTCTCAATTCACACTAAAAGAGCTTAAAGATGTCTTGACAGGGTATGTGCCAGATGATAAAACTATCATTACAAGACTACAACAGAAGTATTTAACCGATATCGTAATTACGAAGAAAGTTGGAGCTTTCACAATCATTTCTTTCCGTGATGCACAAGCTGATATTCTATCAAAAGCTTGGTACGAAATTAAAAAAATAGATCCTGAAGCAGAAAGGCTAAGAATTGTAGAAGCTGCAGCAGCAATTATTAGAGAAGATATCCGAACATCTATAGTTGAAACTAAATCTTATCCATCTCCTAATAAAATGTTGGATAATGTTAATCAAGAAATTCCAAAAACTTTATTACATTTCTTAGAAGAAGTCATCGTCAAAAACGGGAAAGGACAAATTGATCATTTAAAAACAAAATGTACTTCAATAAGCCATGCAATCATGGCTGCCATATGGTCATGGCTGCCATTATTTAAAAAGGCATTACAGTTCCAAAATAATTGTTGTATTTGACGGATATTCAGACTACAGTAAGAACGTAAAAGCTATGGAGCAGCAGAGAAGAACTGCTGCACGTTCAAAAACGTATAAAGTCTGTTTAGATGAAACAATGGTTGTACCAGTTACTCAAGAAAAATTCTTATAAAATCGAAATAACAAAGATATGCTCATTAATACCTTAACTAAAAAATTACAAGCTGCTGCAAATATTACTACTAAACAAGCCAGAGATGATGCGGATGTTCTTATTGTTGAAACTGCAATTGAAGAATCAAAGTCTGAAAAAACTGCAGTTATAATAGGACAAGATATTGATTTACTTGTCATTTTAATTGGGCGTACACTGTCTTACGAACAAGAAATTTTCTTTAAAAAAGTTGGGAAAGGAAATGTAAAAACGGAGATATACTCGACTAAACGTTTTGATAATTATCCTCATTCCAAAACACATATTTTATTTCTACATGCATTAAATGGCTATGACACAACTTCTGCGCTTTTTAAAAAGGGAAAAAAAATCATTTTTAAAAGTTTTTGAGAAACTGACGAATTTGGATGAACTAGCTGCAGCATTTGAGGAAGAAAATAGTTCGGCCCAGAGATTATTAGAGAGTGGAACTCAAATCTTATTGGCAGTCTATAATGCTCCGAAATCTGTGAAAAGTCTCGATCATCTTCGTTACATGCATTACGTCAAGTCTACAAAACTTAATAAACCTGTGCAGCTTTCAATTCTTCCACCAACAAGTGCAACTTCTCATCAACATTTCAAACGTGTATATTATCAAGTTCAAACTTGATTAGGGTATGATTTGGAACCCCAGGTATGGGGTTGGGTAATGCAAAACGATTTTCTGGAGCCTATCATGACAATTTTACCACCTGCTCCAGAAGATTTGCTAAATACAATTTTCTGCAACTGCAAGAGTGGTTGTGGTTCGTGATGCGGATGCAGGAAAGTGGGCTTGCAATGCTCTTTAGCTTGTGGCCAATGTAATGGGCAAGCTTGTCTCAATGCAGAGCCATATCAGAGCGACATTAACGAAGATGAAACCTTTGACCACGAAATCATGGAACAACTTGAGACAAATGTCGTTGAAGACGATAATGAAGACCAGTTTGAAATTTATCAGCAGCCGAAAGACGACGATGAAGAGGAAGAAGATGATTAAAAACATAAATTATAGTTTTTGTACCCTTTATTCCATTTTTTTACTTTTAGTAAAAATAAATGTATTGAATAGTTTTTTTTAATAAAACGATTAATTCATAATTTATTTGTTTTTTTTTCATCATGTAAGAAGTTATTAATATTATTTTAATTAGGTTAAAATTCAAATATAATTCCTATATTTTCATTAACAATTCTGCAATTACATGGACAGGCAAGTGTTGTTAAATAAATTAATACTGAATAAAAAGTGGATAGGTTAGGAAAAAATGATATTGTTTCGACCGTTTTCGACCGGAGGCACCGTTTGACCTGAAGTGATGCTGTGACCGCGCGCTCTCCTCCCTCTATCTCGAAAACGGTTCGACGTATGAAAAATGTTTTCAAACAAAATTTATAGAGAATTTTGTATTCTACAATATTGATAATAAATACAAATAGCAAAAAACCTATAGGAAATGAGATATTTACAAAAAAAGCGCAAAAAACCGATTTTTGTGACTTTTGACCTTGGAATTTAATAGTTGCGTACACCCTACCATATGTAGGTTTTGAGACAACTTTTAGGGTGTCAATATACAAGTATTTACAGACTTACAGCTTGGTATCTCGAATTCCGAGGTGAACTTACTATAATGACTGGACTAACAGGATGACCACAGTCAGATATAGTTCCAGAAAATGTGTATTAAAAATGTTAATTGATTATAATCCTGTGCATATAAAATGATAGAAAAGTAATTTAACAAGATTCCCGAAATTTTTAAGGAGCCAGTGTCTCTTAAACCCAAATACTCCAATCCTCATCAGGACTTAATTTCTAAGAATAATTCAGAAACAACGCGAAACAACGGAGAAACAGCGTGAATTATCAGAAAAATTGCAGAAAAAATTAATTTTATCAAAGGATCGCAAAAAACGCCGCGACTTTCATCAAAGAATAGCAAAAAATAGCGATTTTCGTCAAATGATGGAGAAAAAATGTGGTTTTCATTAGGGGATCGCTAAAAAAGCACGAGCTTTTCTCCTCAGAGGATTGAAAAAAAGTTGGATTCTCGTCAGAGGATATCGGAAAAAATAGGGTTTTCGTCAAACGATAACGAGAAAACTCAAAATTCGTCAAACGATGACTAATTCTAAGCCAAAAATTAGTCGCGATCTCAAAAAATTTAATCGCCACGTAGGGACTGGCGACCTTGAATCTGTTCCATAATCCACAGCTAAGCATAAATTTATTTATGAAGAATTGTATATGAAAAAAATAGTTCGTCATTTGTCTCCATAACTTAACAGAAGAAACATCTAAAAGCATAGCATATCAGAATCAGTATAATACTCCTAAAGTTGCTGAACGATGGTAGCTACCGTATTATTTCTAAAATCATAACTGATGATGAGACAAAACAAACCTTTTTTTATGTTTCAAAATGTTAAGAAAGTGAAGTGTGAGTCTTTGAAGATGATATCAAATCAAAAATGGAGAAAAGACGAGAAGCAATGTGAAAAATAATGTTAGCAGTGCTGTTCAGAAATACAGGTCTGGTCAAAACCATTAAATTAGAAGGACGCAAAACAGTTACAGCTAATTGGTACGTCAAAATTCACCAAAGATTATTGTTAGAGAATTTTTGTGTACCCATCCAATGCATCTCATTCAGCAAGGATTACGGTCGACTTTCCAGAACAAAAATCATCAATGTAATAGAAAATCCACCCTATTCTGTTGGTCTTGCTGTGGGTGACTTTTACATAATTTTTATTCTAAAACAATACATGGACGTCGTTTTCATTCCGAAGATGAAATTGATTAGACTATAAAAGGATAGTTTTTATCTTATCCAAAAAATGGATGGCTTGAGGTACTGAATCTTCGAAAAATTCACCTACACATTTTTTTAAAGTGATCGTTTATTTACTCTTGCCATGAAACAGGAAGATAAAATTGCATAATTTTGTTCGTGATTATATTATACTTTCTTAGAATTAATATATATATATATATGTATATATATATATCCTTCTATAAGTAAAAAAAAACTAGCCTTAAACAAATCTCCAGGAATGATTCCTGGAATGATGCTTATGTGTAAGGTTTCCGGAAATAAAGCGTCCGGGTGGACCACACCTTCTATGAGTCGAATAGACCAATCAGGAAAGGGCTCCGTCTATGCTTCAACCAATGAGGAGAGGGATAAATTCCAAAATTGAGTGTACACTGTTAAAAATCTGCTGCATTTTGTTGCAACGCACTCCACCGCTTGTATATAATATCTCTTATCCAACCAATGAGAAAGTTCCATTTCACGGCCAAGTAACCGTTCTCTTTACAAGCAGGGAAGTGCGTTGCAACAAAATGCAGCAGATTTTTAATAGTGTATGGAAAAAAAAGTATCGCGAAGTGATTCCAACCGGGATTACAAAGCAAAACCGAACGGAATCGCGAACCGATTCCATGGGGTATTGGCGAGCGCAGCAAGCAGGGGTAGCCTACAACTTGGAATCGCGAAGCGATTACGCGGTGGGTTGGCAAGCGTAGCGAGCAGGGGCGCGGAGCCCCCCCCCCCACTTCTAGTATAAGTATGGAGCCCAGAAGCCAAGGAGTATAAGTGACAAAATTGAAAAAAATGAGTTAAGTGCATAGACTATCTGGAAATAAGTCTATTTGTTTGTAGGTAAGAAGTTATGAGTGATTTTTTAATTATATACTGCGTTTTAGGGGTCAGTTACTTAACCTCTTTCCCAAAACTGTTAAACCTATGGATGCCAAAGGCTATAAGTACAATTGTATCCGTTAAAGTCTACAGCAGAAGAGCGACCAACAAGGCCATTTGCTTTTTTATGCATTAAATAAATGCATTTTAACTATTAGCATGTAAGAAAATCGTGCGTTAAGCATAGATTATGAAACACTTTCCAGCACTCTCTGAAATCTTTAAAAATCTTTGCTGTTTAGGGTAATAGAGTGTTATTGTCCATAGCCAAATATGTATTCTAATAATTTTGAACAGCCTTATGTTTTATCTGTCGCTTGATATATATTGCATAATGGGGAAATTTAGTTTAGCAAGAAAACGCATGACAGCTTGAAGTTTCTTTTTCAACAGCTTATACTAATAGATGGAAACACACTTGTATACTTTTGTTTATCCTGTAATTTACCTTCAACCTTTATTATACGCCAGTATTTAGCTAAAATTTAGTTCAAAGTAAAACACCTTTAAGACTACTGAAATCACATTTCCAGATATTATCAACCACAGATCACCATATATGAAATTTTGTGCGTGACTATGTATATCATTTTATCTATATTTTACAAGCATTTCTTTGTAAACTGAATGCAGTTCAGCATATAAATATATGACTTATTTAAAAGCAATCTTTAAGTAAATTACGGTCATGTTCAGTAACCTTTACGAAATGTTTTGTATAGCCCTGTGTATGAACTATAGCATTTATATGAACTGTAGCATATATATTAATATGTATAAATTTAGTAAAACTTAAAAGCGCAAATCATAATTAAAAAGGCATTTTGCCCATCCATCAATCATCATCCATAAGATACAGTACTTCGGATAGAATATACTATTTGAAATCTTTTTTGTGTCCCTGTACATATTATGTACTTCGTATTATGTGCGAAATAACGTATATTAAGCCTCAGCGATGTATATCAATTTTATTATACATGAAAATTGTAATATAATTAAAATATGTTGTAAAAAATTCCCTCTTTATCATTAGGTAATGTAAATCTTTTGTGTAGCCCTGTAAATAAAAAATATCTATTCTTTTCACCTCGTATTTTACAGAATGTTTATTTTAATGCAATTCGTAAATGCATATAAACCTTAATATGTGACAAGGTGTAACATCTTTAAAATTCATTTGAAACGATTTTTCTCATCACCCGTAATGTAACGAAACACTTTTGATTGTCCCTATAAATAAACTAATCGTGTTAGAATTTTCATTTGCAATAGGTTCGTGTTGAGGTAAACGTGAATAATTCCCAAAAATTTCAGGGAAATCCGAATATATTTACGAGAGTTAGGGCGCGGACAAACGGACAGACGAACTAAAATCATATTCACTTTTAACTTTGTTGGAAAGTGTTAAAAAATATAACATTTCGATGTTTCAAAGTTTATAATAAAATTTTGAAACTTATATTGGAACAAATTTTTTTCCTTTCATTCATTTATACAGAGTTCGTACGCATCAGGCGATACCTGGGATTTTAAGTGGTTTTGCACCAGAAAATTAGTAAAGTACTGATTGCTATATCTAAAAATAGAATTTTTTCCATTAAATAAAGAAAATATTACTTTACAAACATTCTGGTAACAGATCCTTAAAGCGTACGAACCCTTTTATATCAACATCGTTCATATTTTTTTACGTAAATTTATTTTTTATTTCATAATCTTTCTTTTTTTAGAATTTATATTAAAATAAAATTTTGTTCTTTCATTTATTTGTATCAATATTGTTCTTAATTTTTTCATAAATACAATTTTTAATTGCATAATTTTTCATTTCTTGTGTTCATTCGGCACTTGTACCCTTTAGTTTCCAAGCACTTTTCATTACTGCTTGGAAGCCAAAGGGTACAAGTGCCGAATGATGATAAACATTGCTCATTTATAAATAAAAAGAAAAATTGTATTCCACTTTTTTTAAAACAGCTATTGAAATAAGAGTTGAAAGATCACTATGAGATAAGCAAAAGTTTCATATCTTAATTCATTCAATTACAGTTGATGTGTAACTTTGAATTCAATTTACTCGAAATCTAACTTTTGTCACTTGTACCCCTGGGCTTCTGGGGTCCTCATATATAATAACTCTATTTGCTTCTTGACGAGAATAAGGAAGAGCCAATTGTACATTTCTGTTCGTGGTTATATTATACTTTCAAGGTTAAAAAAATATGTTTTAATATTTCTTTTTACAGAGTACGTCTATTTCCTCCTAACGTGAACAAAAATTGTTTTGTGTAAAACTGTGGCTTGTCGATTAAGGTGAAGAATTTATCTGTATGTTGCTAGTATTATACACGAGTAGTTAAAGGGATTAAAGAGATAAATGAATTTTACTTTAGTCCCACTACCTCGAGAGTAGTTTGGATAAATAATAGAATCCAAAAGTATGCACAGAAGTTTAATTATCCTATAAAAATTTTGTTATACAAATATAGGAAAACATTTGAAAACATAGCATATATACGTGAATATATGCCATGTAATTAAAATACAATTGTTTAGATTAACTTCTGAAAAATGCTGTTGAAAAGATCAAGTTACTATTTAGACTACGAAAATAGATTTTTCAAAGACAAAAATGTAGACAAATAATAATTATTATGCATAAAAATATTTTAAAGCGCTTTATCGCGAAGTATCATACACCTTTCCTTGAAAGTATGAACTAAAACTCTTTAAAAGTTACTTATAAAAGTAATAGTTCCAGTATTAAACAACAAGGGATAAAATAACGCAATAAATCATTATTTTAAAAAATACAATATGCAAGCCAACATATAAAATTAATTTTATGAATTTATATACCAAAATAAGGATTTACTTTTGCTGATATTGATATTCAACTTATATATTTATATTTTCAATGCAGGTAACATTTTAGATTGGTCGTATGTTTTTAACAAGTGCATTATATAATTACTAGTTTACATATATTAAATTTAATGTTAAAATTTTACGATGTCATTTTGCAACATTTTCCCATGCTTTCAATTGTTTAATTTCACCTAAATAGTGATGAATGACACTGCAAACTCAAAAATACTCTAAATTACCACTTGCTTTTACCACATAAATGAATCAGGTAATTGAACCGCTAACACGCGATGCAGTAATTCGGTCTTAACAGTCTCATTTAAAAGAAAGTTTGTATATTATTTGCAATTTCAAAAATTACCTTCTAAAGCAGGAAATTATCGGATATCTAACTGTGAAGTACAGTCATCAGGATACATTTTAACTGTCGAATATGCAAATCGTATTTTTTGAAAAAAATTGAAGAATTATAAGTTAAACATTAAATTTTGTTGAAGTTAAGTAGTTTATGGCTTGACTGTTTATCACTTTTACGAAGAGATTGTCACGTTCTACATTTGAAAACATAAAAATGAACGTTATTTAGAAATCCACCTTTCGTTTTGAAAACTCTAATTTTGCATTTCAATACGTTCCGTTTCGTATATTTGATTTTTTACTAACAATATTTCCTTTCAAGTAAATTGCACCAAATAATAAGGTAATATTTTTTGAACCCATTTGTTATTTTAGGATATTTTAACGACATATAAGGCGTTGCGAACATTAAATATGGTCGAAACAAAAATCGATTATACTTACATTTTTTATACATAACATGGAAGGCTGAAAATTGATGCAATCTCTTACAAATTGTCTAATACAATTAAAAATTGTTCACTAAACAGCTGAGAGACGGAGTGAAAAAAAGAAAAAAGTTTTGCTTAAAATGTTGTTTATAAATGAAAAAGTATTTTGTTTATTCTCTTAATCTCTAATGAGAAATGTAAAAATATTCAAATTAAATTTAAGGACTTTTTCATCATTTTTCATTAAAAAGAGCAAATAATTCTATTAATCGCATCATCAGCAAAGAATATTAATGTGGCATAAATTTATCCCAAACAATGCAACTTAAGAGACTGACGAGTTAAATTAATCAATACAAGATATTTTATGAAATAAAAATCATGGCATAAGGAACATGAAGAAATCGTAGTATATAAGACAATATTCTCGTGTAATCAGTGAGGTTCGGAATTCCATAGTTTTATCTCATAGTTCCGTAGTTTTATGCCGAAGTTGTATCTTCATATAAATTGAATTTACGCCGTTGGTAAAACAAAGGGTTTGAGTAAGAAGTCTAAATTATTTTTCGCATTTATATTTTGTGTATTATATTATGAATGATGTTGTAGTGTTTAGATTTACTAAGCCTATTATTTGTGTGAGTGAATAACCAATTTAGTATAACATTGAATGGCTGATAGACACATTCATTTTCACAGTTCACCCGAAAAGTAAGGGAAAAAATCACAAAAAGAGCTATAACTCACTCAAAATAGAACCTATTCGTATGAAATTTGCATATATTGTTAGCTAAAAGATGCTGAACAAAATTATAAAATGCAAAATAGTGGATGTTGCAATCCGATTGCGTCACATGTGAACACCATAAAAATGCATGCTAGAGAGTACGGCTGCTGGTGTTGCTGTGATTGTGAGTTAAGAAAACTGGGATAGCCAATTCATTTATATGACCTCGAGATATTATTTGTCCTCATAACTGCGATATAAAACTATTAGAAGGTTGGAGGTTGGTCAAAGACAAGACAGAGGTGGCCAGATTGCTAAATATGAGTCTTTTTGTTGTATGTAAGTTTTCGAAGCAATTTTTAAGCATTGATTTGGCTTCCAGAAGGTTCAACCAAGGACTGGCAAGAGCTACGACAAGAACCGATGACCAAAATTTCCGATTTTGGCATGTTTACAGAAGGATGATGAATGGAGGGTGATCTCTTCACGGATGAGTTCCGGTTTAGTCTCCGAAGTGATAGTACGTTTTGTTTGATTTGGAGAGGATATGGATCACCTATTATCCATCAAACATTCGAAAAAAAATTCGTATGGAGTAGGCAGTGTCTGCGTCTGGGATGGCATCTTTTTGTGTAGACGTATAGATCTCTATTCCTTCCACACAGAACTGTGAATGTTGAGGTCTATAGAAACAAAATTCTGATGCTTGTGTGTCTCCTTATGCCTGCGCAATAGGTAATGATTTCTTATTAGAGGTATAAACTATAACGCTGGACCGCGCAAAAATTAGCGCATGGAATGACCAGCTCGATCACTGGACTTGAATCCGATCTAATATATTTGGAATGTTTTAAGAAGATTGTCACTATTCTCAATCTCCCACTTCAGACCCTTGCCACGCTTAAAACTAATGTACAAGAACAACGGCTAGCACTTCCCAGCGATCTTATCGATCACATAACTGACAGTATCACATGTCACTGTATGTGCTGTATTGCTTGTAGGGGAGATCATACTCTATACCAAAGGTACTTTTCCTATAACAAACTGGCCCATTCATTTTATTTAATTTATAATTGTGTTAATTTCTGAAAAATCACAACCGAATGGTAATTTCTTTTAACGTATTTTATACCTTACTATGTGTTGTATATTGTGGATATATATTTGTATCTATATATTTCTGAAACAATTCAACTAATACATACTAATGTATTTTACATCTAGTCGCTAAGTCAATTTCTACAGCTACTCTTTTAAATAGTTAGAAATAATCAATATCAGTCAGTGTGATGACCGCCTCAGTGGCCATTACCAATTATAGTTTGCTTTTTTCGAGTCCAATTTGAGAATCTTAAGTGCAGACAAGTATTCGATGGCTCAGAATTCTTCAAAGTCCTTTTAGAAAATATACGCATAAGCTTTTCCATGACGGTGGAGTAAAAAAGGCCATATTTAGTCATCACACTCTATCTTGTACCCTATTGACATGCATAGCCAACACGCGTAAAATATTGTTAATGATTCTAGATGAGGTGTCAATAATACCATAAAATAATTTTCTTATATTGCCCATGTTACAAAAGTTAACATTAAAGCATAGTTACCAGATTTCTGGGCTGTCTTCTCATAACACGTTTGCGGAATCAATGATTTTATTATTATACAGCTCAAGTATTTAATAAATGGATTATCTGGAAAAAGTGTAGTTTGTTAGTTTATAATGCAAAATAATTTCATTGTTTGGTGTTATTTCACACACGTATTTCAAATTATTCTGTTCATTCCTTATAAAAGAATCATTGCAAAAACTATATTTTTTAACCCTTTCATTAATCTCATCCTTTATGTGAGTCTCCTTAGTTAAATAACAAAACTTAATGTTTTAGAAATGATCCGAGACTAAATTTTATATTAAGTGCTGTTTTTAAAAAATCCAGGCCTCATTTATAGCATAAATTACTTTGACATCGCAATCTTTAATAGCATTTTAATTCAGCTAATTCAAAAAATGATTTGTGAAAAAAAGAAAAAAAAAAACTTGAGAAAGAGTGTATTACATGAATTTATTAGTTACTGTTTTCTATTAAATGTAAATCAATGCCATAAATTTTCAGTAATCAGGAACGATAATCACATCAACTGATATATTTCATTTGAAAATGTTTTTAAATAAATAAATTTCAATCATGATATCAGGAATAATTTTAACTTAAACATTGAATTATTATTAAAAAAAGTCTTTTATTATTTTTTATATTCATTTTATTATTCTACCTTTATTGCATTTTATAATGAATTTCAAAAATTACTTTTTTTTAAGATTAAAAAGTGGAATTTCAACTTAACGAACTCCTGTTAAAGTTTTTCTTTGGTTAAAAAACTATATTTATTTCATTTAGATTGCTTTTTAAAGAACTTTTTATTTTGCTTCGCCTTGACATTTTAAATCAAAAATCTAGTTATCCGTGAATCACGTCCCCATAAATATTTGAATTTCATTCTCTTAGTGGTCCATCACTGACTCAAACCATTAATGCCACCACGATGAACTCACTGCAAGACGCTACTGTCTGTTGAATGCCACCACATAGATTTGGTCACTACAGTCACGTGAAAAAGTCATTTAAGCTCTATCGCCCCCTCCCGCCCTCCACCGCACAAACCACTCTCTCAATCGTACAATTTCGTGGCATTAGAAAAAAAAATATTAAAAAAAATCATAGCAGATGTATCAGATAAGATTCATATTCGAGAAATATAGATAAAAACAAAATAGAAGCATGACTGTCATGACGAAGTAATGATACTTGCAGAAGGGTGTGGTGTGTTACTGTAACACCCTTGCATAAATGTCCAACAGGGGACTCTGGAATTACAAAATGTCGCCTCTGACCCTTACCTGTAATCCGTTTTCGTCATTGACATGCCATAATGTCATTAGATTGGACACAGGGACTTCAGGTTTCAGATTCGTTCTTCTTACATATGTCATTTGCGTTTTTTTTTTTTTTTTTTTTTTTTTTTTTTTTTTTTTTTATATATCGGTATTCTTGTATGAATTTCCATAAAAAATGCATCAAATTTTGTGGAGAGGAAATCGCGTAAGCTCAAAAAAGCAATAATTGTGTTGGGTTGTCTCTGGAATTTCAATGAATGTTATGAAGCTTGGAAATAACAGTTTGATATACCTCCACTACTTTCAGTGCACCTTTTTCCTTTATTTAATAGCAATTTATTTCTTTGTTTTTTATACACTGTAGCAAATACTTACAGCGTATTCTTCCAGTTTTCCTATTTTGTTGTATTTTACCTTTATTATTAACGATAATTAACCGAATTCAAGCAAAGGACTTTATACAACTCTATATACGAGATACCGTATCTATGTTATATGTAAATATTGTATTGTGGAATATTGTCATTAACAAGGATTTTCACGATATAAGTTTTCAATTTTCTATTGCATTTTTTCATTTCTGTTTTTAGATTTTTTTTATTTCTTCATTATATATATATATAATGTAATTCAAATTCTAAACAACGTTAAATGTTTTAAGGGATTCTTTTTCTGTATTTCAGCAACAGTTTTGATTAAAAGAAAAAAAAATGATTCTACCCATATTTCAGTTATTTTAAATATTCAACCCTTTAAGGGTGTGTTAATGATAACAAACAAAGAACGCATTCGTAATTGACTCTACGTCTACAGCCAATTTGTCTAATTTAGCGCACGTAGTTTGGCGGGAAACGAATTTTATAGTTGCAACCATTATTTTCACTCTAAAAAACTTAAAATTACGTTGTCGCGAGTAAAGCTCTTGTGCGAAATTTTTTTAGATTATTTTTATCTTCTGTTTTTTTTATATGTTTACGCTATTGGAGATTTATTTATCATATTTCAATATTATACAAAATTTAGCACATTTTCATCCCTTGCAAAAATCATTTTTGGAAATAAGGGTTAACAAGTTAAATAGTTTTTGCCATAAATTTATGGACTCTATATTATTTGTGATTCGCATATGGTACTTTTTAAATGATTGCCATTTTAGCGGTTTAGTGTGTAAAAAAGTGCACAGAGTCTCCTTATAGTGAATGTTTTTTTGATTACCTTATAAAAAAATTATGGGCGCGAAACTCGCAGAATCCAGTTGTGCAATTACCTCCATATTTTTCAATTTATCCTGTTTTTTATTTGCCTGGAAATGCCCACTTCCTCTTAAATTAGCACAATCGTTTTTTTAATCAACTGAATTTTTTTTTTAAATCATAAATTTTCTAAATGTTTAAAATGACACACACACACACAAAATAAATAAATAAATAAATAAATAAATAAAATAAAATAGAATCTAACATGAACATAATTTGGAACGTTTTTAAAGGTATTTTAACTTATGAATACACAATGGAAGCTTTAAATACTTATTTCTAATCTTAATTCAACAGATCTCATACTTTTTGAGAAAAGCGCATTTTTCCGAGGAATACCTACAGTAAGCTGTATAAAAGCATTATTGAAAGTGATTTTCGAATGATTTTTGAAGAAAAAAAAAAAAAAAAAAAAACGTCGATAATTAGCTGAGAAGTTAATCTTTAAAGACACTGTCGGTTTGGACATACACAATGACGGGGACGGCTTACTCTATTCACCATCGGCTTTTAGAGCCTATTTAACATTTTTTAATTATATATTTGTATAATGAAGTGGCCAATAGTAGTATAAATGTAATTAAAATCAAGTTATTAAAAACAGAAAACTTAATTGGAATTAATAGTATAAAAACTGTGAGATTCGCGACTAGTTTGCATTGAGTGGATCACTGAAAACGCTTTTACTGTCTTTAAAAGTAATTAAAAATTTTTATGGAAAAATACGGTAAAACGGATCAAAACGGCGTTCCTATATTGCGACCTACTTTTGAAGCTTGCTTAGCTCAATAACAAATTCATACTCTAAACGAGTGTGTTGTTTTACCCATACTGCAAAAGAAGAAACGATTATTACTACTCTGAATTTAGTTACATAAAATACCAAATGAAATTTAAATATGCACTACTTTTATCGTCAGTTCTGAAATAAATTTATCATAAATATATTAGGCCAACAGGTGTAAATTTTTTCCAAGTGGGTGAAAAAAGTCCGGGCCAGAAATTGAACCAGGGATGTTTTGGCTGAATCCTCCAATGTTTTTTCAACTGAGCAAATCCCGGACGAACGCTGGATGTCTTCTTCATGCAAATGACCACAACGATCACAGAATCTGATCTAATGTTATGGATAAGCTCAACAGAACAAATCGAAAGATGATACTTGGAACTGCAGAAAGCGCTGCATACGAAATCAAAACAGATTAATTTTTTTAAATACGTTGAAGTTGTTAGATTAGTTTATAGATTATTTTTTAAATTAATTTACAATTGAATATTTCTGTTAAAAAAAAAAAAAAAAAAAAAAAAAAAACTATTTTGAATTCGTATGCAGCGTTTTTTGCAGTTTCAAGTACCGTCCTTCGATTTATTCTGTTGGGCTGATCGATGGTATCAGACCAGATTGTGTGATCGTTGTGGTCATTTGAGTGAAGAAGTCCTACAGTGTTCGTCCGGGATGGCTCAGTTGGAAGAGCATTGGCGGCTTCAGCCAATATATCCCGGGTTTGAATCCTGTCGCGGATTTTTTTTCACTCACCTGGAAAAAAATTTACAATTGTTTTAATTAATTTATGTATTGAATATTCGTGTTTAAAAATTAATCTATATTAGGTCAAGATTAAAAATAGAGTTTATAGATATTTGATATATATTAGGATCAATAACTCTTTGAACTTTTATAATACGCCATTTTATCATTTTAATAGACACAGCTATACCAAACCCTTCGTTGTGTAAATTTTTATAAGGTATCCTGGGGAAATAACTCCACGTTAAGGCTCTACCAATTTTCACGGTTTAGTTTTAGATTGTATTTTTCAAACAAACATATGATTTGACACAGCAACTCATTGACTATCTATATAAAAAATAATTTAACAAATATGTAATCATAAAATGTAATGGCTTGATTTCTTGAACAATGCTATTTGGCGTTATTGCCCACCTACATGGGTAATAACGCCATACAAACAAAACTATGAAATAAAATGGAACAATGGCATGTACATTGCCCAATTATAAAAAATTAGAATTGGGAAATCTCTAGAAATTGACAAATTGTACTCTGAGCTATTGAAAATGTTCAATTTTTTGTGAAAGTGTAAGAAAAATAAAGGTGTGGTGGGGGGGGGAGGCAAAACAATGTCAATCTGTGAGCTTCTTTTTGCTTAAAAAGGACCGTTTAAATTGAATTATTAGGAACATTGCACGTTTTAACTGTGTTTATTTGAATCAGTATTTAGGATGTAGTTAGGCCACTGTTGGGAAACAACGGGAGTATTAATGCCAAGGATTCGCGTTATTACCCCGATATAATTACTGCGCAGTACATTTTAAACTACAAATTATCTCGAGAAGATATCCAAAATCTTCTACAACATTTTGAAAGTACATGAAATGCACTACAAATTTATGTAATAAACAAAAATTTTCCGGATAAAAAAAAATAGTCTTCGCATCACAAAACGTATCTCGCAAATTTTAGATCAAGCGTTAATGTTAGTTGCTTGTAAAAGCGATAAGACCTACAAACGGAACAAACTAACTTTAAGCTGTTTTTTGCGATTTATATGACTCAAAACCCTACTGCATTGTAAAAAAAAGTGTCGATCTACTAAAAAAACTTTAGTGATCCTTGTAATTACTAAAAAATTTTTAGTAATCTTAGTCGGTTAGAAGAAAATCTGTAAGAATTACTAGAAAAAAGTTAGCAAAGAATAAAAGTTAATAATTTTATATTTTTAATAGCTATTACTAAAACAAACTTGGTGTGGCCATGATAGCATAGTGGTTATAGTAACGAACTCCAGGCTAAAAGGTCCCGGGTTCGATACTGGCTACTGCCAAATACGCCCCGAATATATGTAGTGTAAGTACTCGTTAGTAAAGGGTTTATAAATATACTGTCGTGGCAGTAGAAATGTTTGGTGTTGCCATCTATTGCGGTTTTGCCGAAAATCTTTCGTTTCAGAAGTCTGGATGCAGCTCGAAAGAAACTCCTGCCCTTTGGGCCCACGTAATGGTTACTAAAAGTAATTTTGGAGCTATTACTGAAATTTACTTGGTGGCTCATACTAAAAATTTTTAAGTTAGTTATACAAAAAATTCTTTTCTTTAGTTTACAAAAGAAATGCTTGTTTCGCTTGAAAAAAAAAGTTTGTAATGGTTACTAAAAAATTCTGTGGAATACAAATTTACTAAATAAATTTTAGTAACCTCTTGAATTTTTTTTACAGTGTGCGCAGAGCACATGGGTGTCATTTACCAGATTATTTCATAATTCTGCATAATATTAGCACTTGGCGCTATTACCCCGCCTGGCGTTATTACACAAGATCACCTTAAATTATTTTTTAACAAAGTTTTTTTTATAATATTGTTGATAATTCATATATTTATTGTACGGAACCTTCTGAGCGCAAGTAATACTTGTCCTTGGCCGTTTATTTAAAAATCAATCTTACATAAAAATTAATTTCTTTTGAACTACATTCCCGATTTTCCAAGTAATAGCATTGGTGCTTTTACAATGCTTTACAAACTATTTTTAAATATTCACTACAAATATATTTTGGTTTAAAATATTCAATGACAGAACGAAATAGTAAATAAATATCTCTATTTTATGGCCTTTAAAAAACAAACTTTGTCCTTTTCATAATAGCTCCATGAGGTATCATCTTACGAAAAACTTAATTTCTTTTGAACTGCATTTCTAATTCAATTTTCCAAGTCAAAGCCGTGAAGTTACTACAATACATGGTATTTTGTCTTTCTTTATCGTTGTCTGTGCAATTTTTTACAACACTTCGCCAGCACAAAAGTGTCAAATTTTAGGCTATTTTTCATCCATTCTGTTACCGTCAAATTCTTTTTCTGCTTCAGATTTATTGTATTTATTCATTAATATGCATTCAACGCTTTCCTGTTACTTCACTTAAGAAGATATATTCCAAGTTTTTGCAGCGCTAAAAACATCAGTTTTTTGTTTCCATTGTGCATGGAATTCAATGAAATCTAATGATGAGAAAAAAATGTTTGAAACACTTTGAGAAATTACCAAATGTTTTTGACACAATTTTACTCATGGTAGTTGCTTTTGTTACATAAGAATTTATTTTGAATTATACTTGTAAGAAAAATTGTGTTTTTAAAAGTATATTTTTGCCTGAATCGCTCGATTTTGGCGACAGACAACTGTATATCAGATTTTAATTTTTATTAAGTGTATGAATATAAAATATAAATATGAAATTTAAATTATTAAGCTTTTTAAAAGTAGATTTAACACTTTTTTGGCTGGAAGTGAGATGATTTTTTGTTACCATTACTTTTACATGCTTTTTTTTTTACATACAGTGATGTTTGTGTGTGGCAGTCAAATCACGTGACTCATTTTTTACCAACTTCATATTAAAATAGAGTTAATTTGGAATATATATCGTCATCCGCAAAGAAAATGACTAACTCGACAAAATTAAAATTAACAGAAGAGCTAAACGAAAATTTGGATTATTTTATTACAAGATGAAAATGCAGTGTTTAGACCTGCATGTAGGAACAACAATTTGCATAAAAGCATAAAACTTTTAAGAATGAAGACGTAGGATGAGGTTTCGACGGTTGGAAAGTTTTTCCTCCCCACAATTCACTCCTTCTGCCATCGTAACTACACATATCGCGTTAAAAATGGATTTTACATAAAACTATACTTATGAAACTGTTTGTGTAGCACAGCAAATAATGACAAATCTATTAGTGGAATAAAACACAAAATAAATTTTGGTGACATGTGTCACTTTTCTTCACTGTAAAAGCAAAGGAGCAATATTACATTTAAATTGGGGTTATGAATTGCCAAATAAACTTAAAATCTACACTATTTTCGGTAGTAGCTCCGTAAAAAATGTAAGAAAAATCTTGGAAGGGTGGCATTTTATTCTTTAGTCGCAATGATTGAAATGAGACATCAAGTTCGGTGTAAGAATAACCTCGGAATGGTGGTATTTTATTCTTTAATCGCAATTATTAAAAGGTGACACCAAATTTAGAATAAGCTACCACCTCTATGTTTTGATTTTGTTTTTTTTTTTTCAGACGACATGCCACCATTTTACTTCGAATTTTATCCTTTTAACATTTGAATTGACATTGCTTTGAGGCCTATAGCTGCTATGACTGTCGCTTCGACTTATCCATTGAACGCAGAAACAATGCAGAACAATTTTTACTATACATATCCATTACATATTGCATATACACCAGAAAGGGACAACACAACATCCATACTCAGATTCGAACCAGGAACTCAAGGTGTGGCAGCAGCTGCCGCTACCGACCACGCCACTGGGTCGACAATTTGATCCTTCTTCTTAACTTTCGGATAACAGGTGAAAAAGCAAACATACGGTAAGCAGTATTGTTATTATTATTTGTAGATTTAAGATAAAAAAGTAAATAACGTTTGCATATATATTTTTTTTTTTTTTTTTTTTTTTTTTTAGATTATGCTTTTAATAATGCATTAGTGCACTGCCATTTTAAGAACAATGGCGACACTTAACGAGAAGTATGGCTTTAGTATAACAGTTGTAATCAACTTTTTTTTACATACAACTTTTTTTTATTTGATAGCTGGCATACTTAAGCATTTTTCATTTTTTTATATCTTATACTATAATGCGAGCAAAAATTGTGTGTGTGTGTGGGTAAATTTTATCGCAAGAACGGCTCTAACGATTTTCGCAAAAATTTGGATTTTACCATTTTCGGGCACGAAAAGACCATTGGGCTAGGTCCCATGTTCGGGAAAATTCGATTACTGGGTCATTTTGGGTCATAATGGGTCAGGATAAAGCTATTTATATCTATAGAACGTCTGGATCGATTTTAAAAAAAATTTGTACCCAATCGTTTTTTGGTACGAGAAAACTATTGGGCTGGGTCACATGTTCGAAAAATTTCGATTAGTGGGTCATTTTTGGGTCATTATGGGTCAAGCCATTTTTATCTAAAAAACGACTCTAACGATTTTGACCAAATTTTATATTGTATCGCTTTGGATAACAAGAAGACCATTGGGTTAGGTAACATGTTCGAGAAAATTCGGTTAGTGGGTCATTCTTGGGGTCATTGTGGGTCATGCTATTTTTAAGTAGAGATTTTCTCACGCAATTGTGACTAAAAATTGCATTCTATGGTTTTCGGGCACGAGAAAAACATTGGGCTAGGTTACATGTTCGAAAATAATTTTTAATGGGTCATATTGGGTCATTAAGGGTCTGGGTCAAGCTATTTATATTTAAAGAACCGCAGAATCAATTTTATCGAAATTTTGCCTGTAATAGTTTTTTGACCCGAGAGAGCTAATGGGCTAAGTCACACGACCGAGAGATTTCGATTATAAGAGTCATTTGTGGGTCATGATGGGTCATAATGGCTCATGGTCAAGCTATAGCTAAAGAACAGGTGGATCGATTTTAACGAAATTTTGTATACAGCATTTTTTTGGCACGAGAAAACTATTGGGCTAGGTCTCAGTTCTAGAAATTTCGATTACTGGGTCATTTTGGGTCTTAAAATGTCTGGGTCAAGCTATTTATATATAAAGTACGACAATATCAAATTTAATGAAATTTTGTATGTAAGTTTTTTGATACGAGAAAATTAATGGGCTATCTCACATGTTTGAGAGATTTCGATTATAAGAGTCATTTATGGGTCATGATGGGTCATAACGGGTCACGTCAAGCTATATCTAAAGAACATGTGGATCAGTTTTAACGAAATTTTGTATACAACATTTTTTGGCACGAGAAAATCATTGGGCTAGGTCACAAGATCGAAATATTTTGATTAATGGGTCATAAAGGGTCTGGGTCAATTTATTTATATTTAAAGAACAGCAGGACCGAGTTTAACGAAATTTTGAGTGTAACAATATTTATACACGAGAAAACTAATGGGCTAAGTCACATATTCGAGAGATTTCGATTATAAGGGTCATTTGTGGGTCATAATGGGTCATGGTCAAGCTATAGCTAAAGAACAGGTGGATCGATTTTAACGAAATTTTGTATACAGCATTTTTTTGGCACGAGAAAACTATTGGGCTAGATCTCAGTTCGAGAAATTTCGATTACTGGGTCATTTTGGGTCATAAAAGGTCTGGGTCAAGCTATTTATATATAAAGTACGACAGTATCAAATTTAATGAAATTTTGTAAGTTTTTTGACACAAGAAAATTAATGGGCTATCTCACATGTTTGAGAGATTTCGATTATAAAAGTCATTTATGGGTCATGATGGGTCATAACGGGTCACGTCAAGCTATATCTAAAGAACATGTGAAACAGTTTTAACGAAATTTTGTATACAACATTTTTTGGCACGAGAAAATCATTGGGCTAGGTCACAAGATCGAGAAATTTTGATTAATGGGTCATAAAGGGTCTGGGTCAAGTTATTTATATTTAAAGAACGGCAGGATCGAGTTTAACGAAATTTTGAGTGTAACAATATTTATACACGAGAAAACTAATGGGCTAAGTCACATATTCGAGAGATTTCGATTATAAGGGTCATTTGTGGGTCATGATGGGTCATGGTCAAGCTATATCTAAAGAACGGGTGAATCGATTTTAACGAAATTTTGTATACAGCATATTTTTGGCACGAGAAAATCATTGGGCTATGTCACATGTTCGAGAAATTTCGATCAGTGGGTCACTTTTGGGTTATTCTAATTTTATCTAGACAATGTCTCGCGCAAATTTGACTAAATTTTATATTCTATCGTTTTCGGACACAAGAAAATCATTGGGTTAGGCCAGATGTTTGAGAAAACTCGATTAATGAGTCATTTTGGGTCATAATGGGTCAAGGTCAAACTATTTATACCTAAAAATTGGCTCAATCGATTTTATCTAAATTTTGTATTTAAAATTTTTCGGCACGCAAAAATTAATGAACTAAGTCACATTTTCGAGATATTTCGATATAAGAGTCATTTGTGGGTCATGCTAATTTTATCTAGAAAATTGTTCTCACCATTTTGAGTATATTTTCTATTATATCGTTTTCGGGCAAAAGAAAACCGTTGAGATAGAACACATGCACGTAACAATTCGGTGGGTCATTCAGTGGGTCGTTTTAGGTCTTAATGGGTTCGGGTCATTCTAATTATATATAACAACGACTCAGTCAATTTTACCTAAATTTTGCAACGGAAAGTCTTTTGTCACGAGAAGACTATTGAGCTGAGTTGCATATTAAACAAAATTATATCAGTGGGTCATATCGCTTCATTGCTGAATGCTGTCAAGCTAATTTTACTTAAGAAATGGCTTAAACGATTTTGATTCATCTTATACTCTACTGTTTTTGATTACCTGAAGACCATTGAGCTAAGTCACATGTTTGATCACATGTTATTTGTGGATCATTTGGGTAATAAGGGTCAGGATCACGAGACTATGGCAAAAGCCAATAAGTTGGCGATATTTGACAAAATACTGGCGAAATTTGGCCGAAAAATCGACTATTAAGGTTACGAAACCAAAACACATATTTGGCGCCAAATGAAAGAATGTGTCCAAATTTGGTTATATCTGGCAAAAAATATTGTCTTTCAGAATGTAAAGAAATTTCTTATACATTCTTAATAGTCTTCGAGATGCATAGTTAAACTAATCAGAGTCGAGCTAAAAAAGTGATTTGGATTGATGTCCTTTCGTTGTAAATTTTAAAATAAAGTAAAATTTATGAACACTAGTACACCGAACCCGGGGTTCCCGGGTCACAGAGTAAAGGTGAAAAACTTTTTTAAAAATTAAAATTGAAAAGTCTAATAAATTTTTCCTACGTAATATGCTTTTTAAACTGCCAACTAATTCCAAACAGCAATTTTATATGAAAAATATTAATTATGTCATCATATAAAGCTTTGAAAATTATCGGTACTTCCGTATTAGACGCAAGATAGAAGTTATTAGCCAAAGATCTTGCCAAAGAGTAAAATTGCATTATTTCAGTTAATAAAATCAACTAAGAAAATATGACAAACAGATATTCTTTAAAATACATTTTTGTAAAGATTAATTGATGTATTTTTTGTAAATTAAGTTTGCAACGAACTAAAAGTTATTAAATTGATAGGAAAAAATGAAATAAAACCAACAACATTCACTGGGTTTTATAGCCGACGATATTTTGACATAACACGTTTTTAATTACTATTTTTTTCGGTTGCTATGAAAAAATGGCAACTAAAATATACAGTGATCTGTTATTTTTCACGGAGAAAAGAGATAAATGGAGGTGAAGTAAAACGGTTAAAACGGTTTCATGGGCGTTGTTCTTCCAATTTAAGTCTCTTATTCGGGCCAAACAAAACAATCTCTAAGAGCAGAGACCGAATCCTTTAACATCATTTTGTCTCTAAATGAAAAAAAAAATAATAATTATATTTTAGCATTCTAAAATAGTATTTCATTGTATTATGAATTAAAACTGTATCGCTAAAAGTGTTCCTTTTTTTGCGAAAGCACGTGGTTGTGTTTCATGCAATGCAGCGAATTTTAGAGATGCTTTTTTGGCGTCACCTCCAGCCACCAAACTGCATCTCTATTCATCTTTTTTTTTTTTTTTTTACTCTATGGATATTTTTTCTTTTTTTTTTCCCACACAAATGCGATACTTAAGTTGCCACCATTAGAGAAAATGAGCTAAAAATTACAAAAAAAATTAATATCTCAAAAACAAATTGAGATACAGTTTTCTAACAAACTGCATTTAAACGTGCATATTTTTCTCCATACGATGGTATAAATGTCAAAAACGTGCTATGTCTAGAAGTTTAAAATTTTATAATAGCGAAAATTGCAAAATTAAAATTCCATCGAAAAGTGTTGCCATTCGCAAAATGACGTATGCGTTACGCACAGATACGTTTGGCCTTTATTATATAGATGTGCATACAAACATAGTTTTCTTATTGATTGTTTTTGTAAATAATACTATATCGAGTTGAACACAAAGTTAATTTTGACCGAGCTGAGCTCGGTCACCCCTGCTAGTCTTATACTATAATGTGAACAAAAATTGTGTGTGTGTGTCTGTGTGTGTAAATTTTATCTCAAAAACGGCTCTAACGATTTTTGCAAAAATTTGGATTTTACCATTTTCGGGCACGAGAAGACCATTGGGCAAGGTCACATGCTCGAGAAAATTCGATTATTGGGTCATTTTGGGTCATAATGGGTCAGGATCAAGCTATTTATATCTAGAGAACGGCTGGATCGATTTTAAGGAAATTTTGTATCCAATTGTTTTTTGGCACGAGAAAACTATTGGGCTGGGTCACATGTTCGAAAATTTTTGATTAGTAGGTCATTTTTGGGTCATTATGGGTCAAGCCATTTTTATCTAAAAAACGGCTCTAACGATTTTGACCAAATTTTATATTTTATCGTTTTGGATTTCAAGAAGACCATTGGGTTAGGTAACATGTTCGAGAAAATTCGGTTACTGGGTCATTTTTGGGGTCATTATGGGTCATGCTATTTTTATCTTGAGATTTTCTCACGCAATTTTGATTAAAATTTGCATTCTATGGTTTTTGTCCACGGGAAAAACATTGGGCAAGGTTACATGTTCGAGAAAAAATTTTAATGGGTCATATTGGGTCATTAAGTGTCTGGGTCAAGCTATTTATATTTAAAGAACGGCAGAATCAATTTCATCGAAATTTTGCCTGTAACAGTTTTTTGACACGAGAAAGCTAATGGGCTAAGTCACACGATCGAGAGATTTCGATTATAAGAGTAATTTGTGGGTCATGATGGGTCATAATGGGTCATGGTCAAGCTATATCTAAATAATGGGTGGATCGATTTTTAACGAAATTTTGTATACAACATTTTTTGGCACGAGAAAACTGTTGGGCTAGGTCTCATGTTCGAGAAATTTCAATTACTGGGTCATATTGGGACATGAAAGGTCTGGATCAAGCTATTTATATTTAAAGAACGGCAGGATCGATTTTAATGAAATTTTGTATACAGCATTTTTTTTGGGACGATAAAACTATTGGGCTAAATAACATATTCGAGAGATTTCGATTATAAGGATAATTTATGGGTCATGGTCAAGCTATATCTAAAGAACGGGCGGATCGATTTTAACGAAATTTTGTATACAACATTTTTCTGGCTCAAGAAAACTACTGGGATAGGTCGCATGTTCCAGAAATTTAAGTTAGTGGTTCATTTTTGGGTCATTTTGGGTTAAACCAATTTTATCTAAAAAAATGGCTCTAACGACTTTGACCAAGTTTCGTGCCTTATCATTTTGAATTACAAGAAGATTATTGGGTAAATTGATGTGTTAGACAGAATTTAATTAATGAGTCGTTGTTGGTCATGCTAATTTTATCTAGACAATGTCTCGCGCGATATTGACTAAATTTTGAATTGTATCATTTTCGGGCACAAGAAAATCATTGAGTTGGGTCAGATGTTCAAGAAAATTCGATTAATAGCTCATTTTGAGTCATAATGGGTAAAGGACAAACTAATTATATCTAAAAAATGACTCAATCGATTTTATCTAAGTTTTGTATCGAAACGTTTTTCGACGCGCAAAAATGAATGGGCTTGGTCACATGTTCGAGAGAGTAAAATTATAAGGGTCATTTATGGGCCATGATGGGTCATGCTAATTTCATCTAGAAAATGGCTCTCACCATTTTCATTATACTTTGTATTATATGGTTTTGCAGCAAAAGAAAACCAATGGGCTAGGTCATATGCTCGCGAAAATTCGATTTGTGGGTCATTTTGGGTTATAATGGGTCGGGGTCATTCTAATTATGTGCAACAACGACACAATCAATTTTATCTAAATTTTGTGAGGAAAAGTTTTTTTCATGAGAAGGCTATTGGACTGAGTCGCATATTAAAAAAAATTATATTAGTGGGTCTTTTCGGTTTCATTGCCGAATGCTATCAAGCTAATTTTATCTCAGAAATGGCTTAAACAATTCTGATTCAATTTTATATACTACTGTTTTTGATTACCTGAAGACAATTGAGCTAAGTCACGTTTGATCAAATTTTATTAGTGGGTCATTTTGGTAATACAGGTCAGGGTCACGATAATATGGCAACAGCCAATAAGTTGGCAACTCTTGACAAAATATTAATGATATTTGCTCGAAAAATCGACTATTATGATTACGGAAGCCAAAACACATATTTGGCGCCAAATGAAAGAATGTCGACAAATTTGGCTATATGTGGCAAAAATATTGTCTTTTAGAATGTGAAGTAATTTTTACACATTCTTAATAGGATTCGAAATGCATGGTTAAACCGATCACAGTCGAGCTAAAAAAGTGATTTGGATTGATGTCCTTTCGTTCTAAATTTTAAAATAATGTAAAAAAGTGCATACATACATAATTGTCTTATTGATTTTTTTGTAAATAATAGGGGAGAGTGGGGATACTTGAGCATAGGGGATACTTGAGCATAGGGGATACTTGAGCCACCCCTATTATCTCTACAGTTGGTTAATTTTTCTTTCTAAAACTGCCAATATGGTAACATATTTATAGTTCTGAACATGTAAAAAAGAACTCACACATATTGGCACCATTTTGAAAGTATAGTGATTAATAGTTGTCTTTTCCCTATCTGAAGTAAATATTTGGGTGCATGGTTTTTTTGTTTTTTTGTAATTAAAGTTTTGTTTAAAGTTGCAACTATATACATAAATTTAATAAGCATAGTTTCAATTGTATTTTGTATCTAAAATAGTTCTAATAGCTGCATGCTTTATTTAGTAAAACTCTAGGAAACAAAAATAGTGGTAGTGGGGATACTTGAGCCAGTGAGAGTGGGGATGCTTGAGCCATGTCTCAACCACCCCTACTAGAAATTAAACATGGGTGAAACAAACAAAAAATAAACTTCCATCCTTATATTCACTAATAGATTTTTTTCTGGATAAAAGGGAGAATAATTTTTCATTTTATTTATTTTTTTTCTTAAAAAAATAACGACCTAAAAATGTTTCAAAATGTATATTTTTTAAATGAAAATATCCATTTTATTTTTCATTTTGACTAACAAAATAGCCTGTCTAGGTAAATGTAAACATAGTTTTCAATTTAACTTTTATTAAATTAAAATAACTTTTTAAAACTGTTTTACAGGCTATAATATCTAATACTTTAATTAGTTAAGTCCAACATATTAAAATATTTATTTTTTAATATAACATATTAAGATTAATATTTTATATTGAAATCGTGACCTCTGTTGCTGTAACTTTTTTTTTATTTAACTAAGAAAATTGAAGAAAAATTAGTAAAAAAAGGCCCAAAAAAAACAAGAAAAGCAACAAAAATCCCAGTTCAAACTTACCTGCTTGGAGCCAAAGAGGAAGACAAAATATTTTCCTGTGAAATCAAAAAAGTGTTTGAAATAGTAAAATGATACATCTGGCTTAAATTCCGACAGCTACTAAATTAAAAGCATGAGTTTGACAGTATCATCAAAGGAAAATTGTGTCAATGATGGTGATGATGTGAAAAGAAAATCTTCTATTGATAGTTGGTTACTAATAAAATATGCAAGAAAGAAAACTGTAAAAATATTTGTTGGATAAGTGCTTAATATTTTGAAAATGAAATTTGCCCGATGAATTGCAGATTCCAAATTTAAATGGATCTGAACTGAGGAGGCTTTTACCGTCGTTATAAGTCAAGTTGAAATTATCCTTCGACAGCCAGTTCTAACGACAAAAAATGCTCTTATTACTAGCTTTGTTTTCTCAATTGGTTTTGAAAGACTTTATGTTTCATAATTTATCATTCCGTAAAATGTTTGTGCAAAAATAAAGCGAAAAAAATTACTTTTGTAGGTATTTTTCCGTCGTGGCTCAAGTATCCCTTCATTATGGCTCAAGTATCCCCCCCATGGGGATACTTGAGCCACGATGTAAAACAAAAAATAAACACTTATTATACATAGAAAAATAGTTCAAAATTAATTGAAAGTGGTTTTCAGTTTAAGAAAAAATATTAAATTTTCATTTTCAATATTTTATTTTATTCTAAGAAATTATAAAAAATTTAAAAAAATTAAAATTCAAAAAATGGCTCAAGTATCCCCATCTTCCCCTACTATTATAAGTAACATGTTTTATAATAATAATACGCAGAGACTGATTATGTGAAAATACTACATCGAGTTGAACAGAAAGTTAATCTTGACCGAGCTGAGCTCGGTCACTCCTGCTAGTTATGCATTAAATTGTATAATTGTGAGGTAATTTAATATCATATGTAGCTTATGTTTGTTATTTTCTTAAGAAAACTAGAAACTCCGAATTAAATTTATAGTAATAGTTAAGAGTAAGTATAATTTTTTTACAAAAATATTTTATAACGTATGACTAGCGTGTGCCCGATCTCTAACAAACATATTTTCATAAAAAATTCGTTATTATATATATTTTAATCTTACTGGACGCATTATTAACCTACGAAAAAGATATTTTCAAGCATGTAAACATAGGAAATTTCGTTGCTTACCAACTAGGAATATGTCTAAAATGAATCTTATAATAATTTGCCTTCATTAAAAAGAAGTTTCGTTGCCTTCAAACTATTTATTTTAAATTATGGCTGTATAAAATTTAAAATGTAATCTCTAAATAAATTTTTTTTGCTGTGAAAGTATAAATATATAGGAAATTTCATTGTTTAGCAACGAGTAATATGTTTAAAATGTGCGTTATAAACAATTGTTTCAAATAACAGAAAGTTTAGCAGCCTCTTTGCGTGAAACTATTTTCTTTAAATTACGGCTGTATTAAATTTAAAATGTAATCTTTAAATTATTTTTCATTTTGCTGTTAAAATTATATAAATATTTCGTTGTTTATCAATTTACACTATCATTTATTTAGTGTATTTAAACAGGAAAGTAAAAAACAATTTAAAAATTACATTTTAAATTAATATAGCCGTAATTTAATATAAATATTTACACAAAAAGAGGCTGCTAAACTTCCTTTTAATTGAGACAATTTATTATAACGTACATTTTAAACATATTACTTATATTACACCAAAAATGGTGGCAACTAAGTTGCACCCAAAGTGGTGTTTGTTTACATCAATAGATTACTGGTGGTTTATTACACCAGTTTATCGGGGGCCTATCTTTATACTACCTTTGGTGGCAACCTAGTTGCCACTATTTTTGGTGTAAAGTCTGTAAATATTTTTTACAGTGTTGCAGTTGAGTGATATATAGTCTTCAGGAAAATTAATGAATGATTTTTTTTTAACTCTAAGGGGGACACGGGAATGCAAATTTATCTAATGGCTGCGGTTGACCTCATATCGAGGAAACAGCTTCAGATTTAACAATTAGTATTTGTTGAAAAGTGCAAATTAAAGGTATATCACAATAGCGCCAAATTTTAACAAACTTGACGAAATATTGCCAAATTTCGATCAATTTCTCAAAATATCATCAAATTTGGCGACAAAAATAAGTTACCACCCATAAGGCCAACTTAATGCTGACTGATTTATTGAGTAATAACTTCATCAATCATCCATAATCGAGCTTACCGCATTTAAATTTTAACTCCGTGTATTTAAGATCTTTTTCCATGACATTTTTTAGTGCATTAAAAAGGATAGAAAAAAGAAAGACATGTATATTTTCTACATTTTTGGGAGTTTTAATGACAACAAAACATTAAAAAAATTAAATTTACATTTATTTGATAATTATTTTCTATTTACTTCATAGTGCACTTCTGCAACGAAATAATGCAAATAATGCTATTCTAAAAGAGTAATATTAAAAAAAGTAAAATTGGTAGCCATGTATCTATGGATATAATCGTGATCAGTTTAGTGATCAGTTAACAATGCGCTAAAAATAAATTTTTGATGCAGTAAATACCAAAGATTGTTCATTTTAAAACTCTTAATCATCGGGTTTTGAATCCAAAAAGTACAGGCAGCTGTTTGCATTTTTTTATTTAACGTCATCAGTTTTTTTTCTCTGTATGAAAAAGGTGGAATTTTACATTACATTTTTAACGTACATTTTCATATATAATAAAAAATGTGCTCATAGATGTGTTTCTGATGGCAGTACAATATTCTAATTTTTAACTTAATACATTAATTCAGGACGTGAGTTTCAAAATTCAAGAAATTGCGAAAAAGTTGAAAAGGCATATTAGACCTCCCAAGAGGAGATGTATATAGCGAAATAGAACATGATACACAGTTAGGTTGTATTTATGCACTCGAAATCACACATATCGAGAATCTGAGATATCTGGAGTTCTGGAACTGAAAAACGAAAATGAATCACCCGAAAATTGTTTGAACTCGAAGGTCATCTCTGCAATAATAGTTTTCTATTTCAGTTGTGCGGTGAATATTTTAATATTATTTAGCATATTTGAAAAAGCAAAAATACACTTAACTGTACACAAAATTACTTAAAAGGTGCACTAGAATACTTATAAAAACTTTAAAAATACATTTAAAGTCCTTTAAATTGTTCAAAAGTTCAAGTTCAGAACGTTTTCAACCGCAAACTTACTCGGACTTCGTCAGTGAGAGAAAACTACAAAATGACAGCTCTTACTGCTGGCGCTCTCAGGCTCGTCCGGAACAGTCCATTTTTACATCGAGGGAGGAAGAACGGGGAGTGAAGGGAACGGGACAAAATGAATAGAATAAAACTGCTGAAATATTTCAAAAACACAAGCTTATCTATTATTAATAAAGTTTTTCCATATTGCGTGTATATCGTAGGAAAGTGCATCATTACAAGCTATTTCTTTACTGGATATTATTTCGATGGATTCTCTAATGATAGCTTCTATGTGACTAGTAGTATGAAAGATAATTTTTGAACTATTGAAATCTATTTCTATAGGGTGCGTTTGTGCAAACCTTGAAAGTGCAGTATGGGGTTTACCCAATCTTAAATCTGCATCATGTTCTTTCAACCTCTTTTGAAGTTTTCTTAATGTCATACCTATGTAAACATATTCTTTATTATCCGTCTTGAAAGGAATACTGTATACACCTGATTTATTAATGTCTTGAATAGGATCAATCTTTATGTTCAGCACAACTCTTAATTTGAGGGGAGGGACTGCTATTAGTGCAATTTCATACTTAGCTAGTGCGTGCCTTATGCTTTCGAAAAACTTCGGAATATAATTAACTTTACAAAATTTTACACTTTTTATAGGATCTTTAACTTGCATACCTTGATCTTTCGTTTTAAACTTGTTTATCATTCTTTCAATAAAATGAAGGGGGATGGAATTTTCAACGGCTATTTTTCTTATTAAATTTAGTTCTCCTCTCAGAAAATGAATTGAGCAAACTTGAAAAGCCATTTTTATGTAAAAATTAAAAGGCGCTAGTTTGAAATTAATGAGAGAACTGCAAGCAAACGGGATTGTAAAATTAGACCTGTTAATTTTCCTAAAAACTTTACGATCCAAGTTCTGATTAGTTTTATTTCTGATTAGTAAGACATCTAAAAAGGCAAGTTTTTGATTCTGTTCAACTTCTAGGGTGAATTTTATTCTGCTATCAAGGCTATTGATTTTATCCAGAAAAGAATGCAATTCATTCTCTTCGTGGTTCCATATAATAAAAATATCATCAACGTACCTGAACCAGTAAACTGGGGCTGGTCTTATGGTTTCCATGAGTTTCTTTTCAAAAGGACGAAGTTTAAATTCTGCCAACAAACCAGAGATGGGGGCCCCATTGATCTGTTTGTAAAACTGATTGTTAAAAACAAAGGTGTTGCTATTGACAATTAAATTCAAACCTCTTTTTATCGTATCCTTAATATCTTCAGTAAAGGTAGAATCCGAGTCGATAAAGTCTGCAATAATGCTAGAAACTTCCTTTATATCTATGGACGGGTATAAGGATACTACGTCCAAACTAGCCATAATACTAGAATTTTCAAGCGCTACGTTTTTAATTTTATCAATGAAATCCGAAGTGGATTCAAGAGCATAATCGTATGGTGGTAAATACTGCTTTAAAAGGTAAACATAGGTTTTTTCCATAAAATATGTGGGACCGGAGCATTTAGTGACAATTGGACGAATTGGCAAATCTACCTTATGGTCCTTTAATCTACCAATGAGGGAGGGCGTAGTTGCAGTCTTGTTAATTCTCAATTTATTTTTCTTAAATGTTGGCCAAACTCCTTTACCAATAATTTCTTTAACTTTATTTTCTAATTCCATAATGGGATCTTTATTTAATGATACACAATCCATACTATCATTACATACTTTCATCTTGTCGATGTAATCTTGCCGGTCTAGAATAGCCATACGGTTAGTTTTATCAGTCTGGATAATAATAATATTTTTATCATTTCTTAATTTTCCTGCTACCTTCCTAAATTTTTCATGCTGAGGGTTTGGTCTGTAAACGAATGTTCTCATTTTATTGTGCAAGATACACCTGATGGCCCATTATGGAATTAGAAAATAAAGTTAAAGAAATTATTGGTAAAGGAGTTTGGCCAACATTTATGAAAAATAAATTGAGAATTAACAAGACTGCAACTACCCCCTCCCTCATTGGTAGATTAAAGGACCATAAGGTAGATTTGCCAATCCGTCCAATTGTCACTAAATGCTCCGGTCCCACATATTTTATGGAAAAACCTATGTTTACCTTTTAAAGCAGTATTTACCACCATCCGATTATGCTCTTGAATCCACTTCGGATTTCATTGATAAAATTAAAAACGTAGCGCTCGAAAATTCTGGTATTATGGCTAGTTTGGACGTAATATCCTTATACCCGCCCATAGATATAAAGGAAATTTCTAGCATTATTGCAGACTTTATCGACTCGAATTCTACCTTTACTGAAGATATTAAGGATACGATAAAAAGAGGTTTGAATTTAATTGTCAATGGCAACACCTTTGTTTTTAACAATCAGTTTTACAAACAGATCAATGGGGCCCCCATGGGTTCCCCCATCTCTGGTTTGTTGGCAGAATTTAAACTTCGTCCTTTTGAAAAGAAAATCATGGAAACCATAAGACCAGCCCCAGTTCACTGGTTCAGGTACGTTGATGATATTTTTATTATATGGAACCAGGAAGAGAATGAATTGCATTCTTTTCTGGATAAAATCAATAGCCTTGATAGCAGAATAAAATTCACTCTAGAAGTTGAACAGAATCAAAAACTTGCCTTTTTAGATGTCTTACTAATCAGAAATAAAACTAATCAGAACTTGGATCGTAAAGTTTTTAGGAAAATTAACAGGTCTAATTTTACAATCCCGTTTGCTTGCAGTTCTCCCATTAATTTCAAACTAGCGCCTTTTAATTTTTACATAAAAAGGGCTTTTCAAGTTTGCTCAATTCATTTTCTGAGCGGAGAACTAAATTTAATAAGAAAAATAGCCGTTGAAAATTCCATCCCCCTTCATTTTATTGAAAGAATGATAAACAAGTTTAAAACGAAAGATCAAGGTATGCAAGTTAAAGATCCTATAAAAAGTGTAAAATTTTGTAAAGTTAATTATATTCCGAAGTTTTTCGAAAGCATAAGGCACGCACTAGCTAAGTATGAAATTGCACTAATAGCAGTCCCTCCCCCCAAATTAAGAGTTGTGCTGAACATAAAGATTGATCCTATTCAAGACATTAATAAATCAGGTGTATTCCTTTCAAGACGGATAATAAAGAATATGTTTACATAGGTATGACATTAAGAAAACTTCAAAAGAGGTTGAAAGAACATGACGCAGATTTAAGATTGGGTAAACCCCATGCTGCACTTTCAAGGTTTGCACAAACGCACCCTATAGAAATAGATTTCAATAGTTCAAAAATTATCTTTCATACTACTAGTCACATAGAAGCTATCATTAGAGAATCCATCGAAATAATATCCAGTAAAGAAATAGCTTGTAATGATGCACTTTCCTACGATATACACGCAATATGGAAAAACTTTATTAATAATAGATAAGCTTATGTTTTTGAAATATTTCAGCAGTTTTATTCTATTCATTTTGTCCCGTTCCCTTCACTCCCCGTTCTTCCTCCCTCGATGTAAAAATGGACTGTTCCGGACGAGCCTGAGAGCGCCAGCAGTAAGAGCTGTCATTTTGTACTTTTCTCTCACTGACGAAGACCGAGTAAGTTTGCGGTTGAAAACGTTCTGAACTTGAACTTTTGAACAATTTAAAGGACTTTAAATGTATTTTTAAAGTTTTTATAAGTATTCTAGTGCACCTTTTAAGTAATTTTGTGTACAGTTAAGTGTATTTTTGCTTTTTCAAATTAGTAAATAAGGTGAATTTTGCACTGTTTTGTTTTTAATTTTAATTAAATTATTTAGCATATTTAATAATATTATTAGCTAAAAAATACTTTAATTCCTGTTGTCATAACTTCCACATTTCCTTACCAAACTCTACTGTAAGTGAATAACGAAAAAAGTTAATTCCAAAAATTTAAATCCAAGTTTGTTACACTGCGTACGATTATACAGTAGCGCAATAGTGTTCGCACTCTTTTTAGCAATGCAGGCTATTCCAAGCAACGGTCCATGTTGCTTTAAAGTACAAGGTCAAATTTACGATTTCGTACAAATGTTATTTATAAAAACAAATCGGCGAAGCGGGCATAGCATGCTGGTATAAAATTATAATTCATACTTAAATTCAAAAGTTGGTGCCTCACTTATGCATTGTGGATTTTTATTTGATTTACAGTGTCAGTTAGATAACTTTAAAGGAATGTTTCTAGTGTGTAATACGTATACGCTCTTCCTATTTTCTTCATAAATTTTTTTACGAAACACCTGTGTGCTTTAAAGTAATCCAAAATAATCCAAGGAATCCAGCTTTGATGAAATAAAAGTTTAATTAAACACACGGAACACAAATAACAGGGACGAATACAACAAGCCTTGAACACAAACACACAAACAATTAAATATATATATGTAAATATCCGGATTTCGTATTTCTTACAAGAACTTCTAACTACTCTTCTTTCACAACAGATCAATCTCGTGCCCGAAGCACATACATATCCCAATTTTTTGGATAATATTTTTATTCTGTTTACCTGCATCAGACATTCGCAGGCCTACCTCTTACCTCCGCACACACACCTCTCTCTCTCTGCTCGTAACCCCTTCCTCTCCACACACACTCGTCCGCTGGTCACGTGACTCAAGAGCGGGCGCCGATGAATAAAACAAAAAAACACATCATCAGTCATCACACCCCCCACGCAAGATTGAAAATATGGTACACACTTATTTTAAATCTGAAATTCGACTGATGATGTTACACTATTTAACAATGATTTCCCAAATTATAATATGTATATATAAAAAATAACACCACAAATACAACCGTATCCGGAGAAGGCACATCTTCCGGGGTTCTTCCTATCTGCTAATATAAAATAGAATTAAATTAATACTTCATATACACAATATAACATACAATTAACAAAAGGCAATACACAAAACTTAGTAAACATTAAACAGGACACTAAGAGCTGCTGAAAAAAAAATGTATATTGTTCCACACTCTTCAAGGAATGTTCAAACACTGGGTGCTTCAAAATATGTTGAATGTCTTACATAGTGTCCAAGCGTGATAATGCATCAGCATTAATTAGTTTGGCACCCGGGCGGTGCGAGATTGTAATGTCATACTTCTGTAAGGCTAATGCCCATCGCTGCAGCTTTGAAGATTGAGGGGCATTTTTGGTGATAAAAGTTAATGGATTATGGTCCGTAATAAGTTCCACAGGTGAGCCGAAAATCCACGTTTCAAATTTTTTCAAACTCCAGATCACTGCATAGGCCTCCCTTTCAATTGTTGGCCATGCCTGTTGAGTTTTGGTGAGTTTTTGAATGGCGTAACTTACTGGATACACTACTCCATCTCTTCTCTGCGATAAACAGGCTCCGATGCCGATTGCAGATGCATCACACTCTATGATGAAAGGTAACCCGATAATAGGAGTATGCAGACTGGGCGCTTCGCTGAGACCTCTTTTTAACGCGTTGAACGCCTGGTCATGCTCTACTGACCAGCACAAATTCTCTGGACTGTCCTTTTTTGTCAGTTCAGTGAGGGGATATGCTGTTTCAGCATATTTTGGTATATAATCTCTATAGTAATTGCACAATCCTAAGACACTTTTTAGTTGCTTCTTAGTTTGAGGCACAGCTAACTTACGAATGGCCTCCACTTTTTCCGGATCGGTCCGATGGCTGCCGGACCCAATGATATGGCCTAAGTACTTTATTCGGGGTTTTGCAAATTCACATTTTTTCAAATTGACGGAGAATTGTAACTGTGATAGTTTGGAAAATATCTTCTCTAAATGCACCAGGTGTTCCGCGAACGTTTCGGAAAATACTGCTATGTCATCGATATATGCCCTAGCAAAGTCCTGGTATTCAGAAAGCGCTCTGTTGATTTCTCGTTGAAACGTCGCAGCAGCATTCCTCAACCCAAAAGCCATGACCTTGAAGCGATATTGAGCTCTATGAGTCTTGAAACATGCTAATTTTTGACTCTCTTCTTCTAATGGTATGGCCCAGTAGCCTTTGAGTAAGTCCAAAGTGGAAATGACGTTGGCCCTGCCAATATTAAATAATAGATCAGTAGAGTTTTCCATAGGAAAATCATCAACCTTGGTGATTGCGTTCAGTGCCCGAAAATCTACGCAAAGTCGTAGCGTTCCATCTTTTTTCATCACGCACACTACCGGATGCGGTGCTTCTTCATCACTTTCTTCAATCAAACCTAATTCTAGTAATTCTTGAATTTGTTTGTCTACTTGAGGTTTTAGGGCCTCTGGAATTGGATAGACATATAGGGTTTCTTCTTCTCATTATCATTTAATCTTATTTTGTGTGCACCAACTTTTGCTATTTGTATTTTCTTTGAAAACAATTCTTTATATCTAAACAATAAATCTAACATCTTTTCTCTTTCTACGTTTCCCAAATGATTTAAATTTACTTCTTCGATTTTAAAATAGTTCGAGTTATCCTTTGTACTAGGGGTGGGATGGACTTCCCCTAATTCTTCTTCATTCTCAAAAATTACCCCCACTGCTTGTACCCTAGGAGTAAATTTCCTTATCTTATTCACGTGAACATTTTTAATATTTCCGTTCGTTAACCTGACTTTGTAAGAGTCGGGATTACACCGTGCCACTATTTCGGCTGGCCCTGTCCACCTAGCGTAAAGTTTATTACTAGAGTCTGGGATTAATAAATATACCTGCTCCCCCGGTCTAAATTCCTTATAAATTGCCCTTCGATTCGCATACTTCGCATACGCGCCCTGTTTAACCTCCGCTACTAGTGAAGCTTGTTCCGCCGCCTTTTCTAAGTTAATTTTTAAATCCTGAAGGTATTCGGTTGCACTTTTCCCGAGATTTATAGGTAGCGGAATTTCGCCCGACCATGTAGACTTTAATACCGCCAATGGCCCCCTGGCCTCCCTTCCATACATCAACTTAAATGGCGACACCCCCGTCGTACAGTTAGGAATCTCCCTATACGCAAATAATAAATAAGGGATGTGTTTATCCCAATTTTTAGGATCGCTCCGAATAATATGGTGCAACATGCGTTTCAATACCTGATTATACCGTTCAACCAATCCCGAATTTTGTGGATGTCCCGGTGTTGCAAATCTAGGAGCCGCCCCTAGCCTAGCATGAAATTCCTGCATTAAACCTGATACAAAATTTCCCCCCTGATCACTTGCTATTACGCGGGGTATCCCTGTCCGCATAAATATTTCTAACAGCGCATCACAAGTAGCCTTAGCCGAAATTGTTCTTAACGGAACCGCTTCGGGCCACCTACTGTGTTGGTCAACCAAAGTAAGTACATATTGATGTCTACGCGCCGAAGGTGGTTCAATTTTCCCAATTATATCAATATTTACAACGTCAAATGGGAGCTCCGGTCTTTCAATCGGAAGAATCGGTATCTGATCACTGGCTCTCTCCCGGCTTCGCAACTGGCAGTCCTTGCACGATTTACAATACTCCTCTCCCGCGACACGCCTGGCCAAAAAAATGAATATCGAATTCTTTCTTTCGTTTTCCTTATACCAAGATGGTTCGCAAAGATTGATTCATGTGCAATCCTTAAAATTTCCTCCCTTCTAATTTTAGGCACTACTAATTGCATGACTTGATCTCCCGAAACCTTTTCCCTATGATAAAGTAAATTATCCACCATAACAAACCCATTTTTCCCTTGTTTTGCATCTTTAAATGCCCCCTGTAAAGATTCGCAATTCTTTTGTTGCTCCCTGTAAATGGTCGTTTCCGAATGCTGATTCGAATTTAAATCCTCGCAATCATTTTTCGTTCCAATACAATTAATAATCAAATTCTCTTCAAAAGATTCATTTTCAACCTGCAAACATAAATATTTATCACTCGTATTTTGTTCTTTTTTCTTTTCCAACGATAAATTTTCATCCCCCCTTTTCGATTTCGTCTCGCTTGTTGGTGCCAGACTGTCGGCTATTCTTTTCCCTTCTCCAATTTGCAATGATTGTAATAACTCATAAACCTTCGGAGTAATAATACATGAACTACATAATTTATCTGTCACTGCAAATAACACATCCACACTGTTAAATAAACAATTTGATTCACTCATGTTTAGAGAAACCGGTAATGTTAAAAGATCAGCAGTAATTTGCTCGCCAAAAGCTGAAATCAACTGAATTGATGAATTTTCATTATTTTTAAATGATTCTGGTACTTCATTCGAATTTATAACGGGAATCTCAGCAGCGCTGTCAATTAATGTCTTTATTTTTTGTTTCCCCACCCAAATTTCATCGTATTGCAATGGTTGAGTACTTATTGCGTCATTTTCAAAGCATAAAGCTGTCACTTTCGCTATCAACCGTTCGTCTTTATTTTTTCCGGTAGAATCTTTTTTCATTTGATAATGAGAATTTCCCGACCTCTCTTTTTCTTTATTATTAGGACAAAAACGTAAATGAACGATTTGACGGCACAATTTACACACAGACCTTTTCCTATCATTACGCGAATTAAAATTATTTCTTAGATGCGGTGAAATATATTTGCCAGATCCGAAATCATCAGAACCGCGACAATTTGTCGATTTATCATATAACTCAGAAAAGGTTCTACCTTTTGATGTAAACCAATTATCGCATAATTCCGCAATTTCCCGCGCTTTTAACCAATTATCTAATTGTTTTATTTTGACATAGCTTCGCGCCTCTGAGTCTAACGCATCCATTAATCTATCACTAACTATTAATTCATTAAGTGCATCAAAATCATTTACCTTTCTAAGTTCGCAATAAAAATCCCAATTCGCTCTTAACCTAGATGCGAACTGCATATGATTTTCATTTTTCGCCCTCTTTGCCGAAAGAAAATTTTGAAGACAAGCTTCAGGAGTGGGTTGAAATTTTTTTAAAATTAAAGCTTTAACCTTTTGATAATCCTTCATTTCATCTGAATTTGCATATACTAATAAATGCGCAGCTTTTTCCCCTACTAAATTAAACAGTATTTCAACTTTCAAATCTTCCGCGACATTCTTTAATTCAAACGCCCTTTCGAGCGAAGAAAAAAATAAATTCCACGATTCAGGTTTGGTAGGAATCGCAATAGTTAAAGTTTTAACGCTTTTAATTAGAGCTTCTAACGAATTAGTTTTGGGATTTTGTCCATCCCCCCCACCATCAGAATTTCTGTTCTCAGACTGCAGTTTAGCCATTTCTAATTGGTGTTTGATAACTTCTAATTTCGTTTTTTCTAATTCTAACGCTGTTTTCTGCTCAGAATTAACATATTCTTTTTCATTTTTAAGGGCCTCTGCCTCTTGTTTCTCTTTTGAAATGCGGTCTGATACCGTTGTAACAAGGAATTCTTTTACAAAATCGAAATCCTTATCGTATTATTCGCTTCCTTCGATTAATGCCTTTAAATCCACTATTCTATGATCTGGCTCTACGTTTAAGCCTAGTTCTGTGGCTATAATGACCAGGTCTTCTTTTTTTAACCCTTTAATGCTGAACATATTCTTTTTTTTTTTTAACTATTACTATCTTTATCAATAATTATAATCACTAAATAATATAATCATTCATTATAATCATACACTAGAATATACTCAGAACAATACTTCTTTTCAATTCTAATACGATTATCTCTTTAGAATCATTGCAAACATATTCCTTAATCTAATATTCATGAATCTTCAGTTAATAAACAAAAGTTATAACTTTCAACTTTATTTCCAAAACTATAAAAAGTGGTTTCACTTAAACTATAAAAAGTGGTTTCACTTACCACTGGTTCTTGCGAAGAGAGCGTGTGATATACGCTCTTCCTATTTTCTTCATAAATTTTTTTACGAAACACCTGTGTGCTTTAAAGTAATCCAAAATAATCCAAGGAATCCAGCTTTGATGAAATAAAAGTTTAATTAAACACACGGAACACAAATAACAGGGACGAATACAACAAGCCTTGAACACAAACACACAAACAATTAAATATATATATGTAAATATCCGGATTTCGTATTTCTTACAAGAACTTCTAACTACTCTTCTTTCACAACAGATCAATCTCGTGCCCGAAGCACATACATATCCCAATTTTTTGGATAATATTTTTATTCTGTTTACCTGCATCAGACATTCGCAGGCCTACCTCTTACCTCCGCACACACACCTCTCTCTCTCTGCTCGTAACCCCTTCCTCTCCACACACACTCGTCCGCTGGTCACGTGACTCAAGAGCGGGCGCCGATGAATAAAACAAAAAAACACATCATCAGTCATCACATGTAATACGTCGTTTTACATTTCTTCGTTATAAATATACATTATAAAGTTCTACAATCTACTATGTACCTGTATATAAAATGAAAATCCGTATTTTATTCCGAACGCTTATGATTCATATTCTAATAAATTGGTTTTGATAGGATTTTCACTGTCAGTTAAGTAATTTTTAGTAGTTTTATTTGATTCGAGGTGCGTTTGGAAATTCTCCCCATCGTAGCGGGAGACATCTACTAACCAATAAGTTAACAAATACACTATTTTGAGCTTATTTTTACTTCAATAACTTGAAAAGTTTGTTTTTCTAAAATACATATTATGAAACAAATGAATTGTTGCAATTGCTAAACAAAGTTATCAGAGGCCGACTATAAATTTTCTTTTAAAAATTGAAAAAGCAGTAATAATCGGGTAAATGCACAAAGTAACGGTAATAACCAGATAAGATTTCTATTTATTTTTTTAAATCGTCTATAATTATAAAAATAGTATAAAAATGGCTTGTATAACTTATAAATATCTCTAAATAATTAAATTAACGTCAATAAACTATAATAATTACTGACCTGTGGCGGCAAACTGCACCCAGCCAGTGGATAAATTTGCAAAATAATCACACAAAGTAAATGATCTGGTTAATGCTATGTATTCTTTTAATATAATATAAACAAACAATTATAATAATAAAAGTTGATATAAATTAATTTTTTTATCATAATTAAAACCGAAATTATAAATTTAAATTAAATATTAATTAATTTATTTATTTATTATTTTTTAAGACAACACCACATAAATATGAATTTTAATTTAATAAAAAATGAAATAATTTAATTTAATTTAATAAAAAATGAACAATATATTTAATTGTTGTGAAATTATTGTTTAAAATGTAAATAAATATTTAATTTTGTTTACATTTATTAAACATAAATGTAACTTTATCTGGTTATTACCGTTTTACACTTATTAAAAATAAATGTGAAACAATAGTAACCAGATAAAGTTACATTTTTTAATTGGTTCTCAATTAATAAGAACCATTTTCATATAACTATTTTGACAAAAAAAGAGGTTCTTATATGCTAATTGAATGTAGTGAAAATTATTAAGTTCTAATCTGTTTATAAAAGTAATGATAAAAATACCTTTTTGAAAACTTACTCAAAATATTAAAATTGTGCCTTACCTGGTTATTACCGGAAGCCACAGAACTGTTCGTTAACTTTAATTAAAAGAGTTAGTCTTCTTCACTACATAGCTATCATGCGTGTCCGATATCACATAATTACATCGGTGGTTGAAGCATACGTAAAGGATTATCTTCATAGTTTTGGGGACTTACTAGGGAACTGCAAGAAGTGTAAGTCACCGATTTTGACGAAAGTGGTATCGTTGGAAAGATCTCATCGAGAGCAGCAAAAACTCAATGGAACTACCGTCGCAAATGAGTCATTATCGAGATATCCAACAATTTATGTCACGTAACTAGTGCATACTTAATGGGGGGGCCGCAAAAATTTTTTGTCTCAATTTTAACAAAAGTGGTATCGTTGAAAAGATATTATCATGAGGGTGAAAAAACTCAGTAGAACTACCTGTCGGAAATGAGCCTTTTTCGAGATATCCGATAATTTATGTCACATAGCTAGTGCCTACTGTTCTATTGCACACTTAATGGGGGACCACAAAAAATTGTTTTCTCGATTTTGATGAAAATGGTGTCGTTGGAAAAATAAAATTGTGAGAAGTAAAAAACTAAATGGAACTAACCATCGAAATGAACTCGTTTTCGAGATATCCGACAATTTATGTTACTTAATGCAATTTCCCAGCAGTGTGCATTAGCAATGTGACACAAATTGTAGGATATCTCGAAAACGCCTCATTTCCGACGGGTGATTCCGTTAAATTTTTTAATCCTTTCGATGATGTCTTTTCAACGATACCACTTTTGTTAAAATCGATACAAAATTTTTTTGTGCCCCCCCCCCCCCCATTAAGTATGCACTAGTTACGTGACATTAATTGCTGGATATCTCAATAATGACTCATTTACGACAGATTCAATTGAGTTTTTTGCTGCTCTTGATGAGATCTTTCCAACGATGCCACTTTCGTCAAAATCGGTGACTTACACTTCTTGCAGTTCCCTAGTAAGTCCACAAAACTATGAAGAATAATCCTTTATGTATGCTACAACCACCGATATAATTATGTAATATCGGTAGTAAGTATGTAGTGAAGAAGACTAACTTTTTCAATTAAAGCTAACGAACAGTTCTGTGGCACAGTTTTAATATTTTGAGTAAGTTTTCAAAAAGGTCTTTTTATCATTACTTTAATAAAACAGATTAGAACTTAATAATTTCCACTACATTTAATTAGGATATAAGAAACTCTTTTTTTTTGTCAAAATAATTATATATAAATGGTTTTTATTAATTGAATTTTCAATGTGTAATTATTTTGTAAATTTATCCACTAGCTGGGTGCAGTTTCCCGCCACAGATCGGTAATTTTTATAGTTTATTGACGTTAATTTAATTATTTAGAGATATTTATAAGTTATTCAAGCCATTTCTATATTATTTTTATAATTATAGGCGATTTAAAAAATTAAATAGAAATCTTATATGGTTATTACCGTTACTTTATGCATTTATCCGATTATTACTGTTTTTCAATTTTTAAAAGAAAATTTATAGTCGCCCTATGACGTGAAGTTTCGATTTTCATTTTTCAGTACTATGTCAGATGAAAGTACTCTTTTAAATCTACATTTTCCCAAATTATCTCAAAATTTTTTTTCAAAAAATGTGTCCTACCTGGTTATTACCAGAAGCCACAGAATTTATTTACACAACATTTACAAATAATAAGACAATGTTTACAATTACGATCTCGGATATAGGTGATCCGGTTCAATATTAAATTAAATACAGTACACCCATTCTGCGCACTATTAAGCCCCTCTATATCTCTCTTAAGTACGTAAATTAACTCAGAGATCATTCTTAATCTCTACCCACACCTAGGCTCAGTTCTCTAAAAGCCTCGCCCAAAGCACGCTTTCCTTTAGACCAGAGCTCTTCTCTGACCAATTTCGCTATTCTCTTACCCGGTTAAGACTAAAATCTTAGCTCTCCCTCAATAGCAAGTCATCCGCAAAACGGGGTTCATCCCTCTCCCCGCATGGAGTTGTCCTCTGAAAGGAAGGTCAGTCTTTCATAATATTTAATAAGACATATCTCCCTCTTCAGTTCCTCTCCGCCTGCCTTATCTATGAACTTTCAATGGCAAGCGAAAGGCCATGTATTGCGTGCTACCTTCTTTAAACCAGAACTATGTCACTCTGATGCTTGGATTAAGATTGCAGATAAAGAAGTAATGATATTTTACAGCTTACAGTACACAGAATAGATTAACAAATAAAAGAATAGTATCGCATAAGAATAGTTTTAGATAATGATCGCTTATCGAAATCTGACAATTATTATGATTCAAATTTTTAAATTTCGTTTAAACAATATTTGCGTTTTTAGAAATTAAAAAAATATATTTATATCTCCAGTAGTTAATTTTTTTTTTTTGAATTTTCAAGAAAAAAAAATGCAATTTTGAATTTGATTTAAACATTCTTAATTTGAATAAAATAAATCTTTCTTTTATAATTATTTTAATGTTAAATTTATTGGTGCCACCATCTATGTAAGATTTTAATAATCTTAAATTAACAATTACGTTTACTAATTAAAGGATACGTTGTTTTGAAAGAAATATTACACAAAAATCCCTGTCCTGTCTGCGATCACACTTACCCATTTGTTTCATATATCTTTTTTTTTCCTATTTATTATACAAATATTTCATGAATGTTTGAAGGTAAAATTGTTGAAGGTAGATAGTTCAATTTCCGACTGGGCAAGGTATATTTAGCCTTTCATCTCTTCGTAGTCGATAAAATGAGAACTAATAGACCGGAATGTGGCAGCACAGACAATAACCTCATCAAGTTCACGGATGAAAATCTAGGATTAGTTAAATTTTTATTTGCATATTAAAACGCAATCGGTCTGGCTAGTCATATCTTGATGGAAAAAAACCCTAAGAACTCGATATTAGTGATTGACTCGTAAATTTACCTTTGTAATTTTTTTTTTTTTCACCCAAAAATATGAAAACATTGAGGACTAAGAGTAGGAAAAGATAATAGTAAACCTATGAATGAAACGCTAAAATCGGGCTTATAAGTGTTTTGAACTAGATATGACTTGGCAGACCGATTGTGTTTTAATATACAAATCGAGATTTAAATAATCCTGGTTTTCATCCGTGGTTCTTTGATGCGTTTATGGACCGGTGCTGTTAGAATTGGACGTTCCTTTTCTTTCAAAGTATCTGCTGTATTTCTGTGACAGTTTTCTTCGACATATTTACTTGCTGAAATCTCCAATTAAAACATGCGAATACTACGAATTAGAAAAGTCATAGATATTTAAAAAAAAAAAATGCCTAATATTAGCGAAAGCTAAAAATCCCCAGGTACTTACACCCCTCTTAACCCCACCCGTCAAAATACTTTAATTTTGCCTGTGTGTACAGAATGTTGAGAATTTTTAAGTGATTCACAAATACTCTGCAGGTAAAGCATTAAATAGTAAAAAATGTATATTAAAATCTAATTAAACTTTTTTTTTATTTAAGTAGCCCCCCCCCCCCCCCCAAATAGTAGAAGAAAAAACAAGTTACGAAATGCTTTAAGGTATCTCTCTGCATTAAAATGGCCGTTTTCGCGAACATTTTTGAATTTTTTTTCAATAATTTAATTAGTAAAAGCAATCTATTGCGATTCGAAATCTGTAGTGAAAGTATGAAGGCCTACAAAATGTAAACAATATTTCTATGCATCATTTTATTCCTTTTTTTATTTATTTTATTTTATTTTATAATTATTTTTTTTTACATAAAAATACTTATAAACCATAATTTATACTTCTAGATTAATTTTGGATTTATTTAAAATACATAAAAGAAATATTCAAATGCGATTTCTGCAAGATCAATTTTTCAGTTATATCTGTGTTTGATAAACTTCATTACAAAAAGTATCTTCACCATATTTCAGTGAAGTTTTGATAGAATGCATTTCACATGAAAAGTCTTCCCACTAAGTCCGTTTTTTCAACACCATATGTATTTATAGAAAAAAAAATCTATATAAATATTACGCTAACGTATGTAGCACAAAAGACACGATTATTTGTTATTTGTTTAATGGCAACATCCAAATGAAACTTATGGGTTATCTTATCTTATGGGATACTGTGCAAAAGTCCTTTAGTAAGATTTAGGCTGTGGTAAATTGAATTTATTTATGTTTTGTTCGTTCGCAGCAATTATGAGACTTCAAAATATCATTATTTTTATTTTTTCTGTTCTTTTTTCTCAATAAATAAATAAATAAATAAAAGTCATGAATTTAAAAATTTTCAGTTTGAAATTAAAGGTTTGTACTATAACTTAAACGAATGAAAGGATTATATTACTATATTTTAAAATAATTAATGAAGTACGAAAAAAAGCCACGGGTACAATATTTGGCAATTTATTATCTTCGCCGGACTTGAATAAAAATATTGTGTTCTTGATTTATCAGCACAGATGTCATATATGCACTACATTGGAGCATTATTTTTCTGACGCCAATTTGGCGAAAACTTCGTTTTCAAATACCAGTTACATGCATATTTTTAACTAATTTCTATTATTTTAAAAAGGAAATAATAATAATAAAAAGTATAGTTAATAACTGTAGAATAAAACAATTTATATCATTAAAAAAAAGAAAATAAAAGCAAACAAACAGTTTATTAATAAATAAATAACAATAGCCGGGTTACCATGAGAGGCACATATAATTGCTATTTTGTGCCAATGTGGTGCTTATATGACATCTGTGTCTAGTAGAATCTTCTGATTTGGCAAAACATTGAGCAGTTAAAATAAATTATGAATAAAAAAAATATGATTTAATGCTTAGTATACACTCATTGGGAGACCAAACTGGTCGCCAAGGGCGCCTAGTATTTATAAATTTCGAAGAAACATACTAGAAAGAGAGCGTTTTTCTCGGAATTGTTGCTGAAACGTACCACGAATTTCTTTTTTAAAAAATACTGATTTTCACAATGCGGACGTCCTGCTTTTCCCCAGCAAATAACTAAGTCGAATGCTATATTCATCTTTTAAAAAGGTAAACTTAAAACTGTATTATGTGTAAATATTTAAAAAGTAATTTAACACCTTTTAGAATATTTTTAGTCCTCTAAGTAATTTACACATTGTGTAGTTTTAAGTTTACCCTGCATTACCCATTATGATTTGAAGTAAAATTTAAGCTGTACATGACGTAATTATTTTATAGGATCTTCAATAAAAAATATTTTAAATAAATAATATATGTATCCTTTGATTAATATTGAAACATTTCAGTTAATTTTAAGCTAGCTTAAAATTTTTTCTTCAGTGCATAGATAAGTGTAATAGCAGTATTTAATACAAAGGAAATTGAAATATATTTAGTCCAATTGAATGTATGCTGTCTGGCCTAAACATGAATATTTGTACAAAAGTGACAAATAAATAAATAAATAAATAAAATAAAATAAAAGTTATGAAGATATTGCTATGACTTTATGTTTTTTCACCATTCTCTGTTAGTGTTGATCTAAAAATACATGTGTTCAATGCTGCTAATTAAATAAATAAATAAATAAATAAGAGTTTTGCTAGCGTAGGTTGTTTAAGAATTATATTGCAAAACCGACATTTTTAAAAACATGGAACTTACCAAAATCGAATTATCTTTCTTATCTTCTTATTCTTCGAATTATCTTTTTTTTCATTTAGAATGCAAAAGTAATAGGCGTAGCCATTCATTTAACTGACCTTTTTCAATCAATATTCTTTTGTTATTACAATCATCTGTTTGTATTTTTAGGTAACATAAATGAAATGGAATGAAGGAAATGTGAAATTTGAAAATGAAGAAAAATTAAGTAATTATACTGGTAGTCCATTTAGCATTAATCTTCATTTTAAAATAATCAATTCAACTGTAATACATATTTAATTGAGTGTAATTATTCCACTTTTTTATTTTTTAGCATAATATTAATAACTCTATTTTCAAATGCTTTATCTGCGAACAAAACTACAAAGTTAAATTATCATATTTATTATAAGTGATTGTTTTTCATTTAGATTTGTGATTTTTTTTCTTTAATTTACCAAGCTCTTATGCTAAGTTTCTTGCACGCCATTTATCATTTCAGACTTTTTTCCTTTCTAAATAAGCATTATTAAGGGAATTTCGCAATAAAGTAATTTTTTTAAATCTAAAAAAAAACTAAAATCTTATTGCAAAATTTTGAGCAGTTGCCAGCAATTAAACTGTAAAAATATACGAAATGTATGTTTCATTATCATGGCAAAAAAATTGCATATTTTAAAAATATTATTTATTACTTTTATTAATAAAAATAACTTTGTTTTAATCTATCACAAGCTTAAATTTTATGGCTTGAAATAAAATTTAATTTATTATGTGACCTTTAGAATGTCACATTAATATGAATAAAATAAGATAATAGTGCACAAATTTAAATTGTCTAAAACTTCTTGTCATAATAATTTTGTAATAAATAGAAGGTATATTTATAGTCATAATGTGGATTTTATACTACACAAGAAAAATATTTAATCGTTAAATTGATAAAAGATGTATAGAACATTTTGCAATATATAGAATAGAGTTTAAATAATTTTATTAATTATAGAACTAAAATTTAATAATATTTTTTCTTTTAATTTTTGTATAGATACTACATTCATTGTATGTCGAGCCTGTTTGAACCTTGTTTGATAATAATATGGATAAACAACAGTCTAGTTCTCTTCGGAGTGAATACTGTTTCGAAAAATAATTAATACGTTAAACACACACACACAGAGAGACAGGTCCATTTGTTATTTTGTTATTATAGATACTATTTAGTAGAAATGTGAGACGAATAGTATAAATGAATATTCTTTTTTTTTTTTCAATTCGACAAACACAAGAAGTTCATGACATGATACTGAAAAGCCCTTATACTATCTCATTACAAAAAATTAAATTCTTACCTATAATTTTTGAGATATAAATACATTTTTTTAAAATTCTTATCTTAATAACATTCAAATCAATAGGTTGTGGTATGCATCAAGTTAAAATCCAAATCCTACCCTTTTCCGAAGTGATCGACGAACAATAGTTGATCCCTTTTCCGATAATTAGAAAAGAAAATGCGTGTATTTAGAAAGGAATTACGTGGTATCATTTCCGCTCACGCGGCGAAATAAACGTGAGATAAATACAGATGGATAGGAAGGCCAAAATTTCTCTTTTCCTCTAATTTCCTTGTTGCATTTCGGGGTGCTGAGGTTATAAATGATGAATTCATTGCAAAATGTATTCTTAGGTTTCCGATAAAAGCAATTTCGGGACACTTGCACTCAACGCTTTTCTCTTTTTGTTTTGTAATAAAACATAATTTTTGCAGACAATTTTAGAGAAAAAATGTAATTTTTCAACAATTTAATTTAAAAAATAATTTATTAGGATTAATGTGTCTTTAGTAAAGAAAATAGAACAGGAATTCCAAAAATGAAGATAGGAGTACTGAAGATAGGACTTCTACGTGCAATAGATTTTGCTAGCCATCGCACACACACACACACACACACATGCATACAGACAGAGCGATTTGCTATTTTAGTAGTATAGATTCCGTTTAGTATAAATATAAAATAAATAGAATAATAGAATATTCTTTTATTTTCAATTTGATGTACGAAAGAAGTATATGACATGCCATTCAAAAGCTGTCTCATTATCATTCCAAAAAATTAAATTCATACCTATAATTTTTAAGATATACATACATTTTTTTAGTACTCTTATCAAAAAAACATTCAAATCAATAGGTTAATTACTCAGAGTCAAGTTAGAATCCAAATCCTCAATGCATTTCCCTTTTTGTTTGTAATAAATTGCAATTTTTGCAGACACTTTCAGAGACAATTCAGAGATAAATATTAATTTTTTTAACAATTTAATTTAAACAAATTGTTCGGATTAATGTCTCTTTAGTAAAGAACAAGGAACAGGAATCCCAAAAATGAAGATCGGATAAAATGGAAGTATTTTATTAAAAATTTATTCTCACAAAAACGTAAAAGGACCCTGAAACGGGCCTCAAAGTGACAGGGTCAAAACTGAAAAGTAAATAAGCGAAAATAACTAAGTGGAGAATGGACCCTCACAACAAAGATGGTAGTATAAAAAGCGGTCAAGTTATTGATTTAGAATATAAAATGTTTAAGGGGTCCAGGGGTCCGAAACCTTAAAATATTAAAATTCTGAGTTTTTGGTGCACCAGATACTATCTTGAATTATCTTCACCTAAATTTTCAGATTTCTACGTGTAGTAGATTTTGCTAGCCATCGCAGACACACACATACACACAGACAGAACGATTTATTATTTTAGTAGTATAGATGCTGTTTAGTATAAATATAAAATGAATACAATAACAGAATATTCTTTTATTTTCAATTCGACGTACAAAAGAAGTATATGAGATGCAATTTAAAAGCTCTCTCACTATCATTCCAAAAAATTAAATTCTGACCTATAATTTTTGAGATATAGATACATTTGTTTTTAAAGAACAGTTATCTTAATACCATTGAAATCAATAGATTGTGGTATGCATCAAGTTAGAATCAGAATCCTATCTTTTTTCGAAGTGATCAACGAACAATAGTTGATCCTTTTTCCGATAATTAGAAAAGAAAATGCGTGTATTTAGAAAGGGATTACGTGGTATCGTTTCCGCTCACGCGGCGAAATAAACGTGAGATAAATACAGATGGATAGGAAGTCCAAAATTTCTCTTTTCCTCTAATTTCCTTGTTGCATTTCGGGGTGCTGCGGTTATAAATAATGACTTCATTGCGAAATATATTCTTACGTTTCCGATAAAAGCAATTTCGAGACACTTGCACTTAAAGCATTTCACGTTTTGTTTTGTAAATTCCGTAATATTATGCAGACAATTTCAAAGACAATTTCTGAGAGAAATTGTAATTTTTTCAACAATTTAATTTAAAAAAAATAAATTCTAAGGATTAATGTATTTTTAGTAAAGAAAATGTAATTTTTAAATTGTAATTTTACTACATTCATTATTTACACTCATAATTTTAAAAACCACTATAATAAAAGTAAATACTATAAAATAACTACAATTTATACTAATAAAAGAACAAAATGCTCTGTCTGTGTCTGTGTGTCGGCGATGGCTAGCAAAATCTACGGCACATGCGAGACTCAAGATTCTTGCGAGAATAGCCCAAAGTCTCTCTCTTGATGTAATTGACATTCAGAATCTCAAAATTTAAATTTTAAACTAAGTAATTAATAAACTTCGGAATTAACTCATCAAAAATACTACTTTTGCCGCTCCGCTTACTTTCGGTTGGTTGGTTCCTAAAGTGTTGCTTATAAAAATACATCTCTTCCTTTTCGCTTACTTTCGGTCGGTTGGTTGCATAAAACTTTCGCAGAAATAGTAATAAAAGGTGGGGCAGAATTAAATATAAACCCATTTGAGTGCTTAATATTTCAAAATTGACTGTTTTTTTTTTCAACTAAACATTAACCCGGAGTTGAAACACTTGATTTGAAAACGTGATTAGTAACAATAAACATTTAAGAGAATAGATTAGTTTCAAATGACGTCGCAACCTAGCAATTATGTTGTCAAACTGGACCGCATGTTGTTCGCACATGTGCTTTCTGTTTTTTTCCCTCTACTTAGGTTGGTTTTACGCAAGCTGAAATATTCAGCAATGCGTGAATAGGAAAACTGCTATACCCGGCCGCAGGTGGCGATGATCCGTGCCGGATGTTCGAGCAAAATTGTTCGAGCGAGATTATTGTGGCATTCCGTGGCGGTGGAAAGTGGAACTAAAAAACTTTGTAGTAGGTGCACGGTTTGGATGTAGTTTGTATTAGTGTTAAGTTTGATATTTAAGAATAGTTTGGAATAGTTAGTTAGACCAATAGAACGATAGTTAAGAATTTTTTACAGTTAGGTAAAAATTAGGTTGCAATTAGTTTGCAATTACATTACGGTTAGTCTTAGGTTATATTTAAATTCCGATAGCTTACAATTAGGTTATGATTAAGTTACAGTCATATTAAGGTTAAGTGTGCAGTTAGGTTACGCTTAGATTACGGATAGGTTACGATAAGGTGACAGCTAGGTTACATTTATGTTATATTTAAGTTATAGTTCGGTTACGGTTAAGTTGCAGTTAGGTTACAGATAGGTTTATGTTTACGTTACAAATTGTTTACGGTTAGGATTTTATCCACAGGTGAGCACGTTTTGTTTAAAAATATATACTTAATTTCGTACAATGTTTCTGAAATTATAATACTATATACTAACATTGTAGCTAATCATCGAGTATCAATTTCACTCACGGCATAGTCGGATTTAAAAGTGACATAATTAATTTGAAAATCAAAATATTGCGCTTCGATCGCTAGTTACGTCACTAACAGCGATTTTTACGAATAAATATTGCCCTTTTAACTTAAATATTGCCCTATTAAATTCACGCAATTGTTGGCCTCATATTGCCTCTCCCGTTTCTCATTGCAGTCATTTTGAATATTTTTACCACTAAATATTATTTGTTTGATTTTTTTAGCCTATTTTTTACACAGTTAGCAGCAATGTATTTCCATGTATTTCGAGTTAGAGAGAAAATCATACAATCTGTAGGTTTGTTTAATGTTATTATCATGGATCCGAGCAACGCCGGGAGGCTCTCCTAATAACAAAATAAACTACTGTATTCGCATTTGTTGTATATGTACTAAAGATGCTGAAGTTTAACAAACACTTTTTATTTTTTTTATTATTTATTAATATTTGCATGTTTAGTACTTTGCTGATAACTTCCTTAGCATTGCAAAGGTTAGAAAAACCCGGTTTAAACCCGGGAATAAACCGGGTTTTTAAGAATAAACCTGGAAAAAACCCGGGATTTTTTGGAATAATTCAGTTTCTTGGGAGTAAGCTTGGAAATAAACCTGGTCTATTGGAAATAAACCCGAGAATAAACCGACTTTTTGCAACTCTATACTTCCTACTCATCTATATATTTTATTATATCTACTGCATATACACTATTATTTTAAACACAGTCTAACTGTTTGGTAAAGTAATCATACGAATTGAATATTTCCAACTGAGCGAAAATTTGACCAGGCTGGGAATCGAACCCAGATACTTGGCTTACAAGGCCAATGCTTTACCTTTTAAGCTAAAGCTACCTGGACGATAGCCAGCTGGGATTTTTCGCTCAGATAACCTTGTAGGTCATAACATCTGGTCTGTCATTTAGACAGCTCAACAGAATAGACCGCAGGTAGGAGTTCTTTTTCTCTAGTATTTTTTTCTTTTTCATTTAATTTTATTTAATCATTTAGAATACACAGGAGGCTTCTAAATAGTTGCATTAATCGTACTTAGATATCAGTACAATAATTAAAAATCTTGTCCTAGTTAGAACCAGATTTTGGTGCTTAGTAGCTGCCGCCATCAGATGGAAAAATCTCATACCAACATTTGGCGCTCTGGTTGAAGCAGAGTTCCAATAGTTGGATCAAGATAGCAATAGGAAGTTCCAAATGTTGGTACTAGATTTAACCATCTTATGTTGGATGCTACTGAACACCAAAATTTGGTTCAAACTAGGACACAATTTTTTATAGTGTAGATCATTTCTTGCATTATTTACAATTTTTGCTTTAATTTTTTAGAAGAGAAATGAACTAAATTTTTGAGTCGCTTTATGTTTTTAGTTATTTAATTTTTTGCGAGGTCAAAAAATGTTTTACTCTTATATTACCTTCGTTTTACCTTCGTTTAATATGTGCATGCTTTCAAATTAATTTAAGCATAACATATTCAATAAAAAAAATATGGAAGTGTTTTAGGCCTCGTGTTTTGGATTCGAACAAAAATTATTAGAATAACATTCCAAAAAAAACTTTTTTAACATGATTTATAGTGGCACTTTAGAAATATTAAAAATTAGAAAGATTTTTTTTCCTCTACTTTTATAATAATTTGGTGACGAGAGGATTAAACCACTGTATAATTCATACTGCACACATACAAAGTACTTTCGACAGGGCGTAGTAGAGTCTCTTATAAGACGATATGCACTAAATTCTAATCACCACTAATTTATCTATAAGTCTAAGGTGCAACTAATTATATAGATATTCATGAAAATCCATGAATTGTTTTTTAATCAGTAATTTGTAAAACACACAGAGAGACATTCGCACAAAAAATGTTCAAATCAGTTATCAAGGCATCCCAAAACGCGTAAATCAGTTAATAAGAAACGAAAATCTAAAATATTTCCGAGTATTGTGCACTCTTCTTATGGATATATTAAAGATTATTTTTCAATTTTAATAAAAAATAATTGTAATAATGCGTTAAAATGTAAATAGAAATCCTTCATAAAATTTTCTAAGTAAATTGAAATCTTCGTATTATTTTCATACTTCTATGCACGAAATCATTTTTTTGACTTTTATGGTCTCAAAAAATTTTCCCATAAGAATTGTTATTAAAAATATATATTGCAGGCCATTTTCATCAGAAAAATATATTATGGCAATAAAAAATTCGTAAAGGTTTCCATCATATTAGAAGAATTTTTTGAAGCAAGTTATTTTGTTTGATGAAATAACATTTCTACAAGTTGTATTGGATAACTTCCAAATATAGAATACCCTATATAGATATTCTAAAAAAAAACTATAAATACATTTTTGAGAAACATCTCCCGTCCTTCATTTCTGAATAAAAATGAAATGACATAGAAAATATGCATTTACAACCGAGAAACATATCGTATTATGTATTTTAATGAAATGGGTATTTTTGTTTGATTTCAGCTGTATTTTTAAAAATTAATTAAGAAAAGTAAAAGTTTGTTCACTTTGATCAGTATAATATTAAATGTTCTGTAAATTTCATGAAATAAAACAGAAATTTCGCAGGAAATTTAAATGTAGTGAAAGGGATCATGTAACTGCTACAGTCGTCCTAAGCAAAAGTTAAAACATTGGGGATATTTAACTTTTAAATAAAAAATTCGAACTCCTCGATTATACAAATGACCATACTTATTTTTAAATGTATTTTCAAAATTTTAGGATGGAAATAATGGCTATATATAAGATAATATTTAATTTAATTAAAAAAGGTGAAATTCGGATATTGCAAAAGTTTAGACACTTTCTTCATTCTTAGACTTTGTTCACGGAAAAATGCAAATTTCAAACTTAACACGTCACATGCATGAACTATCTAAATTCTTATCTCAATAACATTGGTTAGTGAAAATGCTGTGTGCTAAACATCTTCAGTCAGATAAAGTAAATACGTATGGAAACTGAACTATTGCAGAAATTTCATTTTTGTGGGATCATATAACGTAAGATTCGCGCTAATTTTTGACAATATACTTCTGACTCTTCTGTTAATGATCGTCAAGCTGTTGTTGAACCTGTTTGATACAAAATAACCCTTAAAGGATACAGGATTAAGTTTCTAAAAATAAATGAAAAGTAAAAAAATAAAATAAAAAGTCACATTTTTTCAATTATTGCAGACAATGAGGTTGCAGTTCGATTTCCTGTAAATATATATATTGTCTATACTTTTGCCATGTTTTTTTTTTTTTTTTTTTTTTTTTTTTTTTTTTTTTTTTTGTCACTATATATTATGTAAAGTGTATGATTTACTGTTTATGATTAAACGATAAGTCAGAAGTAATGTGTGACAGTTGGATAACAACAATTCGTTGCATAGTTCTCAGTACAAATGCGTAATCAATCATTGTCTCAACTTTTGTTGAGCACTGTATTAGATATGATTTAGAAAAGTAAAAATTTCTGTACTTCAATACGATATTAAATATTCTGTAAATTTAATGAAATAAAACAGAAATTTGGCAGGAAATTTAAATTCAGGAAAAGAGATCATGCAGCTGATATTAAATATGACAGAAAATTAACAGTCCTGGCAAGATTACACCAAGAAAAATTAAGCCTAATAAAGTTCAGTAAAAATAGGATAATTTTACACTTCAACCTACGTTATTCATCCATTATAAGAGAAACAAGTTGGAAATTGCACGTAAAGCGTAGCAAATGAGGTGCGTTCGTTGATAACGAAGTTTTAAAATATTCAGATCTTGCTGATATAGTAGAGCGTACTTTGGATACAGTATAGTGGTCGAAATCTTTGTGTTCCTGTAAATATGCAGGGAGTAATTTTTATTATACTTCATTAACGTATATCTCATTCTTATAATGTGAAGTAGTTTAATATAATTAAAACACCTTCCCCAAACAATGTTTCCCCGTATAACATTATTTAGTGGAATACGTGGTCATGTAATTTAATAATAAATATTCTTTGCATCACAGATTGTACAAAATGTATGTTTTAGTACATATTTCATAGATTCATGTCAATTCTGTTATATTCAAATGAGTGTAACACCATTAAAATGCATTTGAAAAGTTTTTCCCCTTTGACCGTAATGTAACGGAATACTTTTGATTGTCCCTGTAATTGATCAATGCATCCGATTTTCATAACATTTGAAATGACTCGGCAAAATTACACAATAATTATGTGCTTTAAATTTCAAACGATTAAAATGCATTTGAAACTTTTTTCCACATTGACCGTAATGTAACGGAGTCCTTTTGATTGTCCCTGTAATTGATCTATCCATACGATTTTCATAAAATTTGAAATGACTCGACAAAATTATGTAATAAATATACGTTTTAAATTTCAAACGATTAAAATGCATTTGAAACTTTTCCCCCCATTGACCGTAATGTAACGGAATCCTTTTGATTGTCCCTGTAATTGATCTATCCATACGATTTTCATAAAATTTGAAATAACTCAACAAAATTATGTAATAATTATGTATTTTAAATTTCAAACGATTCGGTTGGGTAGTTTTTGCGTTGTTATATGCGGACGGACAGATAGACAGACAGACGGACAGACAGACAGAAAGACAGACGGACAGACAGACGGACGGACTGAGCGACAACAATAGGTGCTACGTATTTACATAATTACGAACGCACCTAAAAATAGAGATTTTAACACGCAAACATTCCATATTGTATGATGCACCATGCTTTAATATCAGCAGTAACAATTATGCATTATCTTCTTTAACGCAGGGCGTACGCCCCAATGGAGGGCAATTAAAATTATGTAATAAATATACGTTTTAAATTTCAAACGATTAAAATGCATTTGAAACTTTTTCCCCCATTGACCGTAATGTAACGGAATCCTTTTGATTGTCCCTGTAATTGATCTATCCATACGATTTTCATAAAATTTGAAATAACTCGACAAAATTATGTAATAATTATGTATTTTAAATTTCAAACGATTCGGTTGGGTAGTTTTTGCGTTGTTATATGCGGACGGACAGATAGACAGACAGACGGACAGACAGACAGAAAGACAGACGGACAGACAGACGGACGGACTGAGCGACAACAATAGGTGCTACGTATTTACATAATTACGAACGCACCTAAAAATAGAGATTTTAACACGCAAACATTCCATATTGTATGATGCACCATGCTTTAATATCAGCAGTAACAAATATGCATTATCTTCTTTAACGCAGGGCGTACGCCCCAATGGAGGGCAATTAAAATTATGTAATAAATATACGTTTTAAATTTCAAACGATTAAAATGCATTTGAAACTTTTTCCCCCATTGACCGTAATGTAACGGAATCCTTTTGATTGTCCCTGTAATTGATCTATCCATACGATTTTCATAAAATTTGAAATAACTCGACAAAATTATGTAATAATTATGTATTTTAAATTTCAAACGATTCGATTGGGTAGTTTTTGCGTTGTTATATGCGGACGGACAGATAGACAGACAGACGGACAGACAGACAGAAAGACAGACGGACAGACAGACGGACGGACTGAGCGACAACAATAGGTGCTACGTATTTACATAATTACGAACGCACCTAAAAATAGAGATTTTAACACGCAAACATTCCATATTGTATGATGCACCATGCTTTAATATCAGCAGTAACAAATATGCATTATCTTCTTTAACGCAGGGCGTACGCCCCAATGGAGGGCAATTAAAATTATGTAATAAATATACGTTTTAAATTTCAAACGATTAAAATGCATTTGAAACTTTTTCCCCCATTGACCGTAATGTAACGGAATCCTTTTGATTGTCCCTGTAATTGATCTATCCATACGATTTTCATAAAATTTGAAATAACTCGACAAAATTATGTAATAATTATGTATTTTAAATTTCAAACGATTCGGTTGGGTAGTTTTTGCGTTGTTATATGCGGACGGACAGATAGACAGACAGACGGACAGACAGACAGAAAGACAGACGGACAGACAGACGGACGGACTGAGCGACAACAATAGGTGCTACGTATTTACATAATTATGAACGCACCGAAAAATAGAGATTTTAACACGCAAACATTCCATATTGTATGATGCACCATGCTTTAATATCAGCAGTAACAATTATGCATTATCTTCTTTAACGCAGGGCGTACGCCCCAATGGAGGGCAATTAAACTTTTTATGTAGACGATTTCAAATTTGTAACTCGCCATTCACAGCAGGTTTTTAAAGTTATGTTCTAGATTAAAAATAAAAGTAATGCACAGAAAATTTTAAAGTAAAATTCTAAAAATATTTTTTTTTTCTAAATTTAAAATAGAATTAAAATCAGAATCATTATAAGAACAGATTTTAAATGTTGAACAGTGAGCTGTGACAGTAGATCTTGTTGATACGATACCCAGTAATAGAGCTATTCCACTCCCTGTATATGAGTAGATTGTTTAGCATCTCATAGTTGAGCCATGAAAAAAGTTCTAACAATAGCAAATATAGTGCTAATATATAAAAAAGAAAATATAATAAAAAAAAAAAAAAATAAAAAACTGGAAAATTATGCCTAATGGTTGGTTACTACTGTAATTTATGGTTACTACTAGAGTTTAAAAAATAATCAAAGAGAAATAAAGTACAGTTAATTAATGAGAGTATAAGAGAGTTTATGAAAAATAGTGTTTACATGTTCATGAGCAAACCAGAATCGAAAAGCTAAATGTTAAGCTGCCCAAATTCTTCATCAAATAAAAAGGCTAATTTCATTGCCATGCATTTTAAGGATAAAGATAATGCTAAGTTTAAATAATTCTACTACAATAAAGTTATAATAAGAGTACAATATCTATTTCATTTTCCTTTTATATAACCAAAAAAAAAAAAAAATCCCTGTCGGCTGACCCTATAGGCGGAGGTAGATTTCGAAGAGTGCTCATTTCAACAACAAATATATATATATATATGATTAGAGATAAACCCAGTTTAATAACTTCATTTGGCCGTTTATGAAAAATTTTTAATTTCTTTTTCTGCAAAAACTGGTTTTTTAGAATCATCTTAAGAAAAATTCAGCTCAAATGCCCATTATGACAACATATTTTGAAATAGATTCTAAATTTATTAAAAAATTGACCAAAACACTACATTATACAGTTCCTAAATAACAAAAAACTGTCAGTTGAAAGCATTTGAGAAAAAAATTGAATTTAAAAATGAGTCATAAAATAACCGATTTGTTGTTTGAATACATCCTTAATTCTTTAATCATGATTCCTTCGGAAAATTTTGTGCGAAATACTCACTTTGACAGCATTTTTAAAAATATATTCTATCTTTATCAAAAAACTGGCCAATGCGTCACAGTATATAGTTCCTAAATAAGAGAATCTGTAAATTGGATGCATTTGAGAGCGAAAATGGATTTTAAAACGAGTCATAAAAAACGCAATTTGCTATGTGAAAACTTCCTTAAATTTTCAAATCACGAAGACTTCGGGAAATTCTGTTCAAAATACCCTTTTTGGTAGCCTTTTTCAAAATATATTCTGTCTTTATCAAAAAACCGATCAATGCATCACATTATATAGTTCCTAAATAAGAGGATATGTAAATTGGATGCATTTGAGAGCAAAAATGAATTTAAAAACGAGTCAGAAAAAAACGGAATTTCTTATTTGAATACTTCCTTCAATTTTCAGTCCCGATGACTTTCGGAAATTCTGTTCAAAATACCCTTTTTGGTAGCCTTTTTTGAAATATATTCTGTCTTTATCAGAAAATTGACCAATGCATCACTTTATACAGTTTCTAAATAAGAGGATCTACCATTTGGATGCGTTTAAAATCAAAAATGAATTTAAAAATGAGTCAGAATATAAGCCGTTTGGATTTGAGGTTTGTTCTCCAACTCCTATTTTTGTTTAGTTTCTTTTTGGTATACGAATTCGTCCTATGAAAAACTTGTCAATATAAAAGTTGTAGATATTTTTGAGAAGATGTAAAATAAATTTAATCAGATTTGATATCTTAAAAATTGACGGAGTTATGGATTTTTCTCTTTTTTCACGGCCCTTTTTCTTTTCGTTTTTAATTTTTTTCATCGGTAAAAGTTGGTCCTATCAAAAACTTGTAAATACAAAAGTTTTAGATAATTTTAAGAACATTTACAAAAAATTTAGTTGGACTTGATATCTTAAAAATTGACGAAGTTATGAATTTTTTTCTCTCAAAATCCCTGTTTTTTTCGCCCTTTGAGCCCACTTCTAAATTTATCAAAAATCTGTCATGTATATACTTTTGGCCCTTTTTTAAGAAGTAATATAAACTTTAAACCGATTCGATATCTACTTTAATTAAAAAGTTATGGCGTTTTTTCGGTTTTCACAAAAACGCTCCCTATTCCGACCCCCTTGGTCCGATTTTGCCCATTAACGAACTCAGCCAAGATTTTATCCCCATTGATTTTATGTACCAATTTGGTGGAGATTGGTGAAGAATTATAGAAGTTATCGTGTCCATAAGAAAGTGAGATATATATATATAGATATATAAACTGGTGCGATTGCAATAGGTAGTATTTCTTACGAAATCTACCTAAAAAAAAAAAACTCTAAGAGAAAAAGTATCATGGAAACATTAGCCGCAGATCGACTACTCTGCTAAAATTGTAGTATAACGGTGTCTGTTACGTTTAGAAGGGCTGAGAGCATCATAATCTGGAGGCTCGTATACAATCTCATTCAGAACCTTGTAAATTTGACATTCGAACTCCCTGGATAAGAAATTTATGCGATTTACAAAAGAAATAGATTTAAGATCATTTCTTATGGTAGTGTTATGAAGATATCTTGAACCGTTAGGGACGATTTTAAGTTGTTTATTGTGAAAAGTAGATAATTTCTTCAAACTAATTTTAATATTCGGAATAGTTTTATTTTAATTATTTTGTAAACTTTTATTTTATTTAAAATTTTCTATAATTTTCTCGTTATTAATTTATTTTACAATTTTTATTATTATTATTATTATTTATTGAAAGAGCGTGCATTTCTACTACATTTCTTCTATATTTCTTCTACATTTCTCTTCCTTTCTCCTAGTATTTCTCCTCTTCGGCAAAATTATGTTGTCAATTTATCATCTCATTCTCTTACTGATTCTCAACGGGTCGTTCTCTCTCTTGGTTTGAATTTTTCTCGTGTTTCTATGCCTTCTATTCCGAATTTAATTGCTCTAATTGAACATTCTTTCAAAAAAAGTAAAATTTCTTCTGGTCAACTTGAATCTCTTCGCTACCTTTTGGCTAATGTCATTTCCTCTAATAAATCTTCAGATAAATATAATTTTTCTTCTTCTCAGAAATCTGCTATCAGTGAACTTAATTTTGTTCCAAACCTTCTTATTACTAAAGCTGATAAAGGCGGTCAAACCGTTCTTCTCAATAAGTCTGATTATATTTCTCATGTGGATTCTATGTTAAACTCCGGTACAGATTCCAAATTAAAGAAGGATCCTTCTGCTAAATATCTGTCTGATATCAAGGAGGTCATTAAAAAGTCTGTCATTCTTAATAATAACATTAAACGTTTGGTCATTCCGTCTATAGCTAATTGTGCTATTTCTGTGCTCTTCCTAAAGTCTATAAACCTACCCTTTCATTTCGCCCTATCGTTTCTAATATTGGTACTCCCTCTTATAAACTTGCTAAGTTCCTGTGTAAGTTACTCGCTCCTTTATCTTCCACTAAATATCATACTGTTAAAAACTCTATTGACTTTGTTGACAAAATTAAACGCTTTTCTCCTTTTAATTACAAAATGGTTTCCTTAGATGTTAAATCCCTTTTCACTAACGTCCCAGTTCAAGGGGCAATTGACCGTTTGGAAAGAAGGCTACACGAATTCCATTACACTTCCATCGAGATTGACGAGATCCTGCAATTAGTTAGTATTTGTGTTAGCCAAACCGCTTTCCAATTTAATAATTCCTTCTATTTTCAAATGGATGGTTTGGCCATGGGCAATCCACTGTCTCCTCTTTTATGTGACATTCATATGCATTTTTTGGAAGAATGACTCTTCAGTTTATATAAATTTCCTTTCTGGTGTAGATATGTTGATGATACTTTTATATTTATTCCCTCTGAGTTGGATCTCCAAAATTTTCTTTCTCTTGTCAATTCTGTTGATCCTTGCATTCAGTTTACTCTGGAAGTCGAAGAGAACAATTCTCTTCCTTTCCTTGATGTCTTGGTCACTAAACAACCTGCCTCACAAACTCACTTAGATGTTCACGAAGCTTATTTTATTTGTAAAAGATCTAATATTCTTGACAATTATCTCGAAATGGAGGTTCGACTTTATCAACGATTTCGAGGATAAAAATAAACATATATATGGGAAAAAAACTGTGGTTTACACAAAAAACTGATTGATAACGTTTCAAATCGTCGCATTTCAAACCGTGCAATTTCAGAACATTATTATATATTTGTTTTGAAAATAATTCGGGTAGAGTTGAAACATGTCAATAAATAATTAAAACTATTTTACTGTTTTAAAGATTTAATCTTATTTTTTTTTAGTAAATAGAAATGGGTGATTCTCTCCAAACAGGCCAAAAAAGAGCTATGAGGGAGTGAGGAATTTTAACATAATGCCCATTAATCATTTTACCATTATCTGAACTCATATTAAGCTTAGTGGGACAATTTCAGAATATTATTATTTATTTGTTTTGAGAATAATTCGGGTAGAGTTGAAATATGTCAATAAACAATTAAAATTTCATCCCCCTATTTTTCTCCTGCGTGGAAATCACTTTTGTAGTTTGTAGTTTTTAAAAAAAATTGTAAATTATATATTATATAATTATTATATTTCATTATAATTATTATAATAATTATTATTATATAATTATTATTATAATTATTATATCATTATATTTTTTAATATTATAAATTTTTCTTATTTTATTTTATTTATTTGTTAATTTTTACTTATTCTTTATTTCATTTATTATTTTTAAATTATTTATTTATTTTATTTACTATTTTTACTATTATTATTATTTTCTGTTTAATTAATTATTAATTTATTTTTAATTAATTAATTATTTATTTTTTCCTCCTTTTTATCTCTCTTTTATTATTTTGGCTTCATTTTTCTCTTCCACCTGGGCTCTTTCAGCTAGCACCACTTGGCTCGCTTTTTGTAATCTCCCCCCCCCCTCTTTCTTTCACTTTATCTCGACTTTTCTCTTCCACCACGGATTTTTCAGCTAGAGCCACCTGTCGCACTCTTTGTAATCTCCTCTCTTTTTCTTTCACTTTATCCCGACTCTGTGCCCTTACGGACATGTGTTGGTTTAACTGATGATGAGCTGTTATTGTTGTATCTCGAAACGCGTCCTACTTTATTTTCATTTTATTTTCATTTTACAAAGTGTTTTACTTGATTTAATATGTAAGTTTCCCTGGCGTAGGCCTTCTGTACAGTAGAAAAATATATCACATATGCTTTTAAGATTTTAAAATTAGATAATACAGGACGGTCCATATAAAATAACGGAAAAGGGAAAACAGAAAATCGTGTTTTGGTGCGGACTAATGCCTTCTTTAAATTGATGAAGATGAGAACAGTGTCCAAAGCTTTTTAATAAACTCTTTAGAAGTTACTAAAACAAATTATAAAGTACGTCAGCTTTTCAATTTGAATGTTAGATATAAGTATTTTCAAGTATTTTCTTAAGATAAAAATTTGGATCCTGTAAAACTTTTATTTAACGGTAAGGTTAAGTAAAAAAAAGGGCATTTGAAATAAAGGAGAAAGTATATAGCTTTATTTCATTTAAAGAATTTTGTTAAAAACACATTTGTATCAGAAAATTCCACCACTTTGATAGGTTAAAAAATGGGACATGAATAGTTTTGTTAAAGCTCTGTCAGAAATCCGTGATGAAAATTTAACTTTTAAGTAATAAGAGATGATTGCTAAAGTATGTGTGTATGTGTGTGTGTGTGGGGGGGGGGGAGTGGGATAGGGAAAGAGGGAACATGGTCAGTAAAAGGTTAGGAACCCCTGCTTTAAACTATCAAAATGGTAGTTCGACTTTATCAACGATTTCGAGGATAAAAATAAAATACATATGGAAAAAAAACCTGTCTTTTACACAAAAAACTGATTGATAACGTTTCAAATCGTCGCATTTCAAATCGTGCAGTTTCAGAACATTATTATAGGCCGAATCCATGTCGATTCAGGCAGGGGGGTTACCTTCATAGTCTCAGAAGTTCTTTGATTGAACATATGTTAAAATTCAGGAAAAAATAAAATTCCCGTAATTTTTGGTTTTCCCCAAAAAAATTTCTGGACCGAGATACAGGGTGCCAAAGATGGCATCCCGAGCATCTTTTCCCGCTTGCGATTTTCGAAAAAAAGTTTAAAGTGCTCTATCTCTGAAACGATGCAAGATATCTCGTTGCAGTTTATTTTATTTTAAAGATAATATTTTTCTGCTTAAAAAGATATACTCTATTTTGAAATATGTATTTAATTATTTTTACAGCAGCCTTCTAAAAAAAATTTTTTTAATCAAAAATATTTTTTTCTCAAAAATGCTAATCTCAAAAATTTTGATTTTTTTACTGTTAATCAATAACATTGAGTACTACCTTCACTGTAAAGGAGAACTTCCACTTTTGAGTTTAACAATTTTTAGAATCATTTCAAGAATTTAGAGAATTTTACAGGAACTGCATATCAAAAGTTCCAATAAAAGTCTCAATTTTTGTTTATTTGTATCATATGTAGCCTATTACATATCCTAAACAAGTTAGAAATCACACATCAAACATGGTAAATTAGGTGCATTCATACTATGACTAGTTTTATAAATATTTAGATCTTGGTGCAATAAGTATTACACTCTTGTGAAAACTGGCATGAATACAAAATTTATTATGTTTCTATATATTAAATTCAGTAATACAGAAGTAATATGAATCCATCTTAAAAAGAATGTAATCACCAGGGCAACCTAGAATCATTACCTATCATGGGATATGTTTGAATTAATTATGCATGATAGGATTTAACAGGATGAATAAAATATTTATGAGTGTCTTTTTTTCAAAGTTTTAATTTGACTTTCATAACATTTGACAACCTTTTTCACAACATTTGTTGCTTTTTTTTTTTTAGAAGGTAACATTTTTTTGTTTGAAATGATATATTCAATTTTGTAAAAATGTATTCATATTTTCTGATGTAGCCTTTGGATTTTTTTTATTTAAAAGAAATCAAAAATGCCAATCCTAAATCTATTTGTTTATTTTTTTGATGTTGATTCATACCATTGAGTACTTACTGCCTTCCTTATTTCGGAAAACTTCCACTTTTGATTTTGACAAGTTATCGAAACACATGTAAAATTTTGCCATACATTTTACCAGTTCCTGTATGACAATCACATACTGGTCTCAGGAAATCAAAATCTTAGTCTTGTTTGACATACGATTTTATTTCTTAATAAGTATAAGAAACTGACAGCTTTAAAAATAGATTACAAAAGAAAAAATAACATGCAGTAAAGTTTACAAAATGTATGTATAAGTTTCAAAACATATTACTCCCAGTGTACTCTGCTTAGAACTGAAATTAGAAACTCATAGACTTCATAATTTGTTGGACAGTATCTGTATCTGCCTTTGATATTTAGTGATGCCTTCTTGTTTAACTAATGGGGTCTGGGGCTTCCATAATCCTTAAAACACTGTGAATAGGAAGTGAACATTGGTGGTGATGTTGCTGTCTTGCAGGTGGAAATCTATACCCAACAGCCGATCCAAGTGGGAAACATAAAGTTAAAGACAATTTCAAAAACAACTGATATCATTTACCTTTGCAATCCACCACTGACAATAATATACACAGGCAACAAAAATTCCTTTTTATAAATTGTGAATCTGAATATTTTGCAATTGTTTCAGAGATCTTGGTTGGACAAATGAAATTTCTTTTTGCTTGCTATTCAAAGTTTGTGCAATATAGGTACTATGATAGTAATAGATGAATATACCCATCACTATGATATTAATGGATGATTGCTCATTCTATTAAATTCTATCATACATAATGAAATATCCCATGATAGGTAATGATTCTAGGTTGCCCTGGTAATTATGTTCTTTTTAAGATGAATTCATATTACTTCCGTATTACTGAATTTAATATATAGAAACATAATAAATTTTGTATTCATGCCAGTTTTCACGAGTGTAATACTTATTGCACCAAGATCTAAATATTTATAAAACTAGTCATAGTATGAATGCACCTCATTTACCATGTTTGACATGTGATTTCTAACTTGTTTAGGATATGTAATAGGCTACATATGATACAAATAAACAAAAATTGAAAGACTTTTATTGGAACTTTCGACATGCAGTTCCTGTAAAATTCTCTAAATTCTTGAAATGATTCTAAAACTTGTTAAACTCAAAAGTGGAAGTTCTCCTTTACAGTGAAGGTAGTACTCAATGTTATTGACTAACAGTAAAAAAATCAAAATTTTTGAGATTGGCATTATTGAGAAAAAAATTATTTTTGATTTAAAATTTTTTTTTTTTAGAAGGCTGCTGTAAAAATAATTAAATACATATTTCAAAATAGAGTATATCTTTTTTAAGCAGAAAAATATTATCTTTAAAATAAAATAAACTACAACGAGATATCTTGCATCGTTTCAGAGATATAGCACTTTAAACTTTTTTTCGAAAATCGCAAGCGGGAAAAGGTGGTCGGGATGCCATCTTTGGCACCCTGTATCTCGGTCCAGAAATTTTTTTGGGGAAAACGAAAAATTACGGGAATTTTATTTTTTCCTGAATTTTAACATATGTTCAATCAAAGAACTTCTGAGACTATGAAGGTAAGATTTTTTCTTTGGCTGCCTGAATTGACATGGACTATGCCTATATATTTGTTTTGAAAATAATTCGGGTAGAGTTGAAACATGTAATAAACAATTAAAACTATTTTACTGTTTTAAAGATTTAATCTTATTTTTTTTTAGTAAATAGAAATGGGTGATTCTCTCCAAACAGGCCAAAATAAGAGTTATGAGGGAGTGAGGAATTTTAACATAATGCCCATTAATCATTTTATCATTATCTGAATTCATATTAAGCTTAGTGGGACTTCAATATGTTTAAATATTTATAAATCAGTAATAATAAATATTTTATAATATTTACCTGTATTCAGTACAGGCTGATGGAGACGTGGTGAGGTTACCTCATCACTTCCTCATCAGCCTTTACTGAATGCTGGTAAATATTTAAAATATTAATTATTGCTTATTTATGAGTATGTAGATATAGTCAATGCCCACTAAGCCTAGTCTCAATTCAGATAATAATAAAAAGGCCAAAGGTCATTTTGTTAAAATTCATCACTCCCTCATGACTCTTATTCTAGCTTATTTGGTGAGAATAACCCAAATAATAAAACATTATAAAACAGATTTTTGCAATTTTAGTTGTCGGTTTTATTTAGAAGAGGCAAATATCTTCACTAATTTATAAAAATTAAACGGATCATCTGTAAAATGAAAATACTGGTATAAAAATTCCCCAAATTTTTTTTTCCTTTCAAATTGGAAATTCAAAATTTCTTTAAGAAACATTTTAATTTTTTATTTTTTTATCACATGTGATCATTTGATTATTAAGATTGATTGTACCTATGATACCTTGTGCAATTTGATATAAATTAAAAATAAGGTAATATTCCAGAAATTAACTACCACATTTAGGGGGTTGGATGTTTCATTTACATTATAGCTGTTTTAAATGAGACAAAAATAAAAAATACGACAATCGTATGCTGTGAGACTATACTAACTTATTCCAGTTTTGCAAATATAGTTAATTGACCAAAAGGCACAATATATAATAATTTTCTGAGCAGTAAAAGTAATATATTTATTTAATAAAACGCCAAATATTCCTGAAATGCGACAAAACTGTAAGAAAACACATATCATTTAAATACAATAACCTTTTTTCAGCAAATAAATAAAGATAACTATCCTGTCAAGAATCAACCAGAAGCAAAATGTGCAAGTAAATTTAGAAGATGCAAAAATTATGTGTCCTTTGAAGAATTACAGTGAGTTAATTATCCGAAAATCAATAGAGATTATTACTAAAGAAAATATTGTTTGTAATGTCTTTTTATCCTACAACATGGCCAGAACTTGGATATGTTTACTTAAGGAAATATAATACAAGTAATATTCCACTTTCTTCAATATGTATATTTTATTTTTGCAATGTTTTCTGTATTTAAAAATTGACTTCACTTTCACTCCTTTTTGACACCAATTATGTGACATTTGAAAATTAAGATGTCAATATATTATCTGACAACGCCTGTGCTTACAGTTGAAAGTACTAAAGGTTAAAGTAGTTTTACGCCTTTTTAAATATTTTTTTCTCATATTTTTAAGAAATTTATACATAGTGTAATTTTAAATAACCTTATTTATTTGAAGTTTTTCACAGTAGTTTATATTTTTTTATGTTTCACCATGTATCTAAGTTGCAGGTAAGTCATTGCAAATTCTAATATTACCTGCTTAAAAAAAAGAGAGAGAATTTATGCATTATTTTATAAATAGGCTTTATACTCTATATCGTAAAATACTAACTCGTAATAATGCAATGATGTAATATCAAAGACCAAACACTTTCAACTTATTTTTTTACAATAAACAAACATTTTTTAAAAATAATTTACATAGCAATACTTCACTTTAACTGTTCAAATATTTCTTAATTGCTACAATAACACTATAGAAAAACGTACCTGATTTAAGTACAATAATTTTATTTATTTTTTATAAAGTATTTTACAGTAGTATATACTTTTTTATGTTTCACCCTGTATCTAAGTTGCAGGTAAGTCATTGCAAATTCTAATATTACCTGCTTAAAAAAAAGGGAGAGAATTTATGCATTATTTTATAAATAGACTTTATACTCTATATCGTAAAATACTAACTCGTAATAATGCAATGATGTAATATCAAAGACCAAACACTTTCAACTTAATTTTTTACAATAAACAAACATTTTTTTAAATCATTTACATGGCAATACTTCACTTTAACTGTTCAAATATTTCTTAATTGCTACAATAATACTATAGAAAAACGCACCTGATTTAAGCACAATAATTTTGTTTATTTTTTATAAAGTATTTTACAGTAGTATATACTTTTTTATGTTTCACCCTGTATCTAAGTTGCAGGTAAGTCATTATAAATTCTAATATACCTACTTAAAAAAAGAAAGCGTTTATACATTATTTTATAAATAGCCTTTATACTCTATATCGTAAAATATACACTCGTAATAATGCAATGACATAACATCAAAAACCAAACGGCTTGCAACTTAAATTCTTACAATAAACAAATATTTTTTAAGTTCATTTACACTGCAATACTTCATTTTTACTGTGTACGATACCTATTTTGAAGTGGGGATATCCTAATATACTTAATTAAAAATTCTCATTTCAAACATAAAAAAAATCTCATTGAAGATAATCATTTAAAAGCGTCACAAAAAAATACATTAACTGTCAAAATGTTTTCATAACAATCGGAAGGATAGAATTAGTAAAGGGGAAAAAACTCATTTATGCAACACTTTGCTATCCTGATTCCGATAAAAAAAATATATTTTTGAAAAATAAAATGTTGTGAAAAATAATATTAATAAAAAGAATTATTCATACGGTGGATGTTTTAATTAATTAATTATCGCAAGCGAAAAGAATTTATAATTTCATTTTAAGTTTGTTTTTTATCGTTGAGAAAATATGTTATTATTTTATTTGATGTCACGGTGGATAAAATATTAAATAAAAAGTAAAGATAGGATTAATGAAAATTTATGTGTTCTAATGTCTGTAATGAAAATTTCTGTGGAGCTTTGGCATATTGGATGTGAAGTTAAATAATATTAGCTAGAAATATATTTGAGCAATTTTCGATGTATTTAATTTAGTGGCTATTTGTATTATTAATCAATTAGGACTGCTGAGAAAATTTACATATTTTTCATTTAAAGTATTATTTTCATTGTGAATATATAATTGTTTTAGAAGTCTTATTTTATATAATACATATACTTATTCAATTTTTACGTAACAATTTAGACATAAATTTAGATATAAATTTTCTGCGCTGTAAAAAAATATTTATTTTATAAAACGTCAAATATTTCTTAAATGCTATAAAATTATAGAAAAACGTGCCTGATTTAAGTATAATAATCTTATCTAGACAAACGGCAGTGTGTCAGCCAAGTTCACTAAGTAAAAGGCGACACATCGGCCGTGAGTTATATTACCCGAACCATTTCGGGCCACTTTTGACCCCTCAGTAACTTAAATTCTATTTGACCTACACAATTGCAATTTTTCGTGTCGTGTAAGACCATCTTCTAATTTCCGAATCCTATAAATTAAAAAAAAATCTTTTATCGTTCACGAGAATTTGACGTCTGAAAATCTCCACTGACTCACTGACTCACTGACTAAATCATCAAACTGTTTGACTACTTCCAGGTGACTTAGAAAGTTGAAATTTGGTGTGGAGGTAGATTATTGGATCTATAAATAGGAAAAAATCAGAAAACACCATTAATTAAACATTAAGGGTTGGTTAGAAGATAAGTATTGGATTACAATGAGAGTTTATGAGAATTTCACAAAATACCAGAAATAGTGCCAAGTTGGTGTCACTTTTGGCGAGTATCGGGGCTGATCTCTGAAACTAGCAATCGATTTCAAAAGTAATGGTACCAAAATGATAGTTTTTGCCCCGGTTCAAACATAGACTATATCTTATGTCTGTGCCACTAACCAAAAGAGGGTTTAGAAGTAAAAAACATTATAAAAATGTGATTTTTGTTTTACTGAAGGGCTTAGAACCACAAAATTTGGCATGTTAATTATTTATAAGATATAAATGTTCACTAATGACGTTTGCTAAAAAATACCAAATTTAAAAGGGGTGGAAATCCGCGAAGAGCATTCTGAAAACGTTCTAAATAGCGATTTTAAAACAATCTCGGCAAACAACAAACCGATCTTAAAAGTAATGATATCAAAATGATGATGACAGTCTTTGCTCCAACGTAGGCTATATCTTGTGTCAATGCCACTAACCCAAAGAGGATAAAAGAACAAAAAACGTTCTAAAACTGCAGTGTCTGTATGTTAGGAACTGGAAATATAAAGTTTGGCATTTTAGTGTTTATGGGAATTTCGCGAAATATCAGAAATAGTGCCAAAATGGCGTCAATTTTGGCGAGTATCGGGGCTAATCTCTGAAACTATGAACCGATTTCAAAATTAATGGTACCAAAATGATGGTATTCGCCCCGGTTTAAACATAGGCTATATTTTATGTGTATACCATTAACCATAAGAGGAAGAAGAAGTAAGAAACATTCTAAAAATGCAACTTTTGTATTCCTGAAGGACCTAGAAATATAAAATTTGGCATGTTAATTATTTATAAGATATAGATGACCTCTAAGGGTATTTGCTAAAAATTACGGAATTCAAAAAGGGTGAAAATGCGCGAAAAGCGTTCTAAAAATGTTCTAAATTGGGATTTTTAAGCAATCTCAACAAACAACAAACCGATCTTAAAAGTAATGATATCAAAATTATGGTGACAGTCCTTGCTCGAATATAGGCTATATCTTATGTCGATGCCCTTAATCCAAAAGGGTTTAAAGAGCAAAAAAAATTTTTAAAATGCGATGTCGGTAAGTTAAAGGCCTAAAAACATCAAATTTGGCATGTTCATTACTTATAAGATATAATTGATCACTAAGAACATTCGTTAACAAATACAAAATTTAAAAGGGGTAAAAATACGCGAAAAGCATTCTAAAAACTTTCTAAATAGCAATATTTAGGCGATATTGGGAAGTTAGCGGTTGATTAAAAAAAAAAGATGCCAAAATGAATGCGACAGTCCTTGCTCTAACAAAAGTATTGGATAAATTGCAGATTACAATGGGAGTCTATGGGAATTTGGCGAAATACCAGAAATAGCGCCAAGTTAGTATCATTTTTGGCGGGTAATTTATGTCAGTTGTAATTTATGCCAATTTGGCGATATATCGCCAAGTTGACGACAAACGTTTTTGGTCCACGATATAATCAAGTATTACTCAATCACATAAAAGAAACATTCTTATTAGTGGAATATAAAGGAACATAAGCAGTCCTAATGTTAAAATTTTTTAATTTGACTGGAAAAAACAGTGAATAAACGCAGGAAAAAGCTGTAAGATTAATTAATATTAAATAAAACTAATTTATTAGTAAGCCTACTTATTTCAAAAAGAAAACAAATACCTACTTATTTGACAAAAAATAATGATATCCTATCAAAAACATGAATATAAAAAAATGCCAAGTTCGTTAAAGGTTTCGCTAAGAAAAGAAGTGAGATCTAACTGCAAACCAAGTTCTTTCTAAGCTCCTTAAATCGTAGCTCCTGTCATGCATAATATTCTTCAATTGCTTAAAATGATTTGGTATGTTACTTGTTATTCAATTGAGTGACTTGGCAAGTTTTCAGTCACCAACTTTAATGTTTGAGTCCGAGTACAATTTAATCTAGAATCTGATCTGCAAAGATCTAGTCAATCGAGTGTTCGAATAAGTACATTGAAGCTAAGGTATTGGTAAATTAAATAAGTGATTAACTTTAAGTTCTGATCAATTAATAGAGAAATTTGAATAAAAGAAAACTTGCTAAGTCACTCTACACAGTAAAAAAAAAAAGGGTCGATCTACTAAAAAAATTTTAGTGATCCTTGTAATTACTAAAACATTTTTAGTAATCTTAGTCGGTTACAAAAAAATCTGTAAGAATTACTAGAAAAAAGTTAGCAACGAATAGAGTTAATAGTTTTACATTTTTAATAGCTCTTACTAAAACTCACTTGGTGTGGCATTGGTAGCATAGTGGTTATAGTAACGGACTCCAGGCTAAAAGGTCCTGGGTTCGAAACTTGCCACCGTCAAATACACTCCGAATGTATGCAGTGTCTCATTAATAAAGGGATTATGAAAATCCTGTCGGAGCAGGTAGGAATGTTTGGTACTGGCATCTATTGCGGTTTTGCCGAAAATCTTCCGCTTCAGAAGTCTGGATGCAACTCGAAGGAAGATCCTGCCTTTCGGTTGCACGTAATGGATATTAAAAATAATTTTGGAGCTATTACTAAAATTTGCTTGGTGGCTCATACTAAAAATTTTTAAGTTAGATATACAAAAAATTCTTTTGTTAAGTTTACAAAAGAAATGCTTGTTTCACTTGCAAAAAAAAAAGTTTGTAATGGTTACTAAAAAATTCTGTGGAATACAAATTTACGAAGAAATTTTTAGTAACCTCTTGAATTTTTTTTACAGTGTATTGAATAACAAGTAACATACCAAATCATTTTAAGCAATTGAAGAATATTATGCATAACAGGAGCCATGATTTAAGGAGCTTCGAAAAAACTTGGTTTGCAGTTACATCTCACTTCTTTTCTCAGCGAAACCTTTAACAAACCTGGCATTCTTTCACATTCATGTTTTTGATAGGATTTATTTTTTAAAAAGTTTTTCATAGTAGTGTATATTTCTTTGTGCTTCACTATGTGTCTAAGATACAAGTAATTCATTATAAATTCGAATATAACTTGTTTAAAAAAGAAAGAGAGGATTTATGCATTATTTTAGAAATAGCCTTTACACTATATATCAGAAGATATAAACTCGTAATAGTAGCTATAATGTAATATCAAAACCAAACACTTGCAACATAATTTTTTACAATAAACAAACAGTTTTTAAATCATTTACACAGCAATATTTCACTTTAACGGTTTGCGATACTTATTTTGAATGGAGGAAATCCCACAACGCTTAATTAAAAATTCCCGTTTTAAACACGAAAAAAAAAAAATCTTATTGAAGATAATCATTTAAAAGCGTCACAAAAAAAAAAAAAAAAAAAAAAAAAAAAAAAAAAAAAAAAAAAAAAAAAAAAACACATTAACTGTCAAAATGTTTTCATAAGAATCGGAAGGATAGAATTAGTAAAGGGGAAAAAACACATTTATGCCACACTTCGCTATCCTGATTCCGATAAAGAAATATTTTTGAAAAATAAAATGTTGGGAAAAATAATATTAATAAAAAGATATATCGATACGGGTGGATCCTTTAATTAATTAAATATCGCAAATCAAAAGAATTTATAATTTCACTTTAAATTTGTTCTTTTTCATTCAGAAAATATGTTATTATTTTACTTGATGTTACGGTGGATAAAATATAAAATAAAGAGTAAAGATAGGATTAATGAAAATTTATGTGTTATTGTCTGTGGAGTTTTGGCATGTTGGAAATGATGTTAAACTTAAAAAATATTAACTGAAAATATATTTGAGCGTTGTTCGAGATATTTAATTTAGTGAATATTATTATTATTAATTAATTAGGCTTTCTGAGAAAATATACATGTTTTTCATTTATAATTTTATTTTCATTGTGAATATATAATTGTTTTAGTAGTCGTATTTGAATAGTACAGATACTTATCTCTTTTTTGAAAAACAAGTTAATTTAGACCAAAAGGCACAATACTTAATAATTTTCTGCGAAACATAAAATAATTTTATTTAATAAAACATCAAATTTTCCGTAAATGTTACAGTAACACTATAGAAAAACGCACCTGCTTTAAGTACAATAATTATATTTATTTTTATAATTTTTTTTACTGTAGTATATAATTTTTTTATGTTTCATCCTGTACCTAAGTTGCAGGTAAGTCATCATAAATTCTAATATAACTGGTTAAAAAAAGAAAGAGTTTATACATTATTTTATAAATAGCCTTTATACTCTATATCCTAAAAGATAAACTCGTAACAATGTAATGATATAACATCAAAATCCAAACACTTGCAACTTAAATTCTTACAATAAACAAATATATTTTTTAATTAATTTACACTGCAATGCTTCATTTTTACTGTCTACGATACATATTTTAAAGTAGGGATATCCTAATTTACTTAATTAAAAATTCCCATTTCAAACATGAAAAAAAAAATCCTAATAGGAGATAATCATTTAAAAGCGTCACAAAAAAATCATTAACTGTCAAAGTGTTTTCATAAGAATCGGAAGGATAGAATTAGTAAAGGGGAAAAAACTCATTTATGCCACACTTCGCTATCCTGATTCCGATAAAAAAAAAAAAATATTTTTGAAAAATAATATTAATAAAAATTAATATTCCCACGGGTGGATGTTTTAATTAATTAAATATCGCAAGTCAAAAGAATTTATAATTTCATTTTAAGCTTGTTCTTTTTCGTTGATAAAATATTTTATTACTTTATTTGATGTCATGGTGGATAAAATATAAAAAAAAAAAGAGTGAAGATAGGATTAATGAAAACTTATGTGTTATCTTCTGTGGAGGTTTGGCATGTTGGATACGAAGTTAAACTTAAATAATATTAACTGAAAATATATTTGAGCGTTTTTCGAGATATTTAATTTATTGAATACTTGAATTATTAATCAATTAGGATTGCTGAGAAAATTTACATATTTTTCATTTACAATTTTATTTTCATTGTGAATGTAAAAATGTTTTGAAAGTTGAATTTTAAATAGTGGTTTTCTTATTTTATTTATTTATTTATTTATGTAACAAAAGCAGATTTTATGCATGCATATTTATTTAAATCCATATATGCATAAGTAGAAACTAATTTACATGAAATGATGTGATGCAATGTTTCCAAATGTCTGTTACTTTGTCCTAATATATAAATTGATTTTTATTCGTTTAAATTAAAATTCTGCATTAAAACTGTTGTTTCAATCTGAAAATATTGAAAAAATATCCACCCTCTAATAATACATATCAAGCAATATTATCGCAATGATTGTGTGAGATAGATATAGACTGTGATAATTAACCCTTTCTAGGGCAAATTTTTCAGTTACTAAAAATTTGGATTCTTTTATAAATTGCCTTTTACTCTATGTCGTAAAATACAAACTCGTAATAGTGCAATGATGTAATATCAAAAACCAAACACTTGCAACTTAATTTTTTACAATAAAGAAACATTTTCTAAATCATTTACACAACAATACTTCACTTTAACTGTCTGCGATACATATTTTGAAGGGAGGAAATCCCACAACGCTTAATTAAAAATTCCCATTTCAAACACGAAAAAAAAATCTCTTTGAAGATAATCATTTAAAAGCGTCCAAAAGAAAAAAAAAATACATTAACTGTCAAAATGTTTTCATAGCAATCGGAAGGATAGAATTAGTAAAAGTGAAAAAACTCATTTATGCCACACTTCGCTATCCTGATTCCAATAAAAAAAATATTTTTGAAAAATGAAATGTCGAGAAATATTATTAATAAAGAGAAATATTCATACGGTGGATGTTTTAATTAATTAAATATCGCAAGTCAAAAAATTTATAATTTCATTTTAAATTTGTTCTTTTTTATTGAGAAAATATGTTATTATTTTATTTGATGTTACGGTGGATAAAATATAAAATAAAGAGTAAAGATAGGATTAATGAAAATTTATGCGTTATCTTCTGTAGAGCTTTGGCATGTTGGATACGAAGTTAAATAAATATTAACTGAAAATATATTTGAACGTTTTTCGAGATATTTAGTTTAGTGAATATTTGAATCATTAATCAATTAGGATTGCTGAGAAAATTCACATATTTTTCATTTATAATATTATTATTATTGTGAATATATGTTTAGAAGTAATATTTTAACTAGCGATTTTCTTATTTATTTTTATTTATTTATTTATGTAGGAAAAGTAGATTTTTATGCATGCATGCATATTCAAATTCATACATATATAATTAAATTAGTTGGGTTTATGACGGCTAATTATCTGCACGAGGAATATAGGCCATATGAAGAGTAAACTCCTTGGTTTAGGTGCCCTTACAAAGATCTTTGTAAGGGAACCTAAACTGTATTTACGCAAAGAAATCCAAGGTTTGAAGAAAACCACGGAAAACTCCGAACGATTAGGCCGACGGGCGCGAATGTGTTCGAAACCAGCACCTCCCGTCTACCAGTTTCAGGGGAATAACCTCTCGTCCACTGGTGGGCCATGTTTGTTTAAGAAATATTGCATACGAAATGATGTCATAATTTTTTTCTAAATATCTGTTTCTTTATCACCGCATATGAATTGTTTTTTATTTATTTAAATTGCAATTCCGTATAAAATTTTTGTTTTCTTTAAATTATTGTTCAAACATCTGAATATATTGAAAAAATATCAATTATCTAATAAAACATATTAGGCAACATTTTCACGATGATTGTGTGAGATAGTTCCTTCGTAAATTAACCCTTTATAGGGCAAATTACAAATCAGTTGCTAAAAATTTTGAAATAATTGAATGACATCAGGTTTTACGAACAAATTTGTTTCTGAAATAAGTGAAATCTTTTTTTTTTTTCGCGTACATTAAAAAAGATAAATTTTCTTTCAAAGTTCTGCTACCATTGCAGCAGTTGGTAATTAAATAAAGAGTATACTTTGGACTACTTATAAAGATGTATGTGATATTTTAAAGAATTTTTGTGATTGTATATTAGTGAATTTCAGTATTCCTGCTTTTAGTTATTAATCATGAATATCCCAGGGTTTAGCAGAGAGTCATCCTAGAAGTTTGGAATTTAAAATAAGAAAGCATCCCGAACTCAAACATTATGACTTAAGTGTTACTTCACGAGTTTAAACAGTCAAACATTGATGCTAGTGACGTAAGTGGAAAACAACATTAGTCGAAGTATATATTTATTAGTTAAGTGCAAGAAGTGTAAGTCACCGATTTTGACGAAAGTGGTGTCGTTGGAAAGATCTCATCATGAGCAGTAAAAAACTTAATGGAACTACCCGTCGCAAATGAGTCGTTTTCAAGATATTCGACAATTAATGCCACCTAGCTAGTGCACACTTAATGGGGGACCGCAAAAAATTTTAGTCGCGATCTTAACGAAACTGGTATTATTGAAAAAATATCATCGTAAGGATTAAAAAACTCAATGGAATACCTGTCAGAAATGAGAAGTTTTCGAGATAACCGACAACTTGTGTCACATTGTTAATACACACTTACTGAGAAACTGCATTAAGTGACATAATTTGCCGGATATCTCGAAAACGGCTCTTTCCGATTTGCAATTCCATTGAGATTTTTACTTCTCACAATGATATCTTCCCAACGACACCATTTTCGTCAAAATTAAGAAAACAATTTTTTACGGTATCTCTTAAAGTGTGCACTATCCCAGTATCCACTAGCTACGTGACATGAATTATGGGATATCTCGAAAACGGCTCATTTCCGACGGGTGGTTCCATTGAGTTTTTCAATCCTTGCGATGATATGTTTTCAATAATACCAGTTTTGTTAAGATCGAGACTAAAATTTTTTGCGGTCCCCATTAAGTATGTATTAGCTACGTGACATAAATTGTCGAACATTTCGAAAACGACACATTTGCGACAAGTAGTTCCTTTCAGTTTTTTACTGCTCACGATGAGATCTTTCCAACGATACCACTTTCATCAAAATCGGTGACTTACACTTCTTGCACTTCCCTAGTTAGATGAGCGAAAAAGGATACGTAATAAAATTTTCCCCATTCCTATGAACATATTATATCATATTTAAGGATTATGTTACATAACATTTAACATTAGTAAAAAAATCGTTTGCAATGATACAATTTGGAATAAATCAATGAGTTTTTAAATTACAATTAATTGTTCTTCTAACTATCTGTTCGAGCCTTTGAGCATATGAAAATGCAAGTGAGTTCTGCAAAAAAGTTTGATCGGATAATTTTATTTTTCTTCTCGCTTAAAAAACTCTTTGCATTACAAAGTGATGGGTCTGAACTATTTCTAGTCCTTGTTACAATATGCTCTTCTGAATCAATATTTTCAAGTACTGTCATCTTAGCCTCAACGAAGATTAGTTCTTCAAAATATTTTGTAACTGCCATAATATTTTCCATTCCACCTAGGCTCAAAATATTAATATATTTTTCAACAATGCTTACAAGGTAACCGCTTTTGGTGTTGCCCGTACTTAGCTTTGAGACTCGGTGTATTTTAAAGCCTTATATATTTGGAAGTTTGAGAATCGAAAAAAAAATTCTGTTAAAGTCATATTTTATTTTTATTTTGTAGTAGTATAACTATATGAAAATGCTATTTTCGAGGCCACTTAATGGACTATTAGCATATTTTTCTTTTATGAAAAGCATTTAAAAATATAAACTAGTTGGTAATAAATATAAAATATCGAAAAATTAAAAAAATTTCTTCACAAACTTACCAATTTGGTTTTGAAAAATTACGACATTATATTCAAATTTTTTGCGGGGAAAAAGTTGGCGTATTTTCAGAAATGGTTTTCTGGCAACCATAACCGATTTTTGTAGCCTCAAAATAATGTAATGCGAAATAATGCGAAAGATTCGTAATGCCATAATTGGCGACTTAGCTTACTTTTGGAGTAAAATAAATAACTAAAAATCCAGTAATAAAAAATTTAAATGATAAAAATTTAAAAAAATACATAAAAAATATTTTTATCAGAGAATGTCAATTCACTAAATTATATATATAGGGATACAAAATGCGCCAAGTCTCGATGCTAGGTGCGAGCTACACCAAAAGAGGTTCCCTTGTTCGTTTAATTCGATAAATTTGTCGATGGTTAATTTCGGATCGGGAGAATTTATGAGTTCAGCAACATCTTCAGCATTCTGAGTTTAAATTGACTTACCTTCCTTTTTCTACGATTTCATCAATTAAGAGGGATACAGTATCACAATTTTAATGATTCCTTAGTCTTAGCAAAGAAAAAGTGGCACAGTTTTTTCAAGCATCTGTCATTGTTTTTTACTGAACTTTTCACCTTGTGGATCCCCTATGACTGTAATTACATCCAAGATGTTTTTTTTTTTTTTTTTTTTTTTTTTTTTTTTTTTTTTAATTCTTAAAAAAAAAAAAAAAAAAAAAAAAAAAAAAAATTTAAGTGCATATTAATCAAGGACTTTTTTTCTGCTTAGATGACGTAAATTTGGGGTGACGTAAGTCAAAAGGACATAAGTCGCGGTTACTACTGAATAACAAATACTTAACTAATTATACAGCTTTTACTCTCTAAATAATATCAAATATCGCTAACCTTCAAGATAAGTGACAAAACTCGAAAATACTACATGTCGCTAAAGAAGCAAAAGAAGATTGGGATTAGTTTACTGTAAGATATATAATTATATAATAATCAATAAGTTAATAACCTTATTTATGACTTCAACTATAAAAGCATACATGAAAGACTCACGAATAAGACGTAAAGTGGGCCCCAAAATGTTTAAATTGATTTAATAATGTTCTCTGTTCTAATATGGAATTAGGTAGTAAATATTTGCAATCATAGTAACAAAGTTTATAAAAAAGTATTTATCCTTACTCAGGTAACATATCATAACCCTTTTCTTTGAATCGCCAGAGTTCGAGATAAAAACACATAAGTTATTCATGTGTTTTTAGTATTTATAGTCCCATCAGGGGCTGAGTGGTTCTGCACTCAAAGCTGGTAGATGAAATTATCTGGGTTCCAACACTAAAGTGCCCATCGTCTTAATCACTTGGAATTTTCCGAGGCTTTATTCGAACCTTCTGTAAATACGGGTTAAGTTTCCAAAGACACCCACGGATGGCACTCACCATCCGTCGGGAATATATAACTCGTATAAATAATCGACCGTTATAAACCGCACTAATACCTTTAATGTTTATATAATAGATAATAAATCATGTATAAAGTTTTATTATAATTTTTTTGCATGAAATTAGCAGTTAATAAATAGTTGGAAAAATATGACCTCACAAAACCGGGGAGATGGGAAATATCATATAGGCATGACAACTTGCAACAGGTAGATCAGTACCAATTAGTATTTAGTAAATCATGTAAAAATATAACTAAACATATACAGGATGTCCAGCAAATAACACCCTGATTTCAAAATTAAATTTCTCAAAAACAAAGATCAATAGAATTATGCAGTAAACGGTTTGTTTATCAGGTAAGCTGTAAAAATCTTATACAAAAGTTTCGAACGGTAAATATTTTGAAAAGACTGTGTTCTGATTGCAAAGAATGCTTTGATTTGACATTTTTCTTGCTTTAGATTGCTGCCAGAGAATGTGTTTTTCGGCTTAAAGTGCCAAATTTCATAGTTTTTTTAAACTAAATTTTTGAAATTTCGAAATTCTAAAAATTTACTTCGAAAAATCTTTAAAATATTGCATTGTAAGCTGAAAAACTATTTCTCTGCAGGCAATCTAAAACAAGAAAAATGTCAAATCAAAGCATTCTATGCAATCAGAACGCAATTTTTTCAAAATATTCACTGTTTGAAATTTCTGTATAAGATTTTTACAGCATACCTAATGAAAAAACCGTTTACCGCATATTACTATCGATCTTTGTTTTTGAGAAATTTAATTTTGAAATCAGGGTGTTATTTGCTGAACACCCTGTATATATATATATATATATTAGGTATATTTTTTAATTTAGAGAAAAAAAAAACATAAAATTTCTTTTCCTTTTTTTTTTTTTTTTTTTTTTTTGAGCGTGTGTATATGTCTAAATCTATATAGTTTTTACAAGAAAAAATGAAAGTACCTGTTAAACGGCACCACGTCAACAAAGTAATCTTTCTTACTGTGATATTTTAATACCACCTTTTGAATAATTTAGGAGTTTCATATGCATTTCCACCATTTTTTGAAAAGTAATTGCATGGTTACAGGTGAAAATTCCTTTCCAGACAGACCTGATTGCGGTCTCATTCACTTTCAGGTCATAGAAAATTTAACACACTCTCTCATTTGTTGCCATTTCCTTTTACTTCCAGATGTTAGTTTTCCCGTGCATTTCGATGCAGTGCGTAACTTTTCTCTATTTGTGTCATGGCTATACACAGAAAACAATTTTGTGCTACGATTTCTTGCAGATAACGTTTAAAGTTTGAAAATAGCATTTTAATTTGTTAAGTTTTATCAAAACAATGATAATTGCTTATGAAATATTTGAAAAAGAAGTTTCTTCTTCATATACTAGGAATTCAAATTTGATAAATATTATTTTTTTTCTGATTTAATAATAAAATAATAAAATATAAAAAATAATAAAGTAATAATAAAATATAAATACTATATTGCTCATCCGCAAGAAAAGTTATTTAACTCACAAAATTTCCTTTTCTGTTTTATTCCACTCTTTGTTCTCCTGTAAATCTGCTTTTTTAGATGAAATGTTTTTTATGTATTGTTATTTAAAAAAGAATTTCATTACGCTATATGTCCATTCGTTACTACAAAAAGGGACAAATTACGTGGGCGGTAAAAATATTCAACCCTCCAAACCTCATCTTCATCTTCATTATTAAAGGTTTTACTTTATTAGGCAAATTTTTACGGCTGTATGAAAAGCTATGTGCTATAATTCCATGTTACAGGAAACAAACAAACTTTTAGCATCTCTTCTGAAATATACTTTTGTTGCGATGTGTCTGCATTTTGCAGTTTACATTGTCTATGAATCTAGAGCATGTTAAAGGAATTGAAACGTATTTGATAATTTTTTCAGATACCCTGTATAATGTGAGCGTTTTATCAGACTTCTGTGCCGCTCAATATATCTTGAAAAAATATCAAAATTTCAAACCATTTATCAAACCATTTATCAAAAACGTATTTGTAACAACGAAATAACCTTTTTTTAAATAGTGCAAGTTTTTTTGGTTTGCATTTCTATGAAATTTAGTTTTTTGACATATACAGGCAATCAAAAACGAATTTTTATTTTACAATTTACAGTGTGGCCATAGCTAAATTATCCCTATTTCGATTTCTTTATATATTAAATTACACAGCATATGACTCTCAGATTTTGTGCACATGCTATTCAAGGCTTGCGGAAATGAACTGCGTTGAAAAAAAAGTAGTGTCAGAAACACCTGACAGATAGCGCTTTAAAATTACTCATATTCTAAAAAGATACGTTGTAACGGTTGGGTGCTCGTACTGGGGGTTATTTGTGACGGTGGGGTAGTTGAATGCAGACATAACTCAAGCTATAAGTTAAAACCAGTTTATTTAAACTGTTAGGGCTCAGGGGAAGTGGAGCTTTCAGTTCGTCACTTTCGATAACTAGACACAATACTAAAAGATTAAACTCATAAATATACTCACAGCTCCGGCACTAGACTCAGTCGGGGACACTTCCAACCAACTTCTCACTTAGACTTTAGCTAAACTGCTAGATAAAATCTTTATTAGACAGCCCGTGGCTGTAACACACTCTTTATTGTCTAAAATACTCAACGTAACTAAATTATCTCTTACCAACGGCAATCTCCTTAAATAGCTCTGCTCTGAATAAACCAAGTCGGCAAACGCTGCTAGCTATTTGACTTCGAAACTCCTCGCACCTTCACTGGAGGCTAATAACTCGCTCAATCCAATCTAGTTCAATCCACTGATTGTCGGTTTACGCCACTACACACACACTCCTTCACACTCAAAGCTTTTATATACTGCAAACTGAGATACTATAAATTTGCATATTGCTTCTAACCGCGACATAACTTGTAGAACCGAAAAAGACAGACACGCTCTAGAAAGTTAAAGTAAATGAGAGGATAGATGTCGCTTCCACGCTACACATTTTAAATCATTGACGTCACGATCTCAAAAAAATGCTAGAGTGCCTTTATCATAAAGGTCACTCCCTCACAACATCACTACAAATGTTATTCGATTGAACAAATTATCACGTGACAGCAGCTTTATCTATGCACGGAATGTTGCTCAATGAGTTTTCTTTTATGAAGATACTTCTTTCAGGTATGTCACTGTTTATAAAAGTTCTCGATAAACGAGATTTTTTAAGTGTCCATTAAACAAAAAGGCACAGGGATTAAGATCCGAAGAATAATATGGCCAGGATGTTGGAAACACATAACAGCTGGTTTGTTTTTATTAAAGTACTTCCGACCAGTAACGGGAAAAAAAAGTAGCTTTCATATTCCTTACTTAAAAAATAAATAAATAAATAAATAAATAAATAAATCAAATTATGTTACTCAACCATACAAAAATCATATTAGTGGAACAGGATAATAGAAGATTCAATACTTATTTTTGTCAATGCTGAATATGAATGGGAATTTCGAGAAATTCATCAACCTTATATAAGCTGGTTTTATTTGAAGCGATTTGTATTTGATCACCAAAATCGGCGACATAATGAATTGCCTGCCATTTTAAAACAACGTGATGGGTGAAATTAACTAAAGATAGAGATCCTGTTAGTAAATCCTCTGCACATGCTCACTTACATCAAAATCGGTTGATATATATGAGTGTTCTTGCAGGCAAATTGACTTTGCAAAATGTCACCTGCTTTAGAAATTCAAACTGTTATATGTAAGCCATTTTTAAGATAAAGACAAAATAAAAAATGCTGCGTAATCCTTGTATCATGATCAAACGCTTAAAAAACTTTTTTTCCATTTCTTTCTTTCTTTTTTACTTTATTTTATTTTATTTTATTTTATTTTTATTTTTGTACTTTATTATAAATTTAAAAGTTTTTGAATTTTTTAAATAGCCACCATTTTGAAAAAAGATGAAATTGAACAACGAACTCTATCAAGACATCGGATTGTTCTATGTACACACCAAGTTATATCTAAATCGGTTCATAAATGTGCATATTACCGCGTGCCAAAAATCATAAATTTATATCGATAATATAGATATATATAATATGTTTATCTATATATTTATATCATTACATATTTATATTATATACTATATATTTATATTATCTAGATAATTTACATAGAAAATCTATATAGATTGATTTATATCTTATTATAATTCAAAAACGCGTCCATGGATAATTCTAACATCATATTGACGCTAGTAAGGCCCTAACCAAACAATTCCGTACTACTGCAAACTTTTCAACTTCTAAATATTATACAATTTCAGTTTTTACACAGGTGAATGAAATAAATAATGTTCTTTGAAATGCAATATTTCTTCGAAAACAATTGTTACGAATTTTGTAAATAGTTAGTGTTTGTACTGTAAAATAATGTAAATAATCTTATTAAGCTCCATTCCTTTACTAATATTAGTTTTGTTACATTGTCTCTGTTATCAAGCAAACTTGTCTATTATTTTCAGTGAATGTCTATGGCAGCATTGCGAAATATTAGAGATATCGCCAAGTTGGCGTCACTTTTGGCGACTAATTTTGGTCGCCAAATTTGGCGATATACCGCCAAGTTGGCGACAAACTTGGCGATTGTTGGCGATGGTAACCCTTCCCTATTTATGGTACCCCCCCCCCTTTAGATATGTTGATACATTGAATGTTGTTCCGTGGTTTTCCAGTTTTTTCGAGATGGTTCTAGAAATTTCCAGCACCTGCTGCGAGCCTATATAAGGAGAGTGGTACGAGCTGTTGTTGTTATTATTTACCAGTCAGTCTTTGAGTGAACAAGGCGTTTGTTAAGCGAGTTTGCTTGAGTTTCATTTATGCTGTTTTGAATGTTATTGAGTGTTGAGACATTGTATAAAGAGTCTCTGGGATCTAAAGCTGTACTTTTACGATAGATTTGAGCAGTTATTTTTGAATATCTACTAATATTTGTGAGTTTTGAAGACTCTGTTGTTCTGAAGATCTGTAAATAAATTATTTTCTACTTTTCTAAAAGACAAGAGTTTGAAGTTGTCTAACCATAGGATCAAAAGAACCCTATACACGTTGTAACATTTGGTGTCAGGAGTCGGGATCTTATGGCGAAAACAAAAACAAGGGACGAACAACTGAAAGAACTGTTAGAAGCTATTAATGGAATAAAGGCAGAATTGACGAAAGGCCAAGAAGAGTTGGCGGATAAAATGAATAAAAACGAAGAAAGAATGGAACACTTGACAAATAAAATTGATAAAGGCCAAGAAGAATTGGCAGAAAAAAATGAATAAAGGACAAGAAGAGTTGGCGGATAAAATGAAAAAAAGGCCAAGAAGAGTTGGCGGATAAAATGAATAAATGCCAAGAAGATGTGACTGAAAAGATTAATAAAGACCAATAAGAAATGAAGAAAACTTTAGAAGAAAAGTTCTCGTCGGTAGAGAGACGAATAGGCTCGGTAGAAGAGAAAATAGAGGAAGTAGAAGAGAAAATTCAGAATGAAGTTAGTAATGTTGAACAGAAAATGGAAAGGAAAATGGCGGAAGTAGAAGAGAAAATTCAGAATGAAGTTTGTAACGTTGAACAGAAAATCAGTAACGTTGAAGAGAAAATACTAGGTGAAGTAGATGAAAAGCTAAATAAAAAAGTACAAGATCTTGAGAAGAAACTTTCAGCGTCCAGTGGTAATTATGAAGAATTTAGGAATCCGCCTGCTTCTCCTGTGCAAGTTAAGCTGTCGATATACGACGGAAAGAGTTCCTGGCAAGTTTACAAGACCCAATTCACCATTGTAGCCGAAGCGAACAAATGGAGTGACGAGGTGAAATCTTGTCAACTGGCAGCATCTTTAAAAGGAGAAGCCGCCGACGTGCTGCAAACATTGCCCGATGTGACAGAACTCAATTTTGAGACTCTAAGTTGTGCACTTGAAATGAGATTCGGCGAAAAATTCTTCAAAGATTATGCGAGAATACAAATGAAGAGCCGCCATCAAAAGTCGAATGAAACCCTTCAAGACTTTGCCTCGGAAATAGAACGACTGGCAAATTTAGCATTCATTGACTGTCCAACAAATGTACGGGAAATGCTCTCACTGCAATATTTTGTAGACGGAATAAAAGATCCAGAAGTGCAGAGAGCGGTACAAATGCCAGATGTGCAGGATTTAAAGGCTGCATTACTATATGCCTTAAAGTTGGAAGCAGCTACACAAGCCAGCCGAAGAGATCGTCATTCAGTCCGAGGGGCAACGGTGAACAAAAGCTTAGACACTAAGATCGACTTCTTGAAAGAAATTAGGAAAATAAATCAAGAACTTGAAGCTTTAAAATACGGAAGAACAAGTTCAAGAAGACAGAATCTCACGTGCTGGGGATGCGGTGATACAGGACATCTCCGAAGAAATTGCCCCAAAATCCACGAACGTGAGATAAATTCAAACAGTCAGCAGGAAAACTAAATTTTGGCCATCTCGCGGGGCGGAGGTTGCCAGAGAATGAAAAGCCCCACCTGAAGATCCTCCAGATATCAAAAATGAGTGGCGGTGATAATGAGTTATATGTGATAGGCTTTATTAACGGAATTCAGTGCTGTATGATTGTCAATACAGGAGCCAATGTTACAATAATAAGAGAAGATTTGGCTCGAAAATTGAAATGTAAACTCAAATGGACTCCACCATGCGTTACCCTACAAACTGTGACGGGCGACAAGATAGGCATATATGGAAAGGCAAATTTAACCATCAACTTTGGAGGAACGAAATATTACCATATGGCATATGTGGCTGACATAACAGATCCTTGCTTAATCGGGCTAGATTTTCTGAAGAAGTTTGACTTCAAACTTGATTTCAAAAATAACAAAATGCTCTCAAAATTTGAAGAAATAAGCCTTTTTGGATTAAATAACGAAATTGAATGTAAACAAATAGTAATAGCCAAAGAAGACATCAATCTAGGTCCAAGAACAGAATTTTTAGTTCCAGCTGTAATTAACAATGAAACTAATTATCGATTTGGCCATATAGATTATCCCGAAGACAATAGTAAAGAAGCAGGAGTATTGGTGGCTTCATCTGTAGCGAACCTCTCGAAGAAGAACATTCCAGTCAGAATTGCCAACATCAGTGATAACACGAGGACTATCAAGAAAGGAGAGGTGATAGCATCATGTGCTCCTGTGACGTGCATAAGTCAAAATTCCAATCACTCTCAGAAATCTTCAGATAATTTAGTCAAGGATTTGTTACAAAATACTGACTTAGATACAAAACAAAGGGATGCTGCGGAAAATTTAATTAGACAATTCCAAAGTTTATTTTCCCAAACATCTGAAGACTTTGAACGAACTAAAATGGCACAACACCGAATCGACACGGGAGATCACTCTCCTATTAAACAGCACCCTAGACAATTACCTTTTGCTAAGCAAGAAGAGGTGCAGAATTTAATTAAGGATATGGAAGAAAATGACGTCATCGAACCATCGACAAGTCCATGGGCGTCTCCCATTGTGTTAGTAAGAAAGAAGGATGGTTCTACAAGATTTTGTGTAGACTACCGCCGACTGAATGACGTCACTAAAAAGGATAGTTACCCTCTACCAAGGATCGACGACACTCTCGACACACTTGTGGGCAACACTTGGTTCTCGACTCTGGATCTAAAGAGTGGTTTCTGGCAGGTAGAGATCCATCCCGACGACCGCGAGTAGACTGTCTTCACAACGGGACAAGGGTTATGGCAATTCAAAGTAATGCCTTTTGGTCTATGTAATGCACCTGCAACGTTTGAACGCCTTATGGAAACGGTTCTTCGGGGGCTGTCATATGAAGCATGTCTTGTTTATTTAGATGATATCATAATCATAGGAAAATCTTTTGATGAACATCTGAACAACCTCAGGCGGGTGCTACAAAAATTGAAGGAAGCTAATTTGAAATTAAGCCCTTCGAAGTGCAGTTTGTTTCGTAATGAAGTCGCCTACCTTGGACACATCATTTCGGCGGAAGGAGTTAGGACTGATCCGGAGAAGATATCGGCCGTGAAAAATTGGAATCGTCCAGCAGATGTTCACCAGCTTCGAAGTTTTCTAGGATTATGCACCTATTACAGAAAATTCGTCAAAGGCTTCTCGATGATTGCAAGACCACTTCATAAATTAACAGAAGCCAATCAAAAATTTATGTGGACACAGGAATGTGACGCTGCTTTCGAAAAGCTTAAGGAGGCCTTGACATCCACTCCAATTCTGTCGTATCCTCAAATCGATAAACAGTTTATACTTGATACGGATGCAAGTAACGAAAGCATTGGCGCTGTACTGTCCCAGGAAATCGACGGTCAGGAGCGTGTTATCGCCTATTTCAGCAAGTGCTTGTCAAAAGCAGAGCGAAACTACTGCGTAACAAGAAAAGAGCTTCTTGCTGTAGTGAAAGCCATAGACCATTTTCATCACTATCTTTACGGTCGAAAAATCCTGATCCGAACTGATCATGCTTCTCTAACTTGGCTATTGAATTTTAAGAACCCAGAAGGCCAGATAGCCAGGTGGATACAAAAGCTTCAAGAGTACGATATGGAGATACGCCATCGAAAAGGCTCTTCACATGGAAATGCAGATGCTCTCTCAAGAAGACCCTGCTCAGAGAATTGTAGATACTGCGACCGGGTTGAGAAGAAATTTAATGTCAAAGGTCCTATAGTAAGACAAATTACAACTGGGTCTACATCATCGCAAGATCCGTGGAGTGACGAGAGCCTGCGTAAAGATCAACTTGCTGATCCTGAAATTAAGCCAATTCTAGAGCTGAAAGAGGAGTCCAACAGGAAGCCCAGTTGGCAAGACATGGCCCATTACCATTCTACGACTAAACGTTATTGGGCTCTCTGGGATTCTCTACATTTGAAGAACGGTATCTTGTACCGAAAATGGGAGTCTGACGATGGAAAGACATGTAGATGGCAACTACTACTCCCTAAGTCGAGAATTTCTATGGTCGTTCAAGAACTGCATGGAAGTCCCACAGGAGGTCATTTTGGTGTAATGAAGACCCTGCAAAAGATTCGAGAGCGTTTCTACTGGAATAATGTTCGCAGTGATGTAGAGAAGTGGTGTCGAACTTGTGACACCTGTGTAGCACTTAAAGGTCCAAAGAGGCGCACCCGTGGGCGACTGTAGCGTTATAATGTAGGAGCTCCTTTCGAACGAATTGCACTAGACATCCTGGGTCCACTTCCTATAATATCTGATGGCAATAAGTACATCCTCGTTGTCATGGACTACTTCACTAAGTGGCCTGAAGCCTACGCCATTCCTAAGCAAGAGGCGGTAACCGTAGCAGAAATACTGATTCAACACTGGGTTTCCAGATAAGGAGTTCCTCTTCAAATCCATTCCGATCAAGGAAGAAACTTTATTCGGCTGTGTTTAAGGAAATGTGTGGACTACTCGGCATGGACAAAACTCGAACTACACCTCTACATCCGCAATCGGACGGCATGGTGGAGCGTTTCAATCGTACCATCCTAAATAGCCTCTCTCTCCTGGTGTCTAGAGACCAACAGGACTGGGACAAGAAATTGCCTCTTTTCCTGCTTGCCTATAGGAGTGCCACTCATGAGGCCACTGGTTACTCCCCTTCTCAAATGCTCTTTGGTCGTGATCTTCGTCTGCCTGCGGATCTTTTGTTTGGCCGTCCTCCTAACGCTCCTTTGTCGCCTGAAGAATACGTGGATGGACTCCAGGCACGGATTGAGGAGGTTCTAGCGAGGAACCGAATCGGACTGGCATCAGAAAAGATGAAGACACGGTACGACATAAAGGCAACTGGACATGAGTTCAACGAAGGTGACAAAGTTTGGTTGTGGAATCCCATACGTCGTAAGGGACTTTCGCCAAAATTTACAAAGAAACTGGGACGGTCCTTACACAGTCGTCAACAGGCTGAATGTCGTCGTCGTTCGCATACGAAAATCGCCACACACCAAGCCCAAGGTACATTATAACCGGCTAGCCCCTTATTTTGGCCATAGTGATTAGAAATTCAAAACTGGAATTTCAGACCATGGTCATGAAAGTCACTTTTTGTAAATATGTAAATAGTAATTAGTTCTTATTTATGTAAATCTTCTTATTATTTATTTATTTATTTATTTATTTATTTGTTTATTTATTTATTTATTTGTTTATTTGTTTTAAGTGTTTTCCTCTAACTCAAGGATTGCACTGCCCGGGATGTGCAGTCTTTGAAGAGGGGGTAGTGTTACGAATTTTGTAAATAGTTAGTGTTTGTACTGTAAAATAATGTAAATAATCTTATTAAGCTCCATTTCTTTACTAATATTAGTTTTTGTTACATTGTCTCTGTTATCAAGCAAACTTGTCTATTATTTTCAGTGAACGTCTATGGCAGCTTTGCGAAATATTAGAGATATCGCCAAGTTCGCGTAAAAAGTTGGAAGTAATTTTGGTCGCCAAATTTGGCGATATATCGCCAAGTGGGCGACAAACTTGGCGATTGTTGGCGATGGTAACCCTTCCCTATTTATGGTAACCCCCCTTTAGATATGCTGATACATTGAATGTTGTTCCGTGGTTTTCCAGTTTTTTCGAGATGGTTCTAGAAATTTCCAGCACCTGCTGCGAGCCTATATAAGGAGAGCGGTACGAGCTGTTGTTGTTATTATTTACCAGTCAGTCTTTGAGTGAACAAGGCGTTTGTTAAGCGAGTTTGCTTGAGTTTCATTTATGTTGTTTTGAATATTATTAAGTGTTGAGACGTTGTATAAAGAGTCTCTGGGATCTAAAGCTGTACTTTTACGATAGATTTGAGCAGTTATTTTTGAATATCTACTAATATTTGTGAATTTTGAAGACTCTGTTGTTCTGAAGATCTGTAAATAAATTATTTTCTACTTTTCTAAAAGACAAGAGTTTGAAGTTGTCTAACCATAGGATCAAAAGAACCCTATATACGTTGTAACACTATCAATCACAGTTTATTGATTTTTTATGTTTTTTTAAAATGAATTTCAAGCAGGGATAAAAGAAAATCGATTTCTATCACGTGCAACCCGATTGCGAAAGTTTGGCAAGCTTATAGTTAAAGCATTGTACAAAGCTCAGAATTTATTTTCGGCTAAGATTTCTTGATGAAATGAATCAATAAATACAAGGTGTTTCACAAAGGACCCCTAACTTTAAAAATCTATAACTCGGAAATGGTGGTAGATAGAAACATGAAACCAGTGGTGAGTTTATTATAAAAATCGTAAGAATCTTATACATAAATCAGAAAATTTAGTTAAAAATAGCCCTCATAGATGGCGCTGACAGCGTTAAGACCTTCAAAAGAGGCATTGTTAAAATTTTTAAACTTTTGCTGCATCGTCACTCCATCGCTTTTATAGAATACCTCTATTTTGACGAACTAGAATCTTCCATAATACATTGAAGTAATCGTTTTCTATATAAGTGGTGGAGTGACGATGTAGCGAAAGTTTCAAATTTTTAACGGTGTTTCTTTTGAAGGTCTTAACGCCCTCAGCGCCATCTATGAGCGCTATTTTTAACTAAATTTTCTGATTTATGTATAAGATTCTTACGATTTTTTTAATAAACATACCATTGGTTTCATGTTTCTACCTATCACCGTTTCCGAGTTATAAATTTTTAAAGTTGGGGGTCCTTTGTGAAACACCCTGTAAATAAAATAGAAATATGCAGATTTAAACCTTTTGTAACTCAACAACTCCAATTTAAGAAATATTTTACTCAGATGTCCGAATCCTCCGTTTTCAGCATGTAACAAGAAAGAAAAAAAAAATCATGCTTCAAGCAAAGATTATGAAACACTTTCCAACATATTCAGAATAATGTAACATAACTGCATCGTTTAGAAAATAAAAATATTTTGTCTAGTTCAGCCATATGGAAACGCATAACACATTTAAAAACACAATTTCAGCTGTTCTCATCTAAAATCGAGAAATTATTCGAAGTTTTGCAGCGCCACGTATACAATACACAAATTTCTATCTATTAATTACATGCATTCAAAAATTTAGTTCACTTAAGATATAGGTACATCCCAACTCATACACTCAATTTCCTTTGAGTAATTTCTCTTAACAAGGAGAATTATACGTGAATACTTTTGAGAAGTTCTGCATATGAGGTATATAAATTATATATAACGAATAATATACAAGAACTAGGTGAATTCCAAAGCGCGTAACGAGTTTTAAACGCAAATTCCAGTAATTATTACTCAAAGACAGCCCGGTAATCAATTTTTTTGTGTGATCCTGTATATAAATAAAAAATGCTATGAGTGTCGTGTTATAACATAATCGTAGTGAATATCAGTGATTTATATCAGTTTTTAAATAGCATAATCTCATTAAAATTCTCTTCAAACGCTTTTCCCCATATACCATAAAGTAATGGAATTCTTTTGGGTGTTCTTATGAATAAAAAATGCTATGAATGTCCTGTAAAAACGCAATAGTAATATAATTCAGTGATTTATATTAATTTCAAAATTTCTGAAATAGCGTAATCTCATTAAAATTCTCTTCAAGCGATTTTTTCCCTTACCGTGTAAAGTAATGGAATTCTTTAGACTGCCCATATAAATGAACTGTTAATCCTACATACTTCATATGCAATACCAAATATTCTTTGAGAACACTAAATAACCTGTATCAATTGCATGAAAATCAGAGTATATTTATGGGAATTAGAGCGTGACAGACGGATAGACAAACCGAATGCATAAACACTTTTTTAACTTTGTTGGAAAGTGTTAAAAACTTAGAAAACAAAACTGAAAAATTATTGACTAACACGTCTTTTTTTGACAACGGCAATAAACAGAAATTTACTTATTTCTTATAGATATTGTCAATTTTCTAATCCAAAATTAAAAAATATACGAAATTACCTTTATAAAAAATTTATTTTTGAATATGTTTAGTCGTTTTAACTGGAAAAATTTATAAATTTCATTTTAGCAACAATAATGCGAAACTACTCAAATTATAAATAAACTTTAGCATGAACAATTAAAATAGTATCGCCATCAATTCAGAATTTTGGGAAACGTTTACATTAAATACTGTGTCGGGAGATAGCGGCATTAAATATTGCCATTTACAGCAAAATGCATGTGTAACGTAGACTTTAGGTAGGTTGCAGATATTCAACGGGATAATACAAAGTATTAAGACGCATGTAAATGAATTGCCCTTTCAAACAATTGTGACTATCATAATGAATTAGCTGCTGTTGGGGATTTCCCTGTCTATGAACTCCTGTTATGCAATTAATACAAAACTATTGCTTTTAATAAATTTGAAAACTTTATTTAGATACTTTTTTTTTGTTTTTTATTTCGCAAATAAAAAATATATACTGAATGAGAAAAAATGAGTAGAGTTTTCAATAAAAAATGTTTTCATTTACATTTCATAAATCGAAATTCCTATGTTGAATCTTCGGTAAAAGTTGAAAAGGAGAAATAGTTAAGTAAAAGTAAAATCCTTTAATGTTAGAATGTTGTTATGAATAATGTAAGAGCTTAATGTCAGAAAAGGCTAATGCAGATTAAAGTTTTCATTACACTATTAATGCTATAATATTCATTAATAGTTCATAAAACACATTTATTTCTTGAAATATTTTATTTCCAATACAAAACATCGTTTTAAAAGAAATGCGGCGCGTATTTTTGCCTCTGAGTAATAGTGTTTCGTGTTCAAAATCACTAATGTTTACATTTCCAAAAAAAGACATCTTCTTATAAAATTTGGGTTATTTATATATAAATTTATTGCAAATGTTAAATTATTCGAAAATTTTTCCAGAGTTTCACAAAGATCACAGTAATATCCATACACAAACTTTTAACGTAAAGTCACAGTTGACTCATAAAGAAACTAAATTTGACTCTTTCTCTATCATTCTCTATATTCCTCATCATTTATTTATTCACAATGCTGGATCACTTTTTATCATAAATAAAACAATCACTATTTTTATGTATCAGTTATCGTTAATATTGCAAAGGCAGAATCTTACAAATCTCTCTCCATTCACTCTCCGTGTATTTTTTACTTTTATAGTCCGTTCGATTTTTTTTCTTAATAGAAAATGTGTGATATTTTTATCTATGAATCTGTGATAAAAATATATAACTCTGCTATTTTATCATTGCCCCCCGTCATGCATCTGTAATAATATAATAGGATAAAACATACATTGGAATACCATAATAACAATTTTAAGAGAGATTATTTATAATTCTGTTTACTTTTCCTTGGGATAAAATAGAAGGTCGAATGTTATATAAGATGCGAAAAAAAGCCATACAAGCGAATGGTGAATGCCGTTTTTCATTTTGGAATTCGAAATGTGAATTTCACGTATAAAAAGAAAATCAGTGCCGTATATGACATCATATCCAAAATTTTTTTTTGGCCATAGTTTCTTTTTTTTTTTTGTGCTTCTTTTGTCAGAGCCTAAAATAAATTTATTTTTCAAACTAAATAAAGTTTTACATATGTTTGATTTCCTATCTCGTTAGGAATGGGGTCTGTTTAAAACAGATTTTGATTTAAAAAAATACATTGAGGAGGTTAATCGAATGTTTTCCCTAATAGTTTTTTATAAAAACAACAAAAACAAATAAACAGTTTTAAAATTACTTGCATGCTATAGATGCAAACTTAAATACTCAAATTTAATCGAAGTAGATAGAAACAAGATTACATTTAGTACACAATATTTGATTCCCTACCTCGTTGGGAATTAGGGCTATTTACAATAGTTTTTAATAAAAAACAACAACAAATAAACAGTTTTAAAGTAACTTGCATGCTAAAAATTAAACACTTTTTTAAAACTTGATATTCGAAATATCAAAGTTAAACATATAAAAATAAATATTAAAAATAAATATGAGAATTAAATAAAATTAAATAAATAAATAAATAAAAAATAGACTTTAGATAACAGTTTCATTTCAAATTCCAGAATATGCTATTGCAGTTTAATGTTTTCATCATACTCTAAATTTTATAAAAATTTGCTATCATATTAATTAATCTTTTAAAAATATATTTATTACTTGAAATATTTTATTTTTCATACATAGCTTCGTTTTACAAGAAATACGGCGTGTATTTTTACCTCTGAGTAAATATTAGTGCTTCGTGCTCAAAATCTACAATGTTTTTATTTGCAAAAAAGACGTCTTCGTATAAAATTTGGGATATATTTACATAAATTTATCGCGAATAATTGTTAAATTATTCGAGAATATTTCCAGAGTACCACAAAGATTATAGTAATATCCATACAAAAACTTTTACCCCAAGTCACAGCTGACTCATAAAGAAACTAAATTTGACTCTTTCTCTGTATCCGATTTCCTCATCATTTATTTATTCGCAATACTGAGTCACTTTTTACTGTAAATAAAACAATCGCTGTTTTTATGTATCAGTTATCGTAAATATTGCAAAGGCAGAATGTTACAAATCTCTCTCCATTCACTCTAGGTGTATTTTCTACTTTATTAGTTCGTTCGATTTTTTTTTCCTGGTGGAAAATTTGTGATATTTTTATCTATGGATCTACGGTAAAAGAAAAAAAAACATAATTGCGCCATTTTATTTTTGCCCCCCGTTATACATGTATAAAAATAAAATAGGATAAAGTATATATTGGATACCATAATAAAAATTTGAACAGAGATTATATATTATTATGCTTACTTTTCCTTGGAAAAAAAATAGAAGGTCGAATGTTATATAAGATGAGAAACAGAATCATACAAGCGAATGTTGAATGCTGTTTTCGTTTTCGAATTCTAAATGTGAATTTCATGTATGAAAAGAAAATCAGAACCATATGTGACATCATATCTAAAAACATTTTTACGCAATAGTTTTTTATTTTATTTTTATGCTTCTTTTCAAAGAGCGTAAAATAAATTTATTTTTCAAACTAAATAAAGTTTGACATATATTGGATTCCCTATCTCGTTGAAAATGAGGGCTATTTAAAATAGTTTTTAATAAAAAACAACATAATAGAGAGAAATCAAATAGTTTCCCTAAAAGTAAAAAAAAAAAAAAAAGAAAAAAAAAGTTTTCAAATAACTTGCATGCTGTAGAACCAAACTTAAATGTTTAAATTTAATTGAAGTAGATAGAAGCAAGATTACATTTAATACATAATATTTGATTCCCTATTTCGTTGGGACATATATTTGTTTCCCTATCACGTTGTAAGCCAGTCAAATTGTCATAAATAGATGCAAAAATTCTGCTAGAAGATTTTATGTTTTTAAACTGTTTATGGGGATGCTAGTAACAAGAATTAATGGTTTTCCAACAAAATATCTCGAGGCTAAATTTTGTGAAGCCAAAAAACCACAAAATTTTCGGACTTTTTTCAGTTTTTTGCCTATAACTCAAAAATTACAAAATTTTTGCGTACCATACTCAATTACAAAAAGAAAGAACATTAAATTCTCTACAAATTTCATACTAAAACTGTTTTTCTAAAGCCAATATTAAGCGCGCTACAGCTTTCTGAATGTGACTCCTTTTTTTTTCTAACTTTGTGAAAAAATTGCAAAAACGAAAATTTGACACAGTTTTTCATTGTTTTATCCTCTTTAATGTAACTTATTTAAATTACGGTATTTGCATGGTAACAATCATGATGAATTACAACGGTAACATTGTATAAGAATTAAGAACAGTGTAACTTTTTTGTATTTAGAGCTTTAGTGGAGAACATTAATATTAGGTTTTTTACCGAGTGTAAGTAAAAAATACTTACAGTGACACTTTTACATCCCCTCCTTGATAAATAATGTCGTCGTCATTTTCGTAGTTGATCCCATTACATTTTTTTTTACAAATTGCTGAGCATTTGAGTCTTAATTTTTGAAAAGAACATGCTTTCCTGCACCCTTTTCTACAGCTACATGACACAACATGGAGCAAGGATTCAAGTGCCGGGTCTTGGCACATTTTAACTGGCTGAAAGAGAACCTGTGAGCCCACCCACATCCTTCAGGAGGGATGTTGTTTTCTAGCATAGCTTGTACCTGATGATAACATCGGAGAAAATGATGCTGCGCAGCCTCTTGTGTTGTTGGTAGTCTTGCAAAATGAACTTTGCTTTTTTGTGGCAAATTAGCAAATAATTGGAGTCTTAAAGTGTTTAAATTCTGTGTGGTAGCTATGCATCCAATATAGCGCAATATGGATTTTTTTCCAACCTTGATGATTTCTTGGCGGATAGAACCTATTTTATTGAATACGCAAGCTATTTCTCTAAGCTGATCATGTTTTTTAAAAGTGTTACAAAACTTTGACTTTCTTTGCCCAAAAAGAGCGGATGTTGTATCGCATCTGCAGAAGGACTGAAAAGAACATTGTTGTAATTGTATTTGAACGACATGGTTGGAAATCACTTTGTTTCAATTTTACTTCTTCCTGGCTTTTAGGAAAACTGATTTTTGTGCTGATAGCCTAAGCTCGTCATTATCACGAGAAGTTTAATGTCTTCTCCGACAATTAAAAGTTTTCAAAAGATTCGGCTCTTGAAATGGCTGAGGTAACTATCATGGCAACAGCTTCTTCCTTTGCCTGCTCAACTTGAATTCTGTTATTGTAAAATTCTTGTTTTGAAATTTTTAATTTGTTTTAAGCAATGAAATAAAGCGGCTCTTGTTTCTGTCATTGGCTTTGTCAACGGATGATGCGGGTTGACGCCCACTTTTTTCTATACTTGTTACAGATTGATCTAGTTTTATGCGACAAAAACTATAATACCATGCATCTGAAAGTCAGGTTCGCATCTGCAAGTCAGGTTCGTGCTGAATACGCTCAAATACCTTTTGGGATCCAACATCCCCACGTTTTTTGGCAGCTTTCAAAAATATAATTTTCGTTTCTAATTTCATTACTTTGTGAATCAAATTTCTCTTTGCATAGGGCTTTTTCTATTGTTTTTCGTTGAAGTCACCGGGATTACCTTCGTCACAAAAGAAGCAATTATCTTGAAGCTTGAAAGAAGTGCTTGATCTGAGGGACAAACTATAGTCTGTGTAGAAATTTCATCCCGACAAACGTATGCTGCTATCATTCTCTCATTTGCATATGTTTTTCGGCAATCATCCTGTATTCTAACTTCCTTGCTATTTTTCAAAAACTGATGAATATTACTTTTGATGAATATTACTTTGACGCTAAACGCTATGATCAAAAAGTTTGGCAAGTCCTTTCTGGCTGACAACGCGAGTATCACTATTTTAAGCCGTTTGGCAAATGAAACACAATTTTGGGTAGAGCTCACTCATTTTTCATTACTGTACATGAAGAGATGCAATAAACTTAATAGCAGCATATTAGAAGAGTACGTATTTAAAAAAGAACATTTGCATCTGAACGAAAACGGCTCGGGAACATCACTGACCACAATCCACCAATTCTGCATTCTCTTTTTTTTATCCCCAGCACTTCCTTTGTAATTGTTTTCGTATAGAGTTTCTAGAATTTGTGCATCGTTTGCCTGCCTTTCTTAAAAAATTCATTTTTCATCAATCAACAGGTCTATTTAATTTTCATTGTTAGTGATGAAAAGTTTTTTTGGGATGGGAGACGAAAAATAGGTCACTTTCTGTAAAGTTAAAAAAAGAGTGACATTTTCAAAAAACAATAGCGCGCTTAGTAATGGGCTTAGAAAAACATTTTTATAACAAAATTATAGAGTAGTTAATGTTCTTTCTTTTTGTAATTAAGTATATTACGCAAAAAGTTTATATTTTCGAATTACAGGCAAAATACCGAAAACATTTTTTACTTACCTTCAGTTAAATAGCTAGTATTAATGTTCTTTACTAAAGCTCTAAATACAAAAAAGTTATAATGTTATTAATTTTTGTACAATGTTACCGTTGTAATTCATCGTAATTGTTATCATGCAAATACATGTAATTTAAATAAGTTACATTAAAGAGGATAAAATAATGAAAAATTGTGTCAAATTTTCGTTTTTGAAAATTTTTCACAAAATTTGAAAAAAAAGTGTCACTTTCAGAAAGCTGTAGCGCGCTTAATATTGGCTTTAGAAAAAAAGTTTTGCTATGAAATTTGTAGAGAATTTAATGTTCTTTCTTTTTATAACTGAGTATGGTACGCAAAAAAATTATAATTTTTGAGTTATAAGCAAAAAACTGAAAAAAGTCCGAAAATTTTGTGGTTTTTTGGCTTCACAAAGTTTAGCCTCGAGATATTTTGTTGGAAAACCATTAATTCTTGTTACTAGCATCCCCATAAACATTTTAAAAACATAAAATCTTCTAGCAGAATTTTTGCATCTATCGGCACTTTTTTCTGACAATTTGACTGGCCTATTGGTAATTGGGGCTATTTACTACTTTTTAGCTCACAGGCTATCATAGCCTGAGAGTTTATGTGCCCGTCCGTTCTATATGTACGTGCGTTCGTGCGTAACGCGATAACTCATGATAAAAATATCGGATCTACTTGAAATTTTGTATATAGGTATATCCTGATAAGGCGCTTCCCTGATTAGTTTTTGGAATTCATTCGATATGTATAAGAGGGAGAACGGGGGGCTCATGCCCCTCCCCTTAATGGATATAAATGGGTTTTTCATGCAGAATTAACAGTTTTTGTCCAAAATTTTGATATAGGATCATTCGGATGAGGCGATACCGTGGCTGTTATTAGGTGTTCATTAAATAAGTATAAACAGGGGGAACGGGGGGCTCATGCTCCTCCCCTTAATTGATATAAACGGGATTTTCATGCAGAATGAACAGTTTTCGTTCAAAATTTAGATATAGGATTTCTGATGAGACGATTCCGTGACTGTTATTATGTGTTCATTGGATAAGTATAAACAGAAGGAACGGGGGGCTCATGCCCCCCCCCCCTTAATTGATATAAACGGGATTTTCATGCAGAATTAACAGTTTTCGTTCAAAATTTAGATATAGGATCATTCGGATTAGGCGATACCATGGCTGTTATTAGGTGTTCATTGAATAAGTATAAACAGGGGGAACGGAGGGCTCATGCCCCTCCCCTTAATTGATATAAACGGGATTTTCATGCAGAATTAACAGTTTTCGTTCAAAATTTAGATATAGGATCTTTCTGATGAGGCGATTCCGTGACTGTTATTATGTGTTCATTGAATAAGTATAAACAGGGGGAACGGGGGGCTCATGCCCCCCCCCTCCTTAATTGATATAAATGGGATTTTCATGCAGAATTAACAGTTTTGTCCAAAATTTAGATATAGGATCATTCGGATGAGGCGATACCGTGGCTGTTATTAGGTGTTCATTGAATAAGTATAAACAGGGGGAACGGGGGTTCTAATGCCCCTCCCCTTAACTTGCAGAAATGGATTTTTCAATCAGAATTGTCAGATTTCGTTCAAATCTCTGAATAGTTTTTGAAGTTTAATGGTTAAGTATAAAAGAGGGGAATAACTCCTCTTAAATTATATAAATGCTAAATGGGTTTTTATTAAGAATTATCCGATTTGCTCTGAATTTTGGATATAGATTTTTTAATATGATAAAGCATGTACTTGATAGTTTAGGAAGTTCAATGATTAAGTATAAAAAAGGAGGAAGGGGAGAGCTGTTTCCCCTTCTTAATTTTTTTTTCGAACGGAATTAATGAAAATATAAGGCTGTAATGTATAATTAGTATGCGTAGCCTGTGAGCTCAATGCCATCAGTTTAACTGGGCAATATTCTTTTTATTTAATAGTTGTTAATTAAAAAAAAAAATGAACAGTTTTAAGATAACTTGCATGCTAAAAATTAAACCCTTTTTTTAAAACTTGATGTTCGAAATATCGAAATTAAAGATATAAAAATAAATATTAAAAATAAATATGAGAATTAAACAAAATTAATTAAATATAAAAATTAAAAATAAATATTAGATAAAAGTTTCGTTTCAACTTACAGAATGTGCTATTGCAGTTTAATGTTTTCATAATACTCTAAGTGTTATAACAATTTGCTATCATATTAATTAATCTTTCAAAAAATATATTTATATCTTGAGAGATTTTATTTTCAATACATAATATCGTTCTACAAGAAAAGCGGCGTGTATTTTTACCTCTGCGTAAATATTATTGTTTCGTGTTCGAAATCCGCAATGATTTCATAAAAAAAAAAAAAAAAAAAAAAGACATCTTAGTACAAAATCTGGGATATTTATGCATAAATTTATCGCGAATAATGTTAAATTATTCGAGAAAAAATTCCAGAGTACCACAAAGATTATAGTAATATCCATATACACACTTTTACCGCAAGTCACAGCTGACTCATAAAGAAACTAAATCTGATTCTTTCTCTGCATCCGATTTCCTCATCATTTATTTATTCGCAATCCTGATTCACTTTTTACCATAAATACAACAATCACTATTTTTATGTATCAGTTATCGTTAATATTGCAAAGGCAGGATCTTACAAATCTCTCTCCATTCACTATCCGTGTATTTTCTATTTTACTAGTTCGTTCGATTTTTTTTTTCTAATGGAAAATGTGTGATATTTTTATCTATGGGTCTCTGGTAAAAAATATAACTGTGCTATTTTATCATGGCTCCCCGTTATGCATCTATAATAATAAAATCGGATAAAATATACATTGGAATACCATAATAAAAATTTGAACAGAGATTATTTATTATTACGCTTACTTTTCCTTGGGAAAAATAGAAGGTCGAATGTTATATAAGAATCATACAAGCGAATGTTGAATGCTGTTTTCTTTTTCGAATACGAAATGTGAATTTTATGTATAAAAAGAAAATCAGTGTCGTATGTTACATCATATCTAAAAACGTTTTTACACCATAGTATTTTTTTATGCTTCTTTTCAAAGAGCGTAAAATATTTTTTTCCAAACTAAATAAACTTTGACATATATTTGATTCCCTTTCTCGTTGGAATGAGGGCTATTTAAAATAGTTTTTAATAACACAACAACATAGCAGAAAGTAATCAAATGGTTTTCCTAATAGTTTATAAAACAACAACAAATAAACAGTTTTAAAATAACTTTCATGCTGTAGATCCAAAATTTAATACTTACATTTAATTAAAGTAGATGGAAGCAACATTACATTGAATACAAAAAGTTTGATTCCCTATCTCGTTGGGACAAATATTATACTCGACATATACTTGGCTCCCTATCTCGTTCGGGAATTAAGGCTATTTACAATAATTTTTAATAAAAAAACAACAAATAAGCAGTTTTAAAATAACTTGCAGGGTAAACATTAAGCCTCTTTTAAAAATAATATTCGAAATTAGAAAGAGAAAAATAAATATTAAAAAAGATATTAAAATAAATTAAATAAGTAAACTAAAAATAAATATTAGATAAAAAATTTTCTTTCAACTTACAGAATAGGCTATTGCAGATTAATGTTTTCATCATACTCAAAATGTTATAACAAGTTGCTATCCTACTAATTAATCATTTAAAAAGTATATTTATTACTTGAAGGTTTTTAATACATAGCATCGTTTTACAAGAAATAAGGCGTGGATTTTCACCTCTGAGTAAATATTAGTTCTTCGTGCTCAAAATCTACAATGTTTTCATTTCCAAAAAAGACGTCTTCTTATAAAATTTGGGATATTTATACATAAATTTATCGCAAATAATGTTAAATTATTCGAGAAATTTTCCAGAGTACCACAAGATTATAGTAATATCCACATACAGATTTTACCGCAAGTCACAGCTGACTCATAAAAAAACAAAATTTGACTATTTTTCTGTATCCGATTTCCTCATCATTTATTTAATCGCAATACTGAATCACTTTTTACCGTAAATAAAACAATCACTATTTTTATGTATAAGTTATCTTTAATATTGCAAAAGCAGAATCTTCCAAATTCATCGCCATTCACTGACGGAGTATTTTCAACTTTTTTAGTCCGTCCGATTTCTTTTTTTTCCTAATGGAAAATGTGTGATATTTTTATCTATGGATCTGTGGTAAAAAAATATAACTGTGGCATTTTATCTTTGCCCCCCATTATGCATGTATAAAAATAAAATACGTTGGATACCATAATAAAAATTTGATCAGAGATTATTTATTATTATGCTTACTTTTTATCCTTGAAAAAATAGAAAGTCGAATGTTATATAAGATGAGAAAAAGAGTCATACAAGCGAATATTGAATGCTATTTTCGTTTCCGAATTCAAAATGTGAATTTCATGTATAAAAAGAAAATCAGCGCTGTATGTGACATCATATTAAAAAAAAATCTTAAGCCATAGTTTTGTTACTTTTTTATGCTTCTTTCAAAAAGCGTAAAATAAATTTATTTTCCAAACTAAATAAACTTTGATATACACTTGATTCCTCATCTCGTTGGGAATTAAGGCTATTTACAATTGTTTTTAATAAAAAATACCAACAAATAAACAGTTTTAAAATAGCTTGCATGCTATAGATCCAAATATTAATTTAATTGAAGTAGATAGAAACAACGTTACATGTAATACAAAAATAATATATTTTACAAATGTGATATATTACTTACAAATAAAAATTACAATAAAACAAAAATTAAACCCTTTTTTTAAACTTAATGTTTGAAAATTTGAAAATAAAAATTCTCATTTATTATTCTTAACTTTTATCGTTAAAACTGAAAGCTGTCTACTTCCTGATAACTTGCTTTTCCAGTGTAACATTTATTATTTTCTTACTTTAAAACTTTAAAACTTAACGATCTTTAACATTAAATTCACTGAACTTTTAATTTAATGCGCATTTGTGTTTAATATGACTGAAGTTCCATCAAAACTGTAATTTCTTCATGAAGCTATCAGACCATCAAACAATAGCTAAATAAAAAATATATTTATTATATTTTTTAGATAGCGGTTTCTCTGCTAGAAATAATCTAAATTACTTTTATATTAAAATTGGACTGAGTAGCTTTCCCCTACATTATCCTTCGAGCAATAAAATCCGCTGTTTGAACAGGCCTTTTTGAAGATATTTGTGATTAGCACTTCTCAAGCCAGTTGAACTATATTAACTAAAACGCATATATTAAAAGGTAAAATAAATTAGATCTCTAAAACTCTATCTTGTTTTCGTTGGGAAATAACTCGCACCGAAAATTTTACGTTAAAAATAAACTTTCATTAAAGAGCTAGCCTTGCTCCTTACAATCAGTGTTGGGTATGAACGCGCTCACTGAACGAAAACTCACGAGTTTCGCTCACTATTTGTGAACTTTGAACTGAACTTCGCTCACTATTTTATAAACGAGTTTGAACTGAACGGAAACTCAAAAAATAGACGAGTTTGAACGAAATTTACGTTCAAATTTACGTTCAATTTTTTGATAATTTATTTAAAATTTTTCCAGACCTTAGTACATTTTTTCCCTCTTTCAAATGCCATTTAAAGGCCTACACGAGCCTCAGGACGGGTTAAGTCTGGATATCACTTCTCTGAGCAGTATCTTAGTCTTACTTCTTCTGCAGACTCGGGTCGCGCCGAACCGGACCTGGGCTGTATACAATTCCGCCGAAAATAGATATATACAGTAAACTCTCTGTACAAGGTGGACTGTGTAAGGCGGAAATATGTCTAAATCGGAAAGAATTTAAAAGAAAGCATAAACATCGCAGCCTACGGCACTTCTGCATAAATGGAGATTATAAACAGACTAAAATAAGTTTTTTTAGCCAGAACTCTTCCGTAAGGGTAAATATCAATGTCCTGTAGAAATGTACTCGGGGTCGGGCCGGTTCGGTGCGAAATTTCAACTTTTTTTCCGGGCCGGGCCAAGCTCGGGCCTTATTTTTAGCTATTATATCGGGCCGGGTCGGGCCTTGTTTTTAGCTATTATATCGGGCCGGGTCGAGCCTTGATTTTAGCTATTATATCGGGCTGGGTCGGGCCGCTAAATTTTCTCTACGAGCCGGGCTGGGCTCAGGCCGAAATTTTTATTTTAATATCGGGTCGTACATTTTTTTTTCCATGGATCGGGCCTGGAAATTTCCGTCCGTGCATACCTCTATCTTACATATCGAATAATCAAATGATTAGTTTACAAAATTTTGTAAATTTGGACCATAATATCCAAACATTAAAAAAAGTGAACTTTTTAGTGAACTTCGTTCACTTTTACAAATGAGTTTGATTTGAACGAGTTCGTTTGAAAATTTTTGAACTTGAACGTGAACTTAAATCACTTTTCAGAAATTGAACGTGAGTTTGAATTAGTTGGTTTATTTTGTGAACGTGCCCAACACTGCTTACAATATAATATTTCAAGATACCATACACTTTTGACAACCAGTTTGGTCTACCTTTAAATGTATACTACGCATTAAATCATATTGCTTTTATTCATAATTTATTAGTGTTTTTTTCACATTTTGAGGATATTTTTTTATATTGATAAAAGAAAAATTGTTTCGAACTTTTATTGTAATGCAGAAAAACTTATCTGCTGCGATTTTTAGATTTCAACAATTTTTAATTCGATTTTTAATGCGATTTTTAACGATTTTTCGAGATTTTTTGCGTTTACTATCTGTTTTTTTCCATATTTTTTCTATAAAAATCTTGAACCGTTGAGAATCTAATAGGTAGAATTTTTTTTGCGAAATCTATCTAAAATGACAAAATTTAAGTACCGCTATTTTTTAATAGAAATTTCATCAAATATCGTATTCTTGCTTAAGACCGCCACCCCCTCAAGTAATATATCTCCTAATAGGTTTTTTAATTTATTTTAATTGCTCAATTTTTTGCCAAATTAGAAGATTCCGCTTGAGAAATCGACATAGATATCATATACGCGCCACATTGGCGTGATTGTAACAAAATGACAGTTATGTGCCTCATATAAATAATCCGGCTATTGTTGTTTATTTATAAATAAAGTGTTTATTTGCTTTTATTTTCTTTTTTAAAATATATTAAATTTTTTTCTATAATTATTAACAAAACTTTTATTATTTATTATTATTTCCTTTTTAAAATAATAGATAATACTTAAAATATATATATATACAACTGGTATTTGAAAACAAAGTTTTCTCCAAATTGCCATCAGAAATTAAATTGCCCTAATGTGGTGCGTATATGACAGCTGCGCCGAGAAATCAAGAACTCGGTATTTTTATGTTAGCCTTGTGCAGGCAAAAAATTATCAAATATTGTACCGTGGCATGGCTTCGTATTTCATTAATTTCGTTTAAAATATAATAATATAATCCTTTTACTCATTTCATTTCTAATACAAGATTTTAATTTGAAACTCAAACGCTTAACATTCATGGTTTTTACTTATTTTTCTAAGTAAAAAGAACAGAAAGAAGCAAAAATAATGATATTTTGAAGCTCCATAAGTGCAGCGAAAGGAAAAACGTAAACAAACCTAATTTAAAAGGCCTAAATCCTACCAAAGGATTTTCACACAATAACAAATGTGATGCACTTCATTTGGGAGTTGCCATTAAACAATTAACAAATAATCGCGATTTCTGTGCCACGTACGATAGCGTAACATATATATAAATTACTTACGTGAAAGGTCTTTATACAGGCATACTGAGAAAATTCTGAAAAAAAAAATATAGAATGTTCTTCTCAAGTGGATCTATATTTTTATTTAAAAAAAAAATCGGTGGAACCTTGATAGAATTTTTGTAAAAAAATAACGAACATTTCATTTGTTTGGCGTTTTATCACTGGTTGTCGACGAAATAAAATTTCAAAAAATACTTTTTTATGTCAAATCCGTTTAAAGGTAAAAATGTTTATCTTGAACTTAAAAAAAAAAAAAAAAAAAAAAAAAAAAAAAAAAAATATATATATATATATATATATATATATATATATATATATATATATATATATATATATATATATATATAATGAAATAACTTTAGTTTTGTCAGTTTTAGTTTCTTCTAACTATATTTTGTCATATATATGTTTATAATGAAAGTTAACGATGAAATTTCATGAATTAAAAGAAAATTTAGGTTAATTAAAGCTAATTAAAATTGTTTTAATTTCAATTCAGTTTTTTGCTGTGGAAAAATAACTTATCCAATATTGACGTGTATTGTTGCAGCATTCTTTACCTGGCCTTTATTTTAGAATATGCTTAAATATGTGAAAATGTATTTTTCAATATTAAAATATTTGTTATATTTGAAATTATTTTTACAATTATAACATTAAATAACTGCAAAAATGAGCAACATAAATATGTAATACATTATATATATATATATATATATAATTTTTCACTGTTTATATTTAAAGTCATTAAATACTATTTACAGGCATTCTAAAAAAGAATCAATAAGCAATTTTCATAGATGCATTAAAATCCTTTGCTTTTGGCGAGAAAAACTGCTGCTCACCAAATCGCGTTATGGTTTCGTCATTTTGCACCAAATGTTTGAAAATATTTTATTTATTTATTTATTTATTTATTTTACAGACTTTCTACTGTAATTCCGCCACTAAATTTGGCTGATCATTTATTACATACGTAAGTAGTTTACATGCCCAGTAAAGAGACCTTCCTTGTTAGTGCGTATTAGAATATTTATCACATTGCTATATCATACATAAAATTCTAAAAAGGAATATTATTTCTTAATCTACATCAGTGTAATAAAATTACGAATATTCTAAAATTTCTTGATTCCGAAAAGCTTTTTTTTATTTTTAGAAAAAAATAAAAAACAATATATTTTTAGAATTAAGAAGTATTTATAAAAACAAAGTTTCAAAGCTGCCACTAATTTTCGGAAACGTTTGTTAGTAGTTTTTATAATCGTCTAATCAATTCTTTCAAACCGGAATACGGATTTTGATAATGATTATGACAGTGCTGATTAATTTATGAGCTAAACCGCCTACTAGGTGGCGCTGTTTTTCTAAGTTTCTCATGATTTCTTCAATTGCTCTATCTCGAGAAAAAATGTACGAATATCCCAGAAACTTAAGATTTACTTACACACTGACATAAGCTGTAGTTGATTAGATTATGATATAAATCGTCAAACAGGTGGTACTTTGTTGCATTCTTCACGATAACTGCAATAGCTGTATTTCGTGGCGGATTTTCATGACTTCATAGTCATTTAGACATTGATATAATTTCTTGCTAATTTAGATTTAAATGTAAATCACCAAACAGATGGCGCTGCTATGCAGCAATTTTCGCAGCTTAAACAACAGTTGTGTCGCAAGAAGCACGGAATTTCATAAAATTCTAGACTTTTTTAGGCAACATATAAGTTGTTGCTCATTAGGCTTCGTTAAATTCACACAACAGTTGACTCTGCTATGGTGAAATTTTCATGATTTATACGATTTTAGGGATAGTCATATCTCAAGAATTAATTCACAACAGGTGTCGCTTTTATGGTCTTTGGGCTGAGAGCTTCGGTTGCAGATTCCAAGATAGTGGATGCCGAAATTTAATTATTCGTTCGAAAAATGCGATGCGTTGATCACCTTTTAAAATGTGTACAATTGACGAACATACACATTAGAAGCCTCGTGATGGGCATAAATTATCATTTAATTTTGACACAATTATAGAGAATTTTAAAGTATTAACATAACCACAATATCAAAGGAAGTTTTGGGATTGACACATTTGTCTAGTTTTTTATTGTTTGTAGCATAACGATTATAAATGTATGAATACAAATATTACTTGTGTTGTATTTTATTTTCAAATAGAAAACTAAATCAATATTTATATTTAAATTTATCTACTAATCATCACATTTTATTCGAAAGAGTGTGAATTAATTAACCAAACAAAAATAATCGATATTCTGTTCCGCAATTTAAATTAATGAGTTTTATTTTTAAATTTAAATATTGACTTATGGCAGAGTTTAAACCTTAAATCAGGTACATGCTGTTAGCACCACAACTTGTAAAGGCTAAACAACAAGTCTTTTTTATCTTATAAAAATTCCAGCTCTATCGCTGACATACAATAAATTATGCAATTCTTTTTTCTATCAATACTAATTTACTGTTAATTCCCCTTCGGACTATAAGTATAACAAAATTTCATCTTCCACAGAAACATTAGTAAAACCATAAAAAAGAGAGATTTTCACCCATGATTGTGATAACACCATAGGCGTCTATTTGTTGAGATCCTTCCAATTACACACAAGAGGTTAATAAAGATTAATAATTGTGTGGAAATACTCCAGTATGTAAATACGAGGCGAGGGAAAAAAAATATTTTCAAGCTCTGCAAAATCAAAAAGTTATATCTCTTATCACACTGAGCCAGTTGACAAGCCTCATTTTTCATGCCTTCTTATCCTGATTATGTTTTGAGCACTTAATTAATCTAAGCGATGAAAACACTAAAAATCTAGATCCATAAAAAATGGGGCTTTCGGTCGGCTTCGCATTCGTCAACTGTGGAGCAACGGGGTGATGTATAGTTGCGGAGTTTTTAGAAGATTAACGACAAAATAATTAGATGTGTCCTCTCTTTGCCGGATTTATTGTGTTTCATCGAAATAAAATATGATTTTAACAGGCTTTGCTGGATATTGCATGCGATTTCTTTAAATTTATTTTTAAAGCGTACGTTAAAGTAGATATCAAGGTACTTATAAACCCAAACATGTATGTTGATTTCGTTTAGATAAAAATTAAGTCATGAATTTAAAGCATGTAAAATAACATAAACTTTATTTTCTATTAAAAAAGCAATATAAACTATATTTATGATTCTGAATCGCATCGTGACCTGTATGTGACTAGTAAGTTAAATAATCGTAATTTAAAGCAATTCTGTTTTATGACGAATTCAATGTGCATTGTTCTTTAGTCATCTTTTTTTAATTGTCACAAGAAAATCAATCACAGGGGCTTCCTTATATTGCGATTTGACAGTCAGTTGAGAATCACAATGCGGCGAAATAAAACAATTATTCTTTTCTCGTCCTGACTTTGACCATTTGAGCTGATTTTCACATCACAGTATATGAAAATCTTACAGGGTATGATTTCAATAGGTTTGTTGATATTCCATGTGATTTCTTTAAATGTATATCTTAAAGCATGTGTTAAAGTGCATATCAAGACATTTGTAATGTCAAATGTACATGCTGATTTTGCTTAGAAAAAAATATGTCCCAAATTTAAAGCATATTAAATAAATAAAAAAATTTCTACTAAATTTCCAATTTCAAAGACATTTATCGATTTAAATCGCATTGCGACCTGTGCGTGACGAGTACGTTAAAGATCCGCTACCAAACGCAATTCCGTTTTATGAAGAATTATAATGTATAATAAATGTACATTGTTTTAAAGTTATCTTTATGCCCTTGTAATTAGAAAATACACCACAAAGGCTTCACATAAGTTTTATGAAATGATAGTTGAGAGTCATAATGTAACAAAACAAGACAGTTAACTTTTATCGTTTTCAATTTGACCGTTTGAGCTAAGTTTGAGATGACAGTGATGTCACTTTTACAGGATATGATTCAAATAGGCTTCGCTGAATACATGTACTATTTCATTAAAATTATTTTTTAGACACAGTTTCAAGGGGCCTGAGAGCATAAAACAATCTGCATTTCATGCGGATTTCTGATACAGTGTATAATTTCGTAATATATTCTTTTACGTAATCTATATACGCAACCACACAAAGCACAATCGCCTACCATACATTCGATAAGTTTAGCCATATTTGCTAAAACATTGTAAATTTGTCAAAAAAGTCAAGAAATCTAAAATAGTAAGTTTTTGCAAAGCATAGGAGAACCTGTCCTAAATGGACATATTTCTTTTTCGTAAGAAAAAAATGCTTCTATTGATAAAAGCTTTTTTTCATCACCTTTAACTTTTAGAAATTAACCTCGCGAAATGTACTAAACGCAACAGTGTCTTATAAAAAGTAGCAACGTCATAATAACGATTTATATATAAAATGTTGCACTAGGTCATTTTGTCTACGGTGCTATCCTAAACACCTGTGTGATACACTGGCAAATTCACAATATGTCATTTTAAATAATTAAGGCCTACCTTAAAATCGCTGTTTTTGCAAAAAAAAAAAAAAAAAAAAAAAAAAAAAAAAAATTTTTTTTTGTATTTTTAAATTAAAGTTTAAACATTTAAGATTTTCTATATGCCTTACTTTTGTTTTAGCGATAATTAGAAGCAAAGCTAAAGCCCAAAAAATAAAATAGAAATGATCTTTTCTAGAAAAAAAAAAAAAAAAGAAAAACTTTCTGAAATCGGAACTGGCCAGTTAAACAGTCACAGAAAGGTAAATAATTCCCTTTAATACAGATATTTATAATACATAATATCTACATAAATATATAAACACCTGCCAGTATGGTGGATTGTAAAGTTAGAAACTTTACGCATGATTTTTGGCGGTATATAAATATCTTAAATTGCGTTTTCTGGAAAACAGCGTTTATCATTTTGTACGTTTACGAGAAACACCATCTCTTAAAAAGCTCTTAAGATGTTGAAATAAAATTTTCTAACAAGAATCAATTACTTTATTGGCATGTTATGAAGCAAAATACAGCTTGTAAGTTTGTATTTATTAATTTTAAAGCTTTTTTTTTTTTTTTTTTTTTTTTTTGAAAAATACAGATTTTAAAAAATCATGTTTTGTATACAAAACTTGGTATACAAATATAAGCAGGTAAGCAACAAATAAAAACAGGTATAAATTTGGTACAAAAAACACTAGCTTCCCCAGGATATCCCCAGGAGGATTTAAAATGAAACACCATCATCCCCCAGGAATCCCTGAGGATGCAAAAAAATTGTCAACAATACGTCCTCAAGAACAGAAAATGTCCGCTTTACAGTATCTTGGAGAGCTTCCCTGGTCATCCTTGGGAGGTTCTGGGGAAGATTGTAGGAAGTAATATTGGGGGACTTTGGGAAAGTTCAAGATCATTTTATACGTTTAAAAAAAAAATGAAGCTTTGATTTAATTTAATTATTATCTCAAAAGAAAGCACTCATTTTTTAACCTATTATTCAACCGGATTCACATACAACAGACAACTTTCTGGAATAAATTTGTTAACTTCATTCTTCTTGCCGGATTTGAGCCCGAGTACTTCTGTATATTCGATGCGCGCCTAATCCGTTACGCTGTAGAGTCGGTAAAGAATAAATGTTAGTAAGGTATTGATGCATTTTTTACTTTCCTTTTAAAACTCAAAACTAGAATTTATCCACATTTTTGTGCTTTTAAATATCTAACTTTTATTGCAGATAAAAATGCATAGCCTTTTTTAAATATTCGATATAAATTAAAAATTAATTTAATAATTCCAAATAAATTATCAATAATTATTTAACATAATAGAAATGTCTTCCAATTTTAAATTTTTTTACATGAAGTTGTATTTTAAAATGATAATAATATTTTTAGCTTTTAATATTGAAAACCATTTAAAACCATTCTGTACTTAGAAAATTGATCATGCTCTGTATCGCACACAATTAATAATGTTAAACGTTTCTAATGATATCTCTTAATAAAATTTATTTTTAGTTAATAAAAAATGTATAGATTAAAAAGAAAAAATACAGATAGTTTCATTTAAAATATGAATTATTTTTATGATTGACGATGAATAAAATCTAAGTAAGTAAAGACAAATAAATAAATCCTTTCAAAAATAAAACTTTTTTTTCTCTCTCGCTCTTACTTTTTTTTTTAACACATTGTCAAAAAGCTCTCTTTTTGTATGAATTTATGAAATGTATATACATATATAATTTTTGCTCAATCTTTTCCTCAGTTAGACTCAGTATTAGTATTTTCCTTAAGTATTTTCTTTACTAATTTTTACTTTTTGAGATATTTTATTGTTGAAGTTTCACATTGATTTGGCATATTTTGTAGAGTATTTATTGGAACATAAATAAATATATTGCTTATCTAATTCTCATACAATGGCACGAGTTTGGGTGCTGTATTTTAATCATGCTACACAATTAAAAAATATAATAACATTTTTATAAATTTCTGAGATTCGTTAAAATTTGTTTTGTGTAGAATAATAAGTGTAAATCTTTTATCATTTATTTACGGGGCTATTTAAAATTATTCGGTTATATTTTCTATGACGGAAAACTGTTTTCAGCGTACTTCTATATTTTTACATTATTTAAAATATATTGAAATTGACGTGCTTTACTGAGGTTTACTACAAAATACTTTATATATAATATGATTGCAAAGCACTTAACGTTCATTTACATGGACATACAAAATATTTTTGTGATGTAGTCGAAGCACTGTGTAGAGATGATAATTGCTTGAAGTACGCTTTCTATTAGCTGTATTTTTCTAAGTTTAACAAAATTTTTGCATACTATGTCATGTGCATAAATTGTATTTATCATATACAAAGCTACAGATAAAATATCATAAGTATCACAGATTACAAACATAAATTGTTTCAAAGCTTTTGTTCATATAAAGAGAGAATTTTGATTCTAAATAAATACATATTTTTGTGAATTTAGTATATTTATAAGTTTAAATTATTCATAAGAAAGAAAAAAACATATATTAGTATCTTACAACAAATGAATATAATTCCTAAATAAAACAATATACAGGAGCATTTCAGATCCTTTTCCAAATTTTTGCCAAAATAATATCTCTTATAAGACATCTTATAAATGTTAAATTAAAAAATATGTGTCCTTTTAATCCATATTCATTTCTTCATCTTAGAAAAAAATCTATGAGAGGTGGTAGCGTGCTTAATTAGCAAGAAAAAAGTTCATTTTTTATGACATCAAGTTAGTCTTTGTTTAAAAATATATCCTTTTTTTTATATCTTGATTGGTGATTTTATAAATGTTTTCATTTTGTTGAATGTGAGTTTTCCTCAACATAAATTAATAAATAAAGGTAATTATTTTGAATAAAATGGATATCATTTAATTTTTCAAGCGAATTTTTTTATTGTCATAGTATATTTTTAATATTTATTCTATTTCAGTAAAATTTAATTACATGAAAGTTTTGCTCAACAAAGAAGAAAACAAATGTAATATTGTCATAATTTCAGCAGAAATGTTTAGAGAGCAGAAAAATAAATGAAAGGAAATTTAATAAAATTAATTCGTTGTATTAACAAGATTTAATTTTTAAATAATAATGACAGTAATTATTACGAGAAAAAAAAGTATAATTTTTATTTTTAAAATAAAAATTCAAAAAAGCGTTTATTTTGCTCAACAAAGAAGAAAACAAATGTAATATTGTCATAATTTCAGCAGAAATGTTTAGAGAGCAGAAAAATAAATGAAAGGAAATTTAATAAAATTAATTCGTTGTATTAACAAGATTTAATTTTTAAATAATAATGACAGTAATTATTACGAGAAAAAAAAGTATAATTTTTATTTTTAAAATAAAAATTCAAAAAAGCGTTTATTTTGAAGTAACGTTGAATAAATAAAAAAACAAAATTAGTAAGAATTCACATCTAAACATGCCAATTTTAGTGATACTAGACACAAAGACATGATTTAATTACATGAAAGTTTTGCTCAACAAAGAAGAAAACAAATGTAATATTGTCATAATTTCAGCAAAAATGTTTAGAGAGCAGAAAAATAAATGAAAGGAAATTTAATAAAATTAATTCGTTGTATTAACAAGATTTAATTTTTAAATAATAATGACAATAATTATTACGAGAAAAAAAGTATAATTTTTATTTTTAAAATAAAAATTCAAAAAAGCGTTTATTTTGAAGTAACGTTGAATAAATAAAAAAATAAAATTAGTAAGAATTCACATCTAAACATGCAAATTTTAGAGATACTAGACACAAAGACATTATTTTATTTATACAATAATGCTTAGTTAATTTTAAAACAAAAAGGCAGCTTTTCGCTCCGTGAGTTAAAGAAAATTAAAGGCATGATAAGCCTTTCATAATACATTTTTCATAAGAAACTATTATTATAATTAAAACATGTTTGAGTTGCATAAGCCTTTTGACACACGACCATACATTAATTCTTATTTCATAAATAATATATATATATTTGTTGTTTTCAATCCACATTTCTTTTATAAGATGCCCTGGGGTAATAAAGTTAAGTAATAATATTATATATGTAAGTATGAGGGAATCCGGGAAATAGCATCTATGGGTTCTGTGCAGAAGGACTCGAAATCACAAACAAACACTATAAGTTAACTTATTCCATTTGTAGAACTCATTGAAGTAAGAAGCATGTAAGAATCAACGCTCAATGTAAAATTCGAGAGGTAAGTTCTGTGATTTGAAGATTATATATTTATTAGAAAATATTTTGATTGTTATATAAATTGTGCAGTGTGTTTCATGTACCTTCAAAATTTTGAGGGAGATTTCGGATATTTTTACGAGCTAATTTGTAGTTAAAAATATATTACACAATAAGTTTAACCCAAGTAATAACACCATCCATTGGCGTTATTACTTCTGTTGACCATTTTCAGAGAGGGACTTACATTCAAAAAGTGTTTATTTTTTAGTTAATGCACGAGTCATGTCTGGTAGTCATTGTTGAAAACCAGAAAGGATACAGAGAAATTCGTATGACCTGACTGCTGTTAATAGTTTCATGTTAGAAGAATAAAATATTAAATGATTACTATAGCATGATATTGCAATTTATGGTAAGTAAGATCAATTTCTCAATTTCCAAGGCTGTAGATCTTGTATCTTTAGAATTGAACAGTTTACATGCCCTTATTCCAACTCATTTTATAGTTTTGTTTGCATGGCGTTATTACAAACATAGGTGGGTAATCTAAATATCTCACAAAAGTACTCTCACAGTTATGCGGACAAATGATATCTCGAGGTCATATTAAGAATTGGCTATCTCTGTTTATCTTATCGCATAATCACAATAACGGATGCAGCCATATGCTTTAGCATGCATTTCTATGTTAATCACAAAAGTCGTAATCCGATAGCAGTGCTACTATTTGCATTTTGTAATTTTATTCAGCATGTATTCCATTTATTTATTTCGTTTAATTAACAACATACGCAAGTTTCACACAGATAGGTTCATTTTCGAACGAGTTATCGCTCTTTTTGCGATTTTTACGTAATTTTTGGAAATTAATGTATATTGTGCAAAATACTGGAAAAAAAAATATTTTTCTCATAGTTATAGCATAAAGACATTTGATGCCTTAAACCAATTTTAACCATTTAGCTGTCCTCGAATGGTGTGATTGGTGGAACCAGGCAATAAGAATGTGATTTAACTGTTTTGGAAATTGAGTATAGTCTCAATTGAATCAGTTGTGAGCTATGTATATGAGAGACGGATGTTAATTTCCGTTCTCTGTAACATACATATTACTTTCTCATGTTAAACAAGTCGGAAATTGCACGACAAACGTAGCAAATAAGGTACGTTCGTACAATAATGAAGTTTTAAGTATTTCAGATTAGAGGTCTGCACGGGCCGAAATTTTCAGGCCCGGGCCCGGCCCGAAAGTTAAAGTTTCGGCCCGCGCCCGGCCCGGCCCGAACGAAAGAAATATTGGCCCGACCCGGCCCGGCCCGAAAGTTAAAATTTCGGCCCGAGCCCGGCCCGGCCCGAACGAAAAAAATAATGGTCCGACCCGGCCCGGCCCGAAAGTTAAAATTTCGGCCCGAACTCGGCCCGGTCGGGAAAAAAGTTTAAAATTCGGCCCGAACCTGGCCCGGCTCGAGTGAATTTCTACAGAACATTGATCTTTAATCTTATGGAAGAGTTCTGACCAAAAGAAATTATATTAGTCTTTTTTTTTTCCATGTTTATAATCTCCATTTATGCAGAAGTGCTGTAGGCTGCGATATTTATGCTTTTAAATGAATCTTTGTTTGTTGTATGTAAATGTTTCAGTTATCACTAGTATTATTAATCCACATTCCCTGTAATGGAGACAAAAAATCGAAAAAGCGGTATATGGTAAAATTTCCAAAGACGAAATCGCTTTGGAACGAAAAATAATGCATTCCCTTCTTAACAGATGTAAATGTTTAATATATTTTTTTTCTCCCGTATTGTTGTATTCATTTTGCATGGATGAACATTTTAAAAGAAACTTTCAGTTTTCAGTTAAAAAAAAAATCCGTCATAATCATGTTTTTTGTTGTTGTTGTTGTTGTTGTTGTTTGTTTGTGTGTGTGTGTGTGTGTGTTTAATTCTATTTTAAAACGCCCCGTAATCTACGATTCTTTAAAAGGAATAAATTCTAATGTTTAATTGTAGAATAATGACGGCTTAAAAGAATATGCTTTTTTTGCAGAAATTTTTGGACAAAGCCAAATATTACTGATTTATAAAAAGTTGAGAAAAGGATTTTCATATAGGAAAGATTCAATAAGAACTGATTATTTTGGTCCATGAAAACTAGGAAGAATGGAATCAGTCTCGGCTTCGTACGGAAAAAAAAAGTTAGGCTCGGCCCGATACTCCAGCAAAAAAATTAAGGCCCGAGCCCAGCCCGGCCCGAAAAGATTAGTGACTAGGCCCGGCCCGGCCCGAATGCCATCATTGGAAATCGGCCCGAGCCCGGCCCGGCCCGTGCAGACCTCTATTTCAGATACAATGCCAAAATCTTTTGTCTGGCCTTGTAAAGACTATCTGCTTTCTATTGTACAGGAAGTAACATGTAGTAAATTTCCGCAGCATATATCTATTTCATAAAATGTGAAATAGTTTAATTTAACTAAAACGCCCTCCAAACAATGTTTTCCCCCTCTACCATATTGTACTGGAATAAGTTTGTGTGGATCTGTAAAATAATGACAAATATTATTTATACTACAGATTGTACAGGACGTATATTTTAGTGTATACTTCATGAATTCGTGTCAATTTTTTATGTTCAGAAGAGTGTGACATCATTTGAAATGCAATTGAAACTATTTTTTTCCATTGGCCTTAATTTAAAGGAATACTCTTGATTGTCCTGTAGTTACTATACATCCTATTTTCATAAAATTTGAAATGCCTCGACAAAATTTAGCAAAAATTATATATTTTTAATTTCAAATAATTCGGTTGAGTAATTTTTTCCTCTGTTATATGCCGACAAACGAACTGAACGATGACTATACGGTGCTACACATAATTGCGAACGTACATAAAACTGTAAGTCTATCATAATGCACTAAAACAGTTGCTTTTGAATCATACTTCTCTGACAGTATGTAAATTCCGCAGTTAGTGCTGACAAACCTAGAATATCAAGAAATCTTATGAGACATAATGAATCTGAATCTTCATCTCCAAAAAGAGAAAGGTAAAAGTGAAATAAACAACTCCGCGAACCGATAAAATTCTAATCAAAAATTATAAAATTAATCTAATGAAATCAAGTTTCGTTCTATATAGAAATTTTTTGACTAGTAGTTTTCATATTAGTGATAGAGATGCACTCTGAAAACTCCTGGAAGTTTGTTGGACAAATAAATAAATATAATAAATATAAATAAATAAATATTTGAATACTAAAATTATGAATTTTTTTTTATCATTAGTACTTTAGAAAATCCTATTGGAAAATTGTGGAATGTTAAGCGGTAATTCTAAGTAAAATGTATATTAAAAAAATGCATGTTTACAAGTGCTATAAAGGAGTATTTTTAAAGTGGGGAGTCAAAAATATGTAACCAATGCCAAAACAATTTGAACAAATCGAAAATTGCGCACGTCAAATGCAGCAAATGAAGTGCGTTCGTACTATAATAAAAATTTAAAAATATTCAGAACTTGCTTTAATATTACAAAGTATTTCGGATACTGTATAGTATCCTAAATCTTTTGTGTGTCCCTGTAACTACTATCAGCTTTCTATTGTACAAGAAGTAACAATTGGTAAACCTTACAAATGTATGTCAATTTCATAAAAAATTCAATAGTTTAATCTAATTAAAACGCGCTCCAATCAATGTTTCCTCCTATACCATTATATAATGGAATACATTTGTGTGGTCCTATAACTTAATAAAAAATATTCTTTGCCCAGAAGATTGTACAGAATATGGTCATAATATAAAGCAATAATTTTGGTTGTCCGTGAAATTAAACTACACATCCGGTTTTCAAAACATTTGAAATGACTCGAAAAATTTTTACAACAATTATATATTTTAAATTTCAAACGATTCAGTTGGGTAGTTTTTGCGTTGTTATATGAGGATGGACAGACCGACACACAGACAGGCGGGAAGACAGACGGACGGACTGAACAACAAATATAGATGCTACGTTTTTATATGATTCCCGAATGCACATAAAAATGACATACTTCTTACTTAAACAAATTTTACTGTGTGTATGTAAGGCATAAATTTGTAGGAAAATATATTTTTGGGAAAAGAGGGGCTTTTAATTAATATTCATTTAACTGGCACGGGGTATCCATTTATTAATCTTAACGATAGTGGCACGTAAATCTGTCGATAAAGGATTTATTTGTATATTTTATATTATACTATGTAGAAGTAGATTGTAAGTATAGTTTTATGTGTGGGATTTATTTTCTATTTTTCACTTATGTATGAGAGTAATTTATCTATGTCACTTTAATTGGATTATTTATTTAAAAATTTAATTTTGTGTATCGAGTTTTTGTTCGGACTTACGAAACCGCATATCGGCATTTAAGCCCTCTCAGTGCATATGTTTTAATCAAGGACACTTTATTTTCGTTCATCATCTATTCAAGAATATATTCCGAACAAGAAAACCTCACTTCCAGCTGCGGTTGACCTACTTATCATTCTGAATTCCAGCGGACACACCCGGACTGAACTTTAATTCTTTCGTAGAACTTTAACGATGTTTTTCTTTTTTCTTTTTCAGTTTTTCAGTATTCTGTTTGATTCATGACGGAGGAGAAGACATGTATCTCTCTCTCCGTTTTATTTTAACCTAGAAATTTTTTTCAATTAAAAGTTTTTGCATCGGCTGAAGAAACCTTATTTTTCTTGGCTTTGAATTAATAGAATAACTAATTCTAAATCTAATATTCCAGCTTTAGTTTTTAAACAAGATATCCAGAAAATACTATTTCGTAGAAGCAGTGTCACATACATCATCTCCTCCATGGATATTATCCCAGGGCGTGCGTTGCGATATATCGGATGACTGCTGGTTGTCGGCGCTACTGAGCAAGGTAAGAGAAATTAATTTATTATTCTTACCTGATTAACATTATTTATAAAAGATTATGATCACTGACTGTTGCTCATTAAAAGTCGGTAAAAAATAAATATTGAAAACAATTTTCATAATAGTATTTAGTATTAAAACATAACTATTAATTACAGTACCGATTCTAAATAGATAAAATGAGCCTTTTAAAGGAGGCAATAGTCGAAAAATTGAACAATAACAATTATGACACTTGGAAATTCCGTGTCGAAAATTATCTTCAAAAAGAAGATTTGTTTGATATAATAATTAATGAACCACCCAATCCCACAACAAATGATTTTATAAACAAAAATCGAAAAGCAAAGGCGATCATAAATTTACTTATAGACGATGACCAAATTGTCCATACTAAAAATTTGGACACTGCCAGAGAGATTTGGCTAGCGCTTAGAAATGCGCACGAAAGAACTAATTTGTGTAGTAAACTATACTTACTTCGCAAACTGTATTCAACCAGACTATCAGAGTCTGGTAACATGGTTGAGCACTTAAACAAGATTTACCAATTGCGTGATAAATTAACCGCAATTGGGGAAGTAATTGACAACCAGCATCTCGCCGCCCTGCTTCTTTGCTCCCTCCCCTCTAGTTATGATACTCTTATCTGTGCTATGGAAATTAGAAACGAGGATGAACTCACTCCGAACTTTATAAGAGGGAAGTTAATCGATGAATTTAACAAGAGACAGTATAATAGCGAAAACGCGATTCAAAACTCCGCGTTTAAAATACAAAAAGTTAATGTGCAAAAAACATATAAATTTTGCAAATACTGTAAGAAATCTTCTCATGATATTGATGAGTGCTGGAAATTACAGCATAAAAATAAAAACATCAAACAGAACAATTTCAGAAATAAAAATTTTGGTACACCTAATAGGTCGGCTGTATGCTCCCAAGACAGCGTAAGCGCGAATGCTTCTAAAACTAAAAATTTCAATAAGGATAGACACGCGGATAAAAACTTAACCTTTTTTGTTGGTACTAGCTCCAAAGATTTATGGGTTGTCGATTCAGGGTCATCAACACACATTTGTAATGATAAAAGTAAATTTCATGATTTTAATTATGCCTCCTCAAATGTCACTGTTGCGAACGGTCAAGAATTACATTCTGACGGTTATGGATCTGTAAAATTAAATACTGTAATGTCAGACAATACGAGTAAAACCATCACATTAAAAAATGTTTTGTACGTGCCGGAAATAGAGACCAATTTAATTTCCATAAAACAAGCAACTGAGAATGGTTGCGTAGCTACATTTGAAAATAAATCATGCAAAATTACTTATGATGGTGTAACATATCTTGAGGGTTATGTAAATAATAACTTATATGAAGGTAAGGTAAAACCTGATCCGATACAAAATGTGAATATGACACATCACTGTGAAAAGAAAAACTGTCTGCATAAATGGCATGTAAGATTAGGTCATAGAAATGTTAATCACATAAAAGAATTAGTTGACAAAGATATGGCATCAGGGATTCAAATTGATGATTGTAAACATAGTAATGATTGTGAAGTTTGCATAGCATCAAAACTCACAAATAGCCCTTATCCCAAAACCGCTAGTTTTAGAGCTACGAAAACAATCGAGCTGATCCATAGTGATCTATGCGGCCCAATGCAAACAGCTACGGTTGGGGGGAAACATTACTTTCTAACTTTTATTGATGATTTTAGTCGTTTTACTGTGGTATATCTATTGAGTAGTAAAGATGAGGTATTTTCAAAATTTAAAGAATATATAGCAATGACTGCCAACAAATTTGGCAGAAAAGTGCAGGCAATACGCTCCGATAACGGAGGAGAGTACTCGGGGAAAGAATTTGAAAACTATCTAAAAAATGAGGGAATTGATCATCAATTCACCGTGCCGTACTCCTCACCTCAAGATGGAGTGGCGGAACGGAAAAACCGCACTTTAGTGGAGATGGGACGCTGTCTTCTTAAGGAAAGCGGTTTGCCTAATTCGTTTTGGGGGGAAGCCATCTGTACTGCGACGTATATTCAAAACAGGCTCCCAACTTCGTCTTGCGATCGAACTCCATATGAAATGTGGACTGGCCGTAAGCCAGACTTGTCTAACATTAAAACTTTTGGTTGCCGTGCATATGCATATATTCATAAATCTCACAGGGGAAAGTTAGATGATACCGCACAAGAGGGCATATTTGTCGGATACGACAACAGAAGTAAGGGATATAGGATTTGCACGGACGGAAAGAAAATTGTTATAAGTCGTGCAGTAAAATTTTTAGAAGATGAAAATAATGATTTAATTGAAGATAACGTGTCAAATCAAAACAATAACGCACAAATCGGTAAAACCGTGCAACCGACAGTGCAATTAATTGAAGATGAAAATAGTTATACTGATAATGATATCCAAAATCAGGATGCGAACACAAATACACCAGATTCCCCACTAAACCTACCACGTAGGTCGAACAGATCAAACAGGGGGGTTCCTCCCGACAGATTTGCATTTTTAATAAATGATATTCAAAATAAGGATCCAAAGTGCTGGGATGACATAATGAAAATACAAAATCCAGCAGAAAGGCAAAAATGGATAAATGCTACATTAGATGAGATAAATTCCCTCAAAGAAAACTGTACGTGGGAATTAGTAGAAGTTCCACCTGGGACAAAAGTCATTGGTAGCAAATGGGCTTTTAAGTCAAAATATAACAGTCAGGGTCAAATAGAAAAATACAAGGCGAGGTTAGTGGCTAAGGGTTTCTCACAGAAGTTTGGGGTTGATTATGATGAGACTTTCGCTCCTGTTGCGTCTCATTCAACCATAAGAAGCTTCTTAGCAATGGCCTTATACAAAAATTTAAAACTTAGACACCTCGATATAAAAACCGCCTTCTTACATGGGGAATTAAAGGAGGAAGTTTACATGCGTCAGCCTGAAGGGTATGAAGTCCCCGGATCCGAACACAAAGTTTGCAAACTCAAAAAGGCAATTTATGGATTAAAGCAGGCAGCGAGAGCTTGGAACATAAAGATACATGACTCGCTATTAAATTTAGGGTTCAACCAAAGCTCAATTGACAAATGCCTGTATAAGCGAACCATAGATAACGAAACAATTTATCTAATTGTCTATGTTGATGATCTCCTCATTGCCGGGGAAGATCAAAACATTTGTAAACTAATATCGCAATTGAGAAAAGAATACCCTGTCACAGACTTAGGCGATGCTAAGTATTATTTAGGCATAAACATTAATCGTCCTGACCAAAACACAATGACCCTAGATCAGATAAACAAAATTCATGAGTTAATAATTAAATTTGGTTTGGAAAATTCTAAACCAACCGATACACCTATGGAACCGGGTTATGTTAAATTAAACGATGATGAAAATCTCCTACCGGATAATATTAACTATAGACAGGCGGTTGGCGCACTACTTTACATATCAACTGTTTCTAGGCCCGACATTTGCGCAGCCGTAAACATTCTATGTCGTAGAAATGAAAAACCCAGAGCAAAAGACTGGGAAGCAGTAAAGAGAACAATCAGATATTTAAAAACTACTATCGATCTAAAGTTAACATATACGAATTTTGAAAAACCTGTCTTGAGAGCATATGCCGATGCTGATTGGGCAAACAATCCTTACGATAGAAAATCCGTATCAGGTAATTTATTTACCTTGGGACATAACCCTATCCTCTGGATGTCAAAAAGGCAATCTTGCCTAGCTATGTCCTCTGCTGAAGCAGAGTATGTTTCTGCCGCCAGTGCAGCTCAGGAAATCAAGTGGTTAACCAAACTTTTGAAAGAACTCGATCTTCAACAAGAGTTGCCAATCGTTTTATTTGACGATAATCAGTCAGCCATCAAGCTTGCTTCTACGGACAAATTCCACAACAAAAGCAAGCATATTGAATTGCGATGGCATCTATTAAGACACCTCGTCGAGGAAAAGGTGATAAGACTAGAATATGTTCAGTCTGAAGCAATGACCGCTGACCTACTTACCAAACCACTCCCCAAGCCCAAATTTATTGTGCATCGAAAAACCATTTTAAATGTATGAAAGAACACTTCAGGGCTTAAGGGGGGGTGTTCGGACTTACGAAACCGCATATCGGCATTTAAGCCCTCTCAGTGCATATGTTTTAATCAAGGACACTTTATTTTCGTTCATCATCTATTCAAGAATATATTCCGAACAAGAAAACCTCACTTCCAGCTGCGGTTGACCTACTTATCATTCTGAATTCCAGCGGACACACCCGGACTGAACTTTAATTCTTTCGTAGAACTTTAACGATGTTTTTCTTTTTTCTTTTTCAGTTTTTCAGTATTCTGTTTGATTCATGACGGAGGAGAAGACATGTATCTCTCTCTCCGTTTTATTTTAACCTAGAAATTTTTTTCAATTAAAAGTTTTTGCATCGGCTGAAGAAACCTTATTTTTCTTGGCTTTGAATTAATAGAATAACTAATTCTAAATCTAATATTCCAGCTTTAGTTTTTAAACAAGATATCCAGAAAATACTATTTCGTAGAAGCAGTGTCACATACATCATCTCCTCCATGGATATTATCCCAGGGCGTGCGTTGCGATATATCGGATGACTGCTGGTTGTCGGCGCTACTGAGCAAGGTAAGAGAAATTAATTTATTATTCTTACCTGATTAACATTATTTATAAAAGTTTTCTTGTATACTAACTTGGATTTGCGGTATTTAAATGTATTCTTCATTTATGTATGGAATTTATTTACATATGTATTTTAATTGGATGATTTATTTAAATATTTTATTCATTTTATGTATTCGTTTTAATGTATATTTTACAATATTAATGGTATTTATTTGTATATTTCTATTTATTTATTTATATAGTACATAATAACATAATTACTATCCTTTTTAAATTTTAACAGTCAACTTATACTTAAAGCATAGAGACTATACTGTAAAAAAATGTAGAGTTACTAAGATTTTTCTAGTAAATTTGTATTCGAAGAACTTTTCATATAACAAAAAAAGCAAAATTTCATGTATCCAAAGAAGATTACATGATTTTTTGCTGTTACAGTTATATGAAAAGTTCTTGGAATACAAGTTTATTAGAAAAATCTTAGTAACTCTACAGATTTTTTTTACAATGTATGTGTCTTATTCGAAGACAAATTTGGGTGTACAAATTTAACTGAACGATGTAGAATATGATACCATTTTTAATTGCAAAATAAATAATAAAAAATGTATTCAGCTTGAATTAAAAATTCCTTAGAAAGTATTCAAAAATCTTTATTCACATTACATTATAACAATCACATTGTACCAAAGTCATAGCAACTATGCACTTCACGCGCAGAAAAAATTGCCAGATCAAATTTACATAAAATGATGAAGTATTTGACGCAATTCTTTTTTTATGTGTGTGATATAAAAGTGTTTTCAGTTTAAAAAATAAATTCACCAGAATATTATTAACTAGTTGGATGAGCCAAACCCAAAACTTTCTTCTAACTCATACATATATCTTAATATTAAAAACAGAAAATAGACATGTTAATACTTTAATGTTATTAATTCCATACTATACAAACTTTGATTTTCATCTAATATTCCTGCTTCAATGAATTAATCAGAGTAAAAAAGGCTTAATGGGGATCATGTTTATTAAAATCAATAGTTTTCCCTTAATCCATTATTATCAACTATTTATAAATAGCCGGCTTAGCAGGGTTCGAATTCCTGTCTCTGCATGAACCGAGAAACAATAGAATGAAGAAAAATCGAGAAAATGAAATAAAAAACACTATCATAATGCTCCTTTGCCACAGATCCAAATTCAAGGAAGATCTGCTGGCTACAGCCAAAAACTTATACAAAAATTTTGGTTCAATTCTGTACATAAATTTTTGCACTTTTTGGTGGTAAAATATTGAAAATGGCAAACAATTTCTATTACGGCGTCTTCTTACGGCGAATTTTTTCAAATTCAGGGGGGACCTAATGGTCAAAGCCAAACACTTACAGAAAAATTTTGTTCAATTCTATGCATAACTTCATGCATTTTTCGGTAATACACTATTGAAAATTTCACAAAAATCATTAACACAGCTCCCTCTTCTGGCAGATTTTTTTCGAATTTTTAGAGGACCTATTAGCCCAACACTTACATAAAAAATTTTGTTAAATACTTTGCATAACTTCATATATTTTTCGGTGATACAATATTGAAAATGGCACAAAAATCGCTATTGCAACACCCTTTTCCAGCGGATTTCTTTCAATTTCAGGGAGAACAAACAAGCCATAGCCAAAAACTTACACAAAAATTTGGTTAAATTCCGTGCATAATTTCATACATTTTTCGGTTTTACAATATTGATTATGGCACAAAAATTGCTATTACAGCTCCCCTTTTGGCGAATTTTTTCAAATTCAGGGAGGACAAACTAGCCTTAGCAAAACACTTACACACAAAAAAATAGTTAAATTCTATGTTTCATACACTTTTCGATAGTAGAATATTGAAAATAGCACAAAAATCGCTATTACAGCGCCCCTTCTGGCGGAATTTTTTCAAATTCAGGAAGGACCAACTAGCCATAGCCAAACACTTACACAAATAATTTAGTTTAATTCTATTCATAACTTCACACATTTTTCGATGGTACAATATTGAAAATAGCACAAAAATTGCTATTACAGCGACCTTTTCCGGTATTGCAGTATTGAAGGAGGATTTGCTTGTCACAGCTGATAACATTCACAAAAAATTTAGTTTAATTCTATGCATATCTCCATACACTTTTCGATTGTACAATGGCGACATACGGACATACAGGCACACGGACAGAGGGATATTTTGTTAAAACACACTTTTTGCTATCTCTGACCCCTAAAACAGGTACTACCTCTGACAATAAAGTTCGGTGAATAGTCTTGTAATATTAATGTAGGTGAAATATTAACGAAAGTTACCATACCATCCTTCGAAATAGTCACCTCCCATAACTATGCACCGGTGAGATCTGCTATACATGTCCTGGAAAATTCGCAAGAATTGTTCTTTTGGGATGGATTTCAAAAACTTCGTCACATTTCGTTGGATGTCAGCAACATGGTCAAATCTCTTTCAAAGAGAGTTTGAGTCGTAAAAATAGGAAGAAGTCTGGAGGATTGAGCTCTGGCGAGTATGGTGGATGTTCAATTTGCACCAACCCTCATGAATTTTTTTCGGTGTCTTGCAAATCTTAAAACCAAACTTTAAATTGATCTTTTTTTTCTTTCATTTTACTGTTCTCAGTTTAGAACCAACACACTGAACAAGCACTTTGTAAAAAGCATCTTACGGAGAACATAATCAACGCTCAACTGAACAACGGTGGGGGAAGATGAACAACACTTGCCTCTATGCAGGTGCAGCGTTTTGTTTCCCCAGCGTTGCTAGATCGGCCATTCTGAATTCCTTCACTGAAACCGGATGTCGAAAAAAAAATCGATTACAATCCTTTTTTCCTTTAGGAGATAGAAGAGATTAAAAATTTTTACTCACATTACACTTTGACTATCACATTATAAAAAAAAACCATATCAACTTCGCGTTCCCTATGAACTCAAATTTATAGGTAAAAATTTTAATAAAAAAATGTAAAATTTTACACTTTATTTCACAAAATAAATTATAAAAATTGTTTTCAGCTTGAATATAAAATTCACTAAACTACTTTCAGAAATGCGTTATTGAGTTTTAAAGATCACATTTACCAAAATTCTAGCAACTAGGGGAAGATGGGGATACTTGAGCCATTTTTTGAATTTTAATTTTTTTAAATTTTTTATATTTTTTTAGAATAAAATAAAATATTGAAAATGAAAATTTGATATTTTTTCTTCAACTAAAAACCACTTTCAATTAATTTTGAACTATTTTTCTATGTATAATAAATGTTTATTTTTTGTTTTACATCGTGGCTCAAGTATCCCCATGGCGGGGATACTTGAGCCATGCTGAAGGGATGCTTGAGCCACTAAGGAAAAATACCTACAAAAGTAATTTTTTTCGCTTTATTTTTGCACAAACATTTTACAAAATGATAAATTATGAAACGTAAAGTCCTTCAAAACCAATTGAGAAAACAAAGCTTGTAATACGATCATTTTTTGTCGTTAAAACTGGTTGTCGGAGGATAATTTCAACTTGAGTTATAACGACGGTAGAAACATCCTCAGTTCAGAGCCATTTAAATTTGGAATCTGCAATTTTTCGTGCAAATTTCATTTTCAAAATATTAAGCACTTATCCAACAAATATTTTTACAGTTTTCTTTCTGGCATATTTTATTAGTAACCAACCATCAATAAAAGATTTTTTTTTCACATCATCACCATCATTGACAGAATTTTCCTCTAATGATATTGTCGAACTCATGCTTTTAATTTAGTAGCTGTCGGAATTTAAGCCAGATGTATCATTCTACTATTTCAAACACTTTTTTTATTTCACAGGAAAAGATTTTGTCTTCCTCTTTGGCTCCATGCAGGTAAGTTTGAACTGGGATTTTTGTTGCTTTTCTTGGTTTTTGTGCGCTCTTTTTACCAATTTTTCTTCAATTTTCTTAGTTAAAAAAAAGTTACAGCAACAGAGGTTATGATTTCAATATAAAATATTAATCTTAATACGTTATATTAAAAAATAAATATTTTAATATGTTGGACCTAACTAATTAAAGTATTAGATATTATAGCCTGTAAAACCGTTTTAAAAAGTTATTTTAATTTAATGAAAGTTAAATTGAAAACTATGTTTACATTTATCTAGACAGGCTATTTTGTTAGTCAAAATGAAAAATAAAGTAGATATTTTCATTTAAAAAATATACATTTTTAAACATTTTTAGGTCGTTATTTTTTTAAGAAAAAAAAATAAAATGAAAAATTATTCTCTTTTTTATCCAGAAAAATATCTATTAGTGAATATAAGGATGGAATTTTATTTTTTGTTTGTTTCACCCATGTTTAATTTCTAATGGGGATGGTTGAGGCGTGGCTCAAGTATCCCCACTCTCATTGGCTCAAGTATCCCCACTATCACTATTTTTGTTTCCCAGAGTTTTACTAAATAAAGCATGCAGCTATTAGAACTATTTCAGACTCAAAATAAAATTGAAATTATGCTTATTGAATGTATGTATATAGTTGCAACTTTAAACAAAACTTTGATTACAAAAAAACAAAAAAGCCATGCACCCAAATATTTACTTCAGATAGGGAAAAGACAACTATTAATCACTATATTTTCAAAATGGTACCAAGATGTGTGATTTCTTTTTTACATGTTCAGAACTATAAATATGTTATCATATTGGCAGTTTTAGAAAGGAAAGTTAACCAACTGTTGAGATAATAGGGGTGGCTCAAGTATCCCCTATGCTCAAGTATCCCCACTCTCCCCTATATTTTCGTATAAATTTACTTATACAAATTTTGAGAGAACGGTGTGGAATGTGACAGCATCTTGCACAAAATTAATAATAATCATTTTCATCTTGAATATAAACTTCCCTAGAAGGCTTTATTTTTCTTTACTTGATACAGATTTTGAATAACTGATATCTATTCAAGAGAACGCGACAATATGCTTTCTTAAAGGGCTAATAAATTCTTAAAGGGCTAATAAAAGTGCATTTATCTGGAATTTAAGAAATAAGGCTTTAAAAAGTATATTCTCTGTAACAGTAGACGTTAACAGGTCAAGTACCTCTGAAAGCAAAAATTTTAAATCTTAATATCTTTAAAATTACTATACCCTCGTGTACAAAACTTTAACCTTTTGTTTAAAAATTTATTTAAGAAATTGATTGGCAGAAAAATGTATAATATAAGTTATAAAAGCTTTAATTTTGATGTTCCAAATGCATTATTAGTCGTACGAAAGGAGAATGTTTTTCAATAAATAATTTGTTTTTCAATTATAAATATTCAGTTTTTTAACACTTACCAACATAGTTGAAAAAGGTTTTATGTCTGTCCGTCCGTCATAGTAAATAAACTTTTTATCATTCTCCCTGATTTTTCTCTGCCTAAATGCCAGTTTCCATTTCCCCTTTGCCATTTCTCTACTTACTTGAATTTAAAAAAAAAAAATATTTTTGCGTGTTTTACAGTGTAAAAATTTTTTGTTGCGAGTATTTTATTACACAGACGCAATTCCTTAATACAGTAGAACCTAAATATAAAACAATATGTATATACAGGATGAGTCGTAAATATCGAAACAATAGGTTATCTCCTTAAATATTGTCTCTAGACCCATACTTCCAATTGAAAAAGCAATTTTAAAAAGGTGAAATTTTTCATAAGATAAGTTGCAACTCTATGGGAGGTCTATTTGAAAAATTACGAAAATTAAATTTTTATACGGCCCCCGTAGGATAAAAATCCCAATTTGAAAAACTTTCCTTATCCAGTCTTGAATAAGACAAAAAATTTCATTTTCATAACTTGAAAAATCACTGAGTTACAGCCGTTTAAAGAATTTATCTGATTTTAAGGGATAAAATGCAAATTGAAATGCATACAATTCAAAAAACAATGATACTTTGACAGTTCTAGAAAACATGTAAAAAATCTACCTTTCGAGTTAGAATTTTGATTTCTTTTCATATTTTGTGATGGTTAGCCATATAATTTGCTTAGAAAATCACATCCTAAAATTTCTCATGAAATTTATATAAATTTCATATGATTACTATCATTTAAATGGGGTAATTTAAAATCGTTATAACTCGAAAATTATTTATCGGATTTCAATTCGGATTTTAATTTTCATTTAATTAAAGATGAAAATCTGATTTTAATTTTGTTCCAGAATTTTTGTTTTTAAAACTATTAAAAATATTTATTGAAAAAATAATATAACTTAAAAAAAAATCATATTTTCAAAAGTAAATATTTTTTCAAATTTGCCGAAACAAAACATGTAAAATAATCTAAAATGACATGTTTTAATTTTGCATTTTTATTTCTTTAACAGAACTTAACTTTTAATAATTTAAAGATAAGAAATAGTGGGGGGGACTCATTATGAAGAAAAACGACATGTACTGTTTAAATGTGCGTCAGAACATTGGTTTTTCTAAGATGCAGATTAAGTCTTTTTTATAAAATTTTATTTTAGGCTTTTTATCGTCCTGAAGAAGCTGTTAAAAAATCTGTATTCTGGGCCCAGGCCGGGCCAGGACCGAGACGTTACTTTTTCTGAAGACTCGCCTATCCGGGTTTAACGTATTTTTTATACTGGAGGGGACTGCTTCCTTCTTTCTAGATCTGCACTGAATAAAATTTTTAATCCCAGTCTCGAACAATCCGTACTGAAAACACTGCCTCTGACTGACTTAATAAGTGCTTAAAATAAATAAAATTTGGTTGAATAAAAATTTTTTCGAAAAGCGCATAGATTTTGTAATTGCTGTTATTTTACAAAAAATGAAAATGAAAATAAAAATAAACTTTAAACTTCATTTTTTTAGAATAGTATATTCAAAGATTAAAATATTAAATGCAACAAAACCAGTGAAAAAAAATTTGCCTGTGACGGAATAGAAAATTTCTTGATCTATGCAAAATAAATATAATAATACCTGAGAAAAAATAAACTCCATTTACACCTCTTGGGAAGGGCATGTATCTATAAAGTATTTTTCTTTCCTATGTAATTCCGTCTTAAAATGTTTTACTGTATTACAATTTTCAAAGTTTCCTACGCATGGGATATCGATTAACAATATGAAAATATAAGTGAAACATTTACATATAAATAGAGATTCATTTATAAAATAAATATATCACAGCCTTTGGTGCCTCTTTAATAATAAAAAGAGTAAATACGAAAAAACGAAAAACTATAATAAGTATTTTTAGTCAGAATCCTTCGTACGAAACAATTTTTAACTACACCGAAGTAAAAAAAACTATGTAGAAATTCACGGCTCAGTCGGGCTATGATTTAAACTTTTTTCCATGCTGGTCCGGGTTATGATTTTAACATTTTTTCCAGGCCGGGCTGAACTTTTTTCCCTGTGGGTCGGTTTGAGACCGGACCTAGATATTTCGATCCATGCATACCTTCACTGAAGACTACCAATACATTTTGAAAATAAGTTTAGCTTTAAATCAATGCCCTTCCTTTTTTATGTCCAAATAAGAGGCACTGTCTTAAATCGACATTTAATAACTGGCAATTTGTAGACTATCCTTCATTTGCTTTCATAATGAGTCAAAAACTCTTCCTTCACAGGCATGGTTAAGTGGTATAAGTCATGAATTTTGCAGAATTTTGGATTTTAATATCTCTGTGAAATTTTCAGATAGAGAGATGATTTTTTTTTCAATTTAGGAATGGATAAGGAATAATTTCCTAATTGGGAATTTCGCCCTACGGGGGCCGTATGAAAACTTAATTTTCGTATCTTTACAAATGGACTCTCTATGGAGTTGCAACTTATCTTATCAAAAATTTCACCTTTTTTATGAATTTCTGCAATTGGAAGTATGAGTCTACTGATAATATTTAAGGAGATAGCCTATTGTTTCGATATTTATGATTCACCCTGTATATATATAAAGATTGGGATCATATGCGTTTATTATGCTGGGTTCATAATTTAATTTTTTGACATCAATTCAAAACATATCGAATTCCATGGAACTGAGTAAAAAAAGAACAGATATAATTAGGTGGACCACTCACGGAGTAATATCTTATGAAATGCGATGAATTGGTTTTATTAATCTGTTTGCATTTCAACGGATTAGTTATAAGTGGAAGTAATGTTTCGATATTTTGATATATTTTGAAATATTCCATCTTGTGCTGCATTTGTAGTCTTGCCAATATGTAAGAGTGAGAAGTTCCCGGATGGATATGGTTCATGTGGTTTAGTCGGTAGGTATAGTGCTCTATACTGTTGGCCCGGGTTCAAGTTCCGGCATGGAAACTTTTCACAAGGTTAGCATTCGTGCCTCTTAAGCAATTAAACATTTGATTTTCGTTTGAAATGAGTCGTTATACTTAGACAAAATAACTAAGGGGCTGTCCATAAATAATATCATGTGTTTTTTCCATATTTTAGACTGCCCTCCTCCCCTTTGTCGCAAAATGTCAAGCTTCACTTCCCCCCTCTTGTCACATGTCACACTATATTACGTAAACATATACTTGGAGTTCAGAAACAAAGCACTACGTTTTAGATCACATTTAAAATTTTATTTTTAAACTTTAACTATGTGTTTTAATGACCTTTGTGAGTTGAACAATAAAGATAATTTGTATTTAGTACTAAATAAGGTTAGCACATAATAAAAATAATAATAATGATAGTTAATATAGAATACTAATAAAATATGAATATGAAAGAGCATTTAAAAACAGTAATATTTTGGAATTTGAAGTAGACATATTTACATATTTGGCCCAAAGTTACATATTTGGCTTTAAATCTTATTTTTATGAACACAAAATATTTTAATTAAAAATAACTTCATATTCATAATTCAATCTACTGAATTTTAATGCTTTTATTTTAAGCAAAATGTGTGATGTCACAATTTTTCTTACCCCCTTCCCCTCCTTGTCTCAAACTGTCGCAATTTTATGACCCCCCCTACCCCTTTTTAAGTGCGACTTCATTTATGGACGGACCTTAACATACACTGGTCAAAACAATTAAAGGATATTTGAAGTTTTATATAAAATAAGATGTAAACGATTTTTTTTTTGCCGAAAATAGAAAAAGAGAATCACAAATGCAAATTTGTTTGGTTTTCAAACTGTGGAGTATGCAAATTTTGAGTTCGACGTCAAAAACGTCACTTCAGCGGCAGCGAATGAAATTTGACTTTCAACTGGATAAAAGAGAATGAAGACAAGGATGATCGGCATTCAGTGATTGCTTTGTTTCGATGAGTACGATGTCTCAGCGAAGTCATTTGACAGATTCAGAAGCTTGGAGAATTGTTGGTAGGTTAGAAGGGGGCTAAACTCAACCCGAAGTAGCGCAAGCCATTGGAGTGTCACAAAGCGTCATTTCCAGGATCTAGAACCGTTTTTTGGAGAGTGGACGTGCAGGCCAAAGACCAGGGCAAGATCGTAGACGGGCAACAACGCCCAATAAAGATCGGTATTTAGCGTTAACAGCTCGAAGACACTGAAACACGAACGCTACTCTTCTCCAACAACACCTTCGCTCGGCTACAGGCACCAGGATTTCAACTCAGACTGTCCGAAACCGGCTCCATGCTGTAGGTCTGTATGCTCGCCGACAGATGGTATGTGTTAGATTAACATCAAGGCATCGTCGCGACCGCAGGGAGTGGGCAACCGAGCATGTCAACTGGAGGAGAAATGAATGGAGCAATATTCTGTTTTCTAACGAGTCCCGTTTTTTTGTGCATCCGGGTAATAGGCGTATTTTCATCTGGAGGGACCGTTGCAGTAATAATAATCCTGCGTTCGTGCACAAAAGTGTCAGATTTGGCGGTGGAGGAGTGTTGGTGTATGGTGGCATCTCCATTGACGGGCGCACTGACCTCTACATCATTCGAGATGGAGCTCTGACTGGTCGACGATATAGGGATGAGATCCTCAGACCTATTGTAGTTCCTTACGCTGCAGCAATCGGAGATAACTTCATTTTAATGGATGATAACTGCAAGCCACATCGTGCAAACCTGGTGGAAGATTTCCTTTTCGAGGAAGGAATCGTTCGAATGGAATGGCCAGCGTGTTCTAAAGACATGAATCCAATCGAGCACGTTTGGGACGCTGTAGAAAGACGAGTTTCTGGCCGCCAACAACCCCCACAAACTCTCCAAGAACTGGAAAGAGCTCTTCTGGAAGATTGGGGCAGAATACCCCAACTCGTCATTAATAGCCTCATTGAGTCCATGCCTCAAAGGTGTTCAACGTTGCTGGCCGCCGTGGAAACCATACCCGCTACTGAAAATGATTTTCTTTGAAGAAAACACTTTTTCTTATTCTTTTTTTCTCATATGCACAAATTGTGTTTTTTTCCTTTTGTACACAAATGCGCAATAAAATGCATTTTTTTTCTGCCAAGCATATGTAATTTATTCTCATATAACCTACTATGTCTGTCGACCATGTATCAATCAGCTAAAAATTTTCCCAGATACAAAATCCACCTAAAACTGCAATATCCTTTAATTGTTTTGAGCAGTGTATTTGGTTAAGGAACTAATCTAATATCTATTTGGTTCAAACTGGTTCAGTATTTTAGATGTTATTGTGACGAAAAGTTCTACATTATTACATATATGTATACACGACGTGATTGCGATAGCTCTAAAGATACAAATCTAAATATCATTTCATAATTTAAAATACATTATAGAACCGTATATTCTGATACTTAGGTCTTTGAAATGCGTTTTCGGAAACTGAAAGAGGAACAACACAGCCAGGCGTTCCTCTGAAAGTAATATATATATTTCGATTTCCTCAATTACTGAGCCATCTAATACAACTGTTGGTGAATAATGTATTGTCAATGGTCTTTTACTCGTAAAGATCACGTATTGTGGTTATTCATTCCTTGTCAGTGATACCATCACGTAAATCTGACTTGCGGAGTAATTATTCTTTAGCTCGTTTTGTATAATAACAAAAAAACAAATTTTATCTCCCTCCCTCTCATGATATCACTGATGCAGGAATATTATGATCTGATGAATATTTCCTGAATGGAATTCTTTTCGCATTCGAAAGTATATAATTTGGATTTTTTAAAAGTTTTGTATTTAGAGCATACATATGACACATATATATAAGATTAAAGTATATTGTAAAGTGAAGCTTAATTTACTTTAATAAAAAGAAAAATAATATTTATTAAAAAATAGTTGATTATATTCTCTTTTTTAAGAAAGTCATTTTTTATGAATCAGGAAATAAACGAGAACTTGGATTTTTTTTAATCTGAATAATTTATATATAACTTTCTATTTATGAGTTTTAGAAGATAAAAAAAAATTAAATTTACATTTTTGTTTCATCGTCTGCTTATTTCATGTGCTATAAGAAAGGCATTTTTTTTTGGTTTAATAACTGTCTTAAAGTACTTTTTTTTTTTTTTTTTTTTTTTTTAATTTGTGTTTAATATATGCATATATAGAATCGTATACCATATTGTTTCGTCATCCATACTGGTGGGAAAACTCAAAATTGAACGAAAGAGCGGCGCGATGTTCTTCTGAAAATAAAATATATTTCGATTTCGTCCCATCTTGAGCCACCTAATACAGATCTGTTGATGAATAATGTATGGTCTATGATCTCCTAGTGGGAAAGATCACGTGTTGTGGTTGTTCTTTTCTTGTCAGTGATGCCATCACGTAAGCCAGACTCATCGCGTGATCGTCTGCCCATTTTATCTGCTATCAAAAAGCCAATTTTTTCTCCTTCATAATTACCTTGATGTATCCATGTTTTTCTTTTCTTTGAGCTTGACACGATGCACATTTCCTATATGAATCCTTTCCGAATTCAAAAACATATAATAATTAGGATTTTTGAACATTATATTACATTAAATTGCTTTTCTTATTTAGAACAATATTGCATAGATACGCAATTAAATTCACAAAAAGCTTAATTTACGTTATCAGAGAAAAACATAATTCGTATTTGGTGCCTATTTATTTTCTAATTTTATTTTTAAATGAATGACTATATCTCTAAGAATTATTTTACTTTAAAATATTCGAGAAATTAGATAGTCGAACATTTTTTTTTTTTTTTTTTTTGAACGCAGGCATTTAATAGGAAAATTATGATGTCATGTATCCAGGTTTTTTTTTCTTTGAGCTTAAGACTATGAACATTTCCTTTTTGAGTCCTTTCCACATTAAAAAACATATAATAATTATTTAAAATTATCAAATATTAAATTGCGTTTTGTATATGGTACCGATATGCACTTTAAATTCATTCTAATGTGCATTTTAAATAAAAAGAAACCTTAATTTACTTTAACAGTAAAAAAACATAATTTAGCACATGGTGAAAATATATTTTCTAATTTTGCTTTCAAATCAATGAATACAGAATATATATATAAAGTCTATATCTCAATTGAAACTTCAAATTCCGCTTAATAAAGTAATACAGCTCTATCCGTTTACATCAAAATATAGATATTGATATCCTATTTAAAGGGACACAGTACCTTGAAATTATTCAAAATATCGATTTCCTTTTTTATATATATTAAACGAAAGCTGTTTTAACTGTGAATATTTTGAAACCTCATTTTTACCTGCACAACTATTATATTGCGAGATATTGTAAAATTTGTTAATAGCTCCTGAGCAATTATCGATGCAAACAAAAATTTTAAACTGATTTTCTCCATGTTCATATTTTTACAACTTGCTTGTTCGATAAATACTAAGGCTTTTTTGCTAATTTAGATAGAGAATTGAATTTTTTTTTACTTGTTTTCCATGAGATATTTAATATTTTTGTGTATGAATTGAACATTTAAGTTTATGGTTGTTTTTAAGTATTTAATTTGAGAGTTTGCTAAATTTCCTTCATTTTTTTATATACACCAGAGAGAAAAATATCATATTAAAAGTAAAATCCAATGCATCTAAAAATCCATACACAATTTTATGTAGTATAATCTATTGAATGTGAAAGAAATCGAAGCCAAAATCTTCATATTTACTAGGGATTTAAAATAAATATTTAATAGAGAAAAATCAAGTAAGTATTAGGGATTTTTAAAAATTAAATTTTAGAAAAATAGGCTGATTTACAAAAATAATAATCCTTCTATAGTTAAAAAAAAATTAGCCTTAAACAAATCTCCAGGAATGACTCCTGGAATGATGCTGATGTGTAAGGTTTTTCGAAATAACGCGACCGGGTAGACAACACCTTCCATGAGTCGAATAGACCAATCAGGAAAGGGCTCCATCTATGATTCGACCAATGAGGAGAGGGATGAATTCCAAAATTGAGTGTACACTGTTAAACATCTGCTGCATTTTGTTGCAACGCACTCCACCGCTTGTATATAATATATCTATTCCAACCAATGAGAAAGCTCCATTTCACGGCCAAGTAACCGTTTTCTATACAAGCAGGGGAGTGCGTTGCAACAAAATTCAGCAGATTTTTAACAATGTATGGAAAATAAGGTAACGCGAAGCGATTCCACGGGGTATTGGCGAGCGCAGCAAGCAGGGGTAGCCTACAACTTGGAATCGCGAAACGATTACTCGGGGGGTTGGCGAGCGTAGCGAGCAGGGGTGTGGAGCCCCCATAGTAATAGTAATAAATAATAATATTAAGCACTGTGCCACCACATATATTACTGAAAATTAATATCATCAAGATTAAATATTATTGTAAATTGAAGAGATGGTTTCAAAGGTACTGTGTCTCGATAAAGAGGTTAAAATCATCGCATGATGTTCGCAATGTAATGCTTGTATAATAAGAGAGTTTTTGGAGATATTTTCAAGAGACAAGAGAATTTGTAATGATGTGTTATCTGACAATATACCGTGTATATGATGTGACATACTTGGAATATTTTGTGAATTTGTTTTGGAATACCCAATTTTTCTTCTTTTTTCTGATTTCTATAGCAACGACCATATTTCCTTTCTTATCTCTCTATTATTTGTTGTTTTTTGCTTTCACGTTCTGACATATAACTAGCTTATACCTTTGAAGGTACAACAGTTTCCCCTGATGCCAGCTAATAGTTAGCTGAAAGCGCTAAGCGGTTTTGAATATCTTTTGACATCAGTGTTTTAACATCTTGAAAAATTTTAAATGTTTTAAAATTCCTATATATTTGCATCTATTAAGCAATAGATGTAATGTTTACAGTCATTTACAGGAACACTTAAATTCCGCTATACATTGAGGAAATAGCCTATAATGTCTATGAGGAAATATCTTGCATTTTAATGATGCAAAGTAGAACCCGTCGAATTTCGATGAAAGAAAATATTGGAGGAGGAGCTATTTTATTGATTTATAACAAACCTACAAAATTAGTTACAATAAAAAATGCACCTTACATTGCTATATCTAACTCTTAAACAAATGATATTTAAACTAAAGTTATCAAAATACTATTTATAGAGCTGAGAAATAGTTGAAATTAAACTTTAATCGTACATGTAAGACGTAAAAAAAGATCTGTTATTATGGTAAAGTTATTGATTAAGGCTCTTATGCTAGTATTCCAAAATGAAACAAAGCAACCTTTATTCCACTTTGACTGAATCATAGAATTACTTTTCCTGTGAAATCTAAACCCAACATCATTTTCACCATACCAAAATTTACATAAGCACCTTGCATATTTATATTCACTTTTTTATAAAATTGGTATTTTAATTTGGCCATTTTCATTCAAAACTTTAAGCTTCGATGGTATTAGCAGAAACAGATACTAAACTATTTGTATTCTTTTAAGTGTACATGAATTTTTGTAAATGACATCAAAATTCACTGGGTTTTTTAACAGAAAGTATTCTTGACACAACACGCGTTTAAATTTCAATTTTTTTCTGTTTTTGAGAGAATGGCAACATAAAGATACAGCAATAATTTTTTCCTATTTTTCTTTGCTTTAAATAGAAATGTTCTCCTGTTGCCACAATTAGAAAAACGGTATTAAAAACAACAACAAAATTAATATTTCAAAAACAAATTGAGATACAGTTTTCAAATAAACTGCATTTAAAAGTACATTTTTTTCTTATACGATGGTGTAAAAATTTTGCAGTAGTAAAAATTGCAAAACCGAAATTTCAAAGTGTTGCCATTCGCAAAATGACGTTTGCGTTACGCACACATACGTTTGGCCTTTATAATATAGATATTACACTATTTTAAATGTATTAGAATTTATATATATCATTGAGATGTACTATACACAGCTTATTGTTGAATCTGGTGTGCATATAATTTATAGTTCATTTTCAGAGACGCATAAATGTACTTTGCTACAGTATTGACTTTGAAGAATAACCGCTGCAAGTATGCTTTTAGTTGTGGTATGCATTTTAAAATCTTTTTTGGCCTACTAGTTGGTGTGAACAAACTTTCTAGATCACATACACATTTATTAATGGAAATTTCTGAATATTATTTTTTCTTTAGTGGTATGCGCTTAACTGAACTAAATTTTAGCATACTACGTAGTATACATATAAATCTATAGATTTATATACAGAGCTGAAGAAAAAAAATCGAATTGTTCTTTTAATTTAATTATTTCTTCAGTTGTCTCCATTAATTCTCACATAACTTCGATCAATACAATGCTTAAATGTCTAAGGTTTAAGAAGGGCTGATCCTATAAACATAGCTGCCAACTTTTACGCATTTTTCCTATCACAAAAATATTATAGTAAATATTCTCTTATTTAATCGTCGAAATCATAGGATTAAACAAATGGAAAATCTCTCTATAATTTTAGTGGTAACAAAAATGCGTAAAAGTTGGCAGCTGTGCATATGTAAGTTAGTCCCCCCTCCCCCTCCCCGAAGAAATTATACTGTTGATACGATGCATCGATTCGAAGCATATGGATAGCGAAAATTACGCATAATTGAACAAAAAACAAAGAAATAACGAAATAAGGGTGGGCCTATACTCGTTTTCATGGTAACTCTGTACCAGGACTTCAAAAATGATCTTTCATTCTCTTGAAATGAGATAATGGTCGAAAGTTTTCATTTATTCCCTAATTGTCTAAGATCGGATTCATGTGATTTCGTTTGCAAGTTCTACAAATAAACATTAAAAAAAATTGAGAATCTTCCTAAACACAATCATGAACGACACTTTTGTAGAATATTTCCAAGAAAATAACTTTATCATACGCACATATTCTAAACGAGATAAAACAGCAAAATGGCCAGATAGAGTGAAATTGACTTAAAATCTTATTACAGTAAGGGTTAAGCACTAGTTCTTTTGCACAAGTTTCACCATAGATTCTGTAATTGTTATTATTATCATTGTTATTATCGTTACCACACATTGTTCGATGAAGAAACTTCTACAAGCAGTCTTCGAATTCACTTTCAAAAGTTTATTGAACGATGCATATAATTTCGAAGTAAACTAGAAAATAACTGGCAGTATCTGAGTTTGTTGATTTTTTTTTAATTGAAGAAGTTCTATTTCTTTGAATATGGAATTTTATCTCGTCTTAAAAAAAATGTAGCTATGTATGACCAACGTCACTCTTACATAACTTCTAAATATCACATAATTGCAATTTTTACACCAAAGAATCAGAAAAGAAAAAAATATTCTTTAAAATCAGCGTTGCTTGAAAACTGTAGTTCAAATTAGTGATTTTTTTTTTTTTTTTTAAATAGGTTTTTTTTTTTTTTGGGGGGGGGGGGGTTATATTTTTTATATAATATTATGCTAAATCTTGCTATTAGATTTTTTTTTCTTTTCTTGTATCTTTACGATAAAAAAAGTATTGGATTCGGGAAAATTTTCAAATTCCGGGTTTTGACGGATTTACACGTTTTAGGGATCAGAGAATCCATACAATATGGTTTTATTAAATGTCTGTCTATGAGTTAGTCTGTTTGTCAGTCTGTATGGGACATAAGTTTTCTGGACGCTCTATCTCAACAACTAATTCCGGGAACTTAATAAAAATTTATATTTATTTAGTATTTTATATTAATTGCTGCAGGTGAAAACCATTCATCAGTTGGCGCTGCTATATATAATTTTTCACAATTTCCGCAATAGCTCTATCTCAAGGCTTAATCCTCGGATATTCATCAAACTTCAGATTCAGTTAGTTCATAACATGATTTTGTATTTTCTACATTCTGGTGCAAATCTCTCAACAGGTAGCGCTGCCATGCAACATTTTTTATGATTTTCGCAATAGATCAATCTTTAAAACTAACGTATTGATTTTCACCAACTTCAAATCAGTTAGTCCTTCACATGAATTGACGTTTTCTACCCTTTAATTCAAGTAGGTCAACAGATAACGCAACCATGCTGCATTTTTTGTGATTTCCGTAATAATTTTATCTCTAGAAATAATGCACGTATTTTCATACAACTTCAGATTCAGTTATTCCTTAATGAGACTTTGTGTTACTTACATTTTGGTATAAATTTTTCAGGATTTCCGCCGTAGCCCTATCTCAAGAACTAATACACGGATTTTCATCAAACTTCAAATTCAGTTAGATGTTGATATAAGTTGTTGCAAATCGGTTTTCAGTGTAAATCACCCAACAAGTGGCGCTGCTGTGCTGCATTTTGCATGATTTACGTTATTTTAGCGATAATGATATCTCAAGAACTAATGCACGGAATTTCATATCATTAGAATTCTCACGATGGCATTGATGGCCATTTAATTTTGACACTGTGATAAGGAATTTTGAAATGTTAACATGAATGAGATAGAAGAAAATTTTGGGATTGCCACAACCAACTAGTTCATTTTTTCCTGCAATAGTAAAAAGATACTTTTGAAAAGTTAATATTTTGTTAATATTACTGCAGTTAATATTTGTCTATTGTATAATAAAATGAAATTTAAAAGCCGATTAATCATAAGATATAGATTTACAAAACCACAACGAAATAACATATTTGAATTTCGATTCGAATATAAATAAATTATTAAAGTAGTAAATTATGTTTGTTAAAATGTGCATTTGATCACGAAGTGCTCGCAACTGTATTTCAGTTACTTCATGTTCTTCTGTTCTTATGGAACGTATTTGGAAAATGAAGGCGACAACATAATAACACATTCTAAAAGTATAAAATTCCATTTCCTTTTATATATATGTATCCAAATAAACACACATACATTTTGAATTCTAATTTCTCATCGATACTTACTTACATTTTTAAATGTTCTGAATATTATTTGTAATTTTTTTTAAAGTTGCTTATAAAAATTTGTGGGCGCAGAAACTCAAGAAACATTGCAGGAAATGCTGTAGAACAATATTTACTTCGAACTTTATTTAGATTGATGTTGATTAGCATTTTTTTTTCAATTGCCAAATAGTTATCTCTATTGTGTCCTGATTCTCAGAATGAGTGTTTTAGATGGAGTTACATAAAACGCAATTTTTTAAAAGTTTCACATGACAATCTGTAATTAAATCTTCGATGGTCGCTAAAAAATAAGAAAAAACATAGCAGTGCTACTTTTTGATATATATATGTATATCACAAAATAGCACTGCTATAGATGTATACATCCAAATCTGACTATCACCTGGTAAAGTCTAACAGAAAATTAATTTTGATAAAATTATAAGTATCAGTTCTTGAGTTACAGCACTCATAAAGTTTTTATCATACACAAAAAGATTGTTAAAAATTCCCTCAAAATAGGTAAGTCATGTACAAAAAATCACAAAACTTGTAAATCCACAAAAAAATGTCGGCAAATTTTACGATTCAATACACTTTTATGTCTATAGAATAAAATAAAAAATTAATGCTTCGTTACAGTATTTATATTTCTTCATAAATAAAATGAAGCTACAAGTTTTTAAATGATAGAGGTCATTTAATAAACATCCATCGTTACGCATTCAGAAATTAATAGAATTGATAGTTACTTTAATTACGTATATATTTATCTTAAGATAATTTTAGTTTCAAGTATTCAATCACGTTTTTTTCCCATCAACTGGTGAATTTGGAAAACCTCATTAATGCTGCTTGATTACCCTCAATTATATTTAATGCGAGGAGTTAATCTAAATATGCGAAATTAAAAATACACATTAGAATTGATTATCATTTATCAAATTGAAAATTACAGAAATCATTACGATACTTTTTAAATAAAATTTTTAAAAATGCATTGTTAGATTTTAAGTAAATTGATTATTAATTATTCATTTACCAAAGCTACATATAACAAATAAAACGTAGGTAATTGTCACGAAAAGTACTTAATTAAATATATATGGAAGAATTAAATATATATTATATATATATATATATATATATATTACTTTGTAGGAAATTATATAAGTACTGTACGTATTATATCGGGCGTAAGGAGAAATTTGGTTACATATGTAAATGATATTAATACGTGATAAGTCAATTTTAAATGTAAAATACTAGAGTATGAAAAAGAGTCTTATATTTAATTTATTTAATGAAAAATTCAAAGTATTCTCGTTTAGTCAAATTTATTTCGTAGTAATGCATAATTAAATACATATGGAATTGTTACTTTGTAGAAAATTATACAAGTACTTTACGTAGTATATCGGGCGTAAGAAGAAAATGCATTACATATGTAAAAAATGATGTTAATACATGTTAAGTAAATTTTAAAATTTAGCTTTCAGTATTGAGAGTAGGTCGGAATTTGTTTATTTGGTACCAATTGCTTAAATACACAGCTGGCGTTATTACTTTTAACACCCTGAAATATCTTTCCAGTGTTCTCCAATCAATTTTTCTATAACGTCAGCAAGACTAATTATTTTTGTGTGTTCTGATATTTATTCAATAAATTAGTGATACAATTTTGAAATTTCTTGATACTTTAGTAATGATTTCCAACTGCTGTCGATGAGGTGGATCCACTACGGCAAATACTACATTAATTTTTCTGTTAATATTTTGGTAATAATTGAAGATGGTTACGTCAATGTGTTCAGTAAAAATGTGCGTGTTTTGGAGGGTCATTTGGGATAAACCTTGTGAAGTATCATGATCAGGTACATGCCCGATTTTTTTCCACACAGTGTATCTTATAATGCATTAAGTAAACACTCTTTTAGGCACATATGGTAAGTTACAGTAACTCAACAATTTTGTTAACAAAACTTAATTTAAACTTGGTAAAGCTAAAAAATAATAACAACGACAACAATTATTATTCTTATTATAAATCAATTAAAATCGACTATTTTTTTATATTTTCGTTTTACTTTTAATGGAATGTGATTAATAATAAGTAAAAAAACAACGTATATCGAAATTTATAATATTTTCGGATTTAAATATGCATGCGTATATATTTAAATCGAATTTAATGTGAATTCTGTAATGTTGACAACTCTTCTATTCTTCTATTAGAAGAAAAACGGTAGAGAAAGAAAAAAAGTCGGTGCTTATTATTGCCGTTTTTATGGAAATTCGAAGGAAAAAATATTTAAAGGGAAAATTTTGAAGATCGAAAAGAGCAGACGAAAATGAGATCCTCAGCAGATGAAGCAATTGATCGCCAGAGGCGACTGCAATTTTTGGAATGAACAGTTGATAGAAATAGTTATTAAAATTATTACAGTTATTGTTTTCATTATTATTCTTATCATTATTTATAATACACAAAAAAGAAAGATAAAGAGGTGTGTTTCTGTAATGTCACAAAGAAGAGATTTGGGTTAACTCTAAGTATATATTAAAATTTAAATTAGTTCGCATATGTTCACAAACTTTGAACTCATAAGATTTTAAGATACAAATCGAATACTTTCTCTCAGAATTACCATGATATCTACTTGTGATGAATTCAAATATTAAAGATTTGAGTAAGGAAATTCATTTGCCTCTGCATTACACTAAAAATAGTAATTTGTATTCCACATAAATCGATGTCTAGGTAGATTATTCCAAATAATGTCGTATAAATTATGAATGGCGCTTTTAATGTCTTCTCATTTAAAATAAATCTTTTTATAATTGCCAGAAGATTCCAATAAATGATTATAAAATATGACAGTTAAATTCGAATTATTTTCTTTTTTATTACCTGGGGACATTAAATTTCTTGCGACTCAGATTCGTGTGATTGCTTACTTAGAATGAGCTCAGAGATTTTTATGACTGAACTAGTAATTTGAAAGTGAAATAGATTTAATGATCTTTAGTGCAATGCCTACGGCAGGGAACATTTTCTTTGAAATTAAGTAGGTACGTGGGTTTTGAAAACGTTACAAAGTATTGAGGTATTTCAGATAGCATTCTGCATTAAAAAAGAATTGTCCTCGTCTAAATATCAAAAATTAATTTTTAAAACTATCTATGTAATGATATGTGTTCCACAATGATCTCAGATTTCTTGAGACAAACCTTTTTTCAATCAGAAAATATTGAAAAATTAAAGAAATATGTAAAATATTTTTTTGAAGTAGAAATGTATAAAATATACGATGATTCAATATGTGAACATTCTGTAATATACATAGATTATCATTATAATTATTTTTAAATCTTTAATTCCACCTTGAACTATTTTTTTTACCTCTTTACAATCGATGCAGATTATGAAGATTGTTATATGTTCGGTCTTTTTTTCTGCCCATACGGTCGGCGTTGCAAGTCATGGAATGATTGTTGTATGTTTCGACATTGTTTTTTCGTTTTTTAAAAAACTTCTGAAAGTCACTAATTGATGTCGGAACTGTGCTTTAACAATTCTATCTTAAATTCTATAACATTATTTGTATTTATATTTTCTATAATGCTGGCCTTTGGTATTCCACAACTAAAACAATTTTAACTAAAAATGTTAAAAATAGTAATGATATTTAATTTTGAAAAGTAGGTAATAAAATATCTGCAATAAATTATTTTAATGTTTCTTTTTTTTCCTTTTTGATAGTCAAAAAAAAAAAAAAACTGTAAAGCTGTTTTCACTTTAAAGATTTACAATGATTTACCGAAACTTTTTTAGAGCTTTTTATACATCTTAATTAATTCACATTCAAGGATGAAACAGTGTGGCAGCAGAGAATCAATTGACATCACTAAATTTTAGTAATTTTCTTCAATTTATTTAAGGATTGTGTTTCTGAATTTTTTCTAGGCAAAGAGTACCATTAAAATCTTGGGTGACAAAACCCAAATTCTGTGCCCCTGTTCAATCACTGCTCACAATACATTTGAAAAACATAGTATCAGACTACATTTTTAATTTAAAATAATGGTGCATTGTGTGAAAAACTGGAGATACTCCATGAGATAATACATGTAATCCTGTCAGTGGGCCAAGCAAACAGTTGCTTACTGGAAAAAGTTTGTTGAATTTTCGAATTAGAACATTTATTATTTTTGGCAATTTTTTAAATTCTTTTTTCGAGAGCATTCTGAAGATTCTGAGTGATTGATTCATTTTCTCAGCTACTATTGGGAATTAAAAAAAATGTTTCAAGTTTTGAAAGCAAATTTTTTCAAATATAGGCATATTTGGCACCAAGCATGCGTTGAGGATGTTCTATGCATTCCAATTGATGGAATTCTTGAGCATTTCATGGGGTCTGATTTGTTGTATCATATCTAGATTCCTGTTGAGAATTTCTTGAAAATTCTTTCACATCTTAAAAGTCGCTATTTCGAGAAAATTAGCTAAAATTTCTCCAAATATGGCGAATTTTTACGGCATTTGGCGCAGTAAGTACTTAGGTGACTTCTAAATTTGCATTTCAAAATCGAAATATACATTTTATTCAAGGGTAAATTTAACTGTGAATAACTTCTCTTCAACATTTCCATTTTTAGTTTTTACATTTAGCAAAGTATGCAGCTCCGTATATCAGGATTTCTTTTATATATAGATATATTTAATGAAAACGATCAAACTTCTTAATTTGTATATTGTTAAAGATCTTTTTGGGGGAATAAAAGATCTCTGTGTTTGAAGGTTATTAAATAAGCTACTTTTTTGTGTTAAAAGAATAGTGAAATGAATATCAAAATATGCAATAAAAATTCTAAATTTAAATTAAGTCATTTATTTCCCAAATTCAAAATAGATCCATTCTTCTAAATTTGAAATTTCTAAATTGTTTTTAGTGCGGCATTTGCAACAATGGGATAATTCCATTCAGCTTCCAGTTAAACTGCATAACGTTAATGTGACTCAAATTTAATTGTGATTTTCGATTCGTAAGATTGTTTTCCCGTGCTATGTGGTTCTGGACCTTAAATCAAAAGTTCACATATCAGTCAAAAGGTCTTAGGAAAGAAATAAGAAATTTTTAACACATAATTCGCAATTCAGCCCCCCATATGAGTGAAATTAATAAATCAGTATTAAAATTGACAGAAACAATGCGAAGACATGGCTTTTTGGCATAATCGGCTATTAACACACTATGTTTCTCAATATTCAACCAATGAGCTTTTTAAATCAAATAATATATAACTACAAGAAGCAATCGAATAAAATGCAGGTTCCAAAATGGACTAATAACAGTAAATACTCAACCATTCGGGTGATTTTTTATAATGTAGGTTCATACGAAAGAGCATTTCGAAAAAAGCATTACAAATGTAAAAATAGGCATGCAAAGTTTATTAAAGCACGAAGTAGTTTCAAACAGTAATGAAGCGGACGGCGCTTAATCTGTCATTTAAATTTATATTAGATTTAAGTTAGGACTCAAAATTATTTAGTTAAAAATCACTTATGTAAAATTAACTTGCTCAATAAAAATAGCTTCTTAAGATCGTACCCAGGACATCTTTCTTCGCTGCCAAACAATTTATGTATCTGAAACAATATTGTTATAAAAAAATTTCAATATTCTAGACGTCACTATTAAATAGGAATCCGTGGATTCCCCAAATTCCCTTCAAATACGATGAAGCAACTACTTACTAAATTGCGAATTCTTCTGCTAAAACTAAACAACAATCTTTGAGCATGTCACAGCAAAGCGAAATTGCAAAAGGACATTTCTAAGTCCCAAGGCCTTCTCTCAAGCCGGACTCGGCACAAGTCCGCTCATTGTACTTTTCATTCCATATTAGTAGTATAGTAATGGGGATTTCAGCTCACCGGGTGCAGGGTGCTGACCTCTGCATGCTGCTTGAAGGTCATCGGGCGTTCGAGCTGTAAGAGGGGGGTGGGGTGAAGGTCATCGTGCAAGGTTAAGATGACGTCATCTTATAGGATGAGTGTGTTTTAGATAAGAAATTTTTTTTTATTTTAAGCGGGAATTTTAGGGAGTTAGAATTTTTTTTCCATACTATAGTACGATGATGTTTTTTTTAATTTTAATGCGGGGACTTTAAAATTTTCGGTGCACTTTAGATTAAGGATTTATTTATTTTAAGCGGGAATTTTGGGGAGATTGAATTTTTTTTTTTTTTTTTTTTTTTTTTTTTTTTTTTTTTTTCACACTGTCCTGATTTGAGGACATTTGATTTTAAGCGGGAAATGATTATTATTTTGTTGTACTCATGTACAAGAGGTATTTATTTATTTATTTTATTTATTAAAATTATTTAATTAATTAATTAATTTTTGAGTGAATTTTGTGAAGATAGAAATTTTTTGGGAATCATTTTTTGAGATTTAATTTTTTTTTTTTAAAGTGTTGAATCGGTGTTAGGATATTTTAGAAAGACTCCCATGCAGGGCACTTATTCAAACTTAATTTTTGTAATGAGATGTATTCGCGCGCGTCGACCTAACTGTTCGGAATATGTGATTTTCCTCGAATCATGTGTGAATAACTGTTAGATTTCCTTAGAAAGATCTGAATAACCTTAATCCCTGTCTGCCATCATAAATAACATATGCTGGTAATGGGAATTTGAGAATAACAATTTTGAATATTTATTTAATGAAGGAACTTTAAAATTATTTCGAGTGTTATTTATAGTCAACTATGTTATACACTTGATATTTTAAAATAATTAAAAAATAACTTTAAAATTTGAATGAAAAAAATATGTTTTAAAATGGGATTTTACGTACTAACATTTATTCGCGCTCGTTGACCTAACCGTTCGGAATCTGTGATTTTCCTCGAATCATGTGTGAATAAACTGTCAGATTTCCTTAGAAAGGCCTGAATAAGCTTCAACCGTCATTAATAACGCATGTCTGTAACGGGAATTTGAACTTAATTTTTTTTTTTAAATATTCATTTTAATGAGGTGACTTCGAAAACAATTTGTAGAACTTTTGAGTGATAATAATTTTTATTGGGAAACTTAAAAGAATCTTGTGATTTTTTGGGAACTAATTTTTAATTGTTGAATCAATCTGTATTCGCATTTCTTTTGTGTGAGATTGTATAAATGTTGATGAAAACTATTTCTATTCCAATTAAAGAAATTTTATAATAAAAATAATAAAGTGTACCTCACCAGACACCCCTTTTTCAAAATTCATGCATATTTTTAAACATAACAATGTGTTTAATATAAGTAATTTTTGTGTGTCCTTTCCTTTCTGAAAGTGTAAGCGATTTTTAACATAAATATCTTTTGACATGTGTAATTTTTCCCTGGCAGAACAATTTTCAAATAAATAAATTTTAATATTAATAGAATTTTTGACTTGCCGAAGAAAAAAAAAAAAGGAACTTATTTTTAATGTTTTAATACTTGTCGCTTAAAAAATAAATAAATAAATAAATAAATAAATAAACTATATTTATTATCGAAATGAATTCATCTTCATTATTTTAAAAAACATATAATATTTATAACCAGTAACGCGGAACTTTTTCAAACCCTGTTAATGAGATTTTATTTAACATTGTATTTTATCTTCAGATCAAAAATAATTTGTGAAAAATGCTTTTAAATATTTTTAAAACTGTATTGAAAATAATATTTTACATACCTTAACATCAATGAAATCCGAATCGATCAAGAGTTTAATAATTAGTTTCTCAAAAAAGTTCGTTCTAGTATGTGTGTGTGTAAACATAGATGAATCATTCTTATCTGCTTATCTGATAGCGTTTTCCGGAAAGGGTTGAATCTCTGAATAATAGTTAATAGGAACTGGGGTTCATCTGTTATCTTAATTAATCTTAATGAGTACTATGTCTAATTAAAATTATTTGACTTGAAATAAAATAAGGTTTTTTGAGTAATATCTTTTGAAAATTTAAGATATAATTATTTAAATCAAATTAGAGGCTTTTTTCTCATCGATTTATTTTAAATAAAACTAAAATATTTATTTATTACTTTTTTTTATATATACTTTGTTAGCAAAATAAAGAGAGTAATACATTCATTTCGGATTTAACTATTTGAAAATTTAAACTAACCTTTGATTAAAATGATTACATAAGGTTGAGTATATGATCTTTTAAATGAAATCTAGTTAAAAATAGAACACGCATTTATATAAAACTTTAAATACTTATGCTTATGTGTATAAAATAATGTATGTATTAAATATTAAATGAAAAATATTAATATGGGAATACGCATCCGTATAAAACTTTAAATACTTATGCTTTGGTGTATAATATAATGTATGCATTAAATATTAAATGAAAAATATGAATTAACAATAAATTAAAAATATCAATTAACATTAATAAAATATTAATTAAACATTGCATTGATTAAAAACTTAATGAAAAATATCAATTAACAATAAATGAAAAATATCAATTAACATTAATAAAATATTAATTAAACATTGCATGGATTAAAAACTTAATATTAATATGGGAATACGCATTCGTATAAAACTTTAAACATTTATGCTTTGGTGTATAATATAATTTATGTATTAAATATTAAATGAAAAATATGAATTAACAATAAATTAAAGTTATTAATTAAGATTAATTAAATATTAATTAAACATTGTGTTGATTTAAATATAGATTAAAAACTTAATGATAAATATTAATTTCTCATGTAATTAAAATAACACTTTATAAATTAATGAATTATTAATAAATGAAAAATGTTCATTCGAAACAACTTGAGAAATACTAATTTGTAATGAAATAAGAAAATAACAATGAATAAAATATTAATTAAAAATTGAATGAAAATTATGCATTGAAAAAAAAAAAAATAGATAAAAATCAAATATTCTCACCTAAAAATTTCTCCCATCAGGACTCCAGTTGCAACCTTCCTCGTTGCATGCTTCTTGAAAACTGAGTGATAACACATAGGCCTTATCTTTCATACCGTGATAACCTCGACCATTGATAATTTTGTACTTGCGCGCCCTCTAACTGAATATACTGCGTGCGAGACGATCACGTGATGCATGTCACGTGACCAGTTGACGTCACGGATGACATCACAGATCTTTTTGATAAGCTTATCTGATAACATTTTCTGATAAGGACTTTGAATATTTCATTTCTTCCTAAAAACTTGGCTGAGGTGGACGCATTTTCCTAATGGTGTTGAAATAGGTGAGAATAGAATGTTAATTGTGTATACATTATGAATTGTTTTTAATATATATGCATGAAAATTATTTTTTTCCCCAAAATTTTAGTATATCTTGAAAACAATAATTTGAATGAGTGATATGGGAAAAATAGAATTAAAAGTTTTGCAGGAACATCTCATAACATCTTGTTAAACTGTTTTTGTGTAAAGTATAAATTTTTATGAATGAATATTTTTACCCAATGAAACAAAGAAACGTTAAGAACTACTAACATAGGAAATTATTTTAAAAATCTAAGAACTTAATTAAAGTTTTTTTTTTTCATATCATATGATGTGATATAAAAGCGAAAATAATATCGATAAAAGACCAACGGAATTATTCGCATATTTATAAACTTTAATATTAAAGGATTTTTAAGAGGTGTTTTATAAAGCCATGCTGGGACATAACCAAACAGAATGAATATCATATAAGACTTATGAATATTACTAAGTTGGAATAGTGACAACCTGCTTTGCCAAATTAATTTTTCAAGTTAGTTTAATAATGTCACTTAAAAGTAAGAATTTTATTAAAATAATCATTTAAAACCCTGTTGCTTTCAAAAGATATTTGGTAAAATGTTAGTAAAATACTAAGAAAAGTGTGATAACTTTGTCTGTTAACAGTAAATTTGAGTATTAAATGAATTTTCCAAGTTTTACTAAACACATGAGAAGGTTTCATTTAAATAAGGAATGTTTTATTACATAAGTCGTTGTTTTTTCGATTACAAAATTATGAGTCTTACATCTTAAAAATTTTGTTCATATGTCGATAAAAGCTTTTTGGTTACTAGGGTAAACAAATAGCTGGTTGTTAGGATAGATAAATAGTTGATTATCGAAAAAGGATGGGTGGTTGGTTGATTAAAACTTATCAATGAGGTGTAATTGAAGGGGGGGGGGGTATGTATTAACTTAACAATTAAAACTGAAAACCTAACTCACATAATAATTGATAGGGAAAACAGTTGAAAGGTTGGTTGGTTGATTAAATCTTATCAGTGAGGTGTAATTGAAGGGGGAATCTTATAACTTAACACCTAAAACAGAAAACCTAACTCATATAAATGATTATGGGTATTAAAATTCGTCGATTGCTAAATATTAGTGAAACATTTTAAAAATATTTTGTGAAGTTTTACAAATTATTTTAACAATTTGTTCAAACCTTTAACATGAACTTATATTTTTGATATAATTAACTTAAAAATAATAATAATTATTATTATTATTTTTAATGACACTAAAATCATTACCAAATAATCACACTATCTCTGTTAAACTAATATATAAAAGATTCTAATTAAGCAAGTGTTTGAAAATTTAAGCATAAGTAGTGATTCATAAGAATTGTACATTTCTATCTTACTGGTTAGGTGACTCATAAAATCTCAAAGTAATCCTAAATATATGTGATTTTTTTTTCTTTTCTTCATGATTATTATATGTTCCGTCACAATAAAAATTATTTTTACATGTGCGAAGTAACCACTTTCGATGATCTTTCTTACTTTTTAGTTACTAAATTATGGATCTTAATTCCCCAAGGTTTAGCCTCACGAGTTAAAAATGAGAAGTATGATTGAATGTCTTTGGGTTCGAAACATGTGTGTAATTCTAATGACATATGCAAAAAATTTAAATGAATCTTAAAATATCAGCTGTAAAGGAGTTGACCGCTTTCTTATCTTGAAGGTTATAAGCTTTTCCAGGATGAATGTAATCACGTCAATTTCATGATCTTTGAATGTTCCCAATTTGTTCATGAGGTGGTGTGCGTCATAATTTTTCAAACTGATGAAAAATTTTGGTTATAATAAAGTAATCTGTTAATGATTTCGAAAAAAAAAAAAAAGAAAGAAAAAACACACTGTTTTTTTTTTAAATCACATATCATTTATTAATCGTTTTCAGTAGCAGTTACAAAAATCATACAGCAAACAAATATGTTATACAATACAATATTTAGCTGATGTCACTTCTATGTAAAAAATTTGTTCCAATATCCAACCGGAACCCAGGGTAGTGAACTTCTCGAAGGAATTCATAATTTTTGCAAAGGCCTCCTCCATATGCAAAGATAAATGTTGATTTGTCAAATCCAGTACAGTTTTAGACTTAAAAAAGGGTGTCGCATTCTCATGCTCACCATCGCTAGATTCACGACTCACGAGAACTTGTACAGTTGCATACCATTTCATCGATTTTTTCTCTTCGATTTGATAATGTAATTCGTTCGAAACATCAGATCGAACACTTTCAAAAAATGTGTGAAAGTCTTTGTCGTTCTCTTCATTTGAATAGATCATAGTTTGAGTGCACAACGAACCAAGAGCATTAAGTCTTTGAAAATGTTTCACCTTTTCATACAACTCATCTTTTAAAGAGGATGATTGAACGGGTTTGTTTGAAAGCTGATGCGAATTACGCACATGACGAAAAAAATCAGACTTGCTCTTTAGTATTTCAGTACACTCATAACATTTATATTCTTTAGAAGGTTTATGACCCTTTTTGTGTTTCAAGAAGTCACACTTTCTCGAAAATACGTCATTACAAACGTCACATTTATATTGTTTGGTTGGCTTATGGGTAATCTTATGTTTTAACAACTCTCGTTTTCTTGAAAACATCTCACTACATACATCACATTTGAAAATAATCGGAGCCTTGGAATGCGTCATCCTATGTCGTTGCAAATCACTGTTTTGAATGAATGTTTTTTCACACAAGTCACAAGGAAATGGCTTTTTCTGCAGATGAGATTTTTCATGCCTGTTTAACATAACCTTTTGAGAAAAGGCACGGTTACAAGTTGAACATACAAAAGGTAACTGTCGCAGATCAGATGAATAGGGATCCCCATTCTTCGAAACAGGTGACGATGGGGGATTCACATTCTTCGAAACAGGTGACGATGAGGGATTCACATCCTTCGAAACAGGTGATGATAAGGGATTCACATCCTTCGAAACAAGTGACGATGAGGGATTCACATCCTTCGAAACAGGTGACGATGAGGGATTCACATTCTTCGAAACAGGTGACGATGAGAATTCCATGTCTTGATCCTTTAATCCAGGGGATGGGTGTTGATTCATAAGCTCAATTAACTCAGAAGAATTTTGTATTGGTTCCATTATGCACTAACTATTAAAAATAGAAATATTAACCTAAAACGATCCAGACACTAATCTACGTCATTGCACGTTGACAGCAGCATACAGAATGATGAATACGCCTCGTCTCGCACGTAGTATATTCAGTTAGAGGGCGCGCAAGTACAAAATTATCAATGGTCGAGGTTATCACGGTATGAAAGATAAGGCCTATGTGTTATCACTCAGTTTTCAAGAAGCATGCAACGAGGAAGGTTGCAACTGGAGTCCTGATGGGAGAAATTTTTAGGTGAGAATATTTGATTTTTATCTATTTTTTTTTTCAATGCATAATTTTCATTCAATTTTTAATTAATATTTTATTCATTGTTATTTTCTTATTTCATTACAAATTAGTATTTCTCAAGTTGTTTCGAATGAACATTTTTCATTTATTAATAATTCATTAATTTATAAAGTGTTATTTTAATTACATGAGAAATTAATATTTATCATTAAGTTTTTAATCTATATTTAAATCAACACAATGTTTAATTAATATTTAATTAATGTTAATTAATAACTTTAATTTATTGTTAATTCATATTTTTCATTTAATATTTAATACATAAATTATATTATACACCAAAGCATAAATGTTTAAAGTTTTATACGAATGCGTATTCCCATATTAATATTAAGTTTTTAATCCATGCAATGTTTAATTAATATTTTATTAATGTTAATTGATATTTTTCATTAATTGTTAATTGATACTTTTCATTAAGTTTTTAATCAATGCAATGTTTAATTAATATTTTATTAATGTTAATTGATATTTTTAATTTATTGTTAATTCATATTTTTCATTTAATATTTAATGCATACATTATATTATACACCAAAGCATAAGTATTTAAAGTTTTATACGGATGCGTATTCCCATATTAATATTTTTCATTTAATATTTAATACATACATTATTTTATATACATAAGCATAAGTATTTAAAGTTTTATATAAATGCGTGTTCTGTTTTTAACTAGATTTCAATTAAAAGATCATATACTCAACCTTATGTAATCATTTTAATCAAAGGTTAGTTTAAATTTTCAAATAGTTAAATCCGAAATGAATGTATTACTCTCTTTATTTTGCTAACAAAGTATTAAAAAAAAAGTAATAAATAAATATTTTAGTTTTATTTAAAATAAATCGATGAGAAAAAAAAAAAAAAAAAAAAAAAAAAAAAAAAAAAAAAAAAAAAAAAAAAGCCTCTAATTTGATTTAAATAATTATATCTTAAATTTTCAAAAGATATTACTCAAAAAACCTTATTTTATTTCAAGTCAAATAATTTTAATTAGACATAGTACTCATTAAGATTAATTAAGATAACAGATGAACCCCAGTTCCTATTAACTATGATTCAGAGATTCAACCCTTTCCGGAAAACGCTATCAGATAAGCAGATAAGAATGATTCATCTATGTTTACACACACACATACTAGAACGAACTTTTTTGAGAAACTAATTATTAAACTCTTGATCGATTCGGATTTCATTGATGTTAAGGTATATAAAATATTATTTTCAATACAGTTTTAAAAATATTTAAAAGCATTTTTCACAAATCATTTTTGATCTGAAGATAAAATACAATGTTAAATAAAATCTCATTAACAGGGTTTGAAAAAGTTCCGCGTTACTGGTTATAAATATTATATGTTTTTTAAAATAATGAAGATGAATTCATTTCGATAATAAATATAGTTTATTTATTTATTTATTTTATTTTTTTTTTTTTTTTTAAGCGACAAGTATTAAAACATTAAAAATAAGTTCCTTTTTTTTTTTTTTCTTCGGCAAGTCAAAAATTCTATTAATATTAAAATTTATTTATTTGAAAATTGTTCTGCCAGGGAAAAATTACACATGTCAAAAGATATTTATGTTAAAAATCGCTTACACTTTCAGAAAGGAAAGGACACACAAAAATTACTTATATTAAACACATTGTTATGTTTAAAAATATGCATGAATTTTGAAAAAGGGGTGTCTGGTGAGGTACACTTTATTATTTTTATTATAAAATTTCTTTAATTGGAATAGAAATAGTTTTCATCCACATTTATACAATCTCACACAAAAGAAATGCGAATACAGATTGATTCAACAATTAAAAATTAATTCCCAAAAAATCACAAGATTCTTTTAAGTTTCCCAATAAAAATTATTATCACTCAAAAGTTCTACAAATTGTTTTCGAATTCACCTCATTAAAATGAATATTTAAAAAAAAAAATTAAGTTCAAATTCCCGTTACAGACATGCGTTATTAATGACGGTTGAAGCTTATTCAGGCCTTTCTAAGGAAATCTGACAGTTATTCACACATGATTCGAGGAAAATCACAGATTCCGAACGGTTAGGTCAACGAGCGCGAATAAATGTTAGTACGTAAAATCCCATTTTAAAACATATTTTTTTCATTCAAATTTTAAAGTTATTTTTTAATTATTTTAAAATATCAAGTGTATAACATAGTTGACTATAAATAACACTCGAAATAATTTTAAAGTTCCTTCATTAAATGAATATTCAAAATTGTTATTCTCAAATTCCCATTACCAGCATATGTTATTTATGATGGCAGACAGGGATTAAGGTTATTCAGATCTTTCTAAGGAAATCTAACAGTTATTCACACATGATTCGAGGAAAATCACATATTCCGAACAGTTAGGTCGACGCGCGCGAATACATCTCATTACAAAAATTAAGTTTGAATAAGTGCCCTGCATGGGAGTCTTTCTAAAATATCCTAACACCGATTCAACACCTTAAAAAAAAAATTAAATCTCAAAAAATGATTCCCAAAAAATTTCTATCTTCACAAAATTCACTCAAAAATTAATTAATTAATTAAATAATTTTAATAAATAAAATAAATAAATAAATACCTCTTGTACATGAGTACAACAAAATAATAATCATTTCCCGCTTAAAATCAAATGTCCTCAAATCAGAACAGTGTGAAAAAAAAAAAAAAAATTCAATCTTCCCAAAATTCCCGCTTAAAATAAATAAATCCTTAATCTAAAGTGCACCGAAAATTTTAAAGTCCCCGCATTAAAATTTAAAAAAACATCATCGTACTATAGTATGGAAAAAAAATTCTAACTCCCTAAAATTCCCGCTTAAAATAAAAAAAATTCTTATCTAAAACGAAAGCGCACCGAAAATTTTAAAGTCCCCACATTAAAATTTAAATAACACCCTCATACTATTGTACGCCGAAAAAAAATTCTAACTCCCTAAAATTCCCGCTTAAAATAAAAAAAAATTTCTTATCTAAAACACACTCATCCGATAAGATGACGTCATCTTAACCTTGCACGATGACCTTCACCCCACCCCCCTCTTACAGCTCGAACGCCCGATGACCTTCAAGCAGCATGCAGAGGTCAGCACCCTGCACCCGGTGAGCTGAAACCCCCATTACTATACTACTCATATTTATAGTTCGTCAAATGGGCATAAAGTTCTAATTAAGATAAAACTACATGAAATAAATGTGGAACAAAGATTCCGAGAGGCACAATCATACTCGAAAAAATTAACAGAAATAATGAATATGTGCCTTTCACGCACCCGGGATAGACGTCGAAGAAAATAGTCGTACAAAAAAACTAGACTCCGTCACTATTCAATAGATATCTCCTGCGTAAAAGCAAGACAGTGAAAAGCTTTCTTTCGAAACTTTTACAGGAGCGAAAATACCAGTCTGTTTCTATTCTTGACACGCTCATAAATTAACTCTTATTCCTCCTACAATGTTATTTCAGCTTGAACATTGTTATAAAATGCTAATCATTGAAAAAGTAATAAAAATAAATAATAATTAATAATAATGATATTCATATTTAATAATAACAATATGTGAGGATAATTTTTTTATAGTAATCATACTTCATTTCACAGTCTGTTGCTAAATGGTGTTCCTCAATACCATAAAAATAAAGTAAATTTGATTTTGAGTTACTAATGATACGGGTTTTATTCAGTGTTGAATTCAGATACTTTTCTCAGGGAGGGACTTCAGTAGCTCCGGGTGGGGGGATTATAGAGTTCCTGGGGGAAATTTTTACTTTTTGACTACTGAAAATGCTAAATTTCAAATTTCCTGGGGGGAGCAAATTTTCTTTCTCCGAGGGGAAATGCCTCCCCCCCCCGGGCCACCCCCTGAATTCAACATTGGTTTTATCATAATGTTGGCGTTGTATTTTTCTTTAAAAAATAATTTGAGAAATAAAAGTAATCACATTTGTGACAAACTCGATGAGTATAATCTTTGCACACCTGTCCTCATGAATAACGAATTGACAAGAATAGTATTCCTGAGTCTATGTATTTGAAAAATATTCCTTACTCAAGAACAGCATTATTTTTATCCAATTCCTTTAAAAAAGTATACTAAAGAGAATGTTTTATAAATCTCTTCTTACGTACAGTTTTTTATGTCTATCTTCTTGAACATTCTCTCTAAATTACAGAAACCCGTAGGGTGAAAATTCAACCGGTTCTTCTACCTGTAAACTATCGATGTTTAAAGTTAAAATAAAAAATTTTAAAAAGTTTGGAAGAAAAACTCAAAATTCCGAGACATTTCTAAAAACACATGTTGCTGTACTTTTTCTTTCGTTTTTTAGATAAAATAAAATAAAATAAGGAACTTTTTTTTTTATAACGATTTCTTTTTTTTTTTAAATCATTGACACAAAAAAGACATCAACCCCTCGTAAAGATATATTTTTGGCATCACAGATTCCGAAGCATCAGTAATTTGTTGATGGAAAATTTATGTCCAGAGATCACGTGTTTGATGAAGGTATCACGTGCGATAGCTTCTCCTAAATGATGCCGTCACGTTCGGCAGACAAGATTCGTGATGAAATACATGTTTTGAAATTGAGGGCGGGTGATATTTTCGAATGGAGAAGAATGGAAATTTGTGCTTTGGTGTGATATGATGAGCGGGTCAAAGCATGTACACATGCATGAATCGTAAGAAATTTTCTACATCTCATTTTTCCCTTTCTATCGATTGGGTAGAGTGATGTACTTTAAACGTTCGACAAACAAAGAATATAAAATCATTAATAGCAGAAGTAATTAAAGTTAAGAATTTGGATGGAATTCAACATGAAAAACTAATAAATTTAAAATAAATTTTGCAATTCAAAAATGAAAATAATTTTATCATGTGTATTAAAATTGAATGTATAGTACAGAAAAGTGCTCTGTATTATAATAAAGACTGTACTCAAATTTTGAAAGACTACTTTTCGAAGCATTTCTTAATTTATTTCTGCTCGAAAACATATCATATTGACAGGTCTTTTTATATATTAAAAAATACGGTACTATAAACGTTTTTTTCGGTATTTAGTAAAAGCAGAATTGTTTTTTTAGATAATTCCGTCAACGTTCTTGTTTTGAACCGAATTTTTATAACTTTATAATTAAATGTAATTTTCTTAGTAAATGTATGCCAGAGCATGCCCTTATTTCATTCTAAAAAATACATTCTTGTTTTTTTTTTAGGTCTAATATTTTAATTTTGTTTAAAGGAAGATGTTTTCTCTACAATCACACATGTTCAGTGTAATGTTCGGTTTTATTCGTAATTTATTAAAGCCAGGAAAAGGGCATAATAAAAGTCTTCTCAATTTTTACAAAAACTTTAATCAAATTACTTTTATAGAAATATCTAAAAGATCTTGCGGGCAGCTATGATTTTACTACTTCTGACTTGAACAATGTCAAGGGGAAGAAGAATTACTAAGCAGAAACAGTTATTTTTATATCTGATAATGTAGTAAATTGAGAAGGCCAGGAAAATGACATCAATGTTCAGTGGCAATCATACTTTAATTATGGAATAATATTTATAAAATACAGAATTTGTTACATTCCTCAAAGATGTGTTATGTAAGGTATGATTATTAATTGAAAATTTAAAAAAAAATAGAAAAAGATATTTGTACAGTATAAATTGAAAGCAATATATACTTTACAGACAGCACAGTGTGATATGTCAGAAAAATGACAATCCGAAATCTTCAGTCTTTTAATTACTTTATTTGTGGTATTATGGATGCAATATCTCTTTGAAGTACTCCTAAGAATGCTTTTTATTAGAATGTAAATAATAATAATAATAATACTGCATAATTTAGCATTTAATAGAAATTTTATTGTGTACACTTGAATTTTCGTATTTTGTGATATTCTCTGTTATACGCTTAATATAATATATACAAATTAAGTTAAATTTAAAAATTCATATCCTAACTAACGAAAAAAAAATTCTACGCCAAGCATAGATTAATGAAAAAAATTCTTACACTTCCTGAAATCTGTAACAAAACTTCATTATTTCGAGAAATAAGTTAAATGAGATAAGTTAGCATTTAAAAAACAGATAAAATATTTGAAAAACTTATTTCAGCAGTTACCGTCCATAGCCAAATATATATTCCAATTCTTTTGAACAGCTCTATATTTTGATATATATATGTACTATATATATATATGTACCATTATATATATGTACCATATAATGGGAAAATTTAGTTTAGAAAGAAAACGCATAGGTTGAAATTTATTTTTCAGTAACTTATACTACCTGATGGATATATATTTTAATACTTTGCGTGGTTCTGTATATCATTTTATTTATATTCTATAAACATTTCTTAGTAAACTAAATGCAGTTCAACATAAAAATACATAACTCATTAAAAAAAACCTTTAAGCAATTTACGCTCATACTGAGCGGTCGATACGAATTTTTTTGTGTAGCTTTGTATATAAGCTATAGCATTTATACACACCATATAATTTGTATGAATATAGTAAAACTTAAAAGCACACATCATCATTAAAAATGCATTTCCTTCTATCATTGCTAATATACAGTACTTCGGATAGAATATACTATCTGAAATCTTTTGTGTGTCCAAATGCTTATGAACTTTGCATTATGAAATAACTTGTAGTAAGTCTCACCGAACTATACCAATTTCATTATGTGTGAAATATTTTAACATATTTCAAGTGCTTCGCAAACAATTCTTCTCTCCACCCCTCTTTTATACCATTATGTAATGAAATGACTTTGAACGAAATATTAAACACGTTACAAACTTCATTTGAAATAGGGATTGTGATAGGGCAAGCGCTAATAACATACAAAAGATTCAGACAGTCCCAGAATATTTACATGAGTTAGAGCATGGAAAGACAAATCGAAATCATAAATACATTTGGCTTTGTGGAAAACTGATAAAAATGTTCCTTCATAAATCATCACTATTATGCAGGGTGTATCTAAACTACTAGGCAAAACTTTAAGTGGTGATAGTACACATCGAGACAAACAATATTAAATAGGAAACTAAGCGAAGTCCCAAACGTTTTCCGAGGGAGATTGGCGCCATTAAAGTTTAGGGTCCAAAATGTCAAATAAACATAAAAAACATAAAAATTGGTCGAATGATTTGCGGTTTTCATTGAAACTATTCTTTATGTTAGTATTTTCTTGAAAATAAATTATAAAAATAAATTTCAAAAAATGTCGATAGAGGGCGCTATAGACTTTGGAGAAACGAAAAACTATTTTTGCCGTTATTTTTTGCATCTCATTAAAAGTTTTCGGAAGCTTAGACTTAAACTTAGATTTTGAGCTCAAAATCTGAATAGTTGGGAGTAGTTAAGTAGCGCAAACTGAACTTATGTTCAAAGGTTCAAATTTCAAATGATTATAAAAAACGAAAAAATTGGTCGATTCATTTGCGGTTTTCGCTAAAACTATTCTTTAAATTAGTATTTTCTTGAAAATAAATTTTAAAGATAAATTTAAAGAATGTTGATAGAGGGCGCCTTTGACATTGGAGTAACGTACAACTATTTTTAACCGTTATTTTTTTAACCTCATTAAATGCTTGCAAAAGCTTATACTTAAATTTTGTGCTCAAAATCTGAATAGTTTATAATGATTAAGTAGCGCATACTGAACCGTGTTCAGAGGTGGAAGGATGAGCTTCAAATGTGAAATGATTGTAAAAAACGGAAAAATTGGTACATTCTTTTGCGGTTTTCGCTAAAACTACTCTTTAAATCAGTATTTTCTTGAAAAAAAATTTTAAAGATAAACTTTTTAAAATGCCGATAGAGGGCGTCTTAGACTTTAGAGTAACGTACAACTATTTTTAACCGTTATTTTATAATCTCATTAAATGCTTGCAAAAGCTTAGACTTAAATCTTGACCTTAAAATATGAGTAGTTGGGAGTAATTAAGTAGCGCAAAATTGAACTGTGTTCGAGGTGATGGCAAGGTTAAATTTTAACTCCTGAACGCATTTTAATTTGCGCTTCTTAACCTCTCGCAATGATTCAGAATTTGAGCTCAAAATTTAAGTCTAGGCTTTTGCAAGCATTTAACTAGATACAAAAAATAACGGTTAAAAAAAGTTGTGTGTTACTCTTAAGTTTAAAGCGCCCTCAAAATGAATTTTTTGAAATTTATTTTTAAAATGTATTTTCAAGAAAATATGGACATAAAGAATAGTTTTAGTGGAAACGGCAAACGAATCGACTAATTTTTCCGTTTTTTATAACCATTTGAAATTTGAATCCCCGCCCCTCCCTTGAACACAGTTCAGTTTGCGCTACTTAACCACTCTCAACGATTCAGATCTTGAGCTCAAAATTTAAGTGTATGTCTAAGCTTCTAAAAAAATTTAATGAGATGCAAAAAATAACCGTAAAAAATAGTTGTTCGTTACTCCAAAGTCTAAAACGCCCTCTATCGGCATTTTTGAAATTCATCTTTAAAACTTATTTTTAAGAAAATACTGATTTAAAGAGTAGTTTTAACGAAAACTACAAACGAATCGACCTATTTTTCCGTTTTTTATAATCATTTGAAATTTGAACCTGTGAATACAGTTCAGTTTGCGCTATTTAACCACTCCTAGGTATTCAGATTTTGAGCTCAAAATTAAAGTTTATTTCTAAGCTTCCGAAAATATTTAATGAGATGCAAAAAATAGTTGTTCGTTACTGCAAAGTCTAAAGAATCCCTCTATTGACATTTTTTGAAAGTTATCTTTATAATTTATTTTCATGAAAATACTGACATAAAGAATTGTATTAGTGAAAACCGCAAATCAATCGACTAATTTTTCCGTTTTTTACGTTTATTTGAAATTTTGCATCCTTAACTTTAATGGCGCCTACCTTCTTCGGAAGACGTTTGGGACCCTTAGTTTTCCATTTAATATTGTTTGCCTTGATGTTTACTATCACCCCTTAATGTTTTGGCCAGTAGTTTAGATACACCCTGTATAGTACTTCAATACAGTATAGCATCTAAAATCCTTTATGTGTGCCTGTAAACAACATCTTCCATTATAGGGGAAGTAAATAGAATGTAAATAAGTAGAAGTAGTAATAGTGGTATTAAATAATGCAGGAAAACCTCAGCAACGATATAATTTTCATTATACGTGGAATAGTTTAGTTAAAATACGTCCCGAAAAATGTTTCCCCTTTATACCATTATGTATAACGGAATAGATATTCGTGGCCTTGCAAGTTAACAATAAATATTCTTTATTATGAATTTGCATATGCTACAGAAATGTATATTTTAGTGCACATCATAAATAGATATACTTTTCCTTATGTTTTAAAGTGCATAACGTCATTCAAATGCATTTAAAACTATTTTTTCTCATTGGGCGCAATGAAACAGTATACAAGGACAGTCAAAAGACTGACCCTGTAATTGAATTGTACATTCGATTTTCATAAAATTTGAAGTACGCGACAAAATTTCGCAACAAGTATATATTTTAAATTTCTAATTATTCAGCTGGATAATTTTTGCGCTGTTATATAAGGACGGACGAATGAACCAAATAACGATTATGGGTATTAAGTATTTATATAATTACGAACGCACCTCAAAAGTAGCCTGTGATTTCTATGAAGTGAAGTCATTCATTTATTGGATTCACAAGAGTCCCATTAGGCATATGCATAATAGCCAAAATTATTCCTGTTCCAACATACTTCCTAGTCAAAATGTAAAAAATAAAAAAATAAAATTAAAAAATTAAAAAAAAACTCATATGATGCTTTATTAAGTTAAATATACAATCTAAATGATTAAAATGTCATTATAGTTTATTTTTTATGTAGAATATTAAATGAATAAATATGCTTTGAATAATTATTCTTTATTACATTTTATTTAAAAAGATAAATAATTACGGATATTTTTATAAGTAAAATTGCGGGGAAAATTAATAAAAGCTGTTTTAATACTTATGTTTTAGCAGATTAAATACACACTTAGAGCAATTAGAAATGTAAATAGGTTTCATTTTTGTCTTATATTAAATTATCTCCGATTATTCTACAAAATAATATAATAAAGAATAATTTTAGAATTGTCTAGTTTGCCTTAATTTATTGTTAAACTTGCTTTTAAAAATGTCTAGTTTAAAAATATTTATAATAGATTAAAGAATTATCATTCTTTGTATCTACACAAAGCTAAAATAATAATAATAAGTTTGCTCGAACAATGTTTCTACGTCAGTTCTTTCCCTAAGGCATTGGATTCCCAGATAAGGAGGCGATTTGATGATGTCAACTTGTACAAAAGTATGTCAAAATACATGTATCCAAAACTCAAAAAGGAGTCTATGATTTCCCTGGAGAGGAGTCATTCATTTATTGAAACTACAGGCCTCCCATTATATATATGCGTAATCAACAAAAGTTACTCCTGTTGCAGCATATTTCTGAACAAAACTTAAAACTTTTTAGAGACCCATATTAAGCTTTATTAGGTTAAATATGCAATCTAAATAATTTATACATGATTAAAGTTTATTTTTAGTGCAGAATGTTAAATCAAATACGGAAATGAATTAAAATGATTTGCTGATTTAAATTTTATAAACTTAAATAAAAAGTCAAAATTATAAATATGAATAAAAATGAATAGCTTCCAGATTTTGTACAGAAAAATTCTAGAAATTTTAATATGAAATCGTATAATTCTCATGCTTTATCAGGTTAAATTTTTACATAGAATAATAAAAAATAAGAAAAAATCCAGTTTTTGCATGGATTACTATGTGGTTGGAAATCTTTAACCTCAATATAATTCTTATGAATTGTTTGATTAAACATAATCTTGGAGCAATTAGTAATATGAATAAATTTCAATTTTTAAACAGAATATTATGAGGTTGGAATTGTTTAACATGAAGTATTGTAATCCTTATGCATTATCACATTAAATACATACTTAGAACAATTAAAAATAGGGATACATTTCAGTTTTTGTATAGAAAAGGATGTAGTAGGAAAAGTTTAATATGAAATACCATAGCTCTATGCATACATAGTTCTAAGGAAGTATGCGCCGGTGCTATTATTTTTCAAATACGTTTTTCTCAAAAAGTATAAAAGTTAAATAAATTATACTAACGTCTGTTAATGAAGTACTAACGTATAATCCCCGCCAAAAATGACGAAATTTGATCTGGGTTTCATTTTCATAAGACTTCATACAAACAGAATGAAGATTTTAGTATTTAAATGTTTGTATAATAGAAAAGCACATTTTAAAAATAAACATAGATTTCTACAAATACAAATTATCAGAATTTTTCTTTTGTCTATATTCAATTTTTGTAATAGCTCAACAATTGGGCAAAACAAACAGCAATATTCATTACAACAATAATAATTCTACCAAAGTTAATCATAATTTCTGAAGATTTCACAAAACTTTAAAATTAAATATTAAAGGTTTTTTCTTTATTTTAAAATTTATTTTTATAAATAAGTAATGAATCTCAATAATGAATATCATAGGAAGGATATAAGATAGATTCCGAATTCGATCGTTTTAGTCATGTATTAATGAAACTTTATATTTTGTTTTTAAATATAGACTTGGAACATCTATCAGCATTAATATAAAGGAAAAAACTTTTTTGGTAAAATTATAGTTGCTTATAGAATATTTTCAGAAGCAGGAGGCACTGATTTAAATCAAAATTAATTTTTAAAAACTTCAACATCTGCAACATTAAAAACATCTTAATATCTAAATTTAAAAAATCATTCTATATTAATGAAAACCAAAATTATTATTATTATTTCTTTCATAAAATTTTAATTTAATAATGCCAACTTTTAAGAGCTTAGCTTCTATTCACTTAAAATTTATTTGCATTCTAAACGAAATTTATGTTTCTTATCAAATATCATTGAAATGTAAGTAATGTACAATGCGATGTAACTACATATATTGGATGCATCGAAGCAGATAACATTCTGTTTTTTAGCACTGTAACTTTTGAATCTAACTTTGAAAAGTAAACGAAATTGTATTTTAATAAGAGAATACGAAGGAAACAATTTGTCTTAGTAATGCGGTCATGATAATATCTTATATTTTCATTGCACCTTGAAAAGTAAACTTGCTTTATTTGTAATATAAAACAAAATTGAAAAAAAAAATAAACTGACTTCTTAACAAATTAATAAAACTAAACTTAAATTCTACCTAAAAAATCAAAATAAAATCAGTCATTTTATTTATACCTATTGAAAGATATTTTTCAATTATAGAGCGGAAATGTTGGAAAAATAATCTCGTATTACATTATTACATCTAGCATTTTTTTTAATATATATTTTAAACGAAAATTTTTTTCATTTATATTGATGCTAATAGATGGCACCAAAACAAAAGTTGAAGTCCCTGAAATAAAGAGAAATTTTACTGTGCCAAACGTAGTCGATGCGTGGAACCGTTGACTTGAGAAAACATTGTAAACTTACCGCTTATAAATGTAAACGAAAGTGAAAAATATATTTGAAAACATATTTAAAGACTTTTATAAATATTTTAAAAGCAGAATTGGAAGTCAGTCTTTTTTTTTCCTTTTTCTAAGGAATTGCGAAGAGTCGTTGTTTGAGTTCCTTGTCGAGATTTGTTTCTAAATTTGAAATTTATGTTTTTTAATGACAACGATGTTGTGTTTGTTCGCTTATTATAGCTTATTCTTAATTAAAAACTTAATGCATTAAATTAGATATGAATTACATATTTCATATGAAAATATGCTGTACAAACATTATTTTAAGTAGAAGAAATTATCTTTTAGCTGTCATATATTAGCATATATTTTCATTAAGCCTTATGTTCCGTTTAGCTACGACCAATTCACAGACCAGAATGGTTCGTACCGGAGAGATTATCTACACTTTTCTCCACTCAGATTTTATTATAAGTAGATGTATTAGTTCGCATTATTATTTTTTTATATTTTTACACAAATCTCAACATGCAAAGATAATAAATTTTTTTAATTTTATTAATGTAATAAAATTACTTTTAAATCAGCTAAAAAATTATAGTATAAAAAAATGTTTCCTTAAATTTGAAGTAGGGATGAGGGGGGGGGGGGCACGTTTGAACATTTTTTCAGAAAATCAATACATTTCTTACTTAGATTATATTTATTGCGTTTTAAATATTACATAATAAAAACAGTGCATTTCTTCATCATATGAACCATAAATTAAACATTTTCTAGTGAAATTAAATAAGTTGTGAGGATTTAAAGAGTTGAAAGATTTCTGTTCAAACCTATCCCATGTAAGGGTACCTTTGAACAAGCATGGGGCGCCTTTGAACAGATGAATAAAACAAGAAAATATTGAGAGTTTTTATAAAAAGTTGCATATGTTTCAGAAACATAAAGTAATATGAATAAAATTAAGTAATTACATTTGATTGAAATTGCTAATTTTTTTGTTGTTTAATCAAACTTTAATCCATCAAAGTTGATGTCAATTGTTGATAAAACATAAAGTGTCCGTCCAATTGTGTTTTTTTTGTGAAAACTTTTTGACAATATCCTTGAAATACATCAATGTGATATCTGATGCTTCTGGAAAGTTATAAATTTTCATTCACTCTTTTTATGAAGAGATCTGATGTAAAATTTCTTTTTATCCGTTACGGAAACCAGAAATAATGTTTGGAAAAAGTAAAGGAAAGAGCATAGGCTTTGTTAGACAAACCTGTTAAATCATGAATAATTATTTTGTATCTAGAATTTGCAATTATCCAATAAAGAGTGCCAACATCAGTTTAGACTTTAATCTTCCCTTCACTAATATATACAGAGGTTGGAATCTATGTGTGCACTAAGGAGAATTGTTAACAGTATAAGTTCATGTTATTTGACATTATTAATTAATGTTTTTTCACATAAATTTTTTTCAGAAATAATAATATTTAGATACTTCAACAACTCTATACTTCAGAGTTTTAAGTGTTGTCTTTAAATTATTTCAATTATTATTGATCATTAGTTTATTTGGTGTTTTTCGCTGTTCAATGGTGCCTCATCACATGGAGTTCAACATTACAACGGTTTATTCAATTCGGGTGAAAATTTGAGTAAAACAAAGCTTATAAACTAAAGCCAACATCTTTATTTAAGTATTGAACAGTAAATTAAAATTTTAGTTATTGAAATTTTTAAACAAAAATCTTACAACCTTATTTTCTTAAGTTTAGATTCAAGAGGGAGAAAATTACATACCTCGCTAAGATAGTATTGTTCATACAAAGTGCTGCAGCTTTGTATACTTATTCCATTGAAGCAGTAGTAATGTATTGCCATATACATTTTTTTTAATAATTTATTTGAAGGAAAATATTTAGAGTGTTCGAAGGTGCTCCCAGTTCAAACGTGCCAACCTCTCCCCCATTGAAAAAAATCCTTAAAACTTTGAATTTTACATCCATGAAGTTTTATATTTAAAAAAATAATTTTTATATAAGAACAAAATTAAAAATTAACACCTAGTTGGCATAAGGCGTCTAAAATTTAAAGGTTAAAACAGTATTTCGATAATTATGTCAAATAATGGTCAAACACATATTTAAGCTTTCCTACATTCCTTAACATGAGATTTAGTGATCATGAAGTCTCAGTGGCTTCTACAGCATTATAGTTTTTTATAAAAAACTTTTAACGACAGTTGTAAGTCATATCCATAAAAACAGCCTTTTTAGGTGCGTTCGTAATTAAGTAAATACGTAGCACCTATAGTTGTCGTTCAGTCCGTCCGTCTTTAGGTCTGTCTGGCCGTTCGCATATAACAATGCAAAAACTACCCAACCGAACCGTTTGAAATTTAAAATATATAATTATACATAATTTTGTCGAGTCATTTCAAATTTCATGAAAATCGGAAGCATAGATCAATTACAGGGACAATCAAAAGCATTCTGTTACATTACGGTTAATGGGGGAAAATTTTTTTTCAAATGGATTTTAATGGTGTTACCCCAATAAAAATAATCTGAAGATTATCTAAAGAAATCGCCAGTTTCTACAAAAATTCTACAGAAATTTGAAGAAAATTTGCAGACTTAGCTTTATTTTTAAAACATCTGCAGAATTTTTAAAGATATTCTTAAAAATATCTGCAAAATGGGCCAAATACCTTCGGATTTTCCACAGATTTTGGGCCAAAAAGCTGTAGATTTTCTACAGATTTTTTTTAGTGGGATACACTCATTCGAACATAATAAAATTTATATGAATCTATGAAGTACATGTTATAATATACATTTTTCACAAACTATGATGCAAAAAACTTTTGTTATTGATTTACAAGACCACACAAAAGTATTACTTAATGGTATAGGGAGAACATTGTTTGCTGTGCGTTTTAATTATACTAAACTATTTCACATTTTATGAATATGATATGCGTTGCTGAGGTGTAATAAAAGTTAATATTTTTATATATTTACAGGAACACACAAAAAAAAAATTCGACCACTACACTGTATCAGAGGCACTGTCTCGTGCAACAGCAATATCTGAATATTTTTAAAACTTCGTAATCGTACGAACGCACCTTATTTGCTACGCTTTACGTGCAATTTCCAACTTGTGCTTATATTTTAAAATTTTGGATTCTTTCTTTTCCCATTTTATAATGGTATATTACTTTTCCTTCCATGACAACAAGAAGTTAAAAAAGAGTGAGCTAGTTGGTTTGTTTACATCATAAATAACACTAGATATGTAAACTTTAACTGAATTTTGAAATTCTGTCTTACAGAACTATAACATTAAACACTTCAAATATGAAATTTTTTACTTCATACATAAATATTTCATACGCAAACTTTAAATTCATTTTTGAAATTTATCTTGCAAAAATATAACATTAAACCTCAAATATGAAATGTAAGGAGATTAGAAATTAAATTTACATTCAAATTTATCCCTTCATCAATATTTGCTAATCAGCGTCTTATACTTATCCAGATTTTCTTTCAACCATTATTAAAACAGATCATTTCTCCTTCACAATACAGAAAATTTCAAATATTTAATACCATTTTCCAATAAAGAAAGATTTTTTTTTTTCAAAAAAATTACCCATACTTGCGTGATTCTAATCACAACGGATATTTTTAGATTTTGACAGAAATCATTTTCTGCCTTAACAGGAAAAGAATGTAGGGGAAGCTTTTTCTATCTTTTTTTATAATTAATAAAAAAAAAAAAACGTTTTGCTTGGCATAAATTTGTTAGTGAATGCCTTTGACATATGAAATTTAATTAATTTTTTTTTCAAAAAGCTTTTGAAATTTAATTTTTTTCTTTATTTTGTATCGTGATCAATAATTTTATCTTGTTATTTTATTTTTCATTTGAAAGGAAAGAGATTTATTTTCAATATAAAAGAGAAGTATTCTTTAGTATTAAAGCTACCGCGAATAATCTCTGAAAATGTAAGACAAAAAAAAGTACGATTACTTCCTTTACGATCAAAGAAGACAAAACCAATGATTAACCTTTTAAAAAAGCCATTGTCAGAGTTAAATGACATGTACACGAAATTAAATACCTGACGTAAGATTGCACAAAGACGCGGTCCTTCACCATAAGAAATTACTATATTGTTCTCAGAAAAACCACACGGTAAAGCAGTTTCACACAAATTGATTTTCTTTATTAGTATATCCAATTTTCTCAAGATTTTTCTTTTTGTTTTAAGAAATACTTTAACTATGTACTTTCATAGTTTGCTTATAAATTGCTTGGAAGAAAAATAAAGCTTCCAATTTATTCTTTTATTTTATTTCTCCTATGCGCAGAAAAGTGAAAGCAAACAAGTAATGATTTTGAAATTTATTTAATGTTATAAATTAATCCATGGAATCTAGTTTGAATCCATTAAAATTTATTCATTTTTATTCCAAAAAAGCACAAGCAATAATAAAAAAAGTAATAATTTAACGTGTATTTTCTTAGCTTGTGGAAAAATTGTTTTGAAAAAAAAAAATGAAGGTTTCAATTTATTCTGTTATTTTAATCTCCTATCGATTCTCCAATCAATTCTAAATTCATAGCAAACAAGTCATGTTTTCAAGATTCATTTAACGTTCTAAATTAATCCACGGATTGTAGTGTGTATCAGTATATCACTGAAATTTATTCAATTTCATATTCAATCAGCTGATGTTGTTCAATACGAAGACAAACCTGATGATGGCCCAGTTGAAGTTGAAACTGCTAAAATTAACTCAAACGGAAGGGGTAAAGCTTTACAGTTGGCGCTACGCTATGTTAAGCAGCGGTTAACAGCTTCCTCTAAAAAATTTATGATGTTAAAAAGACGGCGAAGTTATGCTGCAAAATATCGGTCAAAATGTTGCCTTCAACAGAAGAAGGTAGCTGATTTCTTTATGGTTCATTAGTTTAAATTTACATAACATAGAACAATTTCAACTTCTTATAAAGGTCAGGATTCGTACGCAATAATAGATTCATGTGATTTTAACTGCTTCGGTACCAGAAATTTCGTGAAGAACTCGTCGTTATATCTGAAAAAAAAAATTCTTTTTTCATTAGATAAAGCAAACATTACTTTCGAAGAATCGGTCAAAGTTGCTTGATAGTCCTTGAAACTTACGAACCCTGAAAATGTATGATACGATTTTCAACAATTTAGTTTCCGTTATATATATTTTCCCTATTTTCTATCAGTGATAATTTTTCAATATTTTTATTGCTAAAATATGATTACTGTTTTTGAATTTTAAATTGAAATGGGACTAAAAAGCCATTGTACTTTGTTATGATATTTTAATAAATAAATAATTTGGAAATGTAGTTTATATGTTGAGCAGTGTTAAATCCTTACAACATCAGAATATTTTTTAGAATATTCGTGTTGTTGCTTCGCTTTATGAAGAAAATTGAAATTATTTAATTATTACTCATGAAAAAAGATGTCTTCTAAATGATAAAGGGATTTTTAGGAAATATATTTTCATATTAACTGTGTTACGAGCTGTGTTTCAACACTCAATTTTACAATATTTTAGTTAAAAGTATGTAAAAGACATTGTAAATACCATTTAAATCAACTACTTTTAAGCCACATTCTTATACTCTATTTTTCAATTAATTCTCCAACCAAATAATCTTTTTAAATTTTAATTCAACCAATGCAAGTAGTCTTTATGTTTTTCTACAATTTATTTTCCCTTCTTAGTGAACCGGCATAAATATATTTTAGAAAATTCGTGTCGTTGCTTCGCTGTATGAAGAAAATTGAAATTATATAATTATTACTCATAAAAAAAGCTGTCTTCTAAATGATAAAGGGATTTTTAGCAAATTTATTTTCATTAGCTGTGTTACGAGCTGTGTTTCAACACTAAATTTTACAGTATTTTAGTTAAAAGTATGTAAAAGACTATAAATACCATTTAAATCAACTACTTTTAAACCACATTCTTATACTCTATTTTTCAATTAATTCTCCAACCAAATAATCTTTTTAAATTTTAATTCAACCAATGCAAGTATTATTTATGTTTTTCTACAATTTATTTTCCCTTTTTAGTGAACCGGCATAATAAAATATATGAAAGTAATTAAATTGCAAACTAGATAGCTTTGTCTTTCTAACACAATTGAGTATCAATAATTTAATTGAAAAACAATCATATTTCACTGATTTCGACATCTGAATTTGATTCATCGAAAATTGCGTTCATATTTTGCATTTAACTTTTTCTCTTTTTTATTTCACCATTGATTTATATTTTCCCCAATATCCCCTTCCCATTTTATTAAGAATAGTTCGGGCTTTTAAATTTTAAGCTAACAAATGCAGTTTGTTTTGCTAGATATATCAATGAGTTTTGTATCAATGTCGATTTCCTTTAATATGACATTTATTAGATCATTCAAATGTCATACTTGAATATATAATCATTAATTTCTACATGTAAATACAGGATGTCCCAAAAAAATGCATTGCACTTTATTCTTACTTTCTTCTAACTTTACAAGAAGAAAGCATTGGATTCGTGAAAATTTCCAAATTCTGGTTTTTGACGGATTTACCCGTTTTAGTAGTCAGAGCGACATAAATTTTATGGGCGCTTATCTCCATAACTTATGCTCGGAATTTCATAAAAATTCCGATTCAGGTATATATTCAGGTAATTCTTGATATAAATTGATGCTGATTAATTTTTATGTAAATCGCGCAACAGGTGGCGCTGCTATACTTCATTTTTTTACGATTTACGCAATAACTATATCTCAGGAAACTTCGTATTTAGTTAATACATGGCATGAGTTGATGTTGCTTACATTTGTGTGTAAATCTCTCAACAGGTGGCGCAGCTATGCTACTTTTTTATGATTTCCACAGCAGGTAAAGAAATAATGCACGGATTTTCCTCAAACTTTAGAATTAATCCTTGATAGGAACTGATTCTGTTTATGTTTTGGTGCCAATCATCCAACAAGTGATATTGCTATTCTGCATTTTTTCCAATTTCTGCAATAGCTCTATTTCTAGAATTTTCATCAAACATCAGATTCAAGTATACCTTGATTAAAATTAATTCGGAATATGTTTTTATGCAAATGCATCCAACAGGCAGCCTTATGTTGCATTTTTCGCGATATCCTAAACAGTCCTATTTTAAGAACTAATGCAGCGAATTTCATGCTTTTATATACCTCATGATAAACATAGATTTTCATTTAATTTTGGCCCTATAGCAACTAATTTTGAAATGTTAACATGTACCGGGTGTCCTAAAAATGACTGATGGATTTTAAAATTCAATAACTTGCAAACGGTGACAGCTATTTAAAAAAATTTTGCAGGAGGGTTATGTATAATGTCAGGAGTTTTTTTTACCGTATTTTTTTATTTTAGTTCGCATATCAAACAAAAGGTGGCGCTGACTGCGATTGAAGGCCAGGTGATCAGTGCTGAGTGAAGCATCGACCTGGCCTTCAATCGCAGTCAGTGCCACTTATTGTTTGAAATTCGAACTAAAATAAAAAATTACGGTAAAAAACTCCTGACATTATACATAACCCTCCTGCAAAAATTTTTTTAATAGCTGTCACGGTTTGCAAGTTATTGAATTTTAAAATCCATCTGTCATTTTTGGGACACCCGGTATGAGATAGCAGAAAGTTTTGGGATTTCCTATCCGACTAGATTTTTTACTATTGGAGACGCGTAAACAATGTAAAAAACACAAAAGGGTTGCAAAGCAAAAGTATTCAAAGAAAGGTCGGATTGAGGATAATGTTGTTGAACTATTTCTGCTTTTAATTTTCAAAAGGATTTTTATATGATGCTTTTGTCTGTCATGTATGGGGTTAAAAAAAAATATTTTTTTGGCAAATAAAACATCAAAAATTTTAATTTTGTACCATGAAATTCTCGGAGTTGATACACTTTGACTGATTATGATATTTCGGAACTTGCCAGCACTTCTGAATATCTAGGCATGAATTTATGCATGCTTATACAGGTTGTCTTTAAAAAATTGCAATGCGCTTTAATTTTTTTACCTATTAAAATACGTAAACAATGCAAATTACAAAAGTGTTCAAAGTAGGATTTCGGATTATGCTAGTGAAATATTCCTGCTATTAACTTTCAAAATAATTTTTTACGGTCCTTGGTTCATATGTTGATTGATAGAAAAGAATTTTTTTTCCTGGCAAATAAAAGAGTAACAATTCAATTTTTCTGCGATCAGTTTCATCGAGTTATCATACTTTGAATGTTATAACATTTCGGTATTGACTGCATTAAAAAAATCTTGATCTTTTTGCCAAAACGTTTTTAAATTGCAAAAAATTCAAAGTATTATAAATCTGTGAATTGTTATCATAAAAGAATAAAATTTTTATTGGTAGGTATAATTATTAGAGTGTGGATAATATTTTGCCAAATATAGCTTATATACGTAAATAGCCAAATGAAATTTTAAAAATGTAACCTTTTGAAAACTAAAAGTACGTTTATTACATTAAAATAATCTTAATTCCTACCTTATTTTGTACAATCTTTGCAATTTCAATAATGTTTCCAAGTGTCCTTCGCGGGTAAAAGAATGAAAGCCGGTTTGAAAGTTTTTGGTATACCTTGTTTAAGTAATCAATAAAAAAATATCTGCTTTGTAGTTAGGCCAGAATACTAATGATTTGAAAGGGGAAAAAGCAGCATGGAATATTAATTATATCTAAAAGAATGTTATCATTTGCCTTGATTTTCGGAATGTTTTGAAATCTTAGTTGATGTTATATTTCTATCAGCATTGCCCAAACACCTCAAAAAGTTAGGAACTGTTAAAAAAGGATTAAGAGCAAAACTTAGCTTTTTAAAAAATTTTATCGGTAACAGAATACCTCTTTATACATGATACTTTTATTTTGGAAACGTGCATAAGAATCAATCGTAAAAACTATTATTCTTCAGATATTTCTAAAATATATCATACATTTATGCAAACAAACCTAGGATTTCTGTATTCATGTGTCCTTGGACAATTACAGAAGTAATAAATCACAAACATTTCATCAGGATATAATTAAAGTAAAATTAATTATATGTCTACGCATATTTTTTTCCAATTTCCTAGGAATGAAGCTTTAACTGCTGAAATGCACAATACTATAAACTGGATATTATTTCCAATGGGTTTATTTTATTAATTCAAGTAGGCTTGTTTGGGCCAGCTCAGTTGGTAAGAGAGGTTTTGTGTAAAGTTAGAGATTCCAACTTCAATTCCTGGTCTGGTGATTTTCTCCCCAACTAGAATTAAAATAATTTCTCTCTTAAAATATACAAAGTATGTTAGAACTATTAAGTTGAAGTTATAAAATATACAGTTTTCTAATTTGATGATTTATTAATATATATTTAATGATTTGATTAAATAATAAGCTAGATTATTTATAGAGGTAGTATTTTAAATGAATTGTATTGCTTGTTGTGAATAAGAATTACTGTGCTAAAATGAATAGTGAGCCTAAATACACTGCTCAAAACAATTAAAGGATATTGCAGTTTTAGGTGGATTTTGTATCTGGGAAACTTTTTAGCTGATCGATACATGTTCGACAGACATAGTAGGTTATATGAGAATAAGTTACACATGTTTGGCAGAAAAAATGCATTTTATTGCGCATTTGTGTACAAAATTTGTGGATATGAGAAAAAAGAATAGGAAAAGGTGTTTTCTTCAAAGAAAATCATTTTCAGTAAGGGCTATGGTTTCCACGGGCGGCCAGCAACGTTGAACACCTTTGAGGCATGGACTCAATGAGGCTATTAATGACGAGCTGGGGTAATCTGCCCCACTCTTCCAGAAGAGCTCTTTCCAGTTCTTGGAGAGTTTGTGGGGGTTGTTGGCGGCCAGAAACTAGTATTCCTAGAGCGTCCCAAACGTGCTCGATTGGATTCATGTCTGGAGAACATGCTGGCCATTCCATTTCGAACGAATCCTTCCTCGAAAAGGAAATCCTCCACCAGGTTTGCATGATGTGGCCTGCAGTTATCGTCCATTAAAAGGAAGTTATCTCCGATTGCTGCAGCGTAAGGGACTACAATAGGTCTGAGGATCTCATCCCTATATCGGCGATCAGTCAGAGCTCCATCTCGAATGATATAGAGGTCAATGCGCCCGAAAATGGAGATGCCACCATACACCAACACTCCTCCACCGCCAAATCTGACACTTTCGTGCACGAACACAGGATTATTCCTACTGCCACGGTCCCTCCAGATGAAAATACGCCTATTATCCTGATGAACAGAAAAATGGGACTCGTCAGAAAACAGAATATTGCTCCATTCATTTCTCCTCCAGTTGACATGCTCGGTTGCCCACTCCCTGCGGTCGCGACGATGCTTTGATGTTAATCTAACACATACCATCTGTCGGCGAGCATACAGACCTACAGCATGGAGCCGGTTTCGGACAGTCTGAGTTGAAATCCTGGTGCCTGTAGCCGAGCGAAGGTGTTGTTGGAGAAGAGTAGCGTTCGTGTTTCAGTGTCTTCGAGCTGTTAACGCTAAATACCGATCTTTATTGGGCGTTGTTGCCCGTCTACGATCTTGCCCTGGTCTTTGGCCTGCACGTCCACTCTCCAAAAAACGGTTCTAGATCCTGGAAATGACGCTTTGTGACACTCCAATGGCTTGCGCTACTTCGGGTTGAGTTTAGCCCCCTTCTAACCTACCAACAATTCTCCAAGCTTCTGAATCTGTCAAATGACTTCGCTGAGACATCGTACTCATCGAAACAAAGCAATCACTGAATGCCGATCATCCTTGTCTTCATTCTCTTTTATCCAGTTGAAAGTCAAATTTCATTCGCTGCCGCTGAAGTGACGTTTTTGACGTCGAACTCAAAATTTGCATACTCCACAGTTTGAAAACCAGAAAAATTTGTATTTGTGATTCTCTTCTTCTATTTTCAATTTAAAAAAAAAAAAAAAAAAAAAAAAATTCGTTTATATTTTTATTTTATATAAAACTTCAAATATCCTTTAATTGTTTTGAGCAGTGTATATATCTGTAATATCTTTACAGTATCCAAATCTTTGTTCAAAATAAGTCATGCAAAGCTACACACTAATTTAAAAATTCAGAACTAATCATTTACGTATTAATATTGTTTAAAGTGTTTTTCACAACCTCTTATGTATTTCAAATATTTATTACTTTATTTCAATTAGGATTTAACTTCTAAAAAGAGTAACTTCGGTGGTAAGTAATGTTTGTATAAACAAAGGAGTGGAATCAATAAACCAGCTGACTTAAATAAAATGTTGTAAAAGGTGTTTTTATAAGAAGCTTTTATCATGTGTAAATGTAAACAGCAGTGGTGTTGTCCTTATTGTTATACTTATATTTTCAGGTAAAGTTAATCATATGATTTTCACTATGAATATATTTTTTATTGAGGAGAAGATGCAGACATAAAATATTTAGAAAATATATATATAATATAAAATATTTGTTTTATTTTATAAAAGATAACCTAATTCACAGCTAATGGCAGTTTATAGACCATAAAGTTACATTTATCTGTGTATATAAGAAGAATATATATGCACACATAAAAATATACCGGGTGTTCTAAAATGCACTGAATGATTTTGAAAATCATTAACATGAAAGTAGTAACAGTTATAAAAAAAATCTTGCTTGAGTTTTATGTTAGATGTCAAGAGTTTCTTTTTACAGCAAGTCTCGATTTCAATTTAAAATAGCAGCGATAGATAGAACTGCAAACTATACTCTCTAAATCGAGACCCAATTACTAGTCCTCTCTGTATTTCCATTGTTACAAAAGATAGGGATTAAATATATGGAATGGGTCTTGGTCGCCAAAGTTCTTGTGTTCTTAGTTAACCACTCTATATACTTATTCTCATTCGTTCGTAGCAATTGTGAAAAAAAGAGGAAGAACAAAAAAAAAAAAAAAAAAAAAAAAAAAAAAAAAAAAAAAAACGGTCCCGGACTTAACGCCTACGACTTGCAATGCCATCTACTGTAGCTGAAAAGAGAAATCGCTGTAAAATAACTCCTGGCATCTTAGATAACCCTACTGTAAAAATTATGATAGCTGTTACATTTGCAAGTTACTATATTTGAACTATATCAGTTAATCTATCTATCAGGTTATCTATCAGGATGTAATAACGTTTACAAAAGAGATTATTATTTTTGTTTTGTTTTGTTTTTGGCTAAATACTTTGTGTATAAATTAAATTAAAAATTACAAACATATCTTACTTTAGAAGCATATATTTTTAACATTCAGTTAACTCTTTTAGTGATAAAGCGCTACCATTGCTAAAATGATGAAATAATGAATAACACCGGAATTAGTATACAAATTTATTTGTTTGAAAATAAGAAAAAAGCTATTTTTCACATGCATAATAACCGGAAAAAATACACCAAGTTTCTCGTGCCAGTGTGGTATTTGGGAATAAAAATTAGGTAGTTTTATACATATACCATCACTTTTGAAAGGGCTAAGTAAAAATTACATTTACAGTTTCAGTTTTGTTTTCTCACACTTTGAACTCTGGTAGCTTATAAAAGTTATTGTTACAACACTAAAAGCTTAAGCTACTACAAACACATACTGAAAGAATAATTTGGTTGTGTCACGTATGATCTATATGTATTTAAAATATATTGTAACGCGAGTATTTGTTATAATCACAGCATTTATCATGCATCTTACTTTGGAAATGACTTCAAAATAATAAATTTTAACTTCTCACTCTAATTTGACATGATGGTCATTAGAATTTCGATTTAGAAATAGCATGTGATATCGACAGAAAATTAATGCTTGTAAGAATGAACGAAACATTACATATAAGCATTATTTGTGACTAATGATATTTTCGATAGTAATGGATATCAAATTACTCCAAAATTATCAATATTTGAATACTTTATGTGATTTTATTAGATTAATGGCTTAAGATAATTTAACGGTTTGTGCTATTTCCCTTAAATTATTGATTGCAGTGTAATATTAAAGTGTTTCGAAAAATAGGCAATAAACATTTAATCATCTCAAATTTAAATCAATACAAAAAGGGGAAAAATCACCAGTTACTTAAAAATGCAGCTTGCATGTAACTTTACGAATTTTAAAGAAGATATCAAATGAATACACAGTTCATTTTTTACGCAGATCTAGAAATGATATTCGCAAGTAAACTTTAACTGATTTATGTCTAGTTTCCCATATTTAGAGCACTTCGAATTTAAATAAATTTGTCTAATGTCCTTATTATTATTAGCATGAAAACTGTAAGAAAAATCTATCTATAAATGTCTTTTGTAATAATAATATGTATTTTTTTTTTTTTTTTTTTTTTTTTTTTTTTTTTTTTTTTTTATAATTTATGTATAGCTATTATTATACATAAAATAAAAGCTTTATTTATTTATTTATTTATTTATTTTTGAGTTAATATTTTTTTTTATTTCTTAAGATGACAAAGTATAAAAAGTAAGTTTATTAGTATTTTTAAGTGCATTCGGAATTATGTATATACGAAGCACAAATAGTCGTTGTTCAGTTCATCCGTCTATCCGTCTGCATATAACAGAGAATAAGCTATCCAACCGAATCGTTTGAAATTAAAAATATATAATTGTTGCTTCATTTTGTCGAGTTATTTCAAATTTTATGAAAATAAGATGCATAGTTCAATTACAGGGACAATCAAAAGTATTCTGTTATATTACGATCAATGAAAAAAAATAGCTTTAAGTTCATTTTAATGATGTTACACACTTTCAAACATAATAAAATTAATATGCATCTATGAAGCATATGCTACAATATACATTCTATACAATCTGTAGTGCAAAGAATATTTTAATTAATTTATAGAACAACACAAAAGTATTCCATTGCATAATGGTATAAGTGAAAATATTGTTTAAGATGAGTTTTATTTATGGTTATACTATTTCACATTTTGTGAAATTGATATACATTGCTGAGGTTTACTACAAGATACTTCCTGTATGATAGACAGCAGGTAGTTTTAACAGGAACACAAAAAATGATTTCTATTACTATACTGTATCCGAAATGTATACTATTACACCAAGATATGAACATCTTTAAAACTTCTTTATAGTGCGAACGTACCTCATTTTCTACCCTTGACTTGCAATTCCCGAGTTGTTGCTATCAAGCATACAAACAAATAAATCATAATCTTAGGTTATAGACTTTATCAAATTATTATTATTTTTTTTAATTGCGAAATAATGTATTCAAACCTACTTTTTACGCATTTTTGTAACGTACAACATATAGGGCAAATATAGGTATGAATGGGTACAGGTTTTTATTAAACATTTACGGGACAGTTATTTATCTCTAATGCATTTCAAGATGATTTATGAAATAAATTGTTTAATCCTCAAATATAATTATTCTTAAAAATACTTATAATGTTACCAATATCTGTAAATAAATAAATATATATTTTAGTAGTTCATAAAAATACGAATTATAGTACATAATATGCATTTTAAAAGTTTATTTTCCATGAATTTAGACAACAGATATAATTATGCATACTGCCATATTTAGTACATTAATATTTTATCAAATAAATACAAAAATATTTTTAAGATAATTTTTTTAATATGTTTCCAATTCATTTTCAACATTTTAAAGTGATTTTAGAAACAAATTTGAGAAAAGCAAAATTCAGGCACAAATGTGTTTATATAAAGCTTTAGAAGCAGGGTGAAAAAAGCCGCACTAAATATCGTTTAAAACAGCTGATACTGATATATTCTATTCTCTGAGACCATTAGATCGATTTCAATATTTTTAGTTTCCTTTCGTTTTTGATATATTTTTTTTTATGTTTTGGTTTTTTTTTATTGCAATCTTTTATTAAATTCAACTTTTATGCAAAGATGGAGTTTCGTAAATGATTTTTAACTTGCTTCCTAACATCATAAAAGTATAGAAATATGAGCAAAAATGTGTTTTCCGGTGGCAATACAATATTTTAATATTTTTAGTACTTAATTATAAATTAATAATATAATTTTAAGGCATTATTTTTTATTGTCATGCACAGGTGTCGCGAAATCGCGAAATAAGCTTTGTGGTTACGAATTACAGCAGCAATTGATGCGCAAAAACACTATCAGTGTAAAAGGTAAGGTGGCAGTGAAACTGCAACAATAACATTTTGAACAATAAAAAATAAAAGATATCATTAATAAATAAATAGTGCAATATAGTAAAAAATACACTTTCAGAAGATAATGGATCTTCAAAATCAACACAGTCACTCAAATTTACGAAAAACAAATCGTCGTCAAAAAATCAAGCTCCATGCTATCATACAGTCTTTCAAGTTCTAAAAAGGTGTAAGGAAGATTTTAAAAACAGAAAATTAGTTTCATTTAACTATTTTCAAAACAGCTAAAATTGATATTTTAAAGTTGCACGGTCTAAGGTGCATGGCACTGAAACGCCATCAGTTATTTTTTCATGTGAGGCACATTTTTTATTCATTTATTTACTTTGATTTTTATTTTATTTTTTAAGTTTTGAGGAATTCATGACACAGTTTTGGTAGACTGAATGACTTTTAATCCTTACATAGGGAATTTTTATGTGTTAGAATCTCCATTTTTTTTTTTAATGGAAAGATAATATTGTTTGAAGAGAAAAATTATTTTACTCTCATCGAAGTGGAAATTTTCTTTTGCTGTAATTTTTCCATGGCTGATAGTAATTTTATTAATATCAATTAAATTAGATATAGATCCATGGTTTTATTTGTATGTATATACCAAACTTCAATAAAAATTATTGATGATTTTTATTTATAAGGAATGTATATGAAACATTTCGAAAAACTCATCGTATCATTGATATTTTTTTTTTTTTTTTTTTTTTTTTTTGTCGTTAATGGACGATTATTTTACGTTCTCTATGTTTCTAAAAAATAAATCTAAAATGTATAAATCACTAATTTAATGGAATTACTCAGTGAAATCATTAAAATTATGGCTATATTTCAATTTAGTTGATTATGCAATGTATTTTAAAGCTTTACTTGCAATAAATCTTTTATTTTTGTCTGATTAAAAATTTTGTCTGTATTCATATTTTCAAAAATCATTGTCGACTCGGCCTATAGGCGCAGGTAGATTTCGTTAAGTGCTCATTTCACGAACAAAAGTAAGATACGATTAGAGATAAACCTAGTTTAATAACTTTATTTGGCCACTGTTGCAGAGTTTTTAGTTTCAGTAGACTGTTTTCTGTAAGAGCTGGTTTTATCAGAATCATCTTAAGAGAAATTCGGCTAAAATGCATAGTTAGAGAGCATTTTTTGAAATATATTCTGTTTTTATCAAAAAATTGAACGATGCGTCACATTATATAGTGCCTAAATAAGAGAACCTGCCAATTAAATGTGTCTGAGAGCAAAATAAATTTTTAAATGAGTCAGATTATAAGCAATTTGGATTTAAGTACACCTTTAATACGATTTTTCTTTCAACTCCTATTTTTGTTTAACTTGTTCTGTCTATAAGAATTGGTCCTATCAAAAACTTATCAATATAAACATTGTAGAAATTATAATTAGTTGATTTTTTTTTTTTATCTACGAGTCAAGCTTATTTTATCTGAAATAAGGGTCTAGCGATTTTAAATTCAATTCAGTATTTTATCGTTTTCAGTCTTCAGAAGACCACTGAGTTGTGTACTATATTAGAATTAGATTGGTAGGTCATTTTGGAGGTCAGTGCGGGCCAAGCTAACTTTATCTAAGAAACGGTTTAAATGGTTTTCACTAAATTTTATATTCTACCATTTTTGATTATCAGAAGACCAGTGAGCTAAGTCACATGTTTGAAAGAATTTGATTAGTGGTCATTTTAGATAACTACGGGTTAGGGTCACGAAGCTGAGAAGTTGGCAACATTTCGTCATCAAATCAACTTTCAAGATTACGAATGTCAAAATGCATATTTGGCACCAGATGAATGAATTTCGACAAATTTGGTTGTATTTGGCAAAAAAAGGCTTTTAGAACATGAAATGTTTTAGACATTCTCAATAGGAATCGAGATGCCTAGTTAAATCCATCAGAGTCAAGCTAAAGATATTATGATTTTGATTGACTTCCTTTCATAATAAATGTGTAAATAATTTAAAATTTATAAACATACACGTACATGTATAGTTTTCATATTGACTGATTTTGTAAATAATACTGTTATAATAAATAACGTGTATTATAGTAATAATACAGAGAGAGAATGATACAGTCACAGCCATTGAATATATCAGCCCTTTCACTTCTATGGGAGAAATTTAGCGAGTGACCGTAGCGCCCTCCAGCCGCCGGTATTCCAAAACTCAAAGGCTTTGGTGTTTACATTTGGCTAATGAGAAATGAAGGAATTCGTAATGTGTAACGTATGACGTTCTTTCTGCATAGTTAATTGTTTATATTTTGGTTATATAATTAAATTTGAAGGAGAAATTAATGTAAAATTTAGCTTTATAACATTATTTTCCAAGGATGTAAACAGGTATTTCATTTTAAATTTATTGTTTTGTGTTTTACATAGTTGTTTACATTAAGCTAGGCCTAAAAGTATTATTTCAGAAGTATAACGTAAATAGTTTTACTGATTTTTCTTAATTGTGTAATTTGTTTTTCTTTTGATGATTTAATGTTTTTATAAAATTGTTCGTTTGTGATGATATTTTCTATTTGTTTCCAGAATTATTTTCATGATTATATTTAAAATCAAAACTAGAATATTTAAAATCAAAGTGAGAAATTATTGTTGTGTGGAACAACTCAATTGTGTAAATTTTGTAATAGTAATTTCCAACTGTTATGTTACAATCTGCTAGCTGTTAAAATAAATAATTGTTATATTGGATTTTCTGAAAATTCCCTACGCCTCTATTGGATAGTAGAAGGAGAGATGCAGTGGAGGGTATACGCTGTATGCCTTCTGGATCTTTTTAAAGAGCACCATATACCCTCTGTTTCTCAAGAAATCTAGTATGAACATACCCTAGGGTATACGCTATGCCTTCAGCGTATACCATCTGTTATTTTTGCGACTAAACCAGTAAAATATTCTTCATAATTGAATGGAAATAAATTACCACTCTGCTTTTCAGATAAGCATATTAATAGGTGTAAATTAGAATATCGAAAGATAGAATGAAACTACTTATTTATTTATAATATGATTTCTAAACCAGAAAATAGTTTCAAAAGTACATTTAACGGCAGTAATGTTTAGTTTATATTTCATGTATCAAAAGTTGATTGATTTCCTGTTTGCTAAAGGAGTTCTTTATATATTGACATTCCCTCTCCCCCTTTGTGTATACAAATATTTCTTCTGTTTTCTGAGATACTAAAAATATAGTAATATTTAATAAAATTTCTAAAATAAAACTATAAATGTGATTAAGATTTAAGAAAAAGAAGAAAATTCTGTGGTAGTAGAAGATTTAGATCATTAAACTTACTGTTATAAATAAGTGATAAAAACAACAGAAGATGGCAATTTTTTTAGTGAGGAGGGGGCAATTGATTTGATGATTCATTATTTATTTACTCTTAGTACTGTAAAGATAAGGCAGGAAAAATAAAAGAATTTTATATATCTACTTTACATTTTAAATAAAAAATTTAAGTACTACTTGGTTATCCCGTTGACCAATTTCGATGCATTATACAAATCGGCAAACCATTAGCCAAGTTATACAAATTGACCCATTTTAAATAAATAATAAAAAAAGAATAAAAAATTTTCAGTAGAACATCAATAAAAGTCTAATTAAAATAATCATTCGATGATATAACTAACATGTGTATCATGTTTAATGTCAATGTGGCATTTGTGATCAACCATTATTGGCATTTAATCTTTGAAGTTGGCGACAGTAATTTGGTCGGCAGAATAACCAAGTAGTACCAAAATTTATTATGCACATCAGTGTCTTGAAAATATTATGAAATGTATGCCAAACTATAAAAATATTGAAACATATACAGAGTTTGACCCTGAGGGTTTCAGGGTCGCTCTGCCCCTCTTGCCCTTCAACCAAAAACCAGCCCCCCCCCCACCCTTGTCACTCAAAAAAAACCACTCATCTTGCCCTGTATTTGAAAAACCGCAGCCTTTCAGCGATAATGCAGACGTACTATAGCGCGTAAATTACGTAAAAAAATGGTGACTGAACGCAAAAGATAGCTCTTATGCATCCCACAAGACGTGTAATTTTGTCAAAAAATCTCAGAAAACGGCCAATTTTGTCAAAAAAAGGGAAATAACGACTAATTTCTGGCAAAATTCGTGAAAAAATGGATAATTTCATCACAAATCCCGAAGAAACGGCAGATTTCTTCAAAAAAAAATCATGAAAAAACGACAAATTTCATCCAAAAATCGCAAGAAAATGGAAAATTTTGTCAAACGGTTCATCAAAAACGAGAAATTTCGCCAAGAGATCATGAAAAACAGAAACTTTCGCCAGAAGATTTGCAAAAAAAAAAACCCCGACAAATTTTGTCCAAAAATCGCAATGAAACGGAAGATTCAGTTAAATTCATGGAAACATGTAAATTTCATCAAAGGAACACAAACAGAAGTTAATGCCAGAAGTAAATTTTTGTGTTCTAAAAACTTATTTTCCTGCTTCAAAATTGGGTTTTTAATGCTTAAAAAGGGGATTTTCATGCTTTACAATCAGGGGCGTGCAAAGAGAAGATTGCACCCTAGGCTTAATTACAATTTGACTCCCCCCCCCCCTGCCAGCTCCCAACTTTTTCTTGTGATAGCCCAAAAATGACGTTTATAGTATAAATCTAACGCCCTCTTCGTCCTCTTCCCCTTTCACACGGTTCTGTTCACAATTCTCTTTTGACTGTACAAAACTTTCTAAATGTGATTCCTAAAAGCACCTGTTTATTAAACAAAAAGAGCCCTTTATTCAACAAAAGTATTCTTTAAAAGAAAATAAATAAATAAATCCGTTTTTCTCTTTTTTAAAAGAAATGCGAACAGTAGTGATACTTGTTATTTTCTACACTCAAATAAGCATTATTTCATAATTAAATTTGTATCTTGGCAATTATTTTTTAAAAAGTAAAAAAATTTCTTTTAAAAGTAATAATATTGGTTTTATCAAAGAATCGCAGGGAAAGTTTACAGATCTCAACAAAAACGGTAATTTTGATATAACTATAGATTTAACTAATTGTCAATATTGTTGCTTAAAATGAGCCATCTAAGTGTAAGAAAATATCCTTTACTCAATTTGCAAATTCTATAAATTTTATGCCGACAAGTGATACCTTAATTCTAATGTAACAGTGCATTGTTGCTTAAAATGAGCCATAACTGTAAGAAAATATCCTTTACTCTAGGGGTGCACAACCTTTTGAAGAGAAGGGCCACTTTCAAATATATCTGGGTGGTCGAGGGCCACATCAATAACATGGAGAGAATTTGAGTTAGAGGAGGTGATCTGTAGCCTACAATCTGATAAAAAAAATATGTGGTTTCAGAGGAGAGTGTATGTGTGTGATTGGGGGGGGGAGGGGTACCCATTTAAGTTCACTTACCCAGTCAAAATACCCAATTCAGTTGTTAAGGATATATCAGCAGTTTTTACATTTTTATTTGTAACAGATATAGCAAGGATTATTTTCTAGATTTAAAGATGTTCCTTGACATAATTCAGGAGATTATGTTTTGTTTTATTAAAAGTGTTAAAAAAAGAGCATAAATGGCTGGTGCCAAAAAATGTGAATTTTATGAACGAAGCAGAGAGAAGGAGCCGATTGACAAGATTTTTTTTTATCTACGTTATTTTAAATTTTTCTGCGCCTGATCAATAAAATTTGGGATTTTTACCTTGCCGATCGACGAAATTTGAGATTTTTAAAAAGCGATTGATAAAATTCGTGATTTTTACAAAGTTGGTTGATGAAATTTGCTATTTTCCTTCGTATGATCAGCGAAATTCATGATTTTTCTGTGCATAATCAACGAGATTTATAATTTTTCCGCACCTGATTGACAAAATTTCCAACTTCAATGCGCCTGGTCAAAGAAATTCACGTTTTTCTGAAGCCAATCTATGAAATTTTCGTTTTTACAAAGCCAATCAATAAAATTCGGGATTTTTACAAAGTCGATTGATAAAATTCGCTATTTTCTTTCCCACAATCAACGAAATTCACGATATTTCAACGCTTGATAGATGAAATTCACGATTTTTCCACGTCTGATCTACAAAATTTGCAATTCTTACAAACACGATAGACAAAATTCACGATGTTCATGAAGCTGATCGACAGAATTCACGATTTTTACAAAGTCAGCATACACAGTTTGTGATTTTTGCAAAGCTGATAAACGAAATTCACAATTTTCCTTTGCATGATCGATGAAATTGGCGATTCATCCAAACCTGATTGACGAAATACACGATTTTATTGCGACTGAATAACAAAATTCGCAATTTTTCTGCGCCTGATCGACGAAATTTGTGATTTTTCCAGACCTAATCGACGAAATTCGTGATTTTCCGATTAAGTTCGGCAAAATTCACGGTTTTTTCGAAGCTAATCGACAAAAAACGTGAATTTTACGAAGCCAATCAATCAAATTTGCGATTTTTACAAAGCCTATCTGCGAAATTCGTGATCTTTGCAAAGCCAATCGACGAAAATCATAAAATTACTCCGCATGATCCATGAAATTCTCGATTTTATTCAAGTCAGATAGATGTAGTTAGCAATTTTTCTGCGTGTGACCAACAAAATTTGCAATATTCCCATCTCCGACCAAAGAAATTTGCTATTTTTCGAAATGCGATCATATTACTAGCAATTGTTCGGTCTTCGATCGACGAAATGCACACTTTTTTTGCTGTAAATTGACAATATACACATTTTTCTTCGACCGAGTATTAATATTCGTGATTTTTGTATTAACATTGACGAAATCTGCATTTTTTATGCAGCAAGATAAAACTCGTGATTTTTTTTTTCTCTTGATAAACTGACAAAAACACGATTTTTCCACAGCTGATCAACGAAATTTGCAATATTTTCACTCGTCATCACTTAATTTGCAATTTTCCAGTGTCTTATCATCGAAATTTGCATTTTTTGTGCCTTATTGACGAAATTCGCTTTTTTTTTTCATGCGATAAACCGAGAAAATATGCTATTTTTGAATATGCTATTCTGAAGAGATATATTTGATGTAATGTAAGTGAAAAATAAAATTTTTTATTATTTTTTGCATAATTACTGTTTATTTTTTTTATGATTTAATTTGATATTTTGAACAAGCAGACTCTGATTTCGGCATTTTTGTTAGACATATTGAAGTGAAATCAAACCAATTGTATATAATTTTGAATCCATAAGAGTAGGGATGTACAACCTGTGGCCTGCGAATTTCGTCAATTTACAACTGGAAAAAAATTCGTTTTTTGTATATAGATCACAGGAAAAATCATCAATTTCATCAATTTATCATGAGAAAATATAAAATCTTCTCGGTCACTTAAGAATCGCATATTTCGTTGATCAGGCACAAGAAAATTGCAAATTTTGTCGATCAGGTTTGTTGGTTGATCAAGTGTGGAAAGATAATTAATTTTTTCAATCAGCTTTGTAAAAATTATGAATTTTATCAGTTAGTTCCTATAAAACGCAAATTTGGTCAATCAGACATGTAAATTTTTCAAATTTCATTGTATATTAAATATTTGAAATTGCATGAAATATAAATTGTATATAATTTCTGGATTTACTTATTTATTTCTATTTTGCTTATTTTCAGATTAAATATCAAGCCTAATTTTTCAATAACAGTGTCTTCTGTATAACGGGAATTTCACAAGCTGTTGGATTACAGTTATGTTCTCTTGATGTTGTAATGGATGTAATAATTTTTTCTTGGTTTAGAATTTTTAACATGATGTACTCAAAACAAAAATTTTTAATTGAATTGAGAAGTAAAGAACATTAATTTGTATGAAAAGATATTGTAAATAAAATAAATTATTACTGTCATAATTATAATTTTGAATTATAATTCAGTTTGTCATGTGTCGAAAATTATTATATTTAAATTAAAAAATTATTATATTTAAATTAAAAAATTATTATATTTAAATTTCATTTGAAAATAGAATTCATTCTATTCATTTGACATACATTTATTTTCATCATGTAATTGGAAGCTGATTTATTACTAAATAAAAATTATTTTAAGAATAAGTCAGAAACTAGTGACTATGGATTTAATAAATAATGACTTTCTGCAAACAAATATTTTGTAAGATGTGGAGGAAAGGAGAGGATATAATTAATTTTTATTTTATTTCTTATTTGTGTGTTATGATTTCTTTTTAAAATATTAAGTTAGCTACATGTTTTTAAAATGAAAAAAAAAAAAACTGTAGAATAAATTTTAATTACAACACTTATATCTAGGCTATTGCATCAAAATCTCTTCAGTTAAAAACATTAATAATTAATGGAAATATGTTTTATATTCACATATCACTGGAGTTAATGTGAAAAAATGCAAAAACGATATTTATATTCTTATTAAAGTTATGAAAGTTCTTATTAATTTAATCCAATTTTTTAATAGAGTTTAATAGAATTTTCTTCACACGAAATATAATGTACATTGAGTAAAGTTATGGTAGTGCAGAATTCAAATATTTTATACAATTTATAATAAATGATAAAATATTATATAAATTAATATAACCAAAAAAAAAAAAACACATTTTCATGATGACTTAATTTTTTATCCATTAAACTAGTTCAATAAATTTAAAACTTTTTTATAAATTTTGTAATCTGCAAGATTTTAAAACTTAAAATGATTGCCTATATTGCCATATAATAAATGGAGTGTGTGTGTGGGGGGGGGGGGGAGTACTACAAGGGGTGGTCAAATGAAAAAGAATGAAATGTCTTAACAACTAAAGTAATTGAAATTTGAACATGCCACTATGAGATAATGTAGTGAGACATTGAGAGACGCGATTATAGTGTCCAGCAAAAGGAGGAGAGAAGCAGGCAGTTGTGCATTCCATCCAATTGATGTGGCAGTGAGTGTGAAAGCATCATGGCTTTCCCCTTGCAAAATTTAATGACTGAGAAGCAGTGAATTATCTGAGAAAATTTTAGTGCAAAGAGGAATTTGATAACACTTTGCTGCTCTTCAATCGTCTAAATTTGTATTTGGAAAGGTCCTCACGCACACTGCCCTCACACACACTGCCATGTTTGTTGGCCAAAACATTCAAATGCCAAGGAAAAAAGGAAGAAAAATGCTGTAATTTGTGAAATTTTTGCTAATAACTGTAAAAGTAACTCTCACAGTTTTAAAATAAATCATGGATCCTGAAGCTAGATATTCAAACTCCTACCGGTTTGGTTGTTACAACGTTTTGCACCTTTATATTTGAACACCCCTAGTATTTCACATTTAAAGGGCTTCTTCACTTAGGCAGAAAAACCTGCTCACTAATGTTTATCAAGTAGCCTTTTTTTTTTTAATATTTCATTTAAATATCAATATTTAAGATTTATTTTTCCATTGGATAACAGAGGTCAATTCTTATAAAGGTTTTTTTATTTCTAGGAATACCTTTTATGATGATGCTTTTAATTTCAAGTCTAGTACTGAAAGTGAAAGCAAAATAAATAAATAAATAAAAATAAAAGACAGCTTTTGTACAGATCGATTTCAACTATGCAATAAAAAAATACTGAAATTAAATAAGATATCTTTACAAGTTTAAGATTAACTTCAGCATGCTTTCGCCTAAGTGAAGTAGCCTCTTAAGATGATTGCAAATGCGTATTTCAAAATTTGCCAATTTTTTGATCAATCTGATTACAGATAATGCCCGAGTTGAATTACTGAAGCAGGATTTGCTGAAAAACAAAATTACTTTATTATGCATAAACAAAACAAATCACACAATTTATTTTAACTTGTAGCTGTTTAGCTATTAATTACAAAGAGATTCTAATATGACTTGTATTTTACCCTTTATGCTGAATATAAAAAAATAAAATCTTTAAAGGATATTCAAAAAATATTTTTCCACACAACAGATTTCTGACATATTTTCAAACAAAAATAAATTTAAGAATGAAGCAGAAAATAAGAAGTTCAAAGTCTTCTTTGAAAAAATACATTTATTAGAAATTTTCTTGATTTAACTAGTAAACTCATATTAGGAGAGTCGAAATGCTTCATTCTTAAAACAAGCTTGTCATCAAAATGACTGTTTCTAAAACTTGCACTTTTTAAAAATAATAATAAAGCTCCCCAAAACTAACATAATATTTTATAATACATTGATTAATACTCAAGTGATGAGAGCATCAAAATTGTATATGATAAAATTTGTGCAAACATTCAAAATAAATGCAAAAAATATGTATTGTGACAAAAAAATTTAAATAATGCACAAATGTGAATAGTTGAAAAACTTTCAGAAATATGGCTACGTAGGAGAATGAAACAGAAACTTGTGCATTCTGTGAGAATGCTATTCCTACATATGAGTGGGGTAACAGGTTATTGTGTTAATTCAGATTAATTTTTCCATTTGACTACAGTAAATAATATTTACTCTTTTTTCTTATTATTGCTGAAGTGTATTTTTATTAACTAATTGGCTTATGATGATTGAACCCAAAGAAAGTGCACAATGCAAGATTTTTGTGAAGAATCTTCTTATGTTTGATAATAAATTCTCTTGTTTTTTGTCTAAAATTATATATTTAATTCAAATTCCCTTTACATGTAAAGATATATCCTGAACACACCCTTTCCTCAGATTCTGGATGTATACTAGCAGAGTTTTGTCACATTTTCAGCCTCAACTATTTTGATATAAAGTTATGAAATTGCCACATGTAGATGTACATATTTAATGTTAACAGACAGGTTATTTTTTCTGTCTTTTTTATTTTATGGGTGTTTTCTAACACATTGTTGAAAAGATGAAATCTGTTAAATAGGAAACCTTGCCTATGGGTGCTATATTTGCATTTACATTATTTTATGAAAAGATTTTCACTGTTCATCTTTATAAAATACGTGAAATATACTTAACGGAATAACGCTTAACATAAAAAATCTGTTAACATGAAATGATGCAATAGTCCGGACAATATACTGTGCAATTTAATGCATTGTTATTCTTTAAATATGAAACAAAAATCGTTTAACACACACATACACACAAAAAAAATCACTTTTGATGCAATACACATTTTGTGTTTAACATGGAATTTAGTGAAGCCTCGGACAATTGAAAATTGTTTTTGCCATGTGCAATTCTCCAAGTTGTAAATTCTATGGCACCTCAAGAATCAACTGATATTGCGACTAAGCCGACATTTAATGAAATGTTTGGGGAAGTCTCAACATTATTAGACTGTCTTACAAAATCATTAAATGAATATTTTGCAGTCGATGATGTGTCTATAGAACCAATTTTGGCAGACAAGGAGATTTTGAACAATTCGTGGACAGTATGGCATTGAAAAAGACACTTCAAAAAAGGATACCTGATTTTTTCTTCCTTAAAATCAATATTTTTTTTTTTTTTTTTTTTTTTTTTTTTTTTTTTTGTACTAATGGGTGCAAACTACTAGTAGTTTAACAGGAAATCAAGATAAAATTTGACGACATCAAAAATATTGGTGGATTTTGTTCTTTTTTTACAAATCTTTTAATAAATTCTTTTAATGCGAAAAATATCTTTGGTCTGATAAGTTTCGTGTTAAACATATTTCATTATAAATAATTATACAGGTAATAATAATGTCAAATTGTAATATGATATCAACTTTATTATTTTTTATATTATAGTGCTTTAATTGTGAAAAAACATTTTGAGAATGTTTTTTTTAAAGAAATAATGACCAAAATAATAGTACCATTACTTGTCACCAGAATTAAATATATCCAATAGGCATGCCTTCATGTTTGCTATACTCAATGTATTAATGATTACAAAATTATTAAGAAATACAACCTTAAAAGGAAATCAGTGCTATAGGTATAACTTACAGATAGTACTACAATTAATGGTAACAAAATACACATAAAAATAAAAAACTAATGCAGTTAAAAAAAAAAAAAAAAAAAAAAAAAAAAAATGTATACTACATGTTATAAGAAATCAGAAAAAAAAAATGTAAATTTATGTGACCCATGCATTAAATATTAACATACTAATTCTGTGTTGGATTCTACTTTGGAAAAAAAGAAAGAAAAGAAAAGAAAGAGATAAATATATAATTTCATAATATTTCAATATTTTGACTTCAAATATTTGAAACTGATCTCTAAATTTATTGGATATAAACACTTAAAAATCAATGGTAAGATTCTTCTTTTTTATATTTTTCAGAATAATAAAAATGTATTTGCTGTCAGAGTAGCAAAAAATAAATTACAATTAATATCCAATAAATAATAAAATGAGCAAAAAAACTAATGCATACTTTCTAAACTCTCTGAACTATGAACAAAATAACTTGATATGACCTTGAAATACGATCTGTAAAAGGAATTCTGTTACGAAAATTAGACTTCATCCTATTCTTCCTTGTAATATATGCATTTTCTTAATTTGAGTAAGAAGCATAGTGATAGCAGCTTAATCTATATTATAATGAAAGCTTTCTTACGTGTCTTAATTAAATATAATTGTTCTTTTACTATAATGAAGTTGTATAGTGAGTGTTGAATTTAAGTACACTTTTTTGAAAGGTGGGGGTGATTGCATTGTTATAGCAAGAATAGTTACTAACTTCAAATGTAAAAGATATAATTAAACATTATTGTATAAACTTTATAAGCATAAACTCGCCAATTCTTCAGTGTGTGTCCATTGGGCAAAACCCTTAAATTCATTTTTTGTATGATGTGTAATGAAGCTGTAACTTGAAAAATCCCCATATTTGCTACACATAATTTTCTTTAAAAATATTTGCAAGAGAAAAGTTAATATAAACAACGATTTTGAATTACATATTTTCAGTTCTGTGTTGATAATATTGTTTCCAACTAATTTTGATTAATTGCAATGCGTTAAAATGATATTTTGATCTTTATCTACTGATATTCTCTAAATCTGGTTAAATATTTAAACATCCGCTGATTAGTCATATCAATTTAGCTTCATTAAAGGTTTCAGGTCATAGTTTTTAAAATATAAGTTTGTTTATAACAAATATTCTTGCTATTCTGTATTTAGGGGGGGGGGGAGAAGAAATGAAAATGTGTGATTTTTAAGTGTGTGTGTGTGGGGGGGGGAGGGGGGTCAATAATATTGCTTTCTGAAATACATTAATAAAAAGTTTCTAATCAATGATAACCAAAGCTGAAACTAAAAAGTATATTTGTAGACATTTTTAAACCTGATATTTTAACTAGAATATATTATAACAATATTTCATTATGTTAAATGTTTTTGTGAAATAATTATTAATCTTATGAAAATTTTCAGTTTTTTTGAGACAAGTTTATAGAATTTCGAAATAAATTTCATATTTTTTGTAGCAATTTAATACTTTAAAATATTTGCTTGGTGTGAATTAAAATCACTTAAATTTTTTTAATGCATACAAGCTAATAAAAGGGGAAAAACTGTAGATAATTTTATATTATATTGGGTTTTTAATATCTGTACATTTAAAAATTTTATAATATTTTTTCAACTAATTCAGCCATATAATCTTAAATAATTTTTATTGAACATATTTTTAGCACATTGATTTAATTACAAACATTTATACTTCGAAAAATGTATATGAATCAAATTTTTTACTAATTATGCACTTTTTTTTGTCATATCAAATTTATGCTCACTAAAAATTTCCTTGAGATTCTATGGCTGATTTATGTGAAGAAAATATTGTAAAATTTAAATGTATAGTTCTTAAAAATCCAATAAATTACTTAAAAAAATCTGTTTCTTTTTGCCTTTTTATTATCTTGTATATATGAAGAATCTTAAAGTGAATTTAATTCATACTAAGCAAATATTTCAAAGTAAAAGAAATCTAAAATTCAATTTATTTCGAAATTCTATAAATGAATGTGTCTCAAAAAACTGAAATTTTTCATAAGATTAATAATTATTCCATAAAAACATTTAACATAATGAAAGAAAACGAAACGATGGCAACGGCAAAAATCGTATAGAACACTGGTGGGTGGTTTCCCTGCAGCGCAATCTGTTTCGCCTACCAGCCGCTGTGGCGCTGAAGTGCGCTAAGAAATTTAACACGTAGTGACTGAGCTTAAGTATTCAATAGCTTTGGATACAGTGAAACAATTATATTGAATTCAACACAAAATTAATTTTGTCCATGCATAACTCGGTCATCCCCGCTACTGAATATATAATATTATACAATGTTATGCGCACAACCATTTGAGTACAGAAATTTTTATTGAAAGTAAAAAATCACTCCAGCAATCGTCCCATTCCCCATAAAAAGCGAAGGTAATGGAGTAAAAAAATTAATAAACTTCAGCATAGAAAAATTATAAAAACATTAAGGGCATCAATTTCTCTTCAAGCACTTAAAAGCTTAATTTCCATCACAGTATGGAAGAAAGTTGAGAAATTATTTTCCGCTGGGTATGTATTAAAATCAAATTTATTTCGACGCAGATTTGTTATCAATCAACAAAATTCCAACTGTTAAACGCACGAATTTTCAATCTCTCTGAATCGGGAACCACCCGTTGCTTTCTCTTGCTGTTTCGGCAAAAATTGTTATTTCTCTGTACTTTTCAAACAGTTCACCCGGTCTGCTGCATCCGTTGGTGACAAATATAACGTTAAAATTGTGTTTTGAATTATTACGCTTTTGGAACAACAATTGTGATTTTCGAAATTTAAAATGAATAATGCGATATTTTACTCCTTATCAAAATTTTTATCAGCTACGAGTGTGGAATTTTCTGCAGTGTCAACATTTATTTAAACTGTTATTTGTAAGGATCAAACGAAACAGATTTTTAAGGCCTAAACTAAAATTGAAACCGAATTTCAATAATCTACCTATATTCAGAAGAAAACGAAAATTTTCAAGACAATATTTAAAAAAATAATATATACATAACTTAAATATACGTAATTATTACTTAATTATAATTATTTATAAAAAAATGCATATTTATTACTTAATTATTATTGTTTATGTATTGTTATACATTATTTATTACTTTATTATTCGTGTGGCCCAAGCTGGATCTCCTTATCTTAAACACAAAACTTTTTATTTTCATATAGCACAAAACGTACACAGAAATATTTTCTAATTGTGTGAATTTCTTTTAATTAAAAAAGCCTATTCATTTGATTAGTTTTAGGAATACACACCTCAATTTATTTTTTATAACGATTTTTGTAAATGATTTTCTGTTATTCTAGAGATTTTTCAAAGTGTATTCAAAACACTTCTGCGGTTTCAAAATAAAAATTTCTTATTACTGTTATGTCTGCAGCTAAACAGCAGGTGAAAAAGTTTAATCATGTATGCATTGCTTGCTTTATAGTTGGCATTCACATTTAGAGTCAGTGATGTCTGTAAATTATGTCTGAGATTGCAATAATAAATAATTAAGTTCATAGCAATAAACAGTTATTTGAGCCGATAGAGCAAATAAACAATGTTGAAAATATCCAAAAGAAGAAACGAGATTTTTTTTAATACAGATAATATTTGTGGAATTCAATTTGCCGAATTTTCGGCAATATTTCTACTAAAAAGGAAATTCCAGCGATTTTGGGTCGAAAATAAAAATGGAACTGATTTTTTGGTCGATCTCTAGTTATTAGTTAAATGCATTTAAAGTTGATTATACATATACAGTAAGATGAGCAAATGATCTCAGAAATTAAATAGAAATCATAAAAATTTACAGATACATAGAATTTCATGGAAAGGTCAGAGAACAGCACAACCACTTTTTTGGTTTTCTGAACAATAATGTATTTTACAAATTTCTTTTTTGTATTTTTGCGATAATTCTAAAGATAAATATTTCTTGTAAATATTGAATAAATATGCAAAAATTTTTGTTTGGAAATTATCAGTAAACTAAAAACTGACCAGTATGATTTCTAGTAAGGTCAATATTTATTTTATTAGTTGATGGATTTCATATAACTTTAAATTAAATATTCATATCAATTAAATGTCATCCATAAGATTTTTTGTGTTTCTAACGTAACATTGTGAATTAAGAAAATGTTGAAATCCCATTTTGTTTTTCCATTTATATATTTTTTTTCATTGCCAATACATAAAGTAAATATATATATATATATACTATTTATAAAATTAATAATTTTATATTCTTACATCCTATATTGAAATAAAATAAGTAATTTTCATTTGTATATGATGTTACAGAATCAAAATTATAAATAAACAAATTTATAGCGAATTAGATTCGCTGACAATCAATCAAATTCAAAACGTTAAATTTACGAACTTTCAAACTTTGAGAATGGTAAGTAACCCGTCGCTACTACTTGCTGTTTTAGGAAAAAAATATATCCCCCTGTGATTGCCAGATAGTTTATCACTGTCCCCTGCGTCGTTTCATGGTGACAAATGTGCCGTCAAAAGCGTGCTCTGAATGATTATGGATTTGGCACTGTTAACGCTGTCCAAGAAAAGTTTCCAAATTTAAATGTATATTTTGGGATTATTTTTCGTATCATATTATTTATCAGCAAGTCATGAGAATCTTTAGTAAGGTCAATATTTATTTTATTAGATGAGGGATTTCATATGATTTTGAAGTAAATATTTATATCAATTAAACTTAAAAATCTCTAAAATGGAAAATTTTCAAACAACAAAATTTAATATAGTAGCTTAAACATTATAACATGAATTCTTTCACGAGTATCAAATTATCATAGAGGACTCAAAAAATCACATTAAAAATTCATAGAAATTGAAAAATCATGCAAGACATAATTTACTATATTACGCTAAAAAAGTATATATATATATATATATATATATATATATATATATATTCTACATATATATACATATATATGTAGAATATATATATATATATATATACTACATATATATATATATATATATTCTACATATATATATATTCTACATATATATATATATATATGTAGAATGCAGATAGTCTAGAACTAGTAAATAGATATTTTTTAATATAATTTTTAGTCTCACTCAATGTAAGGCATACGAACCAGAACAACAACAAAAAATAAATAAATAAAATAAAATAAATAAATAAATAAATAAATAAATATATAATACATACATATATATATATATATATATATATATAAACTACTGATTCAGTCTTTTAAAATATTTTACTCAATGTGTAATCTTAATTTAATTAATATTTAATGATAAACAATTATAAAAGATGAAAATGGTTATAATGAATATACATTAAATGATAAAAAGAAAAAAATATTTTTTTTAATATATTCTGTTGCATTTATATTTTTTAACTTATACAGTTTAAAATATTTAACTGTTGCAGACAGTAGTACTTCTGTACTTCAGCAATACTTCATAGGCAGTAACGTTAGAGGAATAATTAACATAAATAATAGTAATAAAAAGAAAGTTTCACGCATTAAAAAGACAATTTTTCGTGTATTATACAGAAGTAAAATACAACTGAATTATACGAAAAATAGAAATAAATTAGATTTTTTCATTTATTTATTTATTTTAATGTGAGATCTGAAAATTAAAATGTTTGAAATGGTTTTTTTTTGTTTGTTTATTAATTAACTGTTTAATTTTTCAATCCATAATTTCAAAATTTCAAGTTTATTTCATCCTTTAACTATCCCAAATAAAATTATAGTTTAAGGATTTTCCTGTTAGTGTTGTTTAAAGTTTATTTATTTATTTATTTATTTATTTTTATTTATTTATTTATTTATTTATTTATTTTTATTTATTTATTTATTTATTTATTTATTTATTTTGCATAACTGCTTTACATATCAAGCTTCTAAAACAAATTCGCCTGTTTTGTTCAGAAAAACTGAATGACTATTTTCGGCCTATTTTGATTGCAAACAGAAAAATATCCTTTTTTGACAAGTTTTCGCATCTTAAATTTAACACCTCATTATAAAGTAGAAATGTAAAACAGAAAAAGTGATTTAATTTATTTTCTTTAGTTTCTCTGAAGTGCATATCGGTCAACTAGAGCTTGTTTAATAGCGTAAAAAATTAGCACTAACGTAATAGCTAAATACGATAATCTCTCAAACAAATAAAAACTAATAAAATGTATTAAAAATCACAAGAAAATATAAATAGTTCATGCTCATTTATTGTTCCTTAATATATATATATTACTAGATCTTTTTCCAGTACGAAAAAAGGCTCTTGACAAAATTTCGGTAAATTAACACCTAGAAGAATTAAGTTTATTGTTCTGAACAAAAAGGATTTAAAAAAATTACAAAGATAAATTATTTCAATATTCAGTGTTTTCTTTTAATTATTTTTCTGAATCAATGTATAACACAAATTATATTATTTATCACCACCATTTTGCTCAGGCTAACAGCATATAGCAGATAACTTTCAGCAAAACATGGAACACTTTCTTTTATTTCTTTTGAACATGCATATAAAGCAAGAAATAAAAATCGAATTCTTCTTCTTTAACACGTATCTCCTATACTTCTTCTTTATTCTAAAGAAAAATTGTCCCATTCATCAGACTTTTGTCTTGGAAAATAGATGCAAGAATACAACTCAGCACGCTCAGCACGTATCACCAAACAACAACAATAGATACGTCTAACGCCAAACAAAATGCCTGCAATTACCATGCTGTCATTCGGTTCTACATAAATTTAGTCTCTCTAAAAAAGAATAGCAGCCTGGGGATCTCATTTTTTAAACTCCGAAGCGATTGCATAATTACTTCGATATTTATAGCTCATGTTCCTTTTGTAGAGGAAAAGTTAAAGTTTTATTTTTTTCCTCTTTTCTAGCTTGTCGAAACGTATTATTTCAATGACTCCTAAGGGAAATAGAGAAGTGGATACAGCTATGTTTTCAACTTGTTAGACAAAATGCATAAAAGTGGGTAGTCAAAAATATTGCTCACTGGTGGGCCCTGTTGAAAGTGTGAATTACAGAAAGAGTTTATGCAGAGAAATGTGCACAAGTGCAAAGTGGTTTTTTTTTTTTCTAATCTTGAATACGAAACAAAAACAAACAAAATTATAAGTGTTTTATGTATATTTAGCCTTGGGAGAATTGAATAATCGTAGAATTTTAAGATTGCAGCTTACTCAGTATGTTTGAATTTCACATCGTACAAGTGAATAACAAATATTTTGATTCTGAAATATTTTAAAAATAAATGTGAGTGAGAAAATATTGGATCTATGTTTTAAAGGAATGTTTTCACTAGAAGTTACGTATGACTATTAAAATTATTTTACGAAGCTTTCAAAACTCTTCCTTAGGCATACTTGATAATATTTTTCACTAAAATAACAACTATAACTAAATTTTTATTTGTCAAGTTACTGAAATTAATCGCATTACTATCGAATTTGATCTTTTATAACAGATTTTTTTTTAATATGTGCTCAAACTTAATTAAAGTAGTACACATATTTCATATAATATATGCAAACGATTGACGTAACGTTTGAACATAAAGTAGGATTACTAAAATTTAAATTTTATTATTTATAAAGAATATTAATTCGTAATACAGCATTATTTTTTATAGTTTCGTTTTGTTTAAAATCATGAATCAAAAAGAAAATGAAGCATTCGTGAAAAATTTGTTGTTGACACTGGATGAAAGAGATAAAGAAATAACAATTAATTACATGTAAAATGGACATAAGAAATGCAGTATTAGGGTGGCGAGTGATAAAAAAGAGCACAGTCAAAAAAAGAGTTAACTACCAGTATTTTCTTATAGAAAATACTTCAAATAATATAATAGGATTAAACAAGACGAATCTCTCTTTAACAAAATTTTGGTATCTAACACATTTTTGGTTGTGTTTTTCCCTGACTAAGAGATCTGTACGGGCCAGAATTTCTAGGCCTGGGCCCGATGTAAAACTCAAGAGTTCGGCAAGAGCCCAGTCTGGTTCGTACAGAAATCAGTGAAAATAGGCTTGGCCTAACAAAACTTTTTCTATTTTGAAAAAATTCAGATATTTATCCTATAATTAGGATTACTTTAAAGAATACTGCATACATATTTATGGGATGATTTTACAGTGTATCTCACAGAAAATACACAATAGTAACATTAATGATTACTTAGACTCTTAAACTTTTAACCTTCAAATAAAAAATTATTTAAAAAATTAATATGGTTTAAAATAAAGAAAAAAAGTAAAAAATATTAGACTTTTGAAGCTGTATAATAAAATGTAGATTTGTGAAAATATTTCTATATCATTTTATTAAAGATTGTCTCAAATACAAAGGAGCTGCATTTCTGAATTCATTTCTTTCGGAAACGCATAAGAGTAGCAGGTGTTTTTATTCAGAAACTATGTAATCGAACGATCTTATCCGTTTTTTGATGCAAGAAATTTAAGAAAAGGCTGTCAAAGTTAGCGTTTTGAATCACATATCTGGAAGCGACAACATGGGAAGGAAGAAAAATCTGCAACCACTTGAAAACAATTTCTTATATATCAACAAGTATATACAAGTATCTTATTTACAAAAAATGGTAAACGCATTCGATTCCAAGTCCTTTCAATAGTCAGGCTTGTCAATTTTATACGTTTAAGTTGAAAATTAGTCGGAAAATGTGTCAAACTGTCACGTTGTTCAGAAGGGAATTTAAGAATCACTAAGAAGTATATTTCCAAAAATTACATTACCATAAGTTCTTTATCACTATAAATGCTTTTATAAATCATGTTTCCTGCCCTAAACATCTTGACAACAATTAAATCTAGTTCGGGCCTGGCTCGACTGCATGTAGAAGAACAGTGTAAGCCTGATCTCGTCCTGGTACAAGTCTGCTAAAATAATAATAATAAGTTTGAGTTAGACAAGTAAATGTCTGTCACAACTGTCTGCGTTGGCATGATTAACCGAAACTCAAGCTATAAAATTAGATTTCAATAGATCTAAAACTGTCCTTCGTACAAATAATTAGCAAGAATCTATCATAAGAGAACTTCTAGAAATAATATCTAATAACGAAATAGTCTAATGACATAATGATAAAATTATCATAGGATATCCACAATGTCTGGAAGGAATTATTTCATAGAAGATAAAACATGTGATTGTTTTTGAAATTTTGAATAACTTTTTCATTTTATCATGCATTTCATACCACCCTTGAAGTAGAATTGTCTTTCCCTGGCGAAGCTAGAAAAAGCAAAGATACCTCTTGTTCTCACTGTTGAAGACCCATTAAGTTTCGGTTCAAAATGTGTTGATTTTAAAGGATCTCAATTTATTTTTAAAAGCTTTTATAACATGTTTTACACACTTTTATGTAATGCTAATATATTTATTTGCATTTTTGATGCATTTTAATACTCAATAAAACTGAATTTTGTACTCTTTTTTTTTATAGATAAATATTAAATGTATATAAAAATTCTTCACGAGAAAAAAAATACTTTTAACTTTTATTATGCAACTATGGGAAATTTTACTTACGCGACAAGGTAACTAATTCTTAAATAATAATTTTTTTTTCTAAAATGCACAGTAGGAACTTTAAAAAGCTCACCATTTTACTTTAAAAGCGACAAAAATATTAATATAAATGTTGCATATTAAAATGATAAATTTATTTAATTTTTTTAAAAATTAAATTGCATTTATATTATTACTTTTACGGTCCTATAAGTAAAATAAGAAGTTTTGTAAAGTCCATATGGTGAATTTTATGTTTAAATCAAGCTGGATTATTGCACTTCGTCTTACGATTTTGTTTGAATATTTCTTATTTTAACTTTCAAATACATCAATACTAAACGATTGACGAAAAATGATTTACAGTATAACATAAAGTACTGTGATAAGCAAAATGAAATCTAAATATGAATAAATCTAAATATTAAATCTAAATATTTTACATGAAATCTAAATATCACGCATATCTGCATTTACACATGTACAGAAATACGATATTTCTGTACACATACTCACATAAAATCTAATGATGAATTCAGGGGTTGCCCGGGAGTGGACTTTCCTCCCGGGAGCAATGAGATTTCACCCCCCATAGAATTGTGATTTTGTCTTTTTAATGGTTAGAAAGTGCATCACTTCCCCGGAATTCTATAATACCCCACAAGATCCGCAGAAATCCCTCCCGGAGAAAAGTGCCTAAATTCAACATTGATGAAATCTATGTCTGCACGCGTACATCCCCACGTATACAATCATATCTAGATCAGCATTTACACGTTTAAATTTATCGATCTACACCTATCTCAATGTAATCCCAGAAAAAAAAAATATTTTTTATAAATATGCAGTTACATTCAGGAATTTTAAATAATAGTAAATTATCACCTATAATATTTCTTAATAATGCTTTTCAACAATTGAAAATATATTAAATTGTTCTTAAAAAGAAAAAGAAAACTTACATGCGAAATACATACTCAATTCGTATACTAAGATTAAAAGTTAGAATATCATATTAAAAATTTTATGGGTTAATCATACTTCCTACCAACAAAAGGTGATTTATTTCTTTTAATGCACAGAATAATAGAACACTAACACAGTACATATAATAATATATAATAATAAAATAAATCCTCAAAATCATGCCAGTTAATATTCTGCATGTATACAGAAATATCCCATTCTTTTTTCACTATAATTGTGTTTCCATTATATTTACATCCGTTCCATACTCTTGTGTAATAAACTGTCATTATGGTGCATTTTGCGTGATACTATAAGAAAAATAACTATATTTTGTAGAGACACGTGTTGAATATTGATACATATCCGTAAGTAGCAGAAAAGGAAATGTAATTCATCTTTAAATTCAGTATTGTAACTGAATGTGAGACACTAGTTCGATTACTTTTTCCTGTTTATTAGCATTTTTATACAAAATACGTATGGTCCTCACTTTTGAAGACCAATAGTTTTCAAAAGTAACCTCCGTCTTCTATAACGCAAACTTTTTACAATTTCTACATAATTTACAAACTTAATTAAAAAGGAAATAGTGGTGCCCAAATGTAACGACCATATATATTACAAAATTTAAAATCTTATAAACGTTATCAATTACTTCAGGTGTAAATGAAAAGTAAATTGTATTTTTCTACTAAAAGCGACATACTGAATATAGATCTCAAACTGAATTGCAAGAAAAGAAATCAATCTTCCATATTTATTAGTATTAGAATTACTACCATTTATCATTTGGATTCTTTAGTGGTGAATCAAGAGGTGACTGCACCAGTTATTCAACGACTCCAACATTTGATCAGTTACTATGAAAACCTGACTATTAAAGTTTTTCATTTACGATTTTTTATACTCGCTTGATACTAGTTCTTAGTTGTCGAGAATAAACTATCAGCGAAACTTGCATTTTGACAATTAGAACAAAACTTTGATTGAAGGCTATAGCATAGACGAATGTTTTATACTAAGTTTAAAGCTGAATAAGAGAGGAGAAATAAAAAGAGTATATTCTACAATTCAAGCACCAACTTATCTAAGCAAAAAAAAATTATAAGTAAATTAAAAAAAAAAAAAGTTTTAAAGTGAAGCTTTTATTATAATGGGGAAAAAAGGGGAGAATAACGAAAGTCAATTAATTAAAATAAATATATTTTTTAAAGAAATAAATTACATGGAGATTTACCACTATTTTTTTTTTCAGAAATTGAATATATAATATTAATTCAGCTGCCTTGCGAGGACCAATTGATCAGCATCTTCATGGAGATCGATTCCCTATAAAGCATCCGATTCATCCATTCGAGCTCTGAGTGGAACTGAAATATAGCAAATTTAACAATACTGCCACAGTTAAATTGAAGTATTTCTATTTATTACTGAAGAAATCATTGTTGTTTACGTGACAACATATCTGATTACATTTACGTACACTACGCATACTGAACAAAAAGTTTAAGAAACCCGAAGGTTGCCATAGAAAATTTTCAAATGCTTTTTTTAACATAATATCGTATTACCACTGATAATACCTCTTACAGCATAAAATTAGATGGATTACATCTTAGAAAATATTTTAAAGTAGGGTTGCAAGATTTGAACCAAACGAACATACGTAAAAGGTGAGTCAAATAAAGGCTAAAAACAGAAATAGCTATTCGAAGTCTGAACATTGGGTCTTTTTCCAATTTATGGTTTAAAAAATTGTTTAAAAGACCGTCTTCTCATATTAAAAATTTACCAACCTCTACAACTTTTAACACGAACATTTAAGTTTAAGAGCATGTCTCACTTTTCGATAGATTCAACAAATCATTCTGCCAAATATGTTAGAAATCGTGTAGAATAAATGTTTAAATTCCTAAAACTAAATTGATTTTTAGCAGTTGCAAAACAAATTACAAGACGAGTAGATTTTACATCAGAACTGAAAACTACTCAGTAGAATGAACTGTAATTTGGAATTCACAAATTTCAAGCTTTTGGGAATAGATTTCTGTTAAATTTTTATATGTTACAATTCATACATTTTTAGAAAATCAATTTCACAACATAGTGTATTTTAATAATTAATTTTGGAAAAAAACCCATAAATTATAACCTATTTTTATATAAAAATGTATGTAAAAAAAGAGAGAAATCGCTTAGTTTTTAAGTTCTGATTTAAAATTATTCGTATTGTAAGCAGTCTTGTAACATTAAAAGGAACTTAACGTTTGTAACTCCCAACTTTAAACGATAATCATAATCTATTAAGCCAAAGAACTTACCGTTTGTTTTTCTAAAGTAAAATATTCAAACAAATTAAACTATGGTAATTGGATGTTAGTATTGAAAATTTAAGAGTTTGGTACAATTAAGAGAATCCCCTAAGTTTTTTTGCATAATCTGAAAGACGGCATAATTTCTAGTCGAATGACCATTTTCGTTGGTTTCTAGGACATTTTGGTAATTAAAACTTATGAGACCTTCTCTTTTTAGAGGACAGTATTACGAAACTATTTATTTTAACGTAGTTTTATGAGGAGTAGAACAGGAGAGAAGGTGATTGAAAATCGAAATATTCTTCATTCACCAGCGGCTGGTATTTTCATAATGATATAGGTTTTGTTCCTCTGTTTAAAAAATTTCTTTGTTTTATTACTTATGTTCTATTTCACTACATCCAATTTTTTGGCTTATGTTTTTTCTGTTTGTTCCTGAAAAAATTGGTTAATCTGTCTATTTTATTCTAAACCAATCTGGATATTTAACTGAGATTGCCACTACATCTGTCTAATTATCTGAAATTTTATTACATTATCCTTTCACAACGTGTTACCAAAATTGTTTTATAATAGATGTTTTCCTACAAAAAATTTCTATTACATAAGGGACTCGAAAAAAAGTTCGAAGTTACGAAAAACAGGCAGCATCCATGTTATTAAAGTCTTAGACTTCAAGAAATCGCCATTTCCTGTTACATTTTTTCGTTTTTTGTGTACAGTACTAGTAATACTTACAAATATTTAGCAATAACTAAAAAATAAACACTCTATTATTGCGCCATGCTATTGCTCATTTCACCAACTTTTTTGTGCTTTACTATAGCAGCTAAAGCTAATGTAAAGTCATATTCTCAACTAAGGATTGAAAAAGAATTGGACAATAGGATTTTCTTTCACTAAATCTTACAAACAGTCGATAAATCCAGACTTATTTTGAAAGAATGTATTTGTATTTGTATTTAGAAATACATATAATCATACTCATATTTATAGAATTCTTTTTTCTCTCCAGTTCTTTAATATTGATCTATACTACTATTAAAATAACATTATGTAAAGTTAGTTTGTAAGAGCATTATGCAATCCATTTAAATAGAACTCGCATAATTTATTATATTATCGCATCGAAGGAAGGTTTGTTTCATAAAATTTAGCAAATGGTACGGATTTTATTTAGCAAAAATTGTTCAAATACGTTTTGAGTTATTTAATTTTCATTTTTTCACATAATATCCCACAAGTTGACAGGTGTTACGCTACAAAGCGAAATCAAATATGCCAATTTCATTTTTTAAAGAAATTTTGAAGATTGAACTGATTTATATGACACCCTGTATTTCTATGGAAATTCGCGTTATTGATTATGCATATAAGAGTGATTATACATGAACACACACATTAACTTTTATTTATAATTAGGGCAGGCAACAATTTTTACTTTCAATCGTGCCACAATTTACAAAATTTTCTTATTCTGGAAGATTTTATTTGAAAATTTTCTATTATAAGTGCATGGGGAATTCATAGTTTTTAAACAAGTTGGAAATTGAGCGTGAAGCGTAGCAAATAAGCTGCGTTCGTACGATAACGAAGTTTTAAAAATATTCAGATCTTGCTGATATAGTAGACAGTATAGTGGTCAAAATTTTTGTGTCCCTACAAATTTACAGAAAATAATTTTTATTACACTTCAGCAACGTATATCATATTCATAAAATGTGAAATAGATTAATATAATTAAAATATGCCCGAACAATGTTTCCCCGTATACATTATGTAGTGGAATACTTTTGTGTGGCCCTGCAATTTAATTATAAATATTCTTTCCATCACAGACTGTACAGAATGTATATTTTAGTATATATATATATACTTGATAGGTTCATGTCAATTTTATTATGTTTCAATGAGTGTAACACCATTAAAATGCATTTGACCGTAATGTAACGGAATAATTTTGATTGTCCCTGTAATTGATCTATGCATCCGATTTTCATAAAACTTGAAATGACTCGACAAAATAATGTAATAATCACATGTTTTCAATTTCAAACGATTAAAATGCGTTTGAAACTTTTTTCCCCATTGACCGTAATGAACGGAATCCTTTTGATTGTCCCTGTAATTGTTCTATGCATTCGATTTTCATAAAATTTTAAATAACTCAACAAAATTATGTAATAATTATGTATTTTAAATTTTTAAACGATTCGGTTGGGTAGTTTTTGCTTTATTATATGCGGACAGACAGACAGACGGACAAACAGACAGTCGGACTGAACGACAACTATAGGTGCTAGGTATTTACATAATTACGAAGCACCTAAAAAAAAGTAATAAAAAAAATAGCCCATCGATAAATTCTGCTCTGCGTTTCTGAGAAAACAACGACTTACTAATCTTGGAGTTTTTAAAACTTGACGTAATAATTCTGCTTCAAAAGCAAAAACTTCTGCTATTTAACAAATAAGAGTATTATTTTTTAAAAATACATTACGCTCTTCATTTTTTATTTATACTTTCTGGTTTTTCAAGTTACAAGTTTTTTATTATTGTAATTTCATAGCCTGTTGGCATACTTTGGGATACATTGTCACGCGCATAATAAACTGTTTTTAATTTTATTTATAATCAGTTAATACCACAAATACTATTTAGCGATTTATTATCTAAGGTCGAATAATTGAAAACTACCTTGAAATACACCTATAATTATTTAATTAAGATCCAAAGTATTTAAAATGTTGTTATTGTCATCGGTCCAATATATTGCCACTATATATATTTAAATGATGTATTTATCTGATATATTGGTACATTGACACATAAATTGACACATACCAATTATATTGGTATTTAGTTTAGCGGTATTTTTAATGATATATTAGTATATTTGTTATACCAATATATTGCTATATTTCCATATATACTATATGGCCATTGATTATTGGACACTTGCGATTTTAGACATTTTACTAAATATCTAGAAAAATACATGCGGAATCATCTCGAAACTCTTAGTGTATAAATATAATAATATAAGTCATACATCTCCGTGAAGATTTTTTACCGAAACTCTATAGGGGACTGTCAACAAATTAAAATATAATGAATATCTTTTGAATAACCCTGTCAAAACTAATGCAGCAAAAGCGCTCAAACTCTAGACTATGACTGGATGCTTTATTGTAATACACGGTGTTTATTTTTATGCAAATAGCATGCATACTCGCAGAGTAATTAAGGTTTTTTTAAAAATGATCCCACATTTTTCCAAGTTTTTCCCTTATAATTTTCAGAGTTTTTAATATAAAATAATATTTTTTTCAGAAAATATGACAAACAACATTGCACACAGTTCCCTGTAATCAGAATTAAAAAATAATAAAAATTGTATGAAAAATGAGTAGGTTTACTAAATAATTTTTTACTGCGCATGCGTCAAAGATATCAAAATTTCATTTGCATATTATGTTAGCTAAATGTATAGAGCATCTTTTGTAAAAGTCTCAAAATCATAGCTTGAAAATTCCGAAAGTAATCGTCTATAGGAAAAGGACAAAATTCGTTCTTTCCAAAATGAAGCAAAAAAATTGAGGGATTTTATCCAAATGTAGCAGTACATCCCGTATTGTGTATTCTATATTGACATTAATCAATGAATATATGGATACAACCCCTCTTGCTTTTGCTTCATTTTGAGAATAACGGATTTTCAACTTATTCAATTGACGATTATTTTCAGAATTTTCAAGTTATGATTTTGTGACTTTCACAAAAGTTGCTCTATACTATAGCTATCATAATATGCAAATGAAATTTTGATGTCGTTGACGCATGCGCAGTAAAAAATTATTTAGTAAACCAACTCATTTTGTATACAATTTTCATTATTTTTTAATTCTGATTACAGGGTATTGTGTGCAATGTTGTTTGTCATATTTTCTGAAAAAAATGTTACTTTATATTAAGAACTCTGAAAATTATAAGGAAAAAACTTGGAAAAATTTGGGACCATTTTTATAAAAACCTTAAGTACTCTGCGAGTATGCATGCTATTTGCATAAAAATGAACAAGGCGTATTACAATAAGGCATTCAATCATAATCTAGAGTTTGAGCGCTTTTGCTACATTAGTTTTGACAGGGTTATTCAAAAGATATTCATTCTTTTTTAATTTGTTGACGGTCCCCTATGGAGTTTCGGGAGAAAATCTTCACGGAGATGTATGAATTATACTATTATATTTATGCACTAAGATTTCAGAGATGATTCCTCATGTATTTTTCTATATATTTAACAAAATGTCTAAAATCGCAAGTGTCCAATAATCAATGGCCATATATTGTATCAGTTTGTTGATATTTTCAATATGTATTGTATATTTTCTGCATTACCTACTATTGTCAATATTATCAGAAATCCAATCGTGTTATTGGTCAATTCAAATACTGACTATTGGGCTTCTTATTATGAAATTTGAATTATGGTGTTACTAAAATTTTCCGTAAACTTAAAGAAGAAACCATAATGAATAAACGAATGAAAAAGTAATAATATTAAATTTAATATTTTAATGTTGTTTCTAATATATAAATTTAATATAGAATGTAAAACAAAAATGAATAGCTTTACATTTACATTTTTTATACTTTAATTTAACTTTAATTTTATCCTTTCCTTGAAGTTTTTTTTTTCTATTGATAATGTAACTCGAAAGCAAATCCTACCTTTAAAACATGAGTACCATACTTGTATTCGTTGATCCCAAATTAATAAAAAAAAAACTTAGTAGCTATTTAAAACAGGAAAAATATTCTTTTTGTATTGCCAGCACATTCAGAAATATGCGACTTCCCATTAGTATAATTGACGAATGCAACAAACACTTGTTCTCTTGATCCCGCTCGTGCAGAGATTAAGTTTAAGCGTGAGCTTTTCATGTGCCATACTATAACTAGATGGCGCCAAACGCATTTCTTTTTCATTTACTTGACCGATCTCGGAGGATGGAGAGGAAAATAGGAATTGGCGAAGCCTGTTGAACGCACTGGAATGCCAGGATTGCGGTGTCCGTAGCTCCGTGAAAGAATTCGTCCGCCCCTGCTCTGATCTGGCCTTTTATATGCCACTCAAAAAAGTCTCTTCCCCTCGATAGAGATGTTATTTATCTGCCCATCGAAGCGTCACCTTATCCCTTTTTTCCCGTTTCTTTTTAACCACAAAAACTGAGAAGGTCAGGCGTAGGATTTCTTTAGAAAAGCTTGCGTAAAATAACAAAATATTTTCAGAAATGAGAAAATTAATTATGTAGATGGATTAAAAAATTGTGCACTTTAATAGGTTGTCCAAATCCAAAAATTTGACTGATTAAATTTTATTTATTTATTTATTGGTTTATTTTATTTTTTCTAAGTAAATAGAAATGTATGAAGAAAAAAAAAGCTAAAAACACAGATGTTATTTATATGCCCACCCAAGCATCATCTTTCAGCATTTTTCATTCCAGCTCTTTTTAAATCTCAAAAGCTATAATAATAATATATATGTATATATATTTGCGTGAAATAATACACATTTTTTTCTTTTATTTCCTTTCATTCTTCTTTTTATTCTTTCTTTCTTTTTTTTATTTTCTTTTTTCACAGTAGAAATAGCAAAAAGAGTAATGTAGCTTGATAAAATCATTGATTTTATTTCGTTTTCCGAATCCAAATAGTTGACGGATTGACAGAAATGATATTTAGATCAAACTTAGGATTTCTTTACAAAAAAAAAAAAAAAAAAAAAAAAAAAAAAAATTAGAAATTTTTTTTTCTTTTTTTAAGGTTTAAAAGCGTAATGTATATGGATTAAAGAGATTGTTTTTAATAAATTTTAAAAATCCCTAAAATTAACTAATTTTTTTTTGTTTTTGTTTTTGTTTTTCAGAAAAGTGCAATTTTATAAATAGCGGGGGAAAAATTTCTAACCATAAAGGTGTTATTTATCTACCCTCCAAAATTTCATATTTCTCCTTTTTTTTCCTCTTCTATTATTTTAAGTGAGAAAATCTAAAAAGATCTTATGACTTCTTTTTGGAAACTTCAGGCAAAAGAACATTTCCTTTTAGAGCGTAGAATTGGTTAAAAGACTTAGGTATCTGGATGAAAAAATTGACTTTAATATGTTTTCCAAATCCAAATAGTTCACTAATTGCTAAGGATACTATATAGATTAAAAAATCATTTCCTCAGAAAAAGCTTCTTTTAAAAAAAAATTATGAACTGATAAAAGAGTAATGTAAATGGAATATAAAAATGGACATTAATAGATTTTCGAAATTTAAGAAGTTAAGAAACTGATTATCTTGATAATAAACAGAAAATTTCTTTTTTATGAGTAGCATTAAACTTTTAAAAAATATATACACATAATACTCTAAATATGGAGATGTTATTTATCTATCCATCAAAGTATCATTTTTCTTTTATTTCCATTCTCTCTTCTTTTAAATAATAAAAACTAAGAAGTTAAAGCATATTATTTCTTAAATAAAATACAGTAAAATAAAAGAACTTGCGTTAAATATGCTTTTCAATGTAGAAACAGTTATAAGTGTTTCGTAATTGAGTTTAAAAAAATGACTTTAATAGGTTTCTTACATTCAAAGAATTTCACTGAGTGACAGAGATGATTTACAGATATTATTTGCGTCAAGCATAGGACTCGTTATGAAAACTTCTTTAAAAAAACATAACATGATAAGCGTAATGTATCTGAATTAAAGAAATAGACTAATAGATTTTCCATGTCATAGAAAGTGACTAACGTATTTCCTTCCAAAAGAACTGTATAATTTAATGAGTGTGAAATATAAAAAACCGTGAAAATAAATAAGCAAACAAATAAATTGTAATTTAAATTTACTACGACTATATAAATATAAATAAATATAATAATATTTTCAAAGACTATAATTTTAGACATAATTGATTTCTATATTAAAAAAACAATAATGACTTCATTTTTATGATGATCAAAACGTAGCTTGCGTAATAACAGAGTCATTTTAATAAGCCTGGCATTTAGAGTTACGTTAATATTCCTGTACCAATCATAAACAGATATTAAATGAAATTTCAGTTTAACTATTTTCGGTACTGTAAATTTTTAAACTTCTAAACGTCACATATTTTCAATTTTTACACCGTCGTATAAAAAAAAAAAATTACTTTTAAATGCAATTTGTTTGACACCTGTATCTAAATTTGTTTTTGAGTTATTATGATTATTTATTTGTATGTTTTAATAGTTTTTTGTCATCATTTCAACAGAAGTATTCCATTTCTAGACATTAAACATGGACCAATCAGAGAACGAAAAATAAATTCTAGGGTTTAACAAACAAAAAGATTCAGATATACTTCAGATTTCCCAATTCTCTACCAAGGACAACAACTATTTTCCAAAAGGTTAATAATCAATTTATCCTAAAGATAGAGATGTTATTTATCTTCCTACCCAAGCGTCATTTATTTCTCTTTTTCTTTCCTGCTTCTTTTAAATGACAAAACCAAGAAGGTAAACCACAGGACTTCGTAAAAAAGGCAAATCAAAGAAACAACAAGGAAAAATGCATAAAATATTTTTTTCATTAGAAATGATGAAAAGAGTTACGTAGCTGCATTAAAAAATGGCTTTAATATATTTTCAAATCCAGATAACTGACTGATGGCTAGATATATTGTACAGGTCAAGAATAAGATTTATTTAGAAAAAACACCTCTAGAAATATTTTCATAAATTGATAAAAGAACAACGTAAATGGATTAAAGAAATAGACTTTAATAAATTCTTCACATACAAGACGTTGACTAATTTATTTTGTTTTAAATAAATAAAAAAGGTACTATTTCATGTGAACCAAAATAAATAAATAAATAAATAAATAAAATAGAAATGAATAAATAAATAAACGGTCAAGTGCGAGTAGTACTCGCGTTTAGAAGGTTCCGTACAATAAATAAATTTCTTATTCACCCCCTTGGGGTTGAGCTACGTTATACGTGTCACTTAAAATTTCCAGAATCCTTCATTATTCCCACCAGTTATTTTTTATTGTAAAAGTCACCAAACTTAATCGAAGCGTTTTCATGATTTAAATACTAAAAATTTTCTGTTTTCAAAAACCTGTAATAAAATATAAAAAAATAAGCAAATTGTTTTCGTCTCGAAGTATACACGCAGTACGGTGCGTTAACTGTATTCTTAAAAAAAACTTTGCTAAAAGGAAAATATGACTTTGTAAAATAATTTAAAACGTAGAATTGCATATAGCTGTATGGGGGATACATTTTTGCACGATATTTTAGACGATATCTCTGAAAATATCTAAAATGGAAATAAATGTATTTGTGAGTTCAGCGTTATGAAAGCTTTCACATAATGTTCAAAAAGAAAAAAAAAAAAGATTTTTTTAAGTGATTTAATAAGCCACTATAAATTTTTCCTAAATATATTTGAGAATGTTTAATAATCTGTAAATATTTTAATAATAATCTTTATTACTATCTTCAATTCAAAATTTCCACTTTTTCCATATTTTACGAATAATATGACTATGTGACAGAGAGGCACAAGAGTGATCCTGTAATGGTACCATTTTTAATTTTTAATTACTGTACACTAAAAATTATCCTAAATATCGAGATGTTATTTGTCTGCCCACCAAAGCGTCATTTCCCTTTTTAGGTGCGTTCGTAATTATTTAAATACATAGCATCTATAGTTGTCATTCAGTCCGTCCGTCTGTCCGTCTGTCTGTCCGTCTGTCTGTCCGTCCGTCTGTCTGCCTGTCCGGATATAACAACGCAAAAACTATCCAACCGAATCGTGTGAAATTTAAAATATATAATTATGACATAATTTTGTCGAGTCATTTCAAATTTTATGAAAATCAGATGCATAGATCAATTACAGGGACAATCAAAAGTATTCCATTACATTACGGTCAATGGGGAAAAAAGTTTCAAATGCATTTTAATCGTTTGAAATTTAAAATACATAATTATTACATAATTATGTCCAGTTATTTCAGATTTTATCAAAATGGGATACATAGATCAATTACAGGGACAATGAAAAGTATTCCGTTACATTACGGTAAATAGGGGAAAATGTTTCAAATGCATTTTAATGGTGTTACACTCATTCGAACATAATAAAATTGATATGCATCTAATCAAGAACATATTATAATGTACATTTTGCATAATATGTGGAACACAGAACATTTGTTATCAAGTTGCACTTTAAGGCCACACAAAAGTATTCCATTACATAATGGTATAGGAAGAACATTCTTCTTTGGTGTGCATTTTGATTGTAATTAACTAATTACAATTTTATAAGATTGATGTATGAGAGTGATATTTTTAAAACTTTGTTATCGTACGAACGCATTATTTGCTATATATATTTTTATATGTATATATAGCTATATATCTATTATACTTATTTGCTAACTTCACGTGCAATTTCCAACTTGTTTCTTTTCCATTTCTTTTACCACGTTAAGTACAACGGTGACTAATACTGAACTTTCCGTTTAGGCCGCGCCTGTTACCGGTGACTGATATAAAATATAATCCTGATACAAAATATATATATGTAAAGTGTAACAATAAACACATGCATTGTTTTATGCAATTAATATTTACAAAGAATAATCCTGTAATAAATAAAAGTTAAGTAAATTTTAAAGGAATCCTCAGTAATTATTTAAAACAATTAGTTTTACATCATTTTTGAGACCGTTTGTCATCGGTCACTGACGTGGCCTAAATGAAAAGACCGATGTGGCACTCAATATGTTAACGACGAAATCTAAGAAGTTTAAATTACAGGATTTCTTTGGAAAAAAAACTTGCTACAATATTATATTTTTCAGAGTAGAAATGGTACATAGCGTGAATAAAAAAAAATGTATTTAATATATTTTCCAAATCCAAATAGTTGACTGATGGCTAGAGAGAGAAGTTATATAAATTAAAAATGAATTTCTTTAGAAAAAGCTTCTTTTTAAAAATATTATTACATAAATTGATAAAATAGTAATTTAATGAATTTTTCACATCCAAGAGTTTGACTGACTGATTTTAGTCCAAATAAACAGAATAGTGCAATTTTATGTGTATCAGAAAAAAAAACACTTTAAAGATAGTGATGTCATTTATCTGCAAGCATAGGACTATTAAAAAAAAATTGCGTATTTTTTTTTTTTCAGAATAGAATTGGTTAAAAGACTTATTTAACTAGATTTAACATTTAGCTTTAATAGATTTTCAAAATCCAAATAGTTGATTGACTATTAGATATATACATATAGATCAAAAATAGGAATTCTTTAGAAAAAGTTTCTTTAAAAAATATTTTAATAAATTGATAATAGAATAATTTAAATAGGTTAAAGAAATAGATTTTAACTGATTTTCCAATTCCAAGTAGTTGAGTATCTGATTATTTTCCAAATAAACAAAAAGATGTAATTTTCCAGAAGATGAATAGCAGAAGATTAGCAGAAGAAAAAAAAATATCCTATATATAGAGATGTTATTTATCTGCCCAACAATATGTCTTTCTTTCCCCCCTTTTCTTTCTCAATTCTTTTAAACGACAAAATTTAAGAAGGTTAAGCTTAGGATTTCTTTAAAAAGTCTTGAATAAAATAATTTTTTTTCGGAGTAGAAATGGTGAAAAGAGTTGCACATTTGGATTAAAAAAATTATTGTAATAGATTTTCCAAATCCAAGTACTTCTCTGATTGATAGAGCTGTTATTTATGTCAAGAATAGGATTTCTTTTGAAAAATCTTCTTGGTATAAAATAGCTTCAGAAGCAGATAAAAGAATAATGTTGATGGATTAAAGAAATAGACTTTAATAGTAAAAGAGGTGGATATTTGCACCAATGTTGCAAATAGTTGAAATGTTACAAATAAACTTGAAAATAAAAATAACATGATTACTAAATGGTGTACAAATTATTGCAAAATTTATAAACTACACAAACATTTAAAAAAAAATAAGAAATTGAACGTTTGATCTTCGCCTGAGATCTTTATCAGAAAAACATCTTTATGCTGCTTCCAAACAGAATAAAACGGCCTTGAAATTCAAAAGTTCATTGTATTACCATGCAACTATTGCTTCAACCACTAAACAGGAAAACATGTATTGCAAAAATTTACCTAATAAAAATAAGAATAAACATTTTATAAAATGCAGTTTAAATCAAACAATATTTGTAAAAAAAAAAAAAATCTGAACAACAAAAAAAAAAAAAAAAAAAAAAAAAAAAAAAAAAAAAAAAAAAATCATTTAACTTAATGTATATTCGTTTACATTTATTTTCGGGCTAAACCTTAAAAGTATAACCTAGCTAGTAATATCATAAATATATCATTTTATTTCTCATCGACTATTTACACCCGAAAACAGTGTCTTACAATGGAAAAAAATATCTGTAAAGTTACTAAAAATTTTTTTAGGAATCTGGAATTTTTAGAACTTTTTATGTAACAGTAACAGCAAAAATTCATGTAAAATAATCGGTTACAGAATTTTTTGCTGTTACCATTACATGAAAAGTTCTAAGAATCTCAGTTTCCTAGAAAAAAGTTTAGTAACTTTACAGATATTTTTTTCTGTGTAGCCACGAAAAATCTAATTTTCTAAAAATAAAACAGTAATGGATTTTCTAACAGCGAAAAAGCGGAACTTTGTAATCTTATAGACACAAGAAGCAATGCATTATAATGTCATTCATTATTGTGTCTTATTTCTATCTTCACCATCAGCTTAATAAATTTTCTCTTTCAACCGATCTACAGATATACTAAAATTTCTTTAGATGATATATTAGACAATGAAAAAAGATATCATTATATCCATGTTAATGTAATTTAAGGAAGAAAAAATCACTACCCATCCTTTTTATTCATTCATGAACAATAGAAAAAATCCTTTTTACAAAAATCAAGCTTTTGCGTGCCACTGCGGGGTGCGTCCGAATGCACTTGTGCCGTATGCATAAAATACGGACGAATCACGCGAACCGGACACAACCTGTTAAGCTGCGTGCAACATGTTCCTCGTCGTTCCGAAATTTCGGAAACAGTTACTTTACTTGCTTATTCACCTACTGGTGAATTGCTCCTCCCTCGGAATACATTCACCAATCCTGATTTTTATTTCCCATCCCTTAAACAGAAAATGTAAACCATATTTTCTGATTTTTATTTTATTTTATTTTTCGTACAAGACCCTAGGTAAAAGAGAACCCGTCTCCTTTTGGTTTCATTTGAAGAGCTACACTCGGACGTGACCAGCATACTACGGTTCCCATATTGAACAAGCATGTATTTTTCCAGATTTTGTCCTCAATAGCATTTTACGTACTTTACACGAAATCTGATGCTATTGTTCCTATTTTTACGACAAATATTTGAGCGAAAATTGAATGTGTTAAATCTTTATATTTAGAGTTTTTTTTTTAATAAATCAAAAATAAAATAATTTATTGATTGAATTAATTGATTTTTATTTTTCAGTCCTTAAGCAGAAAAGGAAAATCATATTTTACGATATTTATTTTACTTTACTTCTTGTACAAGACCCTAGGTAAAAGGAACCCCGTTTCCTTTTGGTTTCATTTGAAGAGCTGCACTTGGATATGACCAGTATACTACGTTTCCCAGATTGAACAAGCGTGTTTTTCCCAGATTTTGTCATCAATAGCATTTTACGTAGTTTACACGAAATTTGACTCCATTGTTCCTATGTTTACAATAAATATTTGAGGGAAAGTTAAACGCGTTAACTCTTAATATGTACATTTTTTTTTTTTTTTATATATATATAGAATATTTTATTGATTTTTATTTTTCAGTCCTTAAGCAGAAAATGAAAACCATATTTTATGATTTTGATTTTACTTTACTTCTTGTACAAGACCCTAGGTAAAAGGAACCCTGTTTCCTTTTGGTTTCATTTGAAGAGCTGCACTTGGATATGACCAATATACTACGTTTCCCAGATTGAACAAGCGTGTTTTTCCCAGATTTTGTCATCAATAGCATTTTACGTAGTTTACACGAAATTTGACTCCATTGTTCCTATTTTTACGACAAATATTTGAGGGAAAGTTAGACGCGTTAACTCTTAATATGTACATTTTTTTTTTTTTTTTTTTTTTTTTTTTAATATATATATATATATAGAATATTTTATTGATTTTTATTTTTCAGTCCTTAAGCAGAAAATGAAAACCATATTTTATGATTTTGATTTTACTTTACTTCTTGTACAAGACCCTAGGTAAAAGGAACCCCGTCTCCTTTTGGTTTCATTTGAAGAGCTGAACTTGGATATGACCAGCATACTACGGTTCCCAGATTGAACAAGCATGTTTTTCCCAGATTTTGTCATCAATAGCATTTTACATAGTTTACAAGAAATTTGACTCCATTGTTCCTATTTTTACGACAAGCATTTGAGGAAAAGTTGAACGCGTTAACTATTAATATGTAAATTTTTTTTAATAGAATAATTTATTGATTTTTATTTTTCCGTCCTTAAGCAGAAAATAAAACCATATTTTATGATTTTGATTTTATTTTATTTTTTTGTACAAAGACAAGATTTTTTTGTACAAAGTTGGTAAAAGAGAACCCGTCTCCTTTTGGTTTCATTTGAAGAGCTACACTAGGACCTGACCAGCATACTACGGTTCCCACATTGAACGAGCATGTTTGTTTTTCAGATTTTGTCCTCAATAGCATTTTACGTAGTTTACACGAAATCTGATGCCATTGTTCATATCTTTACGACAAATATTTGAGGAGAAATCGAACGTATTAATTCTTAATATATAGAGATTGTATAATAAATAAAAATAGAATAAAGAAATTCAGACGGACATTTGTTTAATATCTACGTCTCATTTCGGATTAAAATATTAAGATTTTTATGCAGAAAAACAAAAGCTTATCTATGTAGCACAAAGATATCGGCTACTTTTAAATATTGGATAATATTTCAAACATCGCTAAATATTGTGCTTCAAATTTACATCATCCACCAAAATTCACTGATATAAGTTTAAAATACGATTTTTAAAAGAAATAATTTAAAATGTTTTATCTGTATTACTGATAACATCATGGATATATATATACACTATATTGCCATTGATTATTGGACACTTGCGATTTTAGACATTTTACTAAATATCTAGAAAAATACATGAGGAATCATTTCGAAACTCTTAGTGTATAAATAGAATAGTATACGTCATACATCTCCGTGAAGATTTTTTACCGAAACTCCATAGGGGACCGTCAACAAATTAAAAAAGAATGAATATCTTTTGAATAACCCTGTCAAAACTAATGTAGCAAAAGCGCTCAAACTCTAGATTATGATTGAATGCCTTATTGTAATATACTGTGTTCATTTTTATGCAAATAGCATGCATACTCGCAGAGTAATTAAGGTTTTTATAAAAAGGGTCCCAAATTTTCACAAAATTTTCCCTTATAATTTTCAGAGTTCTTAATATGAAATAATATTTTTTTTCAGAAAATATGACAAACAACATTGCACACAGTACCTTGTAATCAGAATTAAAAAATAATAAAAATTGTATGAAAAATGAGTAGGTTTACTAAATAATTTTTAAATGCGCATGCGTCAAAGATATCAAAATTTCATTTGCATATTTTGTTAGCTGAATGTATAGAGACACTTTTGTAAAAGTCTCAAAATTATAGCTTGAAAATTCTGAAAGTAATCTTCTATAGAAAAAGGACAAAATCCGTTGTTTCCAAAATGAAGCAAAAAAATGAGGGATTTTATCCAAAAGTAGTCGTAACATCCCGTATTGTGTATTCTATATTGACACTAATCAATGAATATATGGATACAACCCCTCTTGTTTTTGCTTCATTTTGAGAATAACGGATTTTCAACTTATTCAATTGACGATTATTTTCAGAATTTTCAAGTTATGATTTTGTGACTTTCACAAAAGTTGCTCTATACATTTAGCTAACAAAATATGCAAATGAAATTTTGATATCGTTGACGCATGCGCAGTAAAAAATTATTTAGTAAACCAACTCATTTTGTATACAATTTTCATTATTTTTTAATTCTGATTACAAGGTACTGTGTGAAATGTTGTTTGTCATATTTTTTGAAAAAAATATTATTTTATATTAAGAACTCTGAAAATTATAAGGAAAAAACTTGGAAAAATTTGGGACCATTTTTATAAAAACCTTAATTACTCTGCGAGTATGCATGCTATTTGCATAAAAATGAACACAGTATATTACAATAAGGCATTCAATCATAATCTAGAGTTTGAGCGCTTAAGCTACATTAGTTTTGACAGGGTTATTCAAAAGATATTCATTATTTTTTAATTTGTTGACGGTCCCCTATGAAGTTTCGGTAAAAAATCTTCACGGAGATGTATGCCGTATACTATTATATTTATACACTAAGAGTTTCGAGATGATTCCTCATGTATTTTTTTAGATATTTAGTAAAATGTCTAAAATCGCAAGTGTCCAATAATCAATGGCAATATAGTGTATATGCAACTTCAAAATAGCACACAGAATTTACTTTTAGCGCCAGTAAAAAAGAAAAATAATATTTACTTTCTTTAATTGCAGCCTTTTTTTTTCGATATCGCATTAGTAAAGACAATTTTTTTTCTTTTTTAAGTGGTGTCAGTTAAATATAAATTGTGTAAATGCCGTTGGTTCCTAACCGATTAAAAATGAGATACATACTTTGAAATTTTTATTCTGCTTATTTTCTTGGTTTGTAGTTATTTTTAAAGGTAATTATGATGATTAAATTTGACAATAATTGGAAACAGCTATTTTTAATACTAAAGAAAAACAAAAAAGTAAGTTTTTCATCTTTCCTTTATATACAGAAAAAAAAAAAAAAAAAAAAAAAAAAACATGTGCATAAAAGTTCAACTTTTTTCTTTTTGCTATTGTCACATTGGCTATTTTATAGGAGGGACAAAGAGGCTTAATTTTTCCTTCTTGAATTTTGAAATTTTAAGGTTTAATAAAACAAGGATTGTCATATATAAAAGCACTTTTAGGCTATCTCTCTTTCTGGAATCAACCATATTGCTTGATTACAATCATGACTGTCTTTGTTTTTGTACTCTTTTAAAACTAGCGCCTTCAAAATAAGTAAAAGCACATTTTTGCCCCTTAAAAGTAACCGAGCAATATCTTTGACTTAATTTTTTTATTTAATTATACTATATGGCCATTGATTATTCGACACTTGCGATTTTAGACAATTTACTAAATATCCAGAAAAATACATGAGGAATCATCTCGAAACTCTTAGTGTATAAATATAATAGTATAAGTCATACATCTCCGTGAAGATTTTTTACCGGAACTCCACAGAAGAACGCCAACAAATTAAAAAAGAATGAATATCTTTTGAAAAAAGCTGTCAAAACTAATGTAGCAAAAGCACTCAAACTCTAGATTATGATTGAATGCCTTATTTTAATACACTGTGTTCATTTTTATGCAAATAGCATGCATACTCGCAGAGAAATTAAGGTTTTTATAAAAATGGTCCCAAATTTTTCCAAGTTTTTTCTTTATAATTTTCAGCGTTCTTAATATAAAATAATATTTTTTTCCAGAAAAGATGACAAACAACATATGACAAACAACAACATGGTACAACACACACACAGTACCCTGTAATCAGAATTAAAAAATAATAAAATTTGTATACAAAATGAGTTGGTTTACTAAATAATTTTTTACTGTGCATGCGTCAACGATATCAAAATTTCATTTGCATATTATGTTACCTAAATGTATAGAGCAACTTTTGTGAAAGTCACAAAATCATAACTTGAAAATTCTGAAAATAATCGTCAATTGAATAAGTTGAAAATTCGTTATTCTCAAAATGAAGCAAAAACAAGAGGGGTTGTATCCATATATTCATTGATTAGTGTCAATATAGAATACACAATACGGGATGTACTACTACATTTGGATAAAATCCCTCATTTTTTTGCTTCATTTGGAAACAACGGATTTTGTCCTTTTTCTATAGACGATTACTTTCAGAATTTTCAAGCTATGATTTTGAGACTTTTACAAAAGTTGCTCTATACATTTAGCTAACATAATATGCAAATGAAATTTTGATATCTTTGACGCATGCGCAGTAAAATATTATTTAGTAAACCTACTCATTTTTCATACAATTTTTATTATTTTTTAATTCTGATTACAGGGTACTATGTGCAATGTTGTTTGTCATATTTTCTGAAAAAAATATTATTTTATATTAAGAACGCTGAAAATTATAAAGAAAAAACTTGGAAAAATTTGGGACCATTTTTATAAAAACCTTAATTTCTCTGCGAGTATGCATGCTATTTGCATAAAAATGAACACAGTGTATTAAAATAAGGCATTCAATCATAATCTAGAGTTTGAGTGCTTTTGCTACATTAGTTTTGACAGCTTTTTTCAAAAGATATTCATTTTTTTTAATTTGTTGACGTTCTTCTGTGGAGTTCCGGTAAAAAATCTTCACGGAGATGTATGACGTATACTATTATATTTATACACTAAGAGTTTCGAGATGATTCCTCGTGTATTTTTCTAGATATTTCGTAAAATGTCTAAAATCGCAAGTGTCCAATAATCAATGGCTATATAGTGTATTATTGCTGCCGGTATTATAGACGCAGTTACAGCTTCTGGTACCTTACCCGATAAACCTTTTTAAGGTAGACGTCTCATAGCAAAATGCATTATTCGAAATTTAAGACATGTAACTTCAGAACCATAAGGACATTTTGTCTACCGCTGTAAGATTCATTTTAATTACGTTAAGACGTGCGTACATAGTAATGTTATGCGATAATAGAGCCGCATGTTTTCAGTCAAGTGAATAATGGCGCCCTTCTTTGAGGGCCAAGAGCTGAGGTGCACCCCTACTTATTGAAAAAGTTGGACAGCTCTGATCATAGTATCTTTACCGGTCATTTTTATTATTGAATTTAAAAAAATGCAGCGCTAAGCCTCAGCTAAACACCTGCCTTTTGATGCGTCAAGGGCTGGATATGAAAATAAGTTAACTTAAGAAAAATAATAATTACGAACTATAGTCTAAGACCAGATCGTCTACTGGGCAGCTCTGCCAGGGAAGAAAATTCAACGCGACAGTCAGCAGAGATTGGGAAGTTCTGCATTAGGAAATGTAGCTGACTGCTACTCAATAAGGTTTGGCAGATCTCTTAGAAAAAAAAAAGATATTTTTAAGTAACTTTCTGTCATGGATCTGTCTATTTAGCATATTACTAGTAACTCTGCAGATCAGGAGCCTCAATGTCAGCTTTGCACAGAATTTTTTTTAAACACATTTTGGCAAAATTCAATTTTCTGGAAAATGTAATTTAAAATTTTCAAATTACGTAATTATTTATAAGAATAAAATAAGAAGTTTTCAGCCATCAAATCCGTTAAATTAAAATTTTAGTAATATTAGGAAATTCTGAAATTTTCATGATCTATTATTATTTTTTTTTATTATAACATAATAGATCAAAGGGGGCTCCGCCCCCCTGAACCCCCCGTAATCTCATTAAATTTAAATTTTCAACTTTCTATTAAGTGTGCTAATGGTTATCTTATATCTTGTATTTCTTTATACATTTTGATTTATAAGGATAAGTAACAGTTTGGACAAACATTTTTCATTAACCTCATGCTTTTACATGCCTGCCAACCACAAACACCTAAAACTGATGTATAAGGAACTTTTTAAAGTGTAAAATTAGTAATCTATAGTTTTACATTTTTTTTTCCGAAAACAAAAGTTTGATTGCATTTTGCAGCAGTTATCGCGGAACAGACAGGCAGAAGAACTGACTGACAGACGGAATAAACAATAAATTTCGAACAATTTCATGAACAATAAATTTCGAGACACCAAACTAAGCCTTCACTGAAGCTTCGGGAATGACGTCATTATTCATGAATTTTTGATATCTATGTTTCTTGTATTTTTAAGAACAACTATAAAATACCTGTTTTATTTCAATTATGACGTTATATTTTATCAAGTGAATTGTTTGTTAAAAATATAATTCTTTTTTATTTCTTTTACTTCTAATTATGTCTCCATTTTTGTCAGAAAAATTCTTATCAACGAAACAAATATCCGTGTTTAATATTTATCAAAAAGTACTATATTTATTATTGTTTTAATTCTGACGTCATATTTATTTATTTATTTTTTTTAGTTTAACTTCTCGAATGGAAATTGTTCAATTGAAACTTATTGCCATTCAAAAAATAATTATTCCAGATTTTAATTTTTTGGCAACGATAAAGGAAATTGGTCAAATTGTATCTAAAAAGTCTCTATTGATTGTGTATGAAAAAGAATGAAATTTTGAATTATTAAGGAAAATATTTGAATAAAATTAATAAAACATAACCTATGTTCTTTAGTGGGCTATGTTATATTTATACGCAAAGATACAAAGACATTAATTAATTCATCAGTTTTCATGTTGACTTCATTTAAATTTTCGTACACGCTTTCAAATTATGGATAAAAATTAGGATGAATGGTTGCTTAGCAACCAATATGAGAAAATAAAGAAAATTAAATAAATACATTTGAAATAAGTAAATCTCTAAAACAAATTAGTCTATATTATTGGAACACATTTATAAAAAATCTCCAAAATTTACAGCAATAATTTAAAAAATCTGACAAATACGTAGACAAAATTTCAAAACAATACGAATAAATTAACCGGTAAATTTCAATATCCATTTATCATTGAATTCCATTAATCAAATGTGCCATTTTCTCTCAAGAAAAAAAGACAAATTGAAAGTCATTGTATTTGCCATAGAAAAGCATTATTGCGGAAAATAAAATATTCTGTATTTTCTGAACGAATGAATCAAATCTAACAAAAAACTATACAGCTTAATCCCAGTGCCTCACTAACATACCCACTTAATTTCAAGTCAATCGAATGCTTTTTACGTCAGCTATCGCGGAACAGGCAGACTGACAGACTGAAAGAATGACAGACTGACAGACAGAACCAAAAAAATTTCGTGTCTCCAAAGTATGCCTTCACTGATGTTTCGGCAACAAAGCCATTTCTTGGGAGAGATGGCAGGATTCCTAATTTGCCACTGTGCTGTTAGCAAGCAGGTGAAGTAATAATGGGAGGGCGACGCCACTGTGACATACTCGCAAAGAAAAGTAACTGGACATTTAAATTTTGTGGGGGTAAGTTCGAAAAGGGCATGTCCCGTGAGAAAAGCTGTTATGTGTGTGGATAGGCTGTAGTGATAATTTTGTTATTAGATTATATCAGCGTTAGCCTTTATCGGTATTGTTCCAGATTAGCTGCCATTTCTTGACTAATTCAGTCTTTAATGAACATTTTATGTTAATGGATGGGAGTGGGAGATGAATTTCTATATGTGAACTTTTTATTCATCCATAATGATTGGTAATGACTGGTTTAACCTTTTGAAATTAACACTCAAATTTCTGGCCTGAACCAAAATTTTGAGTGGAGTTCCTTTTGTATTATTTTTCTTTTGCTCGTGTCTCAGTAGTATACAGGGGGTTCAAGGGGGATGTTGTAGCTTTTTCACAAAAATCGAAAGTTTTTTATGTTTTCTATCTTGCTACGTTGGAATTTATATGTAGTCTCGTATCGTATGACGATTTCATTGTCTAGGCATATTGCTTGCAAATTTCAAAAATTGGTTATTTTACCGAAAGAAAGTTTTTCAACCACTAAAATGCAATCACGAATTATGATTTTTATAGCCTACTTTATTACAAGATAAAATCTCAAAAATGAAAACCATATTCTTTACTTTGTATTTATTTTATTATTTGCTCAAGGTCTTGGATAAAGATAGTCGTTTCTATTTTGTTCTTTTTAAAGAACTACATTCGGACGTGACAGAAATAGTTACGTTCTTACATTGGACAAAAATGCTTTTCAAATTTCGCCTTGAATATCATTGCACACAGTTTACACGAAATCCGTCGTCATTGTTCATATTTATATGACAAAAATTTCTAGAAGAATTGTACGCATGAATTCTTAATATAATACATACAGATTGTTAAGATAAAGCAAGTGATTTTAGATCCACTTTTCTATCTGAATTATTATTTAGACATAAAATAATTGAAATTATTCAAAGGGAATGTATAGTAGTAAGACAAAAAATTTAAAATACTTGAATTTACATATAGAAAGTAGAGAAATAAAACGAGTCATTCTATATCTTTCTCATTTTCAGTTGAATTCATTCCATTTTAGTTAATTTTTTTATTGTTTTATATGGCTTTTGCCGTTGTTGGATGAAGGCAAACAAAATATTTCACTTTGGAAATAGGATCTTTGTGGTATAATGTCACAATTTCTTGTTATTTTTTAGTAATTTTTTAAAATGTGGGGACGGACCATCTTGGAAAATATTCCATGAAGATATCTAGATTTTTATGAAAATGTGGAAAATGTACCTTGTTTCCTAAACTGCTCTATATAACAAGGATATCAGAATTTATCGAAACAAAAGTTTTTCAGTACTATGCGGAGCAACTTTATACATCTGAGTAAAAATTTCAAGCTAACTGGTACATTTATTGTGTGAAATAATAACAAAAAGTATTATTTACAAAATAATATGGAAGAAATTACAGTGATTCGTTTCAGAGAGATAATATTGTAGCCTGTTTCTTGCATTCATTGTTTTTATGTAATATATTGAAGTAGCAAGATTTTCCCAGAGAAATATTTATGAAAATATGAAATATTTATTATATATTGGATTTTCGGTAAATCGTTAATATGTAAAATGGTTCACAAACAGTCCATTTTTAAAATATTATTTTATCATACGAAATTCCCTTTTTAGATTTTTCTTGAAAATTTTACACAAGCATATTTTAAAGGTATCTCTGTTCTAAATTGTGCCGTTAAAGATTTCATTAGGAAATAATTGCATTTAATAAATGGAGGACTTGAATCCATAAATATATATATAATAACAATGGTAGATAAACACTTCATATATAGCACACAAACACAAACACACAAAAATCGCTAAACGAAGTTATTTCTTGATGTGATAGCAAAGATAGTTTATTTTAAAAATATTCAGCATCATGAAATTACTAAAAAAATAACCATTTAGTGTTTACATTGAGCAATAATTATAATAGCTCCATATTCCATCAAACACTGGTCTTATACTTAATTTAGCACGAAAAAAGCGAAACATTTATTTCCGGGTTTTGGTAAACTTTTTTAGAAATTTGGAACACTATCAACAACCTAATAACTAGGCCCAGATAATTATGGCATTCAGTTTGTATATTACAAAAAAAATGTATTTTTTCTCAAGATTGTTTCTCTTATATTCATGTGCAGAATTCCTTTTGCTTCTACTGGCTTTTAGTTTTTAAGATATAAATTTCATTTGTCAACTTTATTTAATTCATCAAATAAATTATGTACAACCTAAAATCCTGTTCTTAACCCATTTCGAGACAGAAAATTCTGTTCATTAAATTATAAAATAATTGATTGGCATCTGAATTTACAAATGATCTTCTCAGATAATTAAAACATGATTTTCTATGCTTTTATTAAAAAAATCAAACTTTTATTATGATTTTCTTGGTATCGTTTTTCAATTTTGAAATTAAAATTATATGGTCACGCTGTGTAATCATTGCTCTTGAAAGAGTTAAAATTGTCATGACAATTTCAAAAATATAAATTTTAAGTTAATTTAAAAATGACTCTACGTACGCTTTAGTTTGACTTTTGTTAAGTACTCTTGACATACTGCCTAATAATTTTGTTTTATGCCACAGTTAAAATATATATATATACGCTTTTTTGCAATATATATATATATCTTATACTATGTCTCATACTATTAAATGAGCTATTTTTTTATAATTATTTTAAACCCTACCAAAAAACAAGTCTGCACTGTCAGAAAAAACTTATCAATATATATACACCAAATTATTTCTCATCTTTAACAAATAATTCCCGTACTCCAAGAAAACATGTTTTATTCGTGAATTCTCCTCGAACGTCTAAAAAAGCAGGAGAAATTCCGTTCAGTCCTTAGCACGCATGCGTATTTGGTCTATTAAAAATAAAACCGAATTTATTTTTAAAATGAACAACCAAAATTTCTATAAGTTAAGATGTCTAATTTAACTAAAAAACACTATATTTCTAATTTAAAAATAAATAACAATTAATTTTCTCCCTTATTCAAAAGTACTCACGGCATGTTACTTAAAATTCAGTAAAGTTTAATAAAGTTGCTTATAAATAAATATTCTCATTTAAGATATACTTTAAATGAACACGTTAAAAAGATGTTTTAATTTTTAAAAAAATGAAAAATCTGATATTACTAAAAAAAAATGGTATTTATATTTTACTTTTAGCTATCTACGTAAAATATTTAAAATTTATATTTTTATCCTACATCAATACTAAAATGTAAAAACGAGATCCAAAATCTCATTACACACGAAATTTTCCCGAAATTAACTTAAAAATCTAAAGCTTTTTTAAAGAAATTGATCAAGTTATAGCCATCTGAAGCAAACATATTTATAACAGAGTCCCGCCTCTGTGGAACTATAGCTCAGTTCTATTTTGCTCGTAACATGAAGATGGCTGGTTCGAATCCAGCGTCGGCCGCTTTTAGAATTTCCTCAACTTTCTTAAATTGATGGATATTTTACCGCTTGTAACGGAGGAAAAAGAAAACGGATATTCGTGAATTCACGGAAATATACTCACAGCAATGCTTCTAGTAGAATTTCTCTGAATTGAAATATTTTGAGAGTGTATGATATCTATATAAAAAACATTAGATGAAAAATTCCTTCCGAATGCTTTAAATAATTAATCTCCTTTCCAATTTTAAATTGTTATTTTCAAAGCATTAATTCGTTCAACGTCAGCCGCTTTTATATTTTTCCAACTATCTTCAAATGAAGAATATTTCATCGCGTGTAAAGAAGGGAAAAAAGGATATTCTTCAATTTACGGAAATGTCTTGGCAACACTGCTGCATGTATTATTTCCGTAAATTGAAATAAGTTTTTTTTTTTTTTGTGTGAGAGAGAGAGAGAGTCTAGTGATGACAAGCATTCTTAATGACACATTCCTATGACCTGGAAGTCAACCTCCCCCCCCCAAAAAAAAAACCTTTTTTATGCAATATCCGATCTTCACAAAAATTTAAAACATTGCAGAAAACATAGCACATCTACAGGACATACAAAATTTTTAACTGAAGTATAACAATATTGAAAATAATATATTTTGTTACACCTGTTCAGAGAAAAAAAGATAATCTATACATATAATAAAACAGTAGGACCCGGTGTGTCTGTACATTGAAGATAATTGACAAAAATGGAGTCAGGGCGATAAAAGAAAACCAATGAAACACAAAAAAATTTTTTTTGAATTTTTTGTCTGTCTGTCTGTCTGTCTGTCTGTCTGTTTGTTCGAGGTTATCTTCGTAACTACTGAATGGATTTTTATGCGGTTTTCACTAATGAAGAATGCACACTCCCGGGCAGTGTATAGGCTTTGTTTCATCAAAATCGGACAACAGACAAAAAAGTAACAAAAAGAAACAAAAGAAACTATTAGGTGCGCTGCTCACGTTTTTTAGTACATAACGTTTTTTAGTACATATAAAATCCAATAGATGTCACTGTGCGATTTTAAAACGCGCTATCGTTATGTTTTCGCCAGTCTACTTAAGTATGAGAAAGTTTCAAGCTGGCTGTCGTTCCATGTGGTTTAGTCGGTAGAACGTCAGTGCGCCATACTGATGGCCCGGGTTCGATTCCCAGCATGGAATTTTTTTTCACTATGTTGGCATTAACGCCTATAAGCAATTAAAAGAATTTGAAATATTGTATTCAAGGCGAATTTTCTCTCTGGGAAAATTTCCTTGCATTAATATGTCAGTGTAATTTTTTTTTTCGATTTAATTTTTTTTTTCGAAACTTTGTTTTTCTTAAAAAATTACAGTAAATATTTGATATTTCCCAACGTTTTTTGAATGATCGACTTGCTTTTTTTTTTTTTTTAATGTATGTCTGAACCTTATCTAACTACTTCTTCAAGATTTCTTTAGATAAACCGACCAGCGTAGCGGGCGAAGGCCGCTAGTGTTCAGTATACATTAATTAATTCCTAAATTGTGTAATTGTTATTTAATTATGAATAAAATATTTATGAACTTGTGCTGTCTCTGGGACTGCAGATTGAAAACAACAATATAATGCAACAGAATTTGGATTCATAAAGATGTGAAAAACAAAACCGAAATTTTGGGTAATTTGTACCTAAATAAAAAAGGTTTAAAATAAACCCTGTGTGTACTATGTTATTAAATAGTGTTCTTACCTTCACAGTTCAATGTAAAATGTGTTAATTTTATCATGTAAATGGTGTTAATGATGAATAAAATATTCATAAGCTGGAGTTGGTTTATAGAATGCAGGTTAAAGATTATTCACGTGCTAGTGTTGGTTACACTAAAAGAAAAAGAACATTAAGTTGGTTAAAAGAACATTAAATGTATAAAGATCATATAAAAAAGCGTCATAATTTGGGGTTACTTGTACCCAAATAAAAATATTTTAATTATATCCTGGCTGGCCTATGTTGTTAGTTAGTGCTGTTAACTACAGTATAGTTATCATGTTCCCAAATTATGTAATTGTTATTTAATTATGAACGAAACATTCATAGATTAGTGTTTGATATTTGCAGATTAAAAAAAAAAAATACAATGCGAAAGAACATTAAATACAAATTTTTACCTCAGCAAATTCATTTATCTATTCTATAAATTTATATAATTCTACAGATAAAATTTAGTTTTAAAAAATTAAGTTACGATAGACACTCTCAAGGTTTATATGCCTATACGTAATAATAAATTTTATATTGAGTTGCAAAAATATCTTTTTCTTTTTTAATTTTTTTTAAGATCTCGGAAAAAACAGCATTACAATTTTGCCCTTTTGCTCGGCGGTCAGGGGGTTGAAATGCAAAATAATATAGTGGCTAGTTTTTATTTTTTTTAAATCAAACTGGGTGTGCTCTGTTATTAGTTAGTAGTGTTACCTATACAAAACTTTGTGAAGCGCATCAATACTCCAAAAACAGTCAGCTTTTGATCAGAGCAGGAGCAAAATTTAATGATACTGAAATTAAATTTAAAGATGCTGGAAGTTTGTTCTTTGCTGTATAATCAGAGTCGGAACAATGTACCTCAAGGACAATTATCAAACATTATTTCCCTATTTTACTTCGCTTTGGTTTGAAGTAACGCTGATTTAAAGTGTCTTTGAAACGGCTAAGATAAGTAAGCATTCTAGAGATTTATCAAGTCTGCATCCAAATTTTTTGAGGTCTGGAGCATACTTTTAAAAAAATAATAAAACATTTAAAATCTATTAAACTTTTCTTAAAAATTATTTATATTATATGTAAATGCGATAATTCCATGTGATATTAGATTAAACGCTCCAAGAAGCTTTTAAGAGATTCATATGGTGAGTTGAAATGAACTTAGGTAGCAGAAAAAATTACCTTCGTTTTTTAACATAATTTTCCAACCTTTAAAAGTAAGAAATTTAAAAAAGGAGTTTTTAAAGATCGATCGAAGTAGTGCTAGTCTGATCTATTTATTGGTATCAGAAATTAAAAATGTAATGTTTCAGTAATTTGCCCATATGATCGTTTTGATGCTAAACAATCCCGATACTGGAGAATAAATTACTTACCTGTTTACGTATTAGTTAATCAGATAAAAATATTATCGAGGGAAAATAATTACCGTTTATCCTAAATCTATTTCACATTTAATAGAGTAAATGTCTTTTACTAAAATAATTTTTTGTGTTCCTTTAAGTAGTACAACAATTCCTAGAGTAAACGTACAAACAAATCCCTTATCGTCTTATATCCAATGTACGAACAAAAAATATACATAATACAATTTACATATAAAATCATATGTACTATAATGTATCAACTTGAAAGGTATAGGTTGTTTTGAAATTGTATTGAAATATTAGTATACTGCCATATTTAGTACAACAAAATGTAACATATGGATATTAATACTAAGAAATTCAAAAAATTTATTAAAAGACGGCATTATACTAGTCCTTGAAAAAAAAAAACATTTTTTTCCTAACATCTAGAGAGGCCATAGTGGTCAGTTTCACTGAGCTCACTTTCACATATATTGATCTAGCAATTTTATAATAAAAGAAATCGAGAACAAACCACACATTTTTTTGTTATAATTGTTGTTAATACTTAGAACAGTGATAATGGTCCATTCCACAAGGGCAAATGAATATATTTTCAACCAGCAGTTTTTATTTTAAAAAATTCAGTGCACACCACACAGAAATGAGTAAAACATCTAAGTAAGATATACAAAATAAAAATTCTGATTTAAAGTGTGTTGATATGAACAGATTTAAATTTGCTTATGCGATCTTCCTGGGGCTAAATGATCGTGAGACTGACTTAGCAAACATTCATGTGTTTATGTTCCAGGATAATAAATTAAAATTTTTTAGAAGGAAAGAACCTATTTCCATTTTACATTTAGTAGGGGATAATGCCTTTCACTCAAATAAAGATTTTGATGTCACTAAATATTAAAATAATTTTTAGACTTAAGGTCCAGACCAATTCCTTACAGTGTTTTCTCAAATGTCAATTAAAAATTATACATAAAAATTATATTGCATATAAAAATTATTATCCTTCAAATCTATTAATATAAAAGGAAAACAATAACGGTTTCGAAACTACACTGAAATATTTAGTAAAATGCTATAACTATTTGGTGAAGTAGCATAGTGATCAGCACGTGTATTCACCATGTTACAGATCTAGAGTTCGATTCCAAACTGGGAAAACTTCACTTGATCTTTCATCCCTTTGTGGTCGATGAAATATGGTCTAAACTTGCTAGGGAACTAAACATTAAAAGCCTCGCGTTTGGTTGACCATCTGAACGGTACATATGTTTTACAGCACATAAGGTCCTATGGTCAAGAAAACAGGGCTGCACAAAGAAGGCGATCATCAATAATGGATCGTTATAGAATAAACATATTCTAATCCGGCACGTTCGGAATTTGAAACATGCCGGATTAAGTTATTTTCCAGATTACAGGATGAGTGAAAAAAAAATGTAGAAGTAAAAATTAAAATAAATAGAAGCTAAATAATTAGAAGTTAAAATGTATAACAAAAAATATGACAGTAAACCACGTTTTTTATTTTTTAAACAGCTTGAATATAATAATAACAAAAAAACCTTTAATCATAAATAATATAAAGTACAACATATATATATGACTATAAAATGAAACCATGCACTGTTGGCCTAACCAGTAGGCCTTCTTGTAGAATCTATGTTAAAAAATCCCGAATATTAGTTTATTTTAAAGTAGCATATTTAAGAAGTAATTTTGTATGATGTGAATTTCATACTTTCCGCATCTTTGAATAAATAGCTGAGCTCAAAAATCTCCATAAATGCATAATCCACCATATGTTTGATTCCATGTCATGTTGTTTGAATCATCCATATCATCTTCATTACAAAAAACGTCCTTGGGAGCTGTTAGATGATAAAAATATGAACAATGTCCTCATCTGGCATAATTTTTTCTGGCGGCTCATCCAAATCTGTTAAAAAAAACATTCTTTAATTTCTTCTTAATTTAGTTGTATTTCAAAATGTCGTCCTGGATAATCCAACATGCCGGACTTTAGGATGCCGAATTAGAGGTATTTTTTTATTGTTCCACAGGTTTAGATTTTCAATTACATATATTTTTTACTGTAACCATAAGTAACATATGGATATTAATTTCAATAAATTCAGCAAATAATTAAAAAACGCGTATTGATCAAGTCTTAAAAAAAAAAAAAAGAAAAGAAAAGAAAAAGAAAAAAAAAACCTTAATTATTTTTTTGGTAATGCCTTGTGCATAACGTTCAATTCCTCTGGGGTCACTTAAAAATTTTTTTAACATTAATTTCTTAATTCAAAATACTCCAGTTCGTACCTCAGAAAAAAAAAGTTAAATATCTAAATTATATATCGAAATAAAAATTCTGATTTAAAGTATATTTATATGGCTTGAATCCAATTTGCCCATGGGGCCGTTCCGGTGCTAAATACCCCTGAGATTACCCTGACAAACATTTATCTGTTCACGTGTCACGTTAATAAAATTAAAATATTCTCGAGGGAAAAAAAGAATCACTGCTCATCCTATTTCCCATTTACATTTAGCAGAAGAAAATGTCTTTTACCCAAATAAAGCTGTTGCGTGCCACAAACGGGTGAGTCCGGCCCTTGTGCGGCACTGAATAAAAATCAAGTGAATCACGCGAACCGGACGCAACCTGTTAAGCTGCGTGCAACACGTACGTCACCAGAGCCGGATTTCAGGAAATAGTTATTTTTCCTGCTGGAGAATTTTTCCTCCCACACTCCCTGCTTTAGAATTTTATATCCCACTTTTTATGCGACTAGAATTCAAACGTTTTTTCTTCTTCTTTTTTCCCAAAATTTTGTGTCATTCCAGGGCCTTGGATAAAAAGCAGCCCTCTGTCTCCTCCCTCCCCTCTTTCTTTTTGAAGAGTCACCCTAAGACGTGACTAGAGTGCTACTTTCTCATTAAATAGCATTGCATTTTGAGAAAGACGCCTTAAATGCTGATCCAAGGCAGTGTTTACTGGGGGGAAATAGTCCATGCTCATATTTTATATATTTTTTCTTTTCGCTGAATTTCTGGTCTGAGAACTCTATTTGAGATATGTTCAACAATGCATCTTTATATAGATGAGGTCAAAAGAAAAGGGTTATCAGAAACATATTTTTGCAATGAATGAGTTCACACAACTACGGATTAGAAATCGCCAATATTTTAAAGTATTGTCAAAATTGGTTCTATCTGATTGTGGTGATTCTATTTGATTTGAACTGATGTTTGTTTTATCAATGTTGATGTTTTGCGAGAATTTTTTTCTTTAACTGTATGGATTACGTCAAATAAAAGCAGTTTGAGATATACAGATAGAAAAAAATGCATGGAAGTATTTAATATTTTAACTGTGCGAGTCCTGCACATCATGATATGTGAGAGTTCTTTGCTATCACCTTATGTTTTTAATCTAAAAACACTACTTGAAGCATAAAACAACATGATCAGACCATATCATTAACCCGCAAGAAAAGTAGCACAACTATAAAAAAATTCCTTTTGTATTTTATTCCACTAAAAGGTCTAACATAGGTGACTCTTGCAAAAGGAAAACTTTCATAAGTATAGTTATCAAGAAGATCATTTTATTACGCTATATGTTCATTCGTGATCACAGAAGAGGGGTGGGAGGGGCATTGTGTGATAAAGTAATATTACTTTACTCAAGGACTTTACGCTTTTATGCTATTTTTACTGCTTTATACAGAGATAAGTCCCATAATTTCATATTAGAGTAAAAAAGGAAAACATTCTTTTTCCTCTTCTGTTCTATTTACTTTTGTAAAGATGTCTTTTTTTTCTTTCGGGTGAGCGATATGTAGTATTTTTGCATGAAACATAATCCGTAAAGTGATACTAGTCTACGTACATTATTCCTGTTCTGATTACATCACATTAACTCTTTGTTTGTATGTATGTGTGCGATGGATATTGAAATCTATGACAGATATGAGCTGGATAGTTTTGTTAGGATAGCCGAAACGGTCACCTGGTGCACCTGGGAATCAGAATAATAAATCATAAAAAATATTTAAGTTATTAATTAACAAGTATGAAAAATCATGCGTTAAGCATAGATTATGAAGCACTTTCCAACACTTAATGAAATCTTTAACAAAATTTTGTTATTTAGGGAAATAATAGTGTATAGCCAAATATACCCAAATATGTATTCCAGTACATTAGAACAGCCCTGTATTTCATATGTCAGTTCATATAATGGGAAAATTTAGCTTAGCAAGAAAATACCCAGTAGCTTGAGATTTCTTTTTCAGCAATTCATACTATTAGATGGAAACATACTTGAATACTTTTGTTCAGCCCTGTAGTTTACATTGTACATTTATTACACGTCAGCATTAGGCTAAAATTTATTGTAAACTAAAACACTTTTGAAACAACTGAAATCACATTCTCATAAATCATCATTCATAGGCGTCCATGTACCGAATTCTTTGCGTGGCCCTGTATATCCCTTTATCTATATTCTGCAAACATTTCTTAGTAAATTGAATGCAGCTCAGCGTAAAAATGCATGGCTTATTTAAGAACCAGCTTTAAATAATTTACGCTCATATTCAGTAACGTTGGTGAGCTCTTTATGGGTAGCCCTGTATATCATCTATAACATTTATACACACCGTATAATGTGCATATATTTATTGAAAAATAAACGCGCATATCATAATTAAAATGCATTTCATCCCTCCATCAACCATCATCGGACACATATACGGTACTTCGGAAAAAATATACTATTTGAAATCTTTTGTATGGCCCTGTAAATGCTATGTACTTCATATTATGCAAGACAGTAGCGTATAATTTATATTAAGCTTCAGAGACATATATCAATTTTATTATACATGAAAAAGCTTAATATATTTAAAATATGTAATGGGAAACTTTTCATTCGCCCCGTAGATAAACTAATCATGGTAGAAACTTCATTTTCGATAGGACTTGTGCTAGGGTAAACGTCAATAACGTCCTAAAATTTCATGGCAATCGGAGCATATTAACGATTTTTCCCCTCAGGCCGTAATGTAATGGGAAACTTTTGATTCTCTCTGTAGATAAACTAATCATGGTAGATACTTCATTTTCAATAGGGTTCGTGCTAGGGTAAACCTCAATAACGTCCTAAAATTTCATGGCGATCCGAGTATATTAACGGTTTTTCCCCATAGGCCGTAATGTAATGGGAAACTTTTGATTCGCCCTGTAGATAAACTAATCATGGTAGATACTTCATTTACAATAGGGTTCGTGCTAGGGTAAACATCAATAACGTATAAAAATTTCATAGCAATCCGAGTATATTTACGGGAGTTAGAGCGCGGACAGACGGACAGACGGACAGACGGACAGACGGACAGACGGCCATCCGGCCAGACGGACAGACGGCCAGACAAACCGAATGCATAAGCACTTTTCAACTTTGTTGGAAAGTGCTAAAAATTGCAAATCACTTTTATTATAAACTCATCTTGGCCTTTACGTGAGGGAAAAAAAGCTGGCGCACGCGCCGAAACCTTATTTACACGTCCGTAAAAAATGAAGATGTAAAAGCAGAATTGATATTTTGTCGTTACTTTTTAATGTACATCGCACAAATTGCTTAATAAAAATAAAAACACAAGATATACACACAGGATATGTATCCACCGATGTTAAGTTTGTTTGTGTCTCATGTTACGCCGCAGAATTGCGTGCTCATGAAGACTATTCCATCTTGTGCTGCAGTTGCAGTCTTACTAAGATATGGAGTGAGAAATGCGGAGCTGTGCATTGTCCTTGTAGTTTAAATGGTAGAGCAATTGGAGCGTTATTACAAAGGTTCCGAGCTCAGATTCCGGCTTGGACGTTTTTCACACTCTTTGTTCTACGCTTGGTTAGCAATGTGATAATTCACGTATTGAACATAAAAAAATTTATTATTACTCTTATGTTATGCTCGAATGTTATTATGTTAAAACTCGAAAATTTATCTGCATTGATATAATTAATATATACATATATATATATATATATATATACTAGCGGCCTTCGCCCGCTACGCTGGTCGGTTTATCTAAAGAAATCTTGAAGAAGTAGTTAGATAAGGTTCAGACATACATTAAAAAAAAAAAAAAAAGCAAGTCGATCATTCAAAAAACGTTGGGAAATATCAAATATTTACTGTAATTTTTTAAGAAAAACAAAGTTTCGAAAAAAAAAATTAAATCGAAAAAAAAATTACACTGACATATTAATGCAAGGAAATTTTCCCAGAGAGAAAATTCGCCTTGAATACAATATTTCAAATTCTTTTAATTGCTTATAGGCGTTAATGCCAACATAGTGAAAAAAAATTCCATGCTGGGAATCGAACCCGGGCCATCAGTATGGCGCACTGACGTTCTACCGACTAAACCACATGGAACGACAGCCAGCTTGAAACTTTCTCATACTTAAGTAGACTGGCGAAAACATAACGATAGCGCGTTTTAAAATCGCACAGTGACATCTATTGGATTTTATATGTACTAAAAAACGTTATGTACTAAAAAACGTGAGCAGCGCACCTAATAGTTTCTTTTGTTTCTTTTTGTTACTTTTTTGTCTGTTGTCCGATTTTGATGAAACAAAGCCTATACACTGCCCGGGAGTGTGCATTCTTCATTAGTGAAAACCGCATAAAAATCCATTCAGTAGTTACGAAGATAACCTCGAACAAACAGACAGACAGACAGACAGACAGACAGACAAAAAATTCAAAAAAATTTTTTTTGTGTTTCATTGGTTTTCTTTTATCGCCCTGACTCCATTTTTGTCAATTATCTTCAATGTACAGACACACCGGGTCCTACTGTTTTATTATATGTATAGATATATAATATAGTATATGGTGTTATATATTCCTTATATTTTAATTATATTTTGTAAGAAATATAAATATTATTCTCAATACAATCAAATTTTAAGTTGACATAAGCTAATCTCTTTGTTGAACAATTTCGTAAATTGAACAATGATTAAAAAAATTATCCTTATCATTTGTATTTATAGAGCTCATTTGTCAATTTTAATATGTACTTTTCTACTATACAAACTCTTCAATAACAAAATCTTCATTTGTATGAAGTCTTATGAAAATGAAGCGCAGATCAACTTTCCGTCATTTTTGACGGGGGTACATACTAGTATGTATATATTAGGTATATTAGAATGGACTAACAGTTTTTAAACTTCAATAACTAATAAAAACTGTCCACTTTTTAATTTATTCTTATGAAAAAATAATGTGAAATTGGGAATTTCTTTACTAAACACTTTTTTTTTTGTTATCAACTTTGCTTGAAATCTCGTGGCACGATAAACCTCTGCTATGTCGTATTCTGAAATAGACTAACGGTCTTAAAGTTCAATAACAAATAAGCAATGACAATTTCTTATTTATTCTTGTGGAAAAATGATGTGTAAAATTGGAAATTTGCTATGCTTTGAAAGCTTGCTAACCATTTTGTTGTGTACTACCAATTTTGTTTGAAATTTCGTAGCACGATAATTTTCTCTCATCTGTTTCATGTGCGAGGTATTCTAAAATGGACTAACGGTTTTAAAGTTTAATAACAAATAAACAATTACAACCGTTTATTTATTCTTTATGGCAGAAGCGGATTAGCTACCACTCGTGCCCCTAGGCTTGACTTTCGAAGGACCCCCTTTCACTCCTTCAAAGAAATGTATACTGGAAAATTTAAAACATACGTTTGCTTCATTAGCTTATAAATCATTGAGATAAAAGTATGAAATTAACTACAGAAAATAAGTACAGCTTTTGTATAAGGCATTTATTTACAAAAAGGTAATATTAAAATGCGAAATTTATTTGTGGTTTAGTAAATTATATATATATAATTAATATATAATAATTATGTATATATACAATTAAACATATATATAATTAAACTATAATAATATAATATAATACTCTCTTAAAAAGTCAGCCACAAAATAGCTCAAGTTGAGCTGAAATCCACTCATCTCAATGTTGAAAGGCAGCTTCTCAAAAAAGAGTTGAAATAACTCGAGTTTTAACTAATTTAAAGGAAGTTGAGCTATTTAAATAACCAATTTAGACCAAGAAGATTTAATCGTTTGAAAAACAACTCTTTCATAATCGAAAAAATTACAGCTCTTTCATGAGAAGCCAAATCAGCTCTTTCGTTTTAAGAGTGTATATATAATTATATATAATTAAATTATCGGTTATAACATTCAAATATTTATAAATGATTATGACAAAGAATTTTGCACATCATTTGTCTTTTGTATTAAATATTTGCCCACCTTTTGTAAAAAAAAAAAAATAATTTTGTACTTCATATTAAGAAAATCTTAGCATCACGGCCTCTTTTCTTCTGGACCCCTAGGCTTCAGCCTACTCAGCCTAATGGGTAATCCGCCTCTGCTTTATGGGGAAAATAACATGTGAAATTGTGAATCTTTTTGCCATCCACCTTATTTTAGTTATAAATATCCCCTAAAGATCGTGCTGTAAACCCTGTTTGTAATTACTAAAGGACTAAAACTAACCTATTAAAAAGTAATACTATATTTTACAATATATTATAACACTATATTGTTTGTCTTGGGAAATAGTGTTTAATTCAGGAATTGTTCTGTATAAATAAAACTTCTATTTTTAAAATAATAAAAATGAGATACATCATAAATGTAAGAAATTTTGATTCTTAAAAAATTTTTTTTAACAGCCCTATTTTTATAATATTAAAAAACAAATTGAATTTTTAAGTACTTTCATGCACATTCCTACAAAAGATGTTTTTTAACGCAATGGAAAGATTCATAGCCATTTTTACGAAACTGACCGCACAAGCAGCCAAATGGTAATTTTGAATAAAGTAATTATAAAAAAATACATTCCTTATTCTCTATAGAGCGATTACTGAAGTTATTTTTATCAAACGGTTTTTTTTATACAATTTTGTTTAAGTTATTACGATTATGACATAAATTATTTAATATCAGTCAATAATAATAATAATAAATTCTTTTTTTTCTCTCTTGAAGTCATCTTAAAAGCTATACTTAACATATTAAGCCGTTTCAAGTAAAACTTCTGATTTTCTTAAGAAATTTTGTATCATTTTTCCTCTAACAATTTAAGCAAAGCTAATAAAAAGGCATGCGATCAAAATATCTTAGTCAACGAGACATAACAAATTGCACACCATTAAAAGACCCAGCAACAATTAAATTATAACTCCCAACCAAAGCTTTTAGTTTTTTTTTACTTCTTTCCCGTTATTATATCCCCGCAGTCGGCTTCAAATACTCCTGACTACAAAGAATGGAAGCTAACAAGCACACTTTTTCTTCTTTGTTTTTTCGATTTTGTATCATGGCCCCAGGATGCTGTTTGTGAAATATACATATAATAAGAAAACGAAAAAAAAAAAAACTTTTTTGTTCTAAATAAAATAATTTCATTAAGAGATAGAGGTGATTTTTCTTGTTGTTATTTTTATGGATAACTGGATGTAGACACAAAAAATGTAGAGCAGATTGTCTGTGACATGCATCTAAATAGTTTCGGGCTAAATAGGTTTTTCATTTATCTTTGGATTTTTTTTTCTTTTTGCATATAAATAAGATTTTAGATGAGTTTTCTACAATAAAAAGATATCTTTACAATCGTAAATGATTTTAATTAAAAAAAAGTCTCTTTTAGATTTTTAGAGTTAAATAAGTATAAATGAAGAAACAAACAGCTAACATAATAAAATTAATGAAAACCTTTAAAAGTATGCATTTAAAATGCAAGCTTTTTCTTGTTATTTTTATTTTCTTGTATTTTTGGTATAAAATCAAGTCACTTCTAGAATATAAAATTAGAGTCAGACTCATACAAGGACAGATTTACACCAGTTTATCACTTCAGACTTGGTGTATCCTACAGAATATGCATCTTTACAATGTTTTTTCACGTACATAAATAATGTTAAAAATTGAGTAATTGGTGGGAGTGGAATCTAGCAGGTAGTAGAAGTAAACAAAATACCAAATTGTTTCGTATAGGGCTGTTTTAGGAGCTAAATGAATTTTCTATAATAAAGATATCTTTATAATCGTAAATGATTTTCATTAAAAAAGTCTCTTTTAGACTTTGATTGTGAAATAAGTACAAATGAAGAAATATACAGCTAACAAAAATATAATAAAATTAATGAAAACTTTTTTAAAGTATGCATGTAAAATACAAACTTTTTTTTATGATTTATTTTTTTTTAATTTTTTTTTTTACATTTTTGATATAAAATTGAGTTACTTCATGAACATATAACTAGAGACAGACTAACTCAAAGACAAATATTCACCAGTTTATCCTCTTCAGATCTGATGTATTTTATAGGATATGCATCTTTTTATATTTTTTTTCACGTACATAAATAATGTTTAAAAAAGTGAAATTGGCGTGAGTGGAACTAAGTACATGGCAAAATTAAACAAAATAATGGTTTGTTTCTTATTGTGTTGTTTTAGCGAGCTACATGTTATATAAAAATGGCTTTCAGCTGAAATGTACGAAATGTACAAAAATGAAAACGTAAATAATTTTACTGTGTGTTAAGATATAATATGTAGAGTTCATTAGTACAGATTTGTAGAGTTCATGTTTATTTTAAATAAAATAACTTCATTAAGAGATAGAGGTGATTTTTCTTGTTGTTGTTTTTGTGGATAACTGAATGTAGACACAAAAAATGTCGAGCAGATTGTCTGTGACATGCATCTAAATAGTTTTTGGGTAAATAGGTTTTTCATTCATCTCAGGATTTTATCCTTTTTCTCTCTTTGCATTAAAATAAGATTTTAGATGAGTTTTCTATCTTTAAAAGTATCTTTACAGTTGTGAATGATTTTTATTAAAAAAAAGTCTCTTTTAATCATTCAGAGTGAAAAAAAGTATAAATGAAGAAACAAATATTAACAAAAAATAATAAAACTACTGAAACTTTAAAAAAGTATGCCTGTAAACTTTAAGCATTTTTTCTCAACATGTTTAAAATTGAGTAACTTTATGAATCATTAACTAGAGACGCAAGGACAAATTTTTCCCACTTTAATGTATTCTATAAGAAATAGATAATTAAGCTTTTTTTCTACGTACATAAATATTGTTAAAAAAAAAAGAGAAACTGGTGAGAATGGGTCCTAGCAGATAGCAGAACTAAACAAAATAGCAACTGGTCTCTTATGGTGTTGTTTTGGGTAATTATGTGATATATAAAAATGGCTCGCAGCAGAAATGTACAAAATGTACAAAAAAGAAAGCGTAAATAATTTTATTGCGAATTAAAATATTATTTCTAGAGTCCATTAGTAATAAAAGATTATTAAATTTAAATTTATTTTATGTTTGTCAACGTTTCTGCAATGCAAAATAAAATAAAGTAAAATAAACAAAAATCGGTACTACTAGGTTACCCCGTCGATCAAAAAATTATCGCCAAACTATAAGATTAAATGCCAATAATGGATGATCGTGAATGTCACATTTAATGACATTAAATAAGATTCATGTGTTTAAAATGTCATTAAGTGATTTTTATTTCGACTTTTTATTAATATTTTTATTAATATTCTACTAATTATTTGTTTTTTCGTTATTTAAAATAAAAATTATGTCAATATGTATAATTTGGCGAAATTGGTCGGCGGGATAACAGAGTAGTACCCAAAAATCCTATGAAATTGCCAAAAAATGAACTTTTTGAGTCTTTATGTATCACCAAACTTTATGTCAATAATAACAATAATATTTTTTTGCTATTAAATCTTCCTTAGTTATCAATTTATTAAGATATATTCACATTTGAAAATAAAAATGTATTTAAAATGAACCCCAGGGTCTAAAGAGAATATAATGTCATTTTTCTTTTTAGTTAAGAGAAAAATTCTGTATATAAATGGTGTGCAACTAAAATACTGGTGGAAATTTGCATCAACAGTAATTCCTATATATCCCCCCCCCCTTTATCTCCAGAAAGGAAAATTTATCTATTTATTTTAATCCTCAAATTATTGCAGAGAAAGGCATAATGTAACGCTCGGATAGTGCAAATCTTCAACTATAAATCAACTATAAATAAAAATTTTTAAATAGGGGTCATCTACATTTTAAAATTTAATCGTTTTTGATATTTCAAATGATAATACTCATTTTGGATGTTTTATCAGAGTTTCTTGGAACAATGAAATAGAAAAATAGGTATTAATAAAGGGTATTGTTATATTTATTTTTATACTTTCATAAACCATAAACTGACGTAGATCATATATCAAGGATCTATCTGCCACTACAGTGCTATCAGTAGCAAGTTACTAATATCCACATAACAGGAAGATAAAACAGGATGACCAAAGGTCCCAGACAAAAATTTAATCAGAGTTTTTCAATCACTGTTTGTCTGTTTGTCAATTTCAGAATTTTTATGAACATTTAGATTGAAAATTTCAAACTGTCTTTAGCCTTATTTTTCGACTAAATAACATTTGTGGATTGCATTGATCCTTTATTTTGTTTGATATGATTCAAGTTTATATGCATTTTTTAAAGCAAAATGAAGCATATATGCAATTTAAGAACATCAAAATTAAAATAATAGTTTTTGAATGAACTCAAATACTAAATGATATCGTAATATCGTAATCAGCATAATCGTTTCTCCAATATCGATATGCAGATGTACAAAAAAAATTAAATCTTCACACGCATACACACACACACACACACACACACACACAAAAAAAAAAAAAAAAAAAAAAAAAAGGATTTATTACATGGCGTAAAAGACATATGTGGGAATTTCCGATGCTTGCAAAAGAAATAAGAATTTCTGCAAAGTACGCTTCAATATGAGTCTTTTTTTCAACACATTGCTCCATCCAGCTTTCATTTATTTTGACAATGATTTATGACTGAAAAAAGAAAGAAAAATCTAAATTATTATTCAAAACCATAATTTTCACATAGATGAGTAACTCCTAGTATCATTTCTAATAATTAGTCTGCTTTTAAGATGAAAATAAAACCCATTTAAAGTGATTATTGCTTAATTTATTATACTGAAATATAATTATTGAATGCCAGAAGACTATTTCAGCCAGAGTTATTAGCCGTATTAGCATGCTTTTGTCGTAACTTTTTACTATCGATGAAATTATTTTTTATCCCTTTTTGCCTCTATCGTTCATATTTACACGTGATTACATGTCCTATATTAATTTTTTATATGTATCTATAAAAAACTGGTGCACGTTACAGAGATTTATTTTTAATACATAATAATAATTTAAAATGTATTCGAAATTACATCTGTAATAGTACATTTTAAAAAATGTTGAAATTTCTAAATTTTGAAAAGAAAGACACATAAAAAAAGGTCAAAATTTTGTTAAAAGTTTTATTTGGGTATACACTATATGGCCAGAGGTAACCGGCCATTTGCAATTTTAGACATGTTATTAAATATCTAGAAAAATACACGAGGAATTATTTTGAAAATCCAGGTACGCAAACAAAATAGTACAGTTTATATATTTGAATGAAAATTTTTTTCTTGAAATCCCTTACGGGATCATCAACAAATTGAAAAAGAACGTGGATCTTTTGGATAATCTTGTAAAAACTTATATAGCAAAAGTGTTCAAATTGCAGATTATGATTATATGGCTTATTGTAATAAACAGTGTTCATTTTTAAAAGGATGCATACTCGTAGAGAAGTTTAGGTGTTTAAAAAAACATTCCCAAATTTTGTCTTTTTTTTTTTTTTTGCTTATAATATGAAGAATTTTTAATACAAAAAATTGTTCTTTTCAAAAAATATGTCAAATAATATTTTGAATGTATTCAGAATTAAAAAATTATAAAAAATTTCAGGAAAGCTACTAGGTTTACTAAATAATATTTCACTGCGAATGCATAAACGCAATCAAAGTGAAATTTGCACAATCTGTTACCTAAATGTATAGAGCAACTGTTGTGAAATTCTCAAAGAAATAGCTTGAAAATTTTGAAAAAAAAAATGTCGATAGAATAAGATGAAAATTCGTTATTCCCAAAATAAAGCAAAAAGATGAGTGGTTGTATCCAAATACTACCTGTGACGATAAAGTTCGGTGAATGAATTCAGAACGACCGATCTTGCAACAATGGGGAAACAAAACGCTGTACCTGCATAGAGGCAAGTGTAGACCATCTTCCCCCACCGTTGTTCAGTTGAGCGTCGTTTATGTTCTGTATTAGACGCGCTTTACTAAATGCTTGTTCAGTGTGTTGGTTCTTAACGAAGAATAGGAAAATGAAGAAATAAAAGATCAGTTTAAAGTTTGGTTTTAAGCTTTGCAAAACATCGAAAGAAATTCGATTGTGCAAATTGAACACCGACCATACTCGCCAGATCTCAATCCTCCAGACTTCTTCCGATTTTGACGACTCAAACTCTCTTTGAAAGAGATTTGACCATATTGCTGACATTCAACGAAACGTGACGAAGCTTTTGGACTTTGCGAATTTCCCAGGACATGTATAGCAGATCTCAGCGGTGCATAGTTATAGGAGATGACTATTTCGAAGGATGGTATGGCAACTTTCGTTAATACTTCATTTACATTAATGCTACAGAACTATTCACCGAACTTTATTGTCAGAGGTAGTATAACCAAATTATCCAATTACTTGTAATACTGTGTATCTATATTGATACTAATCAAAGGATATATTGATTCAGTCCCTCATATTTTTGCTTCATATGGGGATAACGGATTTTGGGCTTATTCTTACCACAATAATTTTCAAAAATTGCAAGCTATGTTTTAGAGACTTTCACAAAAATTACTCTTTAGACTTAGCTAACACAACATTCAAATAATATTTCGATTGCATTTATGCATGCGCCGTGAAACAGATTGTAGTGAAACTGCTAATTTTTCATTGATTTTTAATTCTGATTACAGGATATTATGTACAATGTAGTTTCTCATATTTTCTGAAAATAACATTTTTTTTTTTATATTAAGAACTGTAAATTATAAGCAAAAAAACTTGTAAAAATTTGGGAGTCTTTCTATAAAAACTTTAGTTTCTCCACGAGTGTACATGCTATCCTCATAAAAATGATAACAATTTGTTAAACAAAGCCATTTAATCTTAAGCTGCAGTTTGAATGCTTTGACTATATTAGTTTTGACAGGGTTATCCAAAAGATATGCGTTCTTTTTTAATTTCTTGACGGTCCGTATGGCGATTTCGCGAAAAAATGTTCGTGGCAATGTATGACTTGTACTATTCTGTTTACACAACTGGTAGCGGAGTTAGTGACCCTGTGCTTTCCTCTAACAGAAGAAATTCTAACGATAATACTGTTTTATATGATGATACTATATGCGATAAAAATGACTCTGACCCTGACTTTGTTCCCTGCTCATCCCGGGCCTCGCAGCAGTCGGATTCTGACCAGAGCTGTTCCTTTAATGGCCAGGATGATGCTGCCTCGGGTCAGATTTTTACTAAGTTCAGCGATATTAGTGATTCTAATGATGATGATTCTTATTGCCCGGTGATCGTGCCGCCTAAGGCTTCTAACTCTAATTTTTTAACCTATACAAATGATTTTAGCTCCCAGCCCCCTTTACAAGCTGCTGAGAACCAGATTTTTAATGAATCTGTCATTTTAAATTCTTTTAACCCGTCTCATGATGTTCCTAGACATTCGTGGGGCCTTTTCTCCCGTGGTGGCAACACGGGTATAAAGGAGTGCCCCGTTGCTTGTAATATTAGTTCTGTCCCTAAAACTGTTGATGACCACCCTGTTAGTAGGGACGCTCCTGATATTGGGTGTAATGTAGGGTTAACTGATAACGCAGTTGATGCCAATACTGTCCCGAAGGAAATTAATGATCCCCCTATTTCTCTTGATCACCCTATCAGTGAGAATTGCCCTGCTGATCTGTCCAGTTCAACTGATTCTGATGTCACCATTGAAGCAGATCCGAATTTGGATACTGGTGACGATATGGGGGGGGGGGACCCTGGTGATGAGAGTGGGTATGACGATGACGACCCCGTTGGTAGTGGCGCTGGCTATTCCCGGGGCAATCCCGTCAGACCCCCAATTCATAGAAAGATACGCAAACAGGTTTCTAGAAATTTATAATGATCCTTCCGCTAACTTTGATAAATTTCAATCTACTTCTGATGATTTCATAACTTCTATTAAAAAACATCTTAATTTTAAATCTAAACCTGAGGATGGGGCAGTCCGCCCTCCCAAAGTTATTAACCCAAATAATCATTCTGATATCCAAAAATTGTACAGGAAAAATAGAAAAAAAGCCATCCGCCTTATTAACAATTGTATTGATTGAACTGAATTAGTATAATTTCCATCATAAATTCTAATACTTGAAACAAAGATCTCTCTTAAAGTATGAAAAACAAAATATACCTACATTTTTAAAATCAACATTTAGATATTAAAACAAAATTGGTCATAATATAGCATATGTCTTAAACACATAGTTTAGGCAATAGTAAGTACTTTTGCATTTAATTCTAGCCCTGAATCTTTCCTGGAATCTTCTGTGTCATGCAAAACTTAAATAGAACTCCCGTAATAAAATTTAATTCTTGTCACTGTAATGTCTACAATCTTTTTTTTATTGCTTCTTAACTCTTGAACTGTTTGATAAAAAGTCCTTTACCTACACTCGGTATGATGTTATCACTTATATTACGGTAACACATGAATGTGCAACTTCTCTCAATAAATAATTTCGCAGTGCTTGATTTACGGAGGGGGGGGGGGGGGGCGGCGTTCGTGGCTCAAGGCCTCGGATTTTCAAGAAGCTCCAAATGCTGCTGGAGGTTTTTAAATTATTGTGGATGGATCTATGAAATGGATCTATGAATGGATCTATGTAATATTATGAAATTTCAATATCAAATGGAATTTTACATTCCATTTTACATTCTGTTGTTTTCATATTGTACTTTTATAATGTTGTATATTTTGTCTGAAACATCCATTCATAATTACTTTATTATACTATTGAATATTTTCTTTTGTATTTATTACTTTAAAAATGTATTGTATTTTTAATTCTTATTTAATTTTTATTTTGTTTTCGCCAGATTATTTTGGGGTTTATGAGCATAACTTGCAGACAGTAAAGTCCCCTAATATTTTAAATAGCTGAAGTTTGGTGTTATCAAAATTTTGTTATCAGTTATTGCTTACTTTATCATGTCAGATATATAGATTTGCTTAAGAAAAGACAATCAACGCCACACGATTTATTATAAAACATTACTTATTTTATGTCATAATTGTGAGATAATTATTTAAAAGTAAATGATTGATTATCATATTTAAATTTTTAATGAATATTTTAGAGTACTTATTAAGGGGGCTCAGGGGTTAAAAACTTTTCAAAAAATTGATTTTTCTATGATCTAGTTCGATTATTCAATTAATTCTTAACTCAATGCAAAAAACCGCATAAAAATATTTGCATTTTTAACGGAATTATAAGCATTTTTGTATCAACACTTTCGTAGCCGTACCCATATAATTTCAACTTTAAGTCGCGTTTTCTCAAAACTTGATTTTTGACGACTAACACCAAGATTTAAAAGAAACTAAGGTACCCTGGGGTAATAACGCCACGTTAAGGTTCTACGAATTTTCACGGCTTAGTTTTAGATTGTATTTTTAAAACAAATATAGGATCTGATACAGCTACTCATTGACTATCTATATAAAATAAAATAATTTAAGAGATATGTATTCATAAAATGTAATGGCGTTTTTTCTTGACCCATGCTATTTGGCGTTATTACCCACCTATATGGGTAATAACGCCATGCAAACAAAACTATGAAATAAGATGGAATAATTGCATGTAGATAGCCCAATTCTAAAAATACAAATTCTACAAACTTAGAAATTGACAAATTGCATTCTAAGATCTTGAAAATGTTCAATTTTTGTGAAAGTGTAAGAAATATAAAGGTGTGGTGCGGGAGGGGGGGGGATGAGGCAAATGAATATCAGACAGTGAGTTTCTTTTTGCTTAAAAAGGACCGTTTAAATAAAAATATGAGAAACATTGCACAGTTTTAACTGTGTTTATTTGAATCAGTATTTAGGATGTAGCTCGGCCACTGTAGGCAATCAACCGGGGTATTAATGTCAAGGATTGGCGTTATTCCCCGTTATAGTTATTGCGCAGTACATTTTAAATTACAAATTATCTCGAGAAGATATCCAAAATCTTCAACAACATTTTAAAAGTACATGAAATGCACTAGAAATTTATGTAATTAACAAAGTATTTCCGGATAAAAAGATAGTCTTCACATATACAAAACGTATCTCGCAAATTTTAGATCAAGCGTTAATTTTTGTTGTTTGTAAAAACAATAAGACCTAATAATGAAACAAATTAACTTGAAGCTGTTTTTTGCGATTTATATGACTCAAAACCCTTCTGCGCAGAGCACATGGGTGTCATTTACCTGATTATTTCATAATTATGCTAAATATAAGCACTTGGCGTTATTACCCCAGGGTACCTTATTTGATGGAATGGCTTTTTTTTTTTTTTTTTTTTTTTTTTTTTTTTTTGCATGCATATAACATCATTATCTATAAAATGAATTAAAGATATAACTATCACTTAAAAAAACATTAATAAGAAGTCTCTCAAAATTGAAAATTTAAAAAACCCTAAAAAATACATCTTTTTTTCATTAAAAATACTCAAAATATTAAACCATCTAAACTATATTAATTCATTCTATAGATAATGATGTTATATGCATGCAAAAAAAAAAAAAAAAAAAAAAAAAAAAAAAAAAAAGCCATTCCATCAAATATATTTTTTTAATCTTGGTGTTAGTCGTCAAAAATCAAGTTTTGAGGAAACGCGACTTAAAGTTGAAATTTTATGAGTGCGGCTATGAAAGTGTTGATACATAAATGCTTATAACTCCGTTAAAAATGCAAATATATTTATCGTTTTTTTTTTTTTTTTTTTTTTTGCATTGAGCTAAGAATTAGTTGAATAATCAAACTAGATCATAAAAAAATCGATTTCTGAAAAGTTTTCAACACCTGAGCCCCCTTAAAGTTAGTAATGATTATTTTAGTAATTATCTTTTTTCATGTTTTTTACTCAATCTTCCTGCAAGTATCAGTGAAAGGTGTCCCCCGTAAGTATTTGTGACAGGACCCACAAATTCGTAAATAGGTCCATGTACTTGCTTTCTAGTCTGCAATATTTATGGAAAAAATAATTATTGTGCTTTACGTAGAATAAATGTAATTCCTTTCATGAATTAGAAAAGTATTTCAAAAACTTAAATAAAGATTATTATTTATAACTATTATTATTTATAACTTCATCAACCTAAAAATTTATTAGTGGTATTTAAACGCAACCAATTTCATAGTATTTTTTGAGAAAGCTTAATATATGACTTGACGATAGGCAATACTTCATAATCTTTATAACTTTTTAAGACCAATTTTTGTTAATAATTATCTTGCTATTTAACACCTTAAGTTTGTTTTGAAGCACTCATGTCTAGTTTTTAAAATCAAGGTTTTCTTCAGGGTAGTTTTTTTATTGTAACTTTGTTTGCTAACAAGATCAATAATATATTCAATCTTAATACATCAGTTAATCAAACTTATTTAAACAGTTTACAATATTTATGGAAAAAATAATTATTGTGCCTTGTGTAGAATTGCTGTAATTCCTATTCATGAATTAGAAAAAGATTTCAACAACTCAATTAAAGACCTATCACACTATGTATTATTTATAACTTCATCCTTCTAAAAACTGATTTATGGACTGCTTATTTAAAGCAATCAATTTTATAGTATTTTTTGAGAAAAACAATTATATGATTTGGCGATACGCAATATTTCGCTATCTTTATAACTTTCACGATTAATTTATGTTAATAATTATCTCGCCATTCGACACTTTAACTTTGTTTTGAAGCAATCATGTCTAACTTTTAAAATCAAGGTTTACTTCAGGGTAGTGTTCTTGAATGTAGCTTTGTTTTCTATTAAGATAAATAGTATATTCAATCAATTACCCCCATGTGTATGTGTACTTCATATGAAGACAACTATAAAATATTTTGTAGAGGACAGAACATGAGTTTTATTGACTGACAGGTACAAATTGCTGTCAACCTTATACAGACGAAAACGTGGTTTCAGAATTTTTCACCACGAAACTTCTTGCGTGCATATTTTGCAGTCGGAGGAATCTTCATCCAACATTTTTTTATTGAAATCCCTGAAATTACGGTACAGAACAGCGACTTATTTTTAGAGTATATATTTCGACAAAAACCTAATTTTTTTAACAAATGCTTTACTATTACACACGAAATGCAAAAAATTGTTGTATAAAGTGCTTTCCAAACCGTCTTGAAGAGCAAATAGCACTTCTCCGCTTAAAATATATTGAGTTGTGGTTCGTACTAGAGGTCTGTACGAGCCGGAATTTCCAGGCCCGGGCCCGGCCCGGCCCAAACGAACGAAATATTGGCCCGACTCGGGCCGGCCCGAAAGAAAAAATAATGGCCCGACCCGGCCCGGCCCGAAAGTTAAAATTTCGGCCCGAGCTCGGCCCGGTCCGGAAAAAAGTTTAAAATTCGGCCCGAATCCGGCCCGGCTCTAGTGAATTTCTACAGAACATTGATCTTTAATCTTATGGAAGAGTTCTGACCAAAAAAAATTATATTAGTCTTTTTTTTCCATGTTTATAATCTCCATTTATGCAGAAGTGCCGTATGCTGCGATATTTATGCTTTTAATTGAATCTTTGTTTGTTGTATGTAAATGTTTCAGTTATCAGTAGTATTATTAATCCATATTCCCTGTAATGGAGACAAAATATTGAAAAAGCGGTATATGGTAAAATTTCCAAAGAGGAAATCGCTTTGGAACAAAAAAAAAAGCATTCCCTTCTTAACAGATGTAAATGTTTAATATATTTTTTTCTCCCGTATTTTTGTATTCATTTTGAATGGATGAACATTTTAAAAGAAACTTTCAATTTTCTGTTTTTACTAAAAATTCCGTCATAATCATGTTTTTTTTTTTTTTGTGTGTGTGTGTGTGTGTTTAATTCTATTTTTAAACACCTAGTAATCTACGATTCTTTAAAAGGAATAAATTCTAATGTTTAATTGTAGAATAATGACGGCTTAAAAGTATATGTTTTTTTTTTTTTTTTTTTTTTTTTTTTTTTTTGCAGAAATTTTTGGACAAAGCCAAATATTACTGATTTATAAAAAGTCGAGAAAAGGATTTTCGTATAGAAAGATTCAATAGGAACTAATTATTTTGGTCCATGAAAACTAGGAAGAATGGAATCAGTCTCGGCTTTGTACGGAAAAAAAAGTTAGGCCCGGCCCGATACTCCAGCAAAAAAATTAAGGCCCGAGCCCGGCCTGCCCCGAAAGGATTAATGACTAGGCCCGGCCCTGACCGAGTCTTCGGAAGTAAGGTCCGAGCCCGGCCCGAATGCCATTATTGGAAACCGGCCCGTGCAGACCTCTAGTTCCTACTACGACTAACTTTGCCTACCAGGTCTACGGTTCTTCATATAAATCCGTTCTTAAAAAGGTAGACACTGCACATCGTAGTGTTTGCTCTTGTGCATTTCCAACTTCCTCAATTCTAAACTTGCTTGTTGAGTGCAGCAAGTCTTCGCAGCATAATATTCGTGATCAACTTTTTTTTCTTTTTTTTTATCAATAATATCAGATTGTCTCCCATCAAGATCATCCACTCAATGCTTACATAATTAATACTCATTATAACTTAATTTATAAGCATCCTATCTTTTCAGTATAGAATCATACGTCTTATTGACAGTAGTCCTCTAAATATTATTGAAGTAACCGTCGGCACTTAAATTCTCTTTGGAAAATTTTATCATTATGATCATCAAAGTCATTCCTTTGTACATCTTAATGATGTTAAAATTATTCAAACCTATTGCAATCTGAGATGCAAACTGAGGTGGATTGCAATATGCTTCCTGAGGAGTATAAAATTCGTATCGTTACTAATTCCCATACTGGGCAGCACAAGAAAATTCCATTTCATTAGTATTTATAGAAAAATGCATTTGTGGTACATTTTAATTATTGTATGATATTTAAAATATAATGAAATTAATATGGATCACTGAGGTTTACAACCAACATGGTTTACGTAGTTTATATAATTCACAAAATTCATTTACAGAGACATTGAAATAATTCGGTTACAGTATGGACTATGATCGAAGATTGTTGGAAGTGCGTTTTTAGCTGCGGTATGTATTTTTAAAATTATTTTTTTTAGTATAGTTACGAGATCTCCATAAGTTCTAAAGATTACATACAGGGCTGTACGAAAGAGTATTCGAATATGAATATGAAAAACAACTGCAAAAATTTAATTTTCATTAATTTATGTCATATTATTTCTATGAAAAAGGGAAATTTCTGAACAATATTTTATTTTTGGTTAAAAATGTTTTCTAATACATGCAGGATACATGATTTTTTTTAGTCTTAGTTGGGCGTCTTTAAATAAAAATTTCAGCAGAAGAAAATAACGTTAATTGCGCGAAAGACAAATACAATGTATCATAATTTGATACATACATATAGATTGATATAGTTGAAAAGATATAAATAAATTCGAGTGCAGTATTATCCAGTAGGGTGGGCCAAAAAAAACTTTTTTTCGATTTTCGATTATGGCGGGTGCGGAAAAGTGGCCACTGGTGGCACTCAGTTCATACAAAAAATTTGAGATTTTTTGGACATTTCCTTACCCTGCCGCAAACGGCTTGAAGTTTTGCAAAAATGTTCATTTTTGAACTTTTTTCGAAAAAAATTAAAAAATGTTAAATTAAATTTATTTTGGTTGTATTTACTTGAAAAGGCATATTTAATGTACCAAATGTTTAAATAAGATCTGATCATGCATTATTTAATATCTATGTGTATTATAACTTAGGCTATTTTTATAGCTTTTTCGCGTATAATAGGCAAAAGTTGTATTTGTTTGAATCGACCGTTAGTTTCTGTATTATTTATGTCCCTTGGTCTTCTTTATATATTTTCTATGTGTCAAGCGTCATATATTTGAAGAAAAGACAGCAGCATGCGTCAAAAAAAATCTGGAAGGTGAGAAAGTGGTGAAGCAGGACTCTGAGCGAGTGCAATGACTCGTCGTAATACTCAGGGAGTTACTCAGGGAAATAGTTGAGAGCCAAAATGCGATAAAGGATTCTTATTATTTATCCTTGCTCAGTTACCTGCGACATTTGTTCAGTGTTAACGTAAAACCCTTTTGTATTGATATGCAGTGCTTTTCGGGTCGTTTAATGTGCCATTATAGTGTTTTGTGCGTTTTTTTTACAACGAGCTTAGAAATGACTAGTATAAAGGGCCATGACAATGCAAATACATGAGATAGCGTGAAAAGTAATTTTTTGGGGGCATCATGCATATTGAAAGAATTGCAATTGCCAACTTATGCTGATAATCATGTGCCACTAATACTGGTTGCTCCACCATGTAGAAGTTGTGACAGCAGAGGATACGAATCTCGTCATCGATAAAAACAAAGTCAGAAGAGAGAAATAGAAACATGGAAAGAAGATACAGGCAGAAGAAGTTATAGAAAGAAGGAAAATTAAAAGCATATTTTTTGATGGTAGAAAGGATAAATATATATTCAGAGGGAAAAAAGAACATGCGGCACCGTCGAGAGAAAGGCGAGGAACACATCACCGTGTTGTTTGAACCTGGTTAGGAATATTTAGTTCACTTGATACCACGTTCCGTTACCTTGATACTTCGTCAGTTCAGAAAAGTGTAACTTGTGGTGGCTTGGAAGATTGTATAATGATTTTGCTACTTCATTTCCGTGACCGGAAAAGAAATAGCAAAGTCCATATAATGGCACATTAAACGACCCAAAAAACATTGTCTATCACTAGAAAAAGGTTTCCCGTTAACACTGAACAAATATCGCAGGTAACTGAACAAGGAGAAATAATAAGAATCTTTTATCGCATTTTGGCTCTCATCTATTTCGTCCTTCACTCACTGAGTATTACGACGAGTCATTGCTCTCGCTTAGTGTCCTGCTTCACTCTCGTGTCACCTTCCAGATTTGTTTTTGAAATATACTGCTGTCTGTTGACAAATTTATGACGTTTGGCACATAGAAAAAATATACAGAAGACGAATACACATTAATAAGAGAGAATCTAACGATCGATTCAAATAAATACGACTTTTGCCTGTTATACGCAAAAAAGCTATAAAAATAGCTTAAGTTATAAAACACATAGATATTAAATAATGCATGATCAGTTCTTATTTAAACATTTGGTACATTAAATATGCCTTTTCAAGTATATACAACCAAAATAAATTTAATTTAACATTTTTTAATTTTTTGCGAAAAAAGTTCAAAAATGAGTATTTTTGCAAAACTTCAAGCCGTTTGCGGCAGGGTAAGGAAATATCCAAAAAATCTCAAATTTTTTGTATAAACTTAGTGGGCCACTTTTCCGCACCCGCCATCATCGAAAATCGAAAAAAAGTTTTTTACGGCCCACCCTATTATCCAGTATAACTTTTGAGTAATTTTCAGGAAATTAAGGAACACGAAACTAACAAGGCGAGAGCCAACATTGTTAATCACAGATTTTTGTTATTTTAATACAGATTGCAGAATACAGACACCGTAGTCTCAGATTCAACGGATTTTATACAACGTACCTTACTTCTTGAGAAACAATTGGGAGAGGGGGGGGGGGTATATATTATAAAAGAACTGAAATACCCAATTTTGAACGAAAGGGTAACGTTGATGCGGCTCACTAAGTACGGCTTTTGCTCGTTGTCCCATAGAATCGGGTTCCACTCATGAACGCGCTAGATTTTTTTAAATTTTTTTTTGTTTTATAAATATATATATAATTATAATTAAATAATCTCATTTTCAATTAAAGTTTATAAAAGTCTGTGCATCCACTTTAATTTTAACTTATTTAGTTTTTTATTTATAACTAAATAGTTGTATAAAACATCAAAAGACTGTTATTTTTTAAAACTTATTTTTAAATTGCTTTCATATATTCTTTATCCATGAAATGATATTAAACAATCGTGTCAATTTGTGATTTTAAAGTAATATCATTTACCTATTGTCTCAACAAGGAAAGGCAAAACGGTGATAATATTATTCTGTTTTTATAATAACAAACAAAATTATATTAAAAAATTTATTAAGAGTTAAATTTAAATCTATTTTTTGCATGTTAAAATTAATTAAAGGTTGTTAATTTGTAATACGTATGCTTGCTCTTTGAATTATTTTGCTTTTATTTTTATCTTCTTTTTGCTTTTATTTTTATGTTATTTGAATATATTTAATTTTATCTTAGAGGACGCCACAGCAGATTTTGTAATGCTTTTGGAATTTTTATTGTTAAATGAATTATCTGTTTTTTATCTCTTTAAATGACGAGAAATAATGTTTTAAAAATAAAAAATGCTAAATAAAAGTTTATATACGTTAGCATTATAATGAAGATGTTAATAATTTTAATTGAGATTATTAAATTATAATTACGAGTGCATTTGCCAAACAAAAAGGTGAGAAAAACAAATTAGCGAATTTGTCATACATTGAAGGAATTCACATTCGTTGCATCGCAATGCATTACATGCATTTTCTTCGCCTTACATCACATTCAGGTACTGAACCGAGCCCTCCGAACAGCCAGCAAATGCCGTTCCAATTGAATTATGGTCAACGTTATCCTTTTGTTACATATTAAGAATTTAAGCTCTTTATAATATTAGATCCCTCTCCCTCTCCCCTTTTTTTTCTCAAGAATTAAGGATCGTTGTATAAAATCCGTTGAACCTGAGACTAAGATTTCTATCTTCAACTTACATAAAAATAATCAAAATCTGTAAGTACACCTATTTTTGCTTTTATTATGGCTTTACATAGTTTTGTGGGTCTAATCATCCTGCAAATTATTGAAAAGTTATTTAGTATCTTCCTGTAGATATATATATATATATATACGAAATTGTATGATATATTGAAAATAAATACTTGAAAGGATATCTATTTTAAAATTGAAATGACTGACATTTATCACTTGGAAATTACAATAAAACAAGCCCATATTAAAGTTAAGATATTAGTAATTCAAAATTCTTTATGCCAATGAGACTCCACTGTCTCGAGTAAAATTGCAATTTCGAAGTAAAACACAGCATTGTGCATAGCGTAACAGTATACCTCAGCAACAAGTAAACAGTCGAGATACACGTTCATTAGTATGTTTACGATATCCGCGTACTTAAACTTTGATTGCATTTCCATCGCAATGCATCACATTTTAGACAAGTTTGTTGTCGACAGTATAATGAAAACCGATAAGAACGGATTCATGTGAACGCCAGAACAATGATATCAGTCTAAATGTCTGACAAACGTCGAGAGGAAAAGGATCAATGTTATTCAATGTCCTGTCGTCATAAGCCGGTGAAGAGTCGTGGACCGTATTTCAAATAACTGTATGTTTATCTTCTTGTATCTGGATCAATCATTAAACGCTGCAAAATTGGTTTATTTAGAAATAAACAAAGTGTCTAGTATAATGTTTAAAGACTAAGTATTACTTTAAATAATTGCATTGAAATGTAGCTTCATAATTTATAATTGTTTTTCTGATATTTTATTTACATATTAAGTATATTCTTATATATTTAATATATATTTTTTTATTCTTTATCCAGTAGTTCTTACTATACACCGAGCATTATAAAAACTTTATTATTTCAGAAAAAAATATAATATATATATATACGGGCGATTCTCTTATAAATGGATAATATGCGTCCCTTGGGAATAAAATCTGTATTTTTTCAATTAGTCTTTTAACATAAAATGTATTTGCTCATTTCTTTCTACAATATCAAAAAGTATTTTCAAGGAAATCACTGCAGATTTTATTCCAATAATAGTTTAAACATTTCCTCATCCTAATGTTCACATCAATGCCATGTCATGATAAAGAAAGAATGAAGTAGGAGGATGGATATCCTTGTGATTCCAATAGAAATTACATGAATGTAGATGCTGCATGCATAAACTTGAAAATGATTCATCATACAGAAAAATGCATATATTTTTAATCTTTTACAATTTGATTATTCCTGTCTTTATTAAACTTAAAATTACACTATAAGTAAACTACATAAAAAGATGAAAAAACTATTTAAAAAGATTTTAAATTACTTTAATTCTTTGTACTTTAAACTATAAACACAGCCCTTCGTCAGAAAATACAGAAATAGTTTTATTAGTGTCATTTCTTTCAAATACTATGTAGTTGGTGTCAAAAAATGAGTGAAAGTGAAAGCCAATTTTTAGATCCGAAAATTTTTTTTTTAATATTTTCTGTCGTATTTTTTAGTAGTTCACATAAAGTGTAATTTAAAGTTTATCTTTTTAAAAGATGAATTTGGCATTCTATTTATTTATTTTTTGATATATTTACTATTATTTTAAATCTAATTTTTTTTTATTATGTTGTGTAACTGTGCGTGGGGTAGGGTGGAAAGTGCAGTTTGTGCAATCAGAATCAGCTAGCAAATTGCATATGTAAGATGCTAAACCTCGAGGTTAAATGAAAAATACTCGTATTTCTTCATTTTGGTTAAAAGACATATCGCAAGTACTCTTACAAATGCATAAACAAGTACACATAAATAATAAGGAAAAATATGCAGAAGAAATTTACTATTTTTCTTTTCGAACTTAAACAGATGCATATCAAAAAACAGCATATTGTATATACCGGGTGTCCCAAAAATGACTGATGGATTTTAAAATTCAATAACTTGCAAACGGTAACAGCTATTTCAAAAAATTTTGCCGGAGGGTTATGTATAATGCCAGGAGTTTTTTCCCGTAATTTTTTATTTTAGTTCGCATATCAAACAATAAGTGGCGCTGACGGCGATTGAAGGCCAGGTAATCAGTGCTGAGAGAAGCGTCTACCTGGCCTTCAATCGCCGTAAACGCCACCTATTGTTTGAAATGCGAACTAAAATAAAAAATTACGGTAAAAAAACTCCTGACATTGTACATAACCCTGCTGCAATTTTTTTTTTAAATAGCTGTCACCGTTTGCAAGTTATTAAATTTTAAAATCTATCAGTCATTTTTGGGACACCCGGTATATATATATATATATTATTGCATATCAAAAGACAGCATAAATAAACTTTTCAAATGTTTTTTCCTCATTGAAATATTTTTCTATCCTTACACTATACCATATTTTTTTTACTATATTGCATCCTGGTACATACTAAAACCATGAAATTTAAAAAAACATTCTGTAAAGAACGACATTCTACAGACAATTGCAATTTGAATTTAACTAATACAATGCAAAATAAATTTTAAAATACATCATTCGAATTTTTACAGAATAATTTTAATCGAAATAATAATTGATTTTAAATTACAAGTGATAACATAGGTGTTGTTTAAATGCGCAAAAGAAATATTCTAAAGCCCAACAAAGATTTCAAATTACAAGGCTAAGAGAGTAAGTAAGAGTATAAGGGGGTATAGGATACGTTATAAGGAACATACTTTACTTATTTGGATTAAACCGTAACTAAAATTGATGATCAGGATGTGCACTAAGCATTTTCTCTTTTGTAAACGTCTTGTAAAGGAAATTAAACGTATTTAAAGGCATTAAAAAGATTAAAATAAAACGGAGCTCAATTGTGTAAAAATAAAATATACTAAAATCAAGTAGCAAATAATTACTGATACACCGAAACTATATACATAATAAAATTAAAATAGCAAATAAAGCCTTTGTGTAAAAATGTATAAGGATAGAAAAACAACGATTTGAAATGCAGAAGTAATGCATGAAAAGGTAGCAAATAGCCGTTTCGAATCTACTATCGAAATTCTTCATCACAGGAAGACTCAGCGTTCTAGATTAGATCAGAAATAAAAATCAGTTATCAAGATGAAGTTATTAATGAAAGCTCTTATATTTGGTATAAATGCGCATGAAAAAAATTGTTTCAAATTGACACAATCTTAGAATTTCACGTGAAATCTAAACCGCCATAATTTTCATCTTCTCAAAATACACATGTGCGCATTTCAATTTTTATCAATTTTAAGAGAAAATGGCGCATTTTTGTTGCCACAATTACAAAATTCGTACTAAAAGCTATAAAAAAATTAATAAGGCAAGAATAAATTGAGATACAGTTTTCAAACAAATTGCATTTAAAAGTACATTTTTTTCTCTATACGATGGTGTAAAAATTGAAAATGTGCGATGGTTAAAAGTATAAAATTTTCAGTTCCGAAAATTGCAAAACCGAAATGCGAACCGCATGTGAAAGTGTTACCATTCGCAAAATGACGTATGCGTTGCGCACATATACGTTTGGCCTTTGTAAATAGATAGATAGATAGTGCGTATAAGTGATCGAGTAAATTATACTCTTGAATATTTACACTACATTTATCAGGGAAATTAGTGACACTGCTTTGGCACATGAAAAAATAATCTCAGCACAATTCATCCAATTTACTAGCGATTTATTTAAATATGCAAATTTTTTCGACCATGAAAATTCAAAATATTCTTCTATTGACAACTATATGCAAAATGTTTTCAGTATAATACTAAGCTGTTTTTTGCGAATTGACTTCTTTTTGCATTTTACACATTATTTGCATCATTTATTTAGTTATTTTTTGTGAAAATAACTTTTAAGAGGATAAAAAACGGTTTATGCGTTTAAAATTGATTTAAAACAGTTTTATAAAACAAATCTGGGATGTAGTATTTTTATTAAGTTCTACTCTCACTAGTTTTGCCTTCTTCGATGTTTAAAGCAGCTGGCCCGATTAAACAGTTGCTATTAATTTGGATTTAAAAGTTGCAATTAAGCTCATTGAAACCTGTTTGGTATCAAACATTTTTCGTTTAATGATAATTTTTATAAGTAGTTAAAAGAAACTTTAATGGGCTCCCCAGTTTCCGTAATAGTTACAAAAGTTATTAGGCAGCATTTTGAAAATTTATATATATTTTTAAATCTATTTGATTAGATTAAATTCTGGAAGAAATATACAGGTGAAGTTTTTCTAAATGTTAAACAAGATCATCTAGTTGCGATTTAAGCAAAAATAATTCAATTTCACACCAATGAAGAACAACTGAGTTTGAACCTTAATGACTCACCCACTTACCTCAATGTATTTTTCAAAAGAAAATTTATTAATAATTCTTATATTTTAAAGATTTACATTTGCCGAAAAATACTGCAATTGGACAATATTTAAATTTAAAATTCAACTAATCATTTTGACATAAAATTGCTGTTATTGGATGACTATACAACAGAGATTGAAATTTTACAGTGACAGCGTTAGTTTTGATAGTGAAATTAATAAAATAATCATGTTTTTTAGCTGGAAGATTATTCACTTAGCTGGTGTCACAGAGCTTTCCGGAACTCTCGAATAAATTCCATCATTATCTCATTCATTACAAATCTGTTTATCTAAAATACTATATTTTATTACACTAATATTTCGAAAAATTTAGCCATTTTCAAAGATATTAATATTAGGACTGATTATTCGTTTTTGAATCCTACTGATATCTAGCTGGAATTTCAGCAACTTTAAACGTAATTCGATATTAGTGATGTCATGCGTAAAATTCCTTGGAAAAGTCGCAAACAGATTGACATTCGTGAAACTGGACGATCGCTAAAGGAAAGTCTTAAGGAGCATAAAAATTATTTTAATAAAAGTACTTTAATTTAAAGATTAGTTGTGCATGAATTTAAGTTCGATCATGCTCTCGACTTTAATGATGTACAAGATATGATATTTTACTGTGCCATATTCAATAGCTTGCTTAAGGGTTGGTTGACTGTTCTAGATAAAATTAGATATTCAGGTATCAGTAAAATATATTATCCTTGTTTAGCTGCGATTTTAGCTGTTTTAAATTGTTCTAGTTTTAATGTAAACAGTATTATTTAAATTTAAATCGTATGAGCTCAATTAATAATATTTCAAAATATTTACAATATTGTATGTTCTTGATTATGTACGGATAGTGATACATATTACGGAATTTAGCCACCAATAAACATCTACTTTTAATTGTGTTTAAATTGTTTCAATATTTGTATCAGTGAATGTCTATAGTCCTATATTTTTTGTATGAACCTTAATAATGTTGAAAATTTCAAAAACTTATACTTGTTACAAAACTAGGAAACTACCGTGATGCAACAATTTTCAAGCACTAAACTTCTTTTTGTAACTAGTTATTAAATAGTTTTTCTCAGTGAATGTCTGTAGTCTTATACTGTTGCATAAACTTGGATAATGTTGAAAATGTAAAAATCTTACAACAAAACTACAAAACTACCGTGATGCAAAAATTTTCAAGGAAAAAAAAAATTTTTTTGTTACTAATTATTAAATAGTATTTTGTTATCATTTAAATTTTGGACAACTTAGTCTCAAGTGAAAATACTGAAAACATTTTTTATCTTGTTTTAAATGCACAGTCAGAAATTCTTTGAGAAAATCTTCTCTTATTTAGAACAAAAAATATCAAAAGCAAATTTTCCAACTGAATATGTGGAGCGAAAATCAGTTTTTTTGTCTGTTGCTATATTTTGGAATCATTTTAGAAGTTTATATGATATTTATATGTAATACAAAATAATTTGTTCCTGCCAAATACAAAAGCGTTGAAACTTCCTGTATGATTTAGCACTCGATATAGTTTATTAAATTTAGTTATTAATGCCTCGAAATAGTGGTATTTATTTTATAATTACTCTGCATTTCATATTTCTTAGAGCAAGTTGTTTTAACTAAACGTTAGATGATCTAAAAATAAGTTACAACAGAAAAATTACAGCTGAATATTCATCTTCTATACACATTCTTAGATAAAAAGAAAATTATTTCAAGCCATTAATTTACTTCTAGCTTTTGTGGAAGTGTTCTTTTTTATGCAAAAGATACATGCCGAGCATTTAATTCAAAACGAAAGAAAAAGTCTCTACAGAAAAACATCAAAAACAAGCAACAAAAAACGCTAGCATTGTCTTTACACTAAAAATCATTTGAAGATTCACAACTAAAGTGAAAAATAAAAGCTTCGAACAAAAAAAGACTAACGTTTTCTCATAATGAATCCCTCACCCCCGGCAGACGGCTTAATTAACGAATTATTTCTTTTTACTCTACACCCGACTCCAGGGTTTGTGTCCATTATCCAAAAAAGATGGGCAGTTTCTACAACGTTTAACGGGCAGTGGACTGTGACGTCATTTGCTGACGTCTCGGTTCCTGAATATTGTGCTTAGTGTGCCAGAAAAACTGTATGATAACATGATATTTTGGTTTTTTTCCGTGTAAAAAACGGAAATATGACAGCAATATACTACTTTTTACTTTGCAAAAATAGATAAATCATGTCTTAAAAAACAACCCCTGTGGACTCAACATTTTTCAAACAATTAATTTTACTCTCTAAATTAACTTATAATGCAGCTGATGTGAATATAATGATAGTAGTGTATTTTATTTTTATTATTTATTAGTGTTATTATTTCAAGAAAACAAGAAGGACTTGCATGTTGCAGTTCGGATTAATTATAGTATTTTTACAGAATTTTTATATGAATTCTGAATTTAGCTGTGATATTGCTATACAAAGCATGAAAATATTGCTAATTCTCATAAACTCAAAATACCGACAAAAAACTAAATTTTATGAGATTTATTGATCGAATATTCTTTCATAAAAAGATATATTTTATAAATATTTCAAGCATTTTTTAAATTCCAGCACAGCGTTTCTAATTTATCTGGAAAGTCCGATAGATCATTTTATTAAATTAATTAACAATTTTTAAGTGAATCAAAAAGTGAGGTAAACTTAGCGTTAGTTGTCACTATATTATAATCTGAGCAAATTTGTTTTGTGAGGCTTATAAATGCATTATGGGATGTTGTAAGGGAGTGAACTTTTAAGCTATTAATGCATATGTGTTTGGTGAACTGGTCCTAGTAGTGTGTGAATTGCCATCATGCAAGAAGTGAGAGATTCGAACAATTGTGAGCTAAAGCTGTAAGTTTTTCAAATATTACACGTTAAAATTTCCAAGTTATTCATCGTAAAATTAACGCTGTTTACGGTGAAGATGCAAAACTTCGCCTTGAAATCTGCATGCGCTAATAATTCAGTCAAACATAGTTTTGAAACAGTCGACTCTCAAACTCTAACTTTTATGAAAAACATCCTTGATTGCGCAGTTGAATCGAGTCATTCGAAACATAAAAATTAATTTTATCTTAAATTAACTTGAACTTAATTCCCTTTCGGGTCTAGTGTAGTATTAACAGTACATATTTTTCATCGAGTATTATTTGGTTTTAACAATTACTTAGTAACTTTCTGCATATAAAAATGATAGTATATGGCTATGCCTTTCTTATTATGACTTCATTTATGTTTTGAGCTTTAATAATAACAATAATAATAAAAATTTACTTAATTCTCTTTGGTCCTTTGACGATTTTTTTATTTTATGCATATATTTCATGTCTTCAAGTATAGGATATATTTCTGGATGAATAATGTGTGATAAAGCGGAAAAAACACCAGAAAACTGTAATATCAGTTAAATACTGTTGTTATACGACATTTTAAAAATGTTTCATAAAACTCTTCTTTAGACTAATTATCTTATAAATATGAATTGAATAGTAAACAAAATAAGTAAATTTCTTAGATTTCAGACGATGGAATAATTTTTAAATTTCAGAAGGCCTATTTAGATGGTTTCGATTAACATCATTAAAATAGAAGTGATTTTGTCCTCAAAATGAAAAAATACGGATCCGAAAGAGTTAAGAGTTTAACACACTAAAACATACAGGACTAATTTAGAGTTGATGCAACATTACAAAACGCTCAACAATCACGTACATAGGAACAAAACACATAAATGCACTTCCTTATGAAGCGTCATATCGCTTTTTAATCCTTGAATTAAAGAATTAAAGAATTTACTTTCATTTTAAAATACGCATGCCATTCCAGCATCAAGGACTCTTGGTTTTCAACTGAAAACTTCCGCACGCATCCCTAGAAATATTTCAACTGAGTGTAAGATTTCAGGGTTCGTACGGGTCATTTTTACTATTTGAAATAGATTTATTACTTACCCATGATACGTAGTACAGGGTAAATCTTACAATCATCACTTGCGATTTTAGACATTTTGTTAAATATCTAGAAAAATACACGAGGAATCATCTCGAAACTCTTAGTGTATAAATATAATAGTATAAGTCATACACCTCCGAGAAGTTTTTTCCGAAACTCTATAGGGGACCGTCAACAAATTTAAAAAAAAAATGAATATCTTTTGAATAACCCTGTCAAAACTTATGTAGCAAAACGCTCAACCTCTAGATTATGATTGAGTGCCTTATTGTAATACACTGTGTTCATTTTTATGCAAATAGCATGCATACTCGCAGAGTAATTAAGGTTTTTATAAAAATGGTCCCAAAATTTTCCAAGTTTTTTCCTTATAATTTTCAGAGTTCTTAATAGAAAATAATATTATTTTCTGAAAATATGACAAACAACATTGCATGGTATTCAGAATTTAAAAATAATAAAAATTGTATGAAAAATGAGTAGGTTTACTAAATAATTTTGCACTGAGCATGCGTCAACGATATTAAAATTTCATTTGCATATTATGTTAGTTAAATGTATAGAGCAACTTTTGTGAAAGTCGCAAAATCATAACTTGAAAACTATCAAAATAATTGTCAATTGAATACATTGAAAATCCGTTTATGCCAAAATGAAGCAAAAACAAGAGCGGTTGTATCCATATATTCATTGATTAGTGTCAATATAGAATACACAATACGGGACGTACTACTACATTTGGATAAAATCCCTCATGTTTTTGCTTCGTTTTGGAAACAACGGATTTTGTCCTTTTTCTATAGACGATTACTTTCAGAATTCTGAAGCTATGATTTTGACACTTTTACAAAAGTTGCTCTATGTATTTAGCTAACATAATATGCAAATGAAATTTTGATACCGTTGACGCATGCGCAGTGAAAGATTATTTAGTAAACCTACTCATTTTTCATACAATTTTTATTATTTTTTAATTCTGATTACAGAATGTTGTGTGCAATGTTGTTTGTCATATTTTCAGGAAAAAATGTTATTTTATATTAAGAATTCTGAAAATTATAAGTAAAAAACTTGAACAAATTTGGGACCATTTTTATAAAAACCTTAATAACGAGTATGCGTGCTATTTGCATGGAAATTAACATAGTGTATTATAATAAGGCACTCAATCACAATCTAGAGTTTGATCGCTTTTGCTACATGAGTTTTGACAGGATTATTCAAAAGATATTCATTCTTTTTTAATTTGTTGACGATCCCCTATGGAGTTTCGGAAAAACAATTTCATGGAGGTGTATGACTTATACTATTATATTTGAACACTAAGAGTTTCGAAATGATTCCTCATGTATTTTTCTAGATATTTAACAAAATGTCTAAAATCGCAAGTGAACGATAATCAATGACCAGATAGTGTATATGTGTTTCTTCAATAAATATGTGTTCTTTAAAATTAGAAAAGGGACTTCATATCGATGTAAATAGTGCCACGTGCTATTGTGTATAGTGGGGTTTTTAGAAACATGCCACATTCTTTAGTATTTTAAGTAATTTTGTTAAAATAATTTAAACATAATTATTTCATTTTTAAAATTTTGTTAAACTTTTTTTTGCAGTTCCATGTTTTAGAACATTTTTAATACTATGTAGGTTATTAATATTGTAAATTAAATGAAATATTCTTAAAGTTCTTTTCTTGCTTTCACTTATTATTTAAGCATAAAAGAATTTCTCCTTCTTTCTATGCTTTTTCTCAAAGGATTTAATATTGTTGGTTAGCAAAAAGACAATTTATATATAAATCTAATTCATAATTCATATATTTTTTTTATTTTTTTTTTTACAAATGTAAAGTTTAAAGATAAAATTAAGACAAAAACATTTTTTTTTTTACTTTATAAGCGTGCATCATTAGAATACATAACCTCTTAATCTATATTATATATATATATATAAGACCGAATTGTTTACATTGTTATGCTTAAAAAAGACGAAGTGGTTAGCGTTTTTTGTTCAAAAGGTATGTTATATGATGTTACAATTTCACCACATTATTTACATTTTTTTTTCAGATTTATGGCAGTAAATATTAAAAAGGAAATGCTGTAATCAATGTAAACGAGAAAGAGAAAAATGAAGAAAAATGAAAATCAAGGCTTCTTTTATTAGTCTTTACAAAATATTTGAAATTATGGAATAAAAACTCCTCTTCCTATGCATTGTAAGACGTTTTATTTTGTTTGCTGTCTCATAAATACATATGTAAAAGAAACTGAAGAATCTTGTTAGTTTCGTATGGCATTAAATAAAAAAAAAACTATAACAATAATTTGACAAATTAAGCATTTTTGGACTTATTATAAATTTTAGAAAAATGAAGAAAATAACAATGTCTTTAAGCCACTGCGAGTTGCAAAGAAAACTGTAAATAATAAAATTAAAATATTTGCCTTAAGTGCTTGTAACAACCATAATAACAGTAAAAATAAAAATAACTTTCCTTGAATAACCGGATATCAACAATTTTTCAGTTGTTCTTTAACACTGTTATTTTCTTTTTAAAAATATAAAGTCATCTCGTTTTAATATAATAAAGCTACAGAAAATCATGAGCAATTAAGTAACCTTCTATTTAATAATGATAATTAAGTACCATGCGAAAAATGACAAGAAAAATTTTAAGCACTATCCTTTTCCTAACACAGGCTCGTTCAATCAGAGGAGAAAAAAGAACAATTCTCTGAAGAATTCTCTACATAAGGCTAGCGAGAAAAATGATTTAAACTAATGGCTGACAAAGTTAAAAACAATGTTATATTACTGTACTAGCAAAATATAGAACTTTATGTGGGTTTTCTAAAAAGATATCTAACGAAATATAATTAGGCTTCTAATTAGTAAGTTTCTGCTTTATTGAGCAATAATTTTGGAGTAATTTCTTCTGAAAATTATATCTCTAATAAATGCTTTTAATATTATGGTTCATGTATATAAATAGTAGATTTTACAGATTAAATAAGTCTAACGGAGATTTTCAGTTATGATGGAAAGAAATAATTATCGTATTCTTATTTATTTTATTAATTTAGATTTAAAAAAATATATAAGTGTGATTAGTAATATATTTATATAATTTTTAAATGTTTCCGAAATTGAGGTTTAAAAAATACTAATTTCCTGTGACAAGCTAAAATCTTTGCTGTTAGCATTAAAGAATTGTTTTCATGATACCAAGAAAATGTCAAAATAAAATAAAAATATAGTAATGTCTCGAGTTAAGACGATAATTTGTTCTAGAACTAATGACATGAATTGAAAGCGCCTTAAATCGAGGTATATTTAGATAAGAAAATAATTTGGATATTGCATGTGAAGCGAAGCAAATGAGGTGCATTCATACGATAACGAAGTTTTAAAAAAATATTGAGATCTTGCTGTTCAGTACTTTACAGTACATCGGATACAGTACAGTGGTCGAAATATTTTGTGTGTTCCTTTAAATACTATCTACTTTCTCTAATACAGGAAGTAACTTGTATTAAATCTCAGCAACATATATCAACTTCATAAAATGTGAAATAGTTTAATATAATTAAAACACTCTCAAAACATGTTTACCTGCATACACCACATATAGTGGAATACTTTTATGTGGCCTGTAAACTAATAATAAATATTCTTTGCATCACAGATTTTACAAAATGTATATTTTAGTATATACTTCTTAAATTCATGTGAATTCTATTATATTCGTAAGAGTGTACCATCATTAAAATGTACTTGAACCTATTTTTTTCTATTGACCATAATGAAAGGGAATGTTATTGATTGTCCATGTAATTAAACTATGCATCTGATTTTCACAAAATTTGAAATTATGTGACAAAATTATGTAATAATTATACATTTTAAATTTTAAATGATCCGGTTAGGTAGTTTTTGCTCTGTTATATGCGGATAGATGGACAGTCAGATGGAATGAACGAAAATTATTGTGCTACGTATTTACATAATTACGAACGCATCTAAAAAGGATAAGCAATAAAAATTATTTTAAATCACGTGAACATTTTCTATTATATTTAGGGATTATGTTACACACATTTAGTTTTTTAATTAAAAGGTGAGTGCAATTCAAGAATTTAGGATGAATCCGTAAACTGTTAACTTGTTAGTTGTCCCGATCGAGAATTTAAGGATGTGAAAAAATCTTGCAATGTAGTTTGAACAGACGACTCTTTCTTCTTTTTTCTCTCAGAAGCTTTTTTAACAGCAGAAAGTTTTTTAAGCTTTCTTTGATTATTAATGTTGTTATTACTATGAATTGACTGTCACGGTAACATTTACTTTTATGGCACCAAAAGTCTTCAAAAAAGGTTTAAGTGCGTTTGTTAATAAAATAAATTTCTTTTTTTGGCCAAACGGTGTAAATGTGGTATGACGTAAGTCGAGGTAATACTGTGTTTGATGTAGTTGGTATGATTAGACATGAATTGCCGCTTTCAGGTCTTTGTCAGGTTTTTTTTATCCCTAAATTTAAGTACACATGATTTCTTAATAAAATTGATTTTAAGCTACCGCTTCCGAAATCCATATAAAATTGAAATTATTAATCATCACTGCCTTTGAATTTATTGACTACGATGTTTTTAAAATCATGTGTCAACAACTGATTTTTTAGACTAAAAAAAGAGCAGAAACGTATAACATTTTAAAAAATTAAAACAATATATCCGACTTTCATTTTACTACATAATAATTTTATTAACCATTCAGTTTTCTCAATTAATTTGCGTTCACATTGTATACGTAAGAACAAAGAGCTTCTAGAAGAGAAACGTTGTAGTTTATAGATTGATGTTCAGTTTAGAGATTGACATTTATTTTAAATATGAAAACTGTATTTCAAAATGAGGAACATTTTATAGAATAACATCAAAACTCAACTTCAAGGTGCTGATGTATTGACATACAGGGGAATTAAGTTCATATAATTCGTCTAGGGACTGCTTCATTACCATGACCAGCTGCAAAAATGAACAAGTCTTTTCGCTTGGGATGCTGCATTTCTCAACAAGGTCAAGCGAATTTTGTTGACTATATAAAAAGATATATATAATAACAGCTTCAAAACCATTACCTCATAGAGTTCACGTCTAAAATTCCATGATTAGATAGAACGTGACTATCATAGAGTAGTGCTTAAAAGTACTTTGACAAAAATAATATTGACTTAAATAAAAAGAAAAATAAAATACATCATTTATTTTATTTAATCATATTCTATGTTTTAAAGAATTTTAATAAACAACTATCATTTGTATCACGGAAATCCAAGAAAAATCAGTAAAATGACAAATCAAAAGTAACTCTACATTATAATAAAAAATTGTTTTAGCACCATAATTATCAAATATGTTTATGATTCAGTCAATGTTTATAAGCATATCCTCTACCTTTATGACAGCCTCACAACAAGTTGGCTTTGAGTCGATTAATTTTTGTATTCCATATGAAAGAATTCGGCCATATTCATTCGTTCGAACTTCGAATAAAGCCGCCTTATTTGAATAAGTTTAGCATCTTACTGTACCATCTAACATCTTACATAGATGCTCTGTGGGATGGAAATTCGGACTTTGGCTAGGCCACTCTAGAACCTTGATTTTTCTGCTTTTCATAAACTGACTCACGCACTTGGATTTATTTTGCGAGTCATTACCTTGCTGAAAATATCACTGAAAAGGCATGTTATGCTTTACGAGTAGTAGCATATGAAACTTTAATATATCAACATACATGAGCGGATTCGTATTCCCACCATTTTGAACTAAGTGTTCAACTCCAATTTGTAAAAAACAACTCAAACCATCGAATTACCTCCTCCATGTTTGGTAACTAGTATTTGGTGCTGAACATCATACTTTTTTTGTTTTAGGGCGTCGAATACACTTGATTACATCAGATAACAGTAAATTAAACTTGGTTCCATCGCTCTATAAAGCATTAAACCACTCTACACTTGTATACGATTTATGGCGTTTTGAAAATGCAGGTTTGGTCTTCCTAATCTTATAAGCTAACAAAAAGCTTTTTTCTGTCTTCAGCCATGTAAACCAAAGAGGTTAGGCATTTTTTGACTGTTAAACGTGTATTATGCCTTAATTTTCTTTCACTATATCTTAAAGTATTACAGATGACTTGCAAATAATCATTTGAAAATAATTGTTTTATAATACGGTCAACATTGTAAGTTTTTTTTTCGGACGGGCGCTAAAAGGCTTAATTTTAATATATTTCCATTTATTAAAAACCTTATTCCATGTACTAAAAAGCTGCCGAGATACGTTTAAAGAACAAGCAACTTGTGCTTGCTTCTTTTCTTTCTTAAGTGCATTCACAGCGGCTTTTCAATGATTAGAATTTTCTTTCAATTTTGATATTTAAAAATAATCAAAATAAGTCAATATAAACACTAATTGAAGCTATAAAGTAACTTACACCTGAAACAGTTAAAGGCAAATTAATTGCCAAATATTTCTGAGCTAAGATGGAATAAGATTTATTCAATGAAACCAAATGAAAGCAAACAGGTTGAAATTGATATATTAGAATAACTGCAGTCATATTAATCTCAATGATAGAACATATATATATATATATTTTTTTTTTAGTTAAACAAAATGAGAATGGATATAATGTTGTCAAAATACATTTGAATGCTTCTGTATTAAAATGGAATTGGTGTGCAAAGTCATATCTTTGCGGAAACTACCCTCTGGCTAAATTTAGAGGTTGATTCGTAGGACTCTATTGAACTTTTTATTGAAATTCCTTCATTCCTTTATCTGTTTATGTTTTATCGACATACCAGTTTCCATTGTAATATGTTATTTGATACAGAAATTTCATAAAAAAAACTCAGTAGTGACATACCAATCAACCATTAAATTTGATCTTCATGTGGTTTCTCCCAACATATTGGCAGATCAGTTCATTTTAATATGTTAATCGAGTTCTATCTAATGCTGTAATTTCAGTATGCTCGATGCGATGACACTTCACGGCCTGTAATATATTGTGTCGAATGAAAAATTGTGTAAAAGACTGTTGTATGCTATAGCCAAAAATACATATAATTTCTGCTGAACAAGCAAAATATGATGCGAAAAAAAATGCTCTGTATAATGGTAGAAAGTATGTAAACTTGCGGATCTAATGTTTTGGAAGAATAATAGAATTAGTGTGAGGTTAAATAACATTTTAAATGAGGAATTGGCATCACGTGTTTTCCGTTTTTACTACTACATCTTCTAATATTTAAGTCTCAGATCATTTTTAAGCACTTTGTGACAAAAGCCTTCTGAGATGTCAAACCAAATGAAGGCAGTGAGACAAATATACACAACTATTTCTTCATAAGCCAGGAATTATGAGAAATAAAGAAGGAAGATTTAATTCAGATAATCGAAAATATTGTATGAAATTTAGAGATGCAACTTTCGTCTTCATCTTTCGTTACACTGGTTCCTTAAATATCCACTTTGGAACAGAAAGTAAACTGCAAGTGGAATCCCATGAATTACAATGACGCTTTGAATTTCAAGGGGAACTATTGATTTAAGTGGAAAACTGAATTTCTTAACAGAAAAGTAAAACTACCTAACTGATGAGTCTATCGAAAATTGACAATCGAGAATTTCACTCGAATTAGAAAACTAGATGACACATGACGAGAATCAGGTCGGTGACGAAAATCACCGAATCCGTGTATTACTGCATTAAGCATAGCTACTATACAAACACAGTTACTGAATTAGAATATCATTTCAAAAATAACATCGCCAATCAGATTCTTGGAAATACGTGTGCTATTTGCAAAATTTAAAAAATGTCACAATAACATCCACGCACAAATTTTAGCTATTTAGAACAAAACGATCACACACAAAATCTTAAAACTCATTCCTGTACTCCAGTACCCTTATTAAAGAGTAGCTATATTCTCTAACGTGATTTGAGTATGAAAAAGAAATTATAGTGTTTCTTTAAATTTCAAAAATCTTCAAACTTGCATTTATCACAAAGGAAATGTAAATCAAATTAAAAATCTTTGTGATTTAGTCGATAACTAGTATGTGATGATGTATTTTTTTAAGAACTTAAGTTTCGCTAACTATTATTAATAAAATAATAAAATAACTATTATTAAATAATGTGATAATGCAATTGATGTGTAGCATTATGATAAACTTTGATAGAATCTCTTATGTATACTTATATTCTTTTTTATATATTCTTATTACCATATATTCTATTTTATAAAGTATGTCAAAGCAATAAATAAATAAATAAATAAATAAACAAATACATAGAAAAAATTTTTGCATATTTTTTAAATACAATATTATATAAATTTTAAATATAATAATAAAATAAATTTAAAGTAATATTTATAAATAATTCAAATATTTTTCCTTTATTTCTTATGTACTAGAAAATCATAAAAAAACACAAATAAAACAATAATTTTACTCATTTTTCAACATTTGTTTTCACAAAATTACTTTTATTTCAGCAATCCCAATATCACTAAAATAAGTAATCACATTTCTCAGGGGAAACGCAATTAATATCTTTTTAATTTAATAAGCAATTCCGTTTTGATACACAATTCATTTGTTTTGATTTATTTTACTCGCAAATGATAAACGATGAAATCGTTTATGTTTTTGCTAAACACCCATCAAAATATTACCACAAATTACATGATATTTAAATTTTCATTTAAAACACAAGAGTAATATAAATTGATTTTTTCTTAAAAAAAAAAACATTCCACAGTATTTACATCAACCGTTAATTTACGGAAATGACTGATGATGCAATATCCTCAGCTATCAAGAGAAACTTAAAGCAAAAATATGAATTATTTTCTTTTCCAGCAATAAATATCAAATACTTCTTTCTTAAATGTTTGCTGCGGAAGTGGAGAGATAGAATGTGTAATAAATGGTAAATCATTTGAATATATGAATATGATAATGATGTTTGATGGCAAACCCTTGGTTTTCAGAGAGAGAGAAAGAGAAAGAGAAAAAAAATCTTCCAGGACTGCAAGAATTACATTTAAAGAAAATGGGGGAAAAGTTAAATCATGGCGGAAAAATCCAGCTATGAAGAAAAGACGAACGTAAAATCGTACTGGCCCAAAGGTAGAGGATAAATGATATATATTTTTCTTAATATTAAAAGCGGAATCTCGGGATTTTTAATGGAAATTCTTTGCCAAAAAACTGAAAACATTTTATACATGAATTGATTTGAAAATAATATTTCCTGAATAATTATATTCAATTCATTTTAAATTTAATAAATGACACTCGAGGGAGGGATTTAAGTTGGGGAATTAACTTGTGTTTAATAGAAAGTTTCATTGTAAAGACACGAAGTATCTTTATTTTAAATTTCTTCTTTCTCTAACCAGGTAACTATCTTTTTTTTAAATATTGAAATATTTCGGCGGTATTGATTCTTTGAAATCGTTTGTCTTAAGTATTATTCAATATTTTGTTGAAGGAATCATTTTCGCATTTTTTTTCTATACATTGTTTACATAATTTTCGTTACATGATTATTTTATTTTTTGTTATTTACTATAAGTAAAGAAATAATGAGAAATCTGATAAATTAAAATGTTTCCTAAATTAAAAAAAATTATTTTATGAAATTTGAAAAGGTGAAATTTGAAATATGAAAAGGTAATAAAAGGGGTTTATTTGTTGTAGAAATTGTCTCATAAACATTTAAAGCCGATTGTTTTATTTTTGATGGATCCACATCCGTGTCATTCCTAACCTGTTTCAGACCACCATCAATTTGGGTTTTTTTTTCTTCCTTGCAATTTTTATTTGGGTTCTATCATGATGGTTGTCTTTTACAGGCATGTTTAAAAGAACGAGAAATGTGTTTTCATAATTTTTCCTATATTTTTTAATGTATAGATTATATAATGTATAATGTATATACGCATTAAAATGTATAAAAATACAGAAAAAAATCTTTTTTTTTTGTTTAAATTAATTGAGATACAGCATCATAGTCCATTTATTTATTACTACATATGATTCTGACAAAAAGAAAATCAACACAAAGTATTGTGAAACTAGACATTCTACTTGTGTGAAAAATCTGCAAAGCATAATGCATCCAAAGTGTTTAAAAGATTCCACACAAAGAAGTGGCTCGAATCAGAGTGTCGTAGATGTATCAAATACGTTTTATATATGCATGTTATACTTCCATATTTTCCGCAATGTAAATTTTTAAAATAAAATTTTATTATGGACTGAAAGTTACTTTCCTAGTTTTAGAAATATATTTAACAGATTTATACATTAATATTTATCTTAAAAATAGAACAAAAATGAGTATATCAAACGTTTAAGCACAATAGTTCTCTAATCTTTAGTAGAACAAGAATTAAAAAAAAAATAATACTTGATTATTGCTCCTATCTGCTGAATTACTTTGACTATACGGTCTTCCATCGATAAAGTGAAGTTCTGTTTTGTTTTTGGTTCAATTTTAAACCATACATTCTTAATAACATATTTCAAATATTTAAGTGAATAATACTGATTTTGATTTGTATAAACTGCATGAGTGAGAATATCTACATTTTTTTTTTATATAGTTTTAATCAGAGCTGATTGCCGAAAATTTCAAAACAGATACTTTTTTTACTTAAGCCATATTGAAGTTAAGCTTGAGGTATGAACAGAAGTATCATCATGTTGAAATAACCATCCCTCCCCCCCCCCCCCAAAAAAAAACCCTCATCAACAGGAATCAAATGATTGACGTGATATTTTTCAGAGTTTTCTCGATTCCTGGTGAATGCTAGAAGTCTTACCATTAAAAGAAATATCTCACCATATCATTTCACAACCACCACCATGTTGTCTGCTAAATAGCAAGCTCCTAGGTGCTTTGCAAAGATCACGTCAATAGTATTTAAACCCATCAAGGCGATCGAGGTTCCATTTTTGCTCATTGTTGAATAGGACATTCGGCTACTTATCATCAAATGATATATGTTCTTACGCCTACTAAAATTTAACTCTCTTGTGGTGCCGTTTCAGACATGGTAACAAAGCCATTTTACGGTTTTTGATGTATTACAATTCTAAAACTCCTCTACGAACAGTTTTTTATATTTGTCCTAAAACTGCATGTTTTATTTGCGAATGACAGCAACTACCAGTTGAAACTAAGTTTCTGATGCGGCGGTCTTCGCGCAAAATAGTTACTCGTGGCTTTTCTGGATGTAATTTTTGTTTGAAACCATCACCAAGAATCAAAACTTGATGATAACCTCATTTTGATATTTTTATTGCACTTGCAATTCCAGAAGCAACCTTACGTACTGCTCTCATACTCAATATATTTACCATAGTTCGTACAGGTTGTAGCGAAGATTATCGCTACATATCTTTTCCCGTTTATAAATGCAATAATTATTTCCCTTTAATAAATTCTTAGCTTTATTTTAGATTCCCTTTTCACTAATAAACCCATTAGTTTAAATTAATTCTACATTTAATAGTTAATTTTTAGCTTTCATACTCCCATTATTTGAAGTTAAAACTTATTAACTTATGGAACTCTCTGTAGAAAACAATAATAGAACTTCCTTTCTCACAAATCTCTGTTGTGTCTTTGAAAAACATCTGTCCAACAGATACAGCTCTTATTAACAAAATAAAGAACATCCTGGGCTTGGTTCATCATAATCTTTTATCCGTTACATTTTTACTAAAATCTGTTTTCCACACCCTTGTTTTTCATCTCACAATTAATGCTTAAAGCTAGAAATACTTTTATCTCTGTTTATCCTGACTGTGCCTTAGTATCTGTTCAATTGCCCATCTGGTTAACATAAATTTTGGTCAGCAAAAGGCCAATGTATGTAACGGCCTGCTTATCTCATCTACTTCCCAGGCCTAAAATATTTCTGTAATCCTAAAAGATATTCGCGCGTGTAAAAAAATCCTTGGGTTCCTAAACCGCAAAATTTAGCCGAGTCTGAAAGTGTGGTCTACCAAACTAATATCACCAAAATCTTTGTATGAAAAACTTCTTACGCCTCTTGGCGATAAGCGATATGACGCTATGTCGTCACTTCACTGATTGCCACCAGATTGTTAAGATGTAGCTCGGTTGAGCTCTGAGAATTCCCTTCCCTTGTGGGGGGACCTGCTTGTCCACTAATAAATGTGTCGTTAAATATGTAACTCTCTCGTTTTTGTTTGGGAGGGTTTTTTTTTGTGTGCTCCCTTTCTTTGGTAAATCACCTGGGCCGATGATGATAACACCTCCACACAGGTGCTGTTATTTTCCAAGTAAACCACCAACATTTCCTTTAAAAAAAAGTTCAAAAGCCGGAAAATTTGTCTTATTTAATCAGAGATTTTCTATAAAAAAAACACTGATACCGAAGAATTTCCTAGTCGTGAAATTGCGAGGTCCGTACGTACCATGCTTGTCACATCCTTCTCTGAAAATTATTTCAACTTAGGCATTTTGTACTAACTCAAAAACAAGAACTGACTGCTTCTTATATACCCATAATATACCTATTATTCACAGATACATTACAGGTACTGATATACAGTGAATATTCAATGTTTTATTTTAAACTTCACATGGTGTTGATTTCAAACGAACAATCGCGAAAAAAAAAGTAAACACTTTCTACAAATTTCCCAGCAAATTATTGTAAAAAAAAGTTGCTGGTACCGAACGATTGGAAAGAAAGTCTACTTTTAAATGATGTATATAAAATTTGCTTAGAAAAGCATCTACATATTCCATCAAATCTTAACTTTTTTCAATAGCAGTACCCAATTTTAACAGCATAAATGAACTCTACACCCTTAATTTAGCCTAAAAAGAAAGTTCGTATAATTCGTACGACACGTTTTTGAGAAATTAATTATTTTAAAATGAGCATATTTTAGGGCTGTATCCAAATTGACGTGCGGCCTTCGATTACTGACCGTGTTTCCATCTTGATATTGCATCTTAGACACCACACAAGCTGTCGTTGAAGACTGCTAGATTACAAGCCAAAAAAAAAAAAAAAAAAAATCAACATATTCATTTTTATGATAGACGGCCCCTTAAATCATAATTTTACCGTTTTTAAGCGTAGTATGAAAATTACTTGGAATAAAAATTTTAATTTTTGAATTTTATTAAAGCAGGACTTGATACATCTAAAACCATGAAAAATAATTGCCGGTTACAATTCATATTTTTGCGATCATTTTTTGATAATTCATAATTCATATCATAAAATTAAAAAAATTGCAAATTAAACGTATTTGCAATTTGATATTTTAAGATTATTGCTACATTTAAAAAATTAGGACATTAAGAGTATGATTTCAGGCGATTTTAATAAAAATATTTCCGCTACGATAATTTGTAGGTAGTGTTTATTATTTCTTTAAGACGACTATACATTATTTCAAATATGCAGATCTTCTAAGTTTCCTACCAATATTTAATTATGAAAATGTTTTTTTCTTTAACTGGAATATTTTAACGATATAAAATACAACAATTTCTCTTAAATGATAGTGGTAAGCAAAAATCTGTAGACTCAACAACTCTGAATATGGCTTTTGTCAAGAAATAGATCTGAACACCTTTATAGGGTTAAAGTTGTTATAGTGCTTAAAATATTGACGAGCGTAGTCTCGATTTTATGCAAGTAAATTATAATTGTGTAATCTAACTATAAATTATTTTTATGTCGTTTAAATGCATATTAAGTATTTTGGATGATAAATATATGTTATCTAAACATTATGTTATCTATCTTATATCTTTCATATTTGCATGTGGTTATTTTTACTTTTTTATCGAACCTAGGAATAATGTACGGAAACAATATCATAATAATGCAATAAAATTTCGCTCGTTTACCTATGGATGTATCTTGCCGTTAAAGGTCTCGTTACCTAATCAAGGATCTAATATATGAGACCAACTTGATAGAAATGTGCAGATTTAAGCCAACAAGATTAAACGATGAGAAACTGACATTAAATAGTTGAGAACTAAACAATACACTATTAAAAATTTGCAGTATTCTCTCAAGTTATTCAACCATTTTTATCGAAAACGTTTACACAAGCGACATTTTACAATATTCTGACCACATTAATGCCCGTTTCACAGTCAGAATATAGTTAAATTATAATTATGTAACCCATTTTTTCAAAAAAAAAAAAAAAAAAAAAAACGGTCAAATAACTAGACAGGACGTTGCAAATTTTGAACACTATAGGCACTGCTTACAGGAAGACGATCTAGATCATAGCCACGTTTATTGCCGCTAAGCGGCAATTATGTGGTCACCCGCTCTTACACCAAAAATCCGATGAAGCAACCAGGCAGGCTGGGACCTATTCAGCGGTTTGCAATTAATAACTTTTATTTTCAACAAAAAGGTGGTCATTTTCAAGCATGGAAAACGAAGCATTTCACAAATCTAAAAAAGAAAATGATTCATTAAAATGTAGATAAAAACTAATTTAATTAAGTGCATACTATACTTTTATCTCTTCATTTACAGAGTTATGAATATTTGAAGATATTAAACTCTAGTGTGGAATATATGTAAGTTTTATATTTAATATACTTTAGGATAGTGTATGGAATATTTAAAAATACTCAAATTTAAAACTTATTTAAAAATACTCAAATTTAAAACTTATTAAAAAACTATAGTACATTATTTACATTCATTTAGCTATTTTAGCAACCTATCTTTCGGAGAAAAGGTAATAATAAAATGTATAACTTTTTTTCAAATTGTACTTACAAATTGCAGCTATATTTCATTCTTGATTAAGATTCTACAAGTGTGCTATAACAATGAGTATGACTTGCAAACCAAAAAAATTATTAACATAGACTGCACACTATCATGCATATTCTACGCGAGGTCTTTAATATTTCAGACATAAACATCGCGTGACGTGTCGTAAAAATAATTATGTCTTCATATCTTGTTGCACTGTGAGTAAATAGACTGAACTGTAAATCATTGTATTAAATCTAATAATGGTGGCCGTAGCAGGAAAAAAATATAACAAGAGAAGAACAGAGATTTATGTTTCTGACATGCAAAAGATTTAAAAAAATGGTTTAAACGTTTTTCTGTTATTTATAAATCCAAGGAAATATAATTATGTTTTTATTTATTTATTTTTCTTAAAAAAAAAAAAATCTCTGTTATAGTGAAATAGGTCATGATTGTTTTCTTTTCTATCTGATTTACGTAGTTGAATTCAAAGGCGGTACCTTTCGGTAGAAGTATTATATAAATACTTTACCAAATTGACTTGGAAATATTTCTAAAATACCGGATCAAACAAAATTTTTTAACAGCAGTGGAGATTTTGTTATCTTAAGTTTCAAGGCAAGGCCTATTAATTACAGCATGATAACTGACAAATATTGAATGTAAGTTATATGAATTAAACAAAGAAAAATGCATTCGAAACGAACGAAAAGCAAAAGAATTATGTTTGAAATGTTATTGAATTTTTTATCTTTTTAGATATTTCATTACTGTTCTCAGGTTATTATAAGTACGGGTCTCTCAATCCAGTGTTTAACATGTTGACACAAAATAGGAAACTTCAGATAAAGTTTCTGGGTTCGGAACCCTAGCAATCTTGGCAGGGTGATTGTGCAAGATTTTCATTGATTTCCTTGTACAAAAATGCATATTCAGGTCACTTTTTCATTAAAAGACCTCCCAAAAGCAGTACATTTATAGAAGTGATGGTCTAAAAACGGACACAGGTATATTATGGGTAGAGCACCTCTCCACAAGTGGTTATCATCGGTGTTGAAGACGGGAAGAGATTGTACATGGCATCACATGTTGATATAAGATAGCGAAGAACAATTGTAACTATTCTTTCAAGTAGTGTGGATGCGGCGTGAGATATTGTGCTAACTGGCGCTTGTTTTTGGCTGCAAAGTTTTGACAAGTACATGAAATCATCTTATTTTCACATTCTTATGGTTAGATTAAAATAATTTCACCGAGACATCCTTAAAGCGGCGATCGTAAACCACATTTAGGACCTTTTTTAGTCACACGAACCTTTAGGTGTGAGAATGGTCATCTTTCTTAGGTAAGGATGGTGTGTATATGAGCACACTTTCTTGGTGTAAATATGAGCCCTCTCTGCTTTGAGTTATTCTGACATACGAGCACATCATGTTCTAGCTATACCAGTTAATAAGTGTGCTGAGCAGCACAATGTTCCCCGAGAACTGCAAATGCAATTTTTCCGTTTGCCATATCTCCTGTTTCAGGTATTAAGAAGAGAACACCTGCTCATGCACGCAAAATAGCAAGATCCAACCTCATCACTGGATATCAATTCCATGATCAATTGACCAATTTGCTTGACAAAAGTGTTCTCAAGAATATATTCTTTAGTTCACTAATGAGGGTGAACCCCTTATATTTTCAAACGGACAAATTAGCATTAGACGCATCATGGAAGCACTTTTCGATGGTCGTAAGAACTCAAATTCCGAATCCCGTTACTGAATCAAAGCTGAACACAGTTTTGGTATAATCTAGAAAAATTAAACGTTTAATCATTAAATTAACAGCCTATTAGCACAATTAAATGTTTTTTATTGATGTTTTATTACATATACCTATTCCTAAGTCCATGAAATTTAAAGGCAGGGAAGGGTCGTTTTTACGTAGTACAATTTTGTAAGAATCTTATTCTGCCCCGAAACAGTTGTATACGCCAGTTTTGTTGAATTGGCATATATTAGCCAAAAGTCCCAATATTTATCCAGAAAGATAAAAATGAGACACAATTTGGCGAAAAATGAAAATACTCAATAAAATGAATCTGATGATATAGATTATTATTTCATCAAACTCTATAATAATACTTTTAATAAATTATTACCACTTTTAGGCTAAAACTAGAAAAGACTGATTCTGTAATCAACCGACAAATAAAATTATTCATTTTTATTTGTGAATTGTCCTTTCTAAAAGGAAATTAAATGATGATTATACACAATGTTGTTTGCACCCAGTTGATGCATATCTATTCATAATATTAAATTAATTAATTAACCAAGAAATTACAAGTTAGTTATGAATATTTCTTATTTTATGATTTTTAACTGCACAGTGAAATAAATACAATCCATATATAACGTAAGATAATGTCTAATGAATGAGTGAAATGGTTATTTATGATATACAAAATTAATGTTATCGCTTAGAGTAATGTAATGAAAAATATATGACATGGAAATGAAATGCACTTATTTATAAACGATGTAACGGTTGATTAACTGTATGTTTATCACCCTTTTATTACGATTTCAAAAATTAAACGCAAAAGAAAAAAAGTTTAATCATAGAAAATTTATTATTTTTTTAAGAAACAGAGAGCCTGAATAAAATAGCTGTGTAGTTTAATTATTAGTGTTTCTTAACGATTTACAAAGCAGGTTTAATTAAGCCAAGTATATGTGGTTGCCACATATTTCTATAGGTAAGAGCCAGCCAGGGGCAGGAATGGGACACTTAAGGTATTCAAAAACAGAAAATTCGACCTATGAAACTATATAATTCGTCATCGGACTCATCAAACTACTGTGAATCTACTCTTGTGAACGGTGACGATAATATCAGCTTGAATATCAATGATAGGGATTAACCAGATTCAAACGTTGCAACTTGCATCTCTTGTGACAGAAAGCACACTGAAGACATACGTGGCACATGTGTATGTGCCAAATATGAGCACACTTAAATTGTGCTATGTTTGAATAAGCTAGTTACGTATGCAATTTCAATAAATATTTATTATTATGCAATAAATAAATTCTGTACCATTTTGTATTCTTTATCTTGTTTTATAAAACATTTTAATATGTTTTAAGGATTTTTTTTTTTTTTTTTTTTTTTTTTTTTTTTTTTTTTTTTTTTTTTTTGAGCGGGTTATATTTGCACTCAATTTTTTCTTGTTCTTTTTTAATGCATTTTTTAAATCTTCGTTTTTGAATTCAAACAATTGATATTAATCCTTTTTTGCCTCTTCCCATTTTATAAACTTGTTATAATTGTTAATAAAGATCCAAAATCTAGAATTTTTCAAAATGAAAATATCTTTAAATACTTTTGCTGTAGTAATATGGTCACAACCGGCCGATGTCTAACGACACTTCATCACATTACAGTACTTAAGTCATCGAAATTGAAAATCTTAATGGGAAAATATTCTTGTTAAATATCTTCAAAATAATTTTATTTTAGGAAAGAAGATGTTATAAGGTATTCTATTACTTAGAGAATTTGAAATATTAAGATTTTAATTAGTCGTGAAGATGTAATAGATTATTTATTAATTTTTAATTTTTTGATGTTATATAAATTAAATAAATTTAGTTTCACTAAGAAATGAAAATTAAATATTAATTAGATATTTGAGAAAGTTTCTAAAACCTAACAAAATATATATTCTACAAATAAGAAAAAACAAATCAATAAATTTGCTACGAATAATTTCACTTTAATTTTCTACAAATTTAAGGGGGTAGGATACCTTTGAACACGTCGAAAAAGCAAAAAATACTGCTATGTTCCAAGCTTCAAAACTTGTGTAATAATTCAAAAATAAAAATCAAACTTCATTTAAATATGAAGTTCATATTTAAATTTATATAAAAAATATATATAATTATTTATAAATTCATAAATAAATATTGAAATGATAAATTAAAAAATATACATAATAATGAGTGAAAAAAAAAAAACACGTCTTGCGCGCATGATAAATTTTGAAAATATGAATATAAAAAGGAAATTTTGGTGAAAATAAATACATAATAGATGCATCTTTATACTAAAACCAGAATATTTGTAAAAAATATTGTCTAAATTAAAAAATTTACTTAATAATTTAAAAAATTAAAATTTTTCAATTTTTTAAAAATATTTTCAAACAAAAAAAAAAATCTTACCTTTTTCTGGTTTTAAGTTTTAGATAATACAGAAATGAATATGTGGTAAAAATTTCTTTTGATTGCCATGCATAGTTTTTTAGTAACATTAATTATCACATTTCGCTTATTATTATTGATATCTTGGTGTTCAGAATGCTCATAAAGCATACACAACCCCTTCTTGTCCTTTTTACTCCTTCTTTCTTTCTTTTTTTCTTGTTTAATAGCTCTATAAGCATCTAAAGTACTAAACAGTATGCGGTATTCTGCAATCGCATTTGACAACATCGGAAAAGCGAAGAACATCACTACTTTCCAATTTTCAAAACTTGTCTAGTAAGTAAAAAATAAAAATATTTTTCTTTTCAAATATAGAGCACATGTTTAAATTTATATTTAAAAAATATATATACTTGTAAATTCATAAATAAATATTGAAATGATAGTTTAAAAATATGTCAAATAGTAAGAGATTAAAAAAAAAAAGTCTTGCGCGCATGATAAAATATGCAAATTTGCATATAACGAAGAAATTTTGATGAAAATAAATACAAAATAGTATAGCCTTTATTCTAAAACCAAAATATTTGTAAAAAATATTGACTAAATTGAAAAATTTTGAAAATCTAAAAATTTAAATTATTTTAAAATATTTTCAAAGTAAAAAAAAATTAAAAAAAGCAAAAAAATAAAAATAAAAATAAAAATAAAAATAAAAATAAAAATAAAAATAAAAATAAAAATAAAAATAAAAATAAAAATAAAAATAAATAAATAAATAAATAAAAATAAATAAATAAATAAATAAAAATAAATAAATAAATAAATAAATAAAAATAAATAAAATCTTTACCTTTTTCCGATTTTAAGTTGTAGATAATACAGAAATGTAATGTGGTAAAAATTTCTTTTGATTGCCATGCATAGTTTTTTAGTAACACTGCGTGCAGAATCAAAATTCATCGTTTTGAATAAATGCGACGCAATGTTTAATTATCACATTTCGCTTATTATTATTGATACCTTGATGTTAAGAATGCTCATAAAGCATACACAACCCTTCTTGTCCTTTTTACTCTTCTTCCTTTTTTTCTTGTTTTTTTAGCTCTATGAGCCTCTAAATTACTAAATAATATGAAGTTTTCTGCAATCGCATTTGACAACATCGAAAAAGCGAAAAACATCACTACGTTCCAAGTTTCAAAACTTGTCTAGTAAGTAAAAAATAAAAATCTAATTTATTTCAAATATGAAGCACATATTTAAGTTACTATATAAAATATTTATATACTTGTATATTCATTAATAAGTATTAAAATGATATTTTTAAAACATGTAAGATAATAAGGGAAAAAAAAAGCGCATCTTGCGCGCATTATTTGGTGTTTAAAATGCTCCAGGAGCGTAAACAACACCTTCTCGTCTTTTTTTAATCTCTATTTTTATCTTTTTTTTCCTGTCTTTTGGCTCTACGAGCTTCTAAAGTGTTGCATAGTACTCGTTTTTCTGCATTTGCAATTCTTTCTTGATCGGTATTTTCTGCAAATAAAATACTTTGCATCCCACGTGTAATTCCAAGTTGTCTCATAATGTTTAGATGAGATTTTTTTCCATCATTAAAATTTGCAACTGCTAAATTAACACTTGTTTCTACAATGTGCCTGCCTGAGTTTTTTTCTTTTGAACAAAATGTCCATATTAGAGAATTCAGCGATTCATTTGTGCTTTGTGTTTTTCCGCCAATGCATCGTTTCAATAGAGTGGGATGTGACAAGTCTTTAAAAATCGGTTTGATGGCATCCATTACTGCAGCAGGTAAGGAATTAATATGTTTAAATTTATTGAGTGTACCATTAGCCTTGGCTACATTATACTGATACCATGATTCTGTTCCTTTAGGGCAAAAATCATGAATCGCTTCTTTATCATTAGATCGCTTATGATGCCAAATTGCCCATATTGCTTTCTGCATTCCTTTGCAGTCATTCGAATGTTGTCTAATAGCCATCCCATAATACGTTGTAAGTTTATCAATTACAGAATCAGTTAGTCGACCTTTACCACCGATAGTCTTTTTGTCGCTTAGTTTTTTACCACCAAAACCACTTTTCAATTTACGCAATTGGGAGCCCATTCTTTTTTGTACATGTCCAACACATTCGATTTTTGATACTGGCATGCTATAAGGATCTGACTTTGTGATAGACAAGAAAGTCCTGTAGTCACCATCTCCAACACAATTTAAGTATCTAACACCATGTTTTTCTTTAGAACGAGTAAACATGTTTATCATTCCATTTACTTCCATCTGTCCCGATGAACCCGAATGATTCTTGGTGCACACTTTTTCATGTTCGCTCTTCCACTTTTTCAAATCTTCCCCAGTTAAATTTTTTGCAGCCTCACAACCCTTACAATATGAGCATGAAACATAACGGTCAACGACTTTTCCTGTTTCACTGCCAATAAGTGTCGATACACCATATAGTGATGAATGGACTCTAGTTTTCCAGGATCCGTCACCACTGACAGTTAAATTTGTATCCTCTGTCATTTTTACTTCCTTTTTAACAGCGGATTTCATGCTATTTTCAGCAACTATGTGTGTGGCTGACTTAATATGCCTCACAATTTTGTTATAAGCTTTTCGAGTCACTGGTGGTGATAAATCCATAGTGCCGCAGAAGGATTTCATATCTGAATAGCCTTTTCCTATACATCTCATGGCAAAAACAAATCTTCTATTTACATCGGATGCATTTTTCTTTTCCCCAATCATTTTTGAGTTTTTTAAAGCTGTAATTAAACCACATTCCTTGCAAATGATGTTTATGTTTGTTAAGAGCCCTTATACAACATCTGATGACACTGATACTTGGCTATGGCACTGTTCACAACATAAAAATTGTTCTAATGCAGTAAATAATATATTCTTGTCCATTTTTACATATCCATCAAAATTGCCATCAACATTTTCATAGTCATTTTTAACATCTGACGAAGCAAGCTTTTTAGATGAAGCAGATGTATTTAACATTTCTGTATCACGTTGATTTTGTGTATGTTGATTGCCGAGAAACTGTCTTCTTTTCCTCTTTTTTGGCCTTAAACCCGATGCTCTTTTTTGACTGATTTCGCTCGTTGTTTGATCTCAAGTATTATATTTAAATAATAAATAACACAAAGTATCAAATTATTAAAAAACTTGCACTTAAAATGGATGAAGCTAGCTAAATAGTACGAAAATCATACGATCGAACACGAGGTCGCAAATATAACTCGAAATAAATATTTATCGGCTTTGAACAAAAGTTTAGTTGTTTAGAAGCTTCTCCCTTACGTGGAGAGAAAAATAAAAACGCTAAAACAATGGAGAATATAATTTAAAATGGAAAAATACTCGGTGTCGGTAAGCAATGTAAATGTAAACAAAGTCAACAGCTGATGTGACTGTCCCTTTAAATAGCTGTAGTGAAATTTGTAGTCCCAATAAAACTGCCATAATTAGTAAACTAATGGGAATTTTTTAATGCGGTTTTTTGCCTATTGTTCAGAAATGATTACAGAATCAAAATATGTAATAAAAAAATTCGAAAATTTTTATGGTTTAAAGGTATCCTACCCCCTTAAATTTTCTTTCATAAAATCTTCTTTCACTGAGTTCTTTAATTATGTCTCTAACTTTATCTAAACCTAAAAATATTCTGAGACCTAAAAGAATAAAATATTTGATTAAATTTCGTAACATGTGAGAGCATAAATAGTTTTCCAGAAAAAATCTAAAATTTTAAATCTAAAAGAAAAAAAATTGAAGTGAAAAATTCGTTCTGTAAATGATATTTACTATTGTGCATTAGTGCCTTCTTTAACCAGCTGCCTATTTATCATAAAAAAAGGAAAAAAGGAAATAAATCTGAGCTATCTTAAAAGTTAAATTTAAAGTGAATTTCATAAACTGCCTCAAAAAAAAAAAAAAAAAAAAAAAAAAAAAAAAAAAAAAAAAACAGAACAAAAGAAATATTTTATTAGAAGAATACAATATACCGGAGAAATTTGAACGTTATAAAATATAAGGTTGAATTCTTGTTCCCCTATCCATTATACGATCCGTCTGAAATACTTAACGAACATTTTTAATTACACACCTCTCGCTGTAAGGGAGACTGTTCAAACAGTTCTCGAGGCTATAAAAGACTCTCCTCTCGTCATTAACGTTTTTGACTGAATTAACAGAAAAATCCCATTAAAAGAACCGTTTAGTCAGATAAAATAGTTTCTCTTACTTAAAATGTTTATATCTAAGATGCAACAGTGGATCTATGGCTTAACAATGAAATCTTTTTGAGACTTTTTTTTTTCATCCTCTAAAGCTTAATGAAAAAATGGCTGAAAATTACCTTTTTTCTCATTCGCTATTCTCTTTCTAGATATATCTCGGTTTTTGTTCTTTCTAATGTGAAATTTGGATCATTAATATATTTCTTTTTACATGAAGAATATAATATTTTTTTCATCTCGCTTTGCTCCTATTCCCTATGGTACTGAATCACAGCTCGTTTTCTTGCACTGTTTTTCTTTTTCCTTTTTTATCTGAAAGATTAACTTTGTTGTACGACGATATCAGTGCTTTAGTATCTTTCTAAGGTATTGAGGATGGTTTTAACTTTTAAACTTCTGAATTCAATTTAGCTTGGTTTGTGGCTCATTAAAATATTTGTGGTGTATTTTTGGATGCAGTTTTTTTTTTTAATTACGGTAAAAAAAAAGTAACAATAACATTTGAAATTCTGATTTGTTGCTCTAAACGGCAATTGTTAACACCTCTTGCTTTTTGGAGTTCCAAAATTCTAATGTGCGCTTCAAAGGTGCCTTTTTCTAAGTGCGGTTGTTGACCAAGAGTAATCCCCGTAAGTTCTATGCGACTGTCTTTAATTTTAAAAAAAAATTAGCAAAAAAAAAAAAAATAAATAAATAAAATAAAATAAATGAATTACCTTGTACAAAAAAAAAAAAAAAAAAAAAAAAAAAATCTTAAAGTTACTAAAAATTTTCTAGGAAACTGGGATTCCTAGAACACTTTATTTAACGGCAACAGCAAAAATTCATGTAACGGATACAGATTTGTACTGAAAATTAAAAAATCTGTAAGGTTACTAAGAATTTTTTAGGAAACTGGTATTCCAAGAATTTTTCATGTAACTGCAACTCAGGTTACATATAAAATTTTAGTAAGATAACTGTAATTTTAGTAGACTCGTTTGTAAAGCTGCAGATTTCTGTAATTTTACAAAAATTAATTTTGTAGATTTACATTTTTCTTGTACAGTGTACCGATAAAATGTTTGTAACCATGCAGATTTCGGCAACTTTACATCTGTAGGATTACAGATTTTTTTTTCTTACAGTGTACGCATAAATCTTTAATTAAAAATTCTTGCGTTTGGGTTGTCGTGCCCCACAAAATGTATTTACACAAATGAGCTTTTCTCTTGAAAAAAAACGTAGAAAAGCATTGAAATAGAGCACCTTTCATAAAAAATTAAATCTCTATGAGATTTTATTTTAGCTTTTTTTTTTAAGTTTAATTAATGTCAAAAGGATGAAACTACTATTTTCGTACCTGCATTTTCACTGCAAAGACACAATACAAGATTGACATTAAGTCAGCATCGCAAAGAACCATTAAAAATCGTATTTTAGACAGGTATCCGCTTTAATAGGTACGTCATATTTTGTAATTTTACTATGTTTATTTTACTGAAGAGATCAAATTTGTCGTTAAAAACTGGATTTTATTATCTAAGCTTCGTTTTCAAACATTTTGCTCAATTTCTATTTTTGCCATTTTCAATGTAAAATAAAGAGCATTATCACAGTTTGTTTTAAGACAAATATTAATATTTTTTTCATGCCTGCTACACTGTAAAAAAAAAGGGTCGATCTACTAAAATAACTTTAGTGATCCTTGTAATTACTAAAAAATTTTTAGTAATCTTAGTCGGTTACTAGAAAATCTGTAAGAATTACTAGAAAAAAGTTAGCAATGGATAGAGTTAATAGTTTTACATTTTCAATAGCTATTACTAAAACTCACTTGGTGTGGCCTTGATAGCATAGTGGTTATAGTAACGGATTCCAGGCTAAGAGGTCCCGGGTTCAACACGATGTATGTAGTGTAAGTACTCGTTAATAAAGGGATTATGAAAATCCTGTCAGAGCAGGTAGCATTTTTGGTGCTGCCATCTATTGCGGTTTTGCCGAAAATCTATCGCTTCAGAAATTTTGATGCAGCTCCTGTCCTTCGGGCGCACGTAAAGGTTATTAAAAACAATTTTGGAGCTATTACTAAAATTTTCTTGGTGGCTCATACTAAAAATTTTTAAGTTAGTTATACAAAAAATTATTTTGTTCAGTTTACAAAAGAAATGCTTGCTTCACTTGCAAAAAAAAAGTTTGTAATGGTTACTAAAAAATACTGTGGAATACAAATTTACTAAAGAATTTTTAGTAACCTCTTGAATTTTTTTTTTACAGTGTATTTCCCATGATATTGAACATTAAATCACAGTTCGTTTATTTATTTATTTATTTTGTATTGCTTTCCTTTAATTTTTTCAGTTTAAAAATTAAGCTCGTGTCTGATGAAGTCACTATTCTACTATATTTTTTAAATATTGAAGTCAACATTAATTTTGGAACTTCAGAATTCACTCTAGCAAGTTATCCTTAAAAAGATATCAAATATGTAAAATCTAAAAAAAAAAAAAAAAAGTTAAAAATTTATTTTACAAAATATATTTACTACAATGCATTAGTGCCTTCCCTAACCAGCGGCCTGTCTATTATAAGTAAAGTTAAATGGGACATAAATCTGAGATATATGGAAAGTTAAATTTAAAACGAATTTAATGGCGTACCGCTTTTAAAAACATAGAAGCAAAAGATATACTTCATTAGGAAAATACAATATACCGGAGAAATTTGAACATTTCTCCGGAGGTATAGAATTTTTATTTTAAGAATAATGTGCGAAAACACTAATTAAATTTAAAAGCGCATACCGAATTTTAAAACTAACTCTCCAGCGGTTATTACGTAAAGATGGTATTGTAATCGATTTCTTTTAAGTGTCCCTGTTAATTAATAAAAAATGCTATGCATGCTCTGTTTTAATGTGATAGTAGTGATTTATATCATTTTCAATACATTTGAAATAGCATAATGTCATTAAAATACTCTCCAAACGATTTTTTCCCATTTACCACAATGTAATAAAATTCTTTTGAATGTCCCTGTAAATGAACCACTTATCGTACGTAATTCATACGCAATAAGAAATATGCTTTGGTGACCCTAAATAAGCTTTATCATTTGCATGAAAATTCCGAGAATTCCGAGAATCAGAACGTGGGCAGACGGACAGATAAACCGAATGCATAAGCACTTTTTAACTTTGTTGGAAAACTTTAAAAAGAGAAAAAAAAAATAAAATTTATAAATTATATATAAAAATTTCACTAAAAATGTTTGCGTTTGTTCATGGCGTGATCCGCAAAACATATTTACAAAAAAAGAGCTTTCCCCTTGAAAGAAAAAAAAAAAAAGAGTGTGTGAGAAAGAGAGAGAAGCGTCGATTAAATGTACTTATTATGCAAAATTAGATCTTCATGACTTATTTTTTCGTCCTCTAAAGTTTAATTAATGGCAAAAAATGAAAATTATTTCGTATCTCTATTCTCATTACAGAAACGCAGTACAGCAGCGACACTAAGACAGAATCTCAAAAAACAACCGTTCAAAAGTTGTATTTTGGACAGATGTCTGTCTATTTGAAAAAGTACAACATATTTTGTAATTTCACTTTATATATTTTACCGGAACAATCGAACTTTCCGTTTAAAGCTGATTTTTTTTCTATAAGCTTCTTTTTCACATACTTTGCTGAATTTATATCATTGATATTTTTAATGTAAAATTAAGTTCATTATTTTGTTTTATGAAGAATATAAATATTTTTTTACATTCCTTCTATTTACCGTGTTACTGAATCACAGGTCGTTTATTTATTTATTTATTTTCTATTGTTTTCCTATAAGTTTTTGAGCTTAAAGATTAAATTCGTTCATGATGGGGTCTCTATTCTACTATATTTTAAAAACTTTCAAGTCAACATTAATTTAAGAACTTAAGAATTCACATAAGATAGTTTTTCAAAAAAAGATATCAAATATTTAAAATGTAAAAGAAAAAAATCTCAATTTAAAAAATTATTTTGTAAAATATATTTACTACAGTGCATTAGCGTCTTCTTTAACCAGTTGCCTGTTTATCATAAGAAAAGAGAAAAGGGAAATAAATCTGAGATATTTTAAAAGGTAAATTTAAAGCGAATTTCATGGCGTGCCGTTTTTTAAAGGACAGAAACAAAAGAAACATTTCATTGGGAAAATACAATATACCGGAGAAATTTGAACGTTTTACAAAATATGGTCGAATTCCCATTTCCCCTATCCATTATATGATTCGTCTGAAATATATACTTAACGGACATTTTTAATTACACACCTCTCGGTGCAAGGGAGACTATTCTCACAGTTCTTGAGGCTATATAAGACTCTCCTCGCGTCATTGACGTTTTTGACTGAATTAACAGAAAAGAAACCGTTTAGTCAGACAAAATAGTTTATCTTACTTAAAATGCTTATATACAAGATGCAACAGTGGATCTATCATTAACAATAAAATCTTTTTTTCTTTTATTATTATTATTATTATTATTATTATTATTATTATTATTATTATTATTATTATTATTATTAATTACCTTTTTTCTTATTCGCTATTCTCATTCCAGAGATATTTCCTTTTTTGTTCTTTCTAATGTGATATTTAGATCATTAACATATTTCGTTTTTCATGAAGAATATTATTTTTTTTCCATCTCGTTTTGCTCCTATTCTCTGTGGTGCTGAATCAGAGCTTGTTTTCTTGTACTGTTTTTCTTGTCCGTTTTTTTTAAGCTGAAAGATTAACTTTGTGATACGGCGGTGTCAGTGGTCTAGTATCTTTATAAAATATTCAGGATTGTTTTAAATTTTAAACTTCTGGATTCGCATTAGCTTGGCTTGTGTCTCATTGATTCAATTTTGGTGTACTTTAGCATGCATATTTAAATAGGTTTAAAAAACAACAATATGGTTTTAGATTCTTATTTGTCCTTTTCGATGAAATTTGTTAAAACCTGTTGTTTTTGGACTTCCAAAATTCTAATGTGTGTGTCACTCATATATAGTCTCAAAAGTGCATTTTTCCAAGTGTGGCTGTTGATTACCTTTAATCCTGATTGTTTCTATGTGACCCTCTTTAATTTTTTTTTTAAAAAAGGCAGAAAAAAAATAAAATGAATAAATTACGTGTAAAACTTTATCTAAGACTGTTTGGGTTTGAGCATGGCGTGATACTCAAAACATACGCAACATACGCAAATGAGATTTTCTCTTGAAAAAAAGTAGAAAAGCGCTGATTTAGTGCAACTATTCTGAAAATTTAAACCTTCGTGAGTTATTTTTTTTCTCCTCTAAAATTTCAAAAAGGACAAAAAAAAAAAAAAAAAAAAAAGGAATTGTTTTTATATTTCTATTTTCGTTACAGATACAACAGTTACACTAAAATGGAATATCGAAGAGCCGTTCAAAAAATGTACTTTGGACAGATGCTCGTTTTAATAAGTACAACGTATGTTGTAATTTCACTTAATTTATTTTACTGAATCTACCAACCCATCAGCGGCCTAGTTATCATAAGAAAAGGTTAAAGGGAAATAAATCTGAGATATCTGGTAAGTTGAATTTAAAACTTTTTTCATGGCGTGCCGCTTAAAAGAAAAAAAAAACAGAAACAAAAGAAACATTTCATTAGGAAAATATATTATACCGCAGAAATTTGAAAGTTTCCAACTATATGATTGAATGCGCTTTCCCCTATCCATTATGCGATTCGTCTGAAATACTTAAGGAATATTTTTAATTACACACCTCTCGCTGTACAGGAGAACAATTCTCTCAGTTCTTGAGGCTATAAAGGATTCGCCTCTCGTCATTAAGGTTTTTGACTGAATTAACAGAAAAATCCCTTTAAAAGAAACCGTTTAGTCAGATAAAATATTTGCACTTATTTAAAATGTTTATATCCAAGATGCAAGAGTGTATCTATCATTAAATTTGAAATCTTTTTTGAGTGTTTTTTGTTTTTGATTGTTTACCATCTAAGTCTTAATGAATGGCAGAAAATTACTTTTAAACTCCTTCACTATTCTCATTCCAGATATATTTCCATTTTTGTTCTTTCTAATGTGAAATTTGGATCATTAACATATTTCTTTTTACATGAAGAATAGAATTTTTTTCTAAATCTCGCTTTGCTCCTATGCCCTATGGTACTGAATCACAGCTCGTTTTCTCGTACTGTTTTTCTTTTCCCTTTTTTGAGCTGAAAGATTAACTTCGTTGCACTGCGGTGTCAGTGCTTTAGTATCTTTATAAAATATTCGGGATGGTTTTAACTTTTAAACTTCTGAATTCGTTTTAGCTTGGTTTGTGGGTCATTGAAACATTTGTGGTGTATTTTGATGCATATTTAAAATAAGCTAGACAAAATAACAACAACGTTTGATATTCTGATTTGTTGTTTTAAAAGGCAATTGTTATCACCTGTTGTTTTTCGGACTTTCGAATTTCTAATGTGAATCGCATGTACATAGTATCAAAAGTGCATTTTTATAAGTGTGGCTTCTCACCACCAGTAATTCCCTTAAATTCTATGCGATCATCTTTAATTTTTAAAAAATGAGGTTAAAAAAAAGTAAAATAATTACATATAAAAATGTAATTAAAAACGTTTACGTAATTAAAAATGTTTGCATTTGAGCATGGCTTGATCCGTAAAATATATTTTTACAAATGAGCTTTCCTTTAGAAAAAGGTGTAAAAAGCACTGATTTAGTACTCCTATAAAAAATGAAATCTTTATAATTTTTTTTTTAGCCTTTCTAAAATTTTGTAAATGGCAAAAGAATGGAATTATTTTCGCATCTGGTTTTTCATTACTGAGATACAGTTCAACAATGACTATGTCGAAATTGCAAACAGCTTTTCAAAAATCGCATTTTAGATAGGTATGCATTTTAATAGTTACATCATATGTTGTGTTTTCAATTTATTTATTTTATTGGAACAATCAAATTTTCCGTTTAAAACTGGATTTTTGTTATCTAATATTGATTTTCATATAGTTTGCTGAATGTCTGTCTTTGCCATTTTTAATACAAAATTACGTGCACTATCATGTTTTATTTCATGAAGAATATAAATACTTTATTTTCACATTCCTTCTATTTCCCGTGATATCGAATCACTGCTTGTTTATTTATTTATTTATTTTGTATTGTTTTCCTTTATATTTTCGAGTTTAAAGATTAAGTTCGTTCCTGATAGAATCACTATTCTGCTATATTTTTTAATTATTTAGGTTAACATTAATTTTGGAGCTTCAGAATTCATATTAGATAGTTTTCTAGAAAAAAATGTCGAATATTTAAAATATTTAAAAAAATGAATAAATGGACAACTACTGAAAGGAAAAGTTTATTTTGTAAAAGATATTTACTATCGTGCATAACTTCTTTCTTTAACCAGCGGTATGTTCACCATAAGAAAAGGGGGAAAAAAAGGAAAATAAATCTGAGGTATCTGAAAAATTATATTTAAAGCGAATTTCATGGCGTGCCACTACGGTTAGCTCTTTTAAGAACATGGAAACAAAAGTAACATTTCATTAGGAAAATACAATATACTAGATAAATTTGAATGTTTCAAAATGTATGTTCGAATTCCCCTTCCCCTATCTATTGTACGATTCGTCTGAAATACTTAACGAACATTTTTAATTACACACATCTCGCTGAAAGGGAGACTATTCTCACAGCTCTTGAGGCTATAAAAGACTCTCCTCTCGTCATTAACGTTTTTGATTGAATTAACAGAAATATACCTTAAAAGAAACCGTTTAGTCAGATAAAATAGTTTCTGTTACTTAAAATGTTTATATCCAAGATGCAACAGTGGATCTAGCGTTAACAATGAAATCTTTTTGAGCCTTTTTTAACCCTCTGAGGCTTAATGAATGTCAGAAAATTACCTTTTTTTGTGATTCGCTTTCTCATTCCAGAGATATTTCCATTTTTGTTCCTTCTAATGTGAAATTTGGATCATTAGCATATTTCGTTTTTCATGAAGAATATAATTTTTTTTTCATCTCTCTTTGCTCCTATTACCTGTCGTACTGAATCAGAGCTCTATTTCTTGTATTGTTTTTTTTTCCCTTTTTGAGCTGAAAGATTAACTTCCTTGTACGACCATGTCAGTGCTGGAGTATCTTTACAAAAATTCTTCGGATAGTTTTAACTTTTAAACTTCAGAATTGACATTTGCTTGATTTACAGCTTATTGAAACATTTGTGGTTTACTTATGATGCATTTTTAAACTATATTAAAAAAATAACAATAATGTTTTAAATTCTCAGTTGATGACTTCCAAGGAATTTGCAAACACCTGTTGTTTTTCAGGGTTCCGAAATTCTAATGTCCGTCTCAAACATGTATTTCTCATTGTATATCTATTGACCAAGTGTAATCCCCATAAATTCTATGCAATGCTCTTTAATAAAGAGGAAGAGGAAAATAAAATGAATGAATTACATATAAAATTTTTAACTAAAAATTTTTGCGTTTGGACATGGCGTGATCCGCAAACGTATTCCACAAATAAGTTTTCCCCATAAATGGAAAGAAAAGTAATACAGCGTTGATTTAGTTACCTATCACAAAAAATTGAATCTTATGAGTTTTTATTTTTGTTTTATTGATTTATTTATTTATTTATTGCATTTCTAATGTTTAATAAACGGCAAAAAGTCGGAATGATTTCGCATATCTGTTCTCATTACAGCGACACAGTACAATGGCAGCACTAAGTCAGAATCGCAAAGACCCATTCAAAAATCGTATTTTAGATAGATATCCATTTTAATACGCACATCATATGTTGTGTATGTATGTATTTAGATAATACCATAACTCTTGATAGAAATATCCGATTTCTTTCAAATTATGCATATAGTTTCATTCCGTAAGGCACTTTCCTAATTAGTTTTAGGGGTCCATATAGCAAGTTTAAAGGCTAAAAGGTTTAAAGTTTATAGTTAGTTTAGTTTTTTCTTAGTTTAGCTTAGTTTTGAATATATGGTTTTCATGCAGAATTATCCGATTTACTTTATTTTGGTATACCGATTTATTCTAACAAGGCGACAAATATACTAATTTACCAATAGGATAATTGTGTTAATGTTTAATTTAATAGAATTACGAAAGCAGAATTTACTGCAGTTCAAAAAATAACCATCGATCTATTTTGTTAAGCTTATTCATGTATCAGAACAGATTCTGCGATGGTTAAAAGTTAATTGGGTGAATTAGTCTTGCAGGCTCTTCCGGAATGGCTCAGTTAGAAGAGCACTGGTGTATTAAGCCATTAAATCCCTGGTTCAAATCCGGGCTTGAAGCTTTTTCATCCACTTGGAAATTTACAATTGTTAGGATTTATTTATCATTGAATAAATGTGGTAAAATTTAATGTAATATGACTATACATGCAGCTTTTGTTGCAGCTTCAAAAAATAATTTTCAATTTATACTATTGAACTGATTCAAATAGCACACCAGATTCTGAGGTCATTAAAGGTTAAGTTGGGTTAGTTAATACTCCATATTTGTCTGGGTTAGCTCAGTTTGAAGAGTATTGGCGACTTCAATCAATACATCGCTGATTCGAATCCTGGTCCGGACATTTTTCCCCACTTGCAAACTTACATCTGTTAAAACAGTTAATTATTTCTCAAGTACATGATCGGTAACATATTTTATTATTTATGTGAACCCTACTGGTCGTAGCTGATATCATAGTGCTAAAAGTGATGATCACTGTAAAAAACAGTTCAGGAAAAGTAGCATCATAAATAAGCTATTGGTGTAGCTACATCCAGACTTCGGTTGCTCTGATTAAAAATATTTTTATGAAGCAATTGTGAAGATAAAGAATTCAAAATTTAAGCATATTTTATTTTCTGACAGAGTTGATGAAACTGTTCCGCTACAGTCAATTTGCCGGACTATAGCGTTAATTTTACAAAAAGAGGGAGAAATACACGAATCGAGACAGTTTTCAGTTTCGAAAGGTATAAAATCAATGATTTATTTTCATTTTATAAGAAAACAAAATATAGAACAAAGTACTATTATTTTAACACAATCAAACTGATTGGTAATAGTAATTGTGCGACTGTCAATCACGAATAGTAGATATCATACTAATTGGACATTTCTAATTCAGCGAAAAATTGTCTAGGCCCGAATCTAATCCAGATCCTTGGCTTACGAGGCCAATGCTTTACTGTTTAAGCTAACTGAGCAGACAACCGGCTAGCAGTTTTCGTTCAAATAACTTTATTGGCCATAACATCTGGTCTGTAATTTAGACAGCTCAATAGATTTAATCGCATATAATCGACCATGCCGGGAACCACATCGATTCCCAGGTATTCGGTCAGTTGGAAGTATTTAATTCGTATGATAACTTTACCAAGCAATTTGATTGTGTTATAATTGTGTGATAATTGTATATCTACGTGCCCATTGTTATATGGCGTTTCTTTCCCCGCGATTTATTCTGTTGAACTGTTTAAATGACAGACCAGATGTTGGGATCATTAAGGTTATCTAGGCAAAAATTACTTTCCGGTTGTTAGTTCAGTTAGCCTAGACGGTAAAGCATTAGCTCTGTAAACCAAGGATCTGTGTTTGATTTCCAACCTGGGCAATTTTTCACTCAGTTATAGAAATATTCAGTTAGTATTATAGTACATAGTGTGTCCGTAACGTCATGGTGTACACTTTACAAGTCTTAAGGAATCAAGCAAGATGGAAATGTGAAATCTTCACCAAATAAAAGAAAAATACTCATACTTCTTCAGTGTTGTTAGATGTAGTCTCCGTTTGAAACAAAAAATCACGTTATTTATTCTGTTACACCAGACGTAATAAACTGCGTGTGGGAAGAGCTTGAATATTATTTAGATGTGTGTAGGGAAACAAATGAAGTCCGTGTCGAGCTGCAATAAACACGTATGAACTTGGACAGTAGTGTATTTAGTGTATTTTTGTCGGCCGATTATCTACGCTATGGGATATAGGCCCTATGGGGTGGGTTGCCCTCCGTGGGGGTCTTTCTAAGGGAACCTAACCCGTATTTACGCAAGGTTCGAAGAAAACCACGGAAAACTTCGAACGGTTAGGCCGACGGTCGCGATTGGGTTTGAACCCAGCACCTACCGTCTACCAGTTTGAGGTCAGAACCTCTCGGCCACTGGTGGGGCCATGAACTTGGACAGTTTTTCTTTTAATTAGTGACACACATTTCACAATTCTATTTTTTTTTCGTGTTTTCTCTGTGACCAGTCAAAAGTGCGCCAGACTTTGCATACACACTATAATCAAAATTTTTCTCACACACAAGAAAAGAACTAAACACTGTAAAACCTGCGAATCAAAACCTGAATATAGCAAGGTCTGGCATTAAACGGAAAATGTCATATAAGGTAAGTGTACCAGTAGTGTGCCACGTACCTATAGTGGTCTACTAGTTTTCAAAGCTGAAAAAACAAGTTTTCTAGTCACCTTTGTCGGATAACAAACTAACTGCTGTTTGGCTGAACCCTTATCAGACAAAGAGACAACTTCAGTATTCCGATAGTCTTTGAGTTGGAAGGTTGTTTTTCTTCCAGTCTTAAAATACAAGGATTTTGTGGCTCATTCTTACTACCTTCCTTAAGAGGTAAGTTTTCATTCAATATTTATTTCTTTAAAAGTATATGGAATTTTATATTAAAATGTCACATTTCTAATACACTGAATAAATGAATACTTTATTCCTTATGCTTAAAAGGTATAAAACTAACATATTATTAAGTTTGGGGTGTGAACCACTTCTGGGTCATTAAATTTCAATTTGTTCCAGTAGTGGGCCACCTGGCCCACTACTGGTACACACTTCTGGATTATTAAATTTCAGCTTGTTCCGGCCCACTACTGGTGCACACGTGACCCACTACTGGAACAACCAAGATATGATTCTCCTAATATGTTTGTGGTATTTTATGTATACTTTATTATATATGTTTATTATATTGCAGGATAATGGAAAAAAGAAAGGAGCAAAATTATACAGAAGAACAATTAAAAAGTACAATTGCGAATGTGGAGAAAGGAAAGAGTGTCCGTTCTGTAGCTAAGCAGTATAATATTGTAAAAATAACTTTGCAAAGGAAATTGAAAGGAGGAGTCAAGTTAGCTACACAAAAAGGCCCAAGTACGTTGTTTACCAAGACCAGGAAGACAACATTGTTTTGTGGATTAAAAGCATGGCCAGTAAAGGATTTCTTATTACAAAAGAAATACTCATGACTAACGTAATAAAGTGGGCCAAAGAGTATAAAATCACTTTCCCTGGAGAAAATAGTCTTCCTGGACGAAAATGGTATGAGACTTTTTTAAAATGCCATTCTGACATTAAACTGCGTACCAGCCAAAATTTAACAACGAGCAGGAAAGAAGTGTCACAAAAGAGTATAAATGATTGGTTTCTAGAGGTTGAGACTTATTTAAAAAACAAAAAACTGGACAATGTCCTGTGTAACCCCCAGAGGGTTTTCAATTGTGATGAGACAGCTTTTTTTTAAATACGAAGCCAGGAAAAGTTCTTGTTGAAAAAGGATAAAAAAAAAAGGTGTGTACCACTGCTGGAGCTGATGAAAAACTTAATTTCACTGTTCTTTTAACAGCCAATGCAGCTGGTGAACTTGTACCACCAATGATCATTTATAGATAAACATGTCTAAAATCATAAATCTAGTAAATTAAATCTTGAAATTGTTAAATATGTTTTATATCCTAGTTTTTTGTCTTTTTAATTTTTAGGTATGATAGGATCCCTCAACAAATTGCAAAGGCCATGTCTTCTTATTGGGCTATTGGAAAGTCGGAAAGTGGACAAAAATGACTCAAGAAACATTTTATGAGTATGTGAGAATATTTTTGAGCCATATTTAAATAAGCTTAACATAGAGAAACCTGTACTGTTATTTATGGATGGACATACTTCTCACATATCTATAAACCTAAGCACCTTCTATATAGCTCATTGAATTGAAAAGGTAGTTTTGCTCCCAAATGCCACACACTTGATGCAACCTATGGACGTTGCTGTTTTCCATATTCTTAAAAGCGCTCGGCGGCAGGAAATAGTGAACTTCAGAATAACCCATTAAGGCAAACAACTACAGAAACATGAATTTCCACCAGTTCTAAAGTCATCCTTAGATCGCTTAACTCCTACAACAATTGTCAGTGGATTCCGTACATGTGGACTGGTTCCATGGGATCCAAAGAAAGTAATTGTTGAATCCAAAGTAACAGCAAAGAAAGTGGTAATATCACCAATAAAGGAAAGAAAAATTACTTCTTTTTTGGGTATTCTCGAAGAAAAAGCTGGAAAAGAAAAAATGAAATCTTTCTTAGAAAATAAAGATGAATGGAAAGGCCCTGTGGAGTAAACAGATCTCTTTATTACTTATGGTTGGAGACGAAGGAGACTTTGAACAAGTAACCAGTTTTCCAGGTAAACTATCACAAAATAATTTTGGTATTAAGCACTTAAAATTGGTATATTTTTTACTATTATTTATTAAAAAAAATTATTTATTTATTAAACATTTTACTTGTTATAGAGTACATCAGTCATATCTATTGAGGCGGCATGCAATGCAGAATCAATTGACACTGTTCAATATGCTGATGCTGAAGTGGATATTCCAGAAGGATCAACCTGGCCAGTTGCTGAACCATCTAAAAATGTACTATCTCCCTTCAAAAGCGTTCTTTTCTGGCCAGAAAGAGAAGGTAAAACAAAGAAAAGGAGAAAGCTAGAGAAACTTCCTGCAATTGTGACTTCTCAAATGCTCCAATATTTTAAGAAGAGAGAAGATATTAAAAATGCTAAATCTGCAGAAAAAAAGAAAAGAAAAAAGAAAAAGGAAGAGTTGAAGAAAATATCCAATGAAAAAAAGAGAGCCAATAAAATGGCTGTAAAAGATAAATAAATGCAGTTAAATTTAATCCCCTCTCACATTGTTTTTTTTCTTTTTTCTTTTTTTTTTTTTTATAAATATAATATAAATATAATATTGTTCTGCAATCATTTCAGCATTTAATTACCCTTTTTATTATGAATAGCTTATTATTTATCACTAGTGCAAATTAACAAATAGGGCAGACATAGTTTTTTAAGTTATAAAATATTACAGACTGTTCGAAAAAAACTAAAGAGAAGCTGAAATTATTTTACGTAATTATCAAAACTTCCAAGTATGATTTCATTATTGTGTATATTTAAGTGTAGATATGTAAAAAATGTTATAACCTCTGTACAGTACACATTAAACTCAAGAATGGAGTGGCCCACTTCTGGGGGGGGGGGTACTACTGGGGCATCAGAAATTTACTATGCCCACTACTGGAGCATAGAGGAAGGTAATATTTTTTTTTTTTTTCATTTTTTCTAAAGAATATATTTTAAAAATTTGAATGTTTATTCTGATACATGAAGGTAAGGACTAGGCTAAAAATATATATGTTTTTTGGAATTCACTAACATATCAATAATAATTAGACAAATGTCCTTAAGTGGCCCACTACTGGTGCATTTGCTTTATTCGTCATATATGGTTTTATTGTATTTGTAAAATAAGAGAATAAGACTAAACTGACAAAGTAAATATTAATTTTCTGCCTTTTATTTGCAACAATTTTTAACAATTCAAAGCTATATATATGATTGAATTTATAACAATTCAAGAAAATTTCTATTCTATAACAAATCATAATTTAAAATATTATTAGCCACGCTCAGGAAAATGCACGTTTGAGAATATACATATATATATATATATATATATATGTATAATATGAGACGCACATTAGAATTTAGGAAGCACGAAAAACAACAGGTATTAACAAATTCCGTCCAAGGGAACAAATAAGAATTTAAAATATTGTTGTTTTTTTTAACTTAAAAAATGCATCAAAATACACCATAAAACCTTTAATGAGCCACAAACCAAGCTAAAGTTAATTCAGAAGTTAAAAAGTTAAAACCATCCTGAATATTTTATAACGATACTACAGCACTGACACCGCCGTACAACAAAGTTAATCTTTCAGCTCAAAAAAGAAAAAAGAAAAACAGTACGAGAAAATGAGCTGTGATTCAGTACCACGGGGAATAGGAGCAAAGCGAGATGAAAAAAAAAAAAAAATTCTATTCTTCATGAAAAACGAAATATGTTAATGATCCACATTTCACATTAGAAAGAACAAAAATGGAAATATCTCTGACATGAGATTAGCGAATGAGAAAAAAAAGGTAATTTTCAGCCATTCATTAAGCCTCAGAAGGTAAAAAAAAAAAAGACTCAAAAAGATTTCATTGTTAATGATAGATCCACTGTTGCATCTTGGATATAAACATTTTAAGTAAGAGAAACTATTTTATCTGACTAAACGATTTCTTTTAAAGGGATTTTTCTGTTAATTCAGTCAAAAACGTTAATGACGAGAGGAGAGTCTTTAATAGCCTCAAGAATTGTGAGAATAGTCTCCCTTACAGCGAGAGGTGTGTAATTAAAAGTGTTCCTAAAGTATTTCAGACGAATCGCATAATGGATATGGGACGCAGAATTCGACCATACATTTCAAAAAGTTCAAATTTCTCCAGTATATTGTACTTTCCTAATGAAATATTTCTTCTATTTCTGTGTTTTTAAAAGCGGCACGCCATGAAATTCGCTTTAAATTTATTTTCCAGATATCTCAGATTTATTTTCCTTTTAACTTTTCTTATGATAAACAGTCTGCTGGCTAGAGAAGGTACAAATGTATTGAAATAAATATCTTTTACAAAATAAATTTTTCACTTGAGATTTTTTTTTTTTTTTTTTTTTCTAGATTTTAAATGGTTGTTATTTTTTTCTCGGAAACTAGCTAATGTGAATTCTAAAGTTCCAAAATTAATGTTAACGTGAATATTTTAAAAATATAGTAGAGTAGTGACTCCATCAGGTTCGAACTTAATTTTAAGTTCAAAAATTTATAGAAAAACAATACAAAATAAGTAAACGAGCTGTGATTCAATATCACGGGAAATAGAAGGAATGTGAAAAAATATTTATTTTCTTCATAAAGCAAAATAGGATAATGATCTTAATTTCACATTAAAAATGTTAAAGATAGAAATTCAGCAAACTGTGTTAAAACAAAACATAGATTACAAAATACAGTTTTAAAAGGAAAGATTGATTATTCCGTTAAAATGAATTAAGGGTTTTTTAAATCAAAAAGGGCAACTTTGTGACATATGCTTTAATTTATTTTTATTCGGAAATGCATGAAACTGGCAGATGTTTTTACTCAGAAACTGTCTAATTGCACTCATTTTTTTTCTTTTTTTGTAAAACACGATACATCTTTTATAACAAGCCTTCAAAGTTGACATTATTTAATACATTTCCCGACGAAAGCAGAAAAGCCGGTCGAAAAGCTGGAGAAAAATGGGTGATCAAAATAGCTTAGAACTCGATAGGTAATTTAATTATCATAAAATGGAAAAATAAGTTCGATTGGAAATCGCTTCCATAGTCAGGCATTCATATTTTATATATTTCAGTTAAAAAAAATGTAAATGTGTAAAATATGTAAATTTGTAAATGTGTCAAAACGTTTTGCGCTTGTTGAGTGGAGGAGTTGAAAACAACCTTAGTGAAATTACAACATACGTTGTACATATTAAAACGAACATCACTCTAAAGTACGACTTTTGAACGGTTCTTTCCGAATCTGACTTAGAGTCACTGTTGTACTGTGTCTCTGTAATGAAAATACTGATGCGAAAAAATCTCATTATTTTGCCGTTTATTTAATTTTAAAGGAGCAGAAAAAAAAGAAAAAGAAAAGCTCATAAAGATTTAATTTTTCATGATAGGTGTACTGAATCAGCGCTTTTCCACTTTTTTATTCCAAAGGAAAAGTTAATTTTTGTAAATACATTTTGAGGATCACGTATAAACGATGAGGTTTACTTGTGGTCAGAAGCCACGCTCAGAAAAGAGGCATATTGAGGATGTACATGTGAGGCGCGCATTAAACTGTATGAAGCTCGAAAAACAACAGGTGTTTTATTCTTAATGTAAGTTTTTTATGCGTAAACAACATTTATACGTTACAACACTATTAATATTTACAATATATTAATGTAAACAGAAATTTTTAATATGTTTATTTTTTTACATTATTTCTTATAATTTTCTCTCGGCTGGTGAATAAACGTTTGTGACTGGAGTTGAAAATGACATATTTCAACTATGCATAAATTTTTTTTTAATGCTATGTATAAGTATGTCGACGTTGATTAATGTTCTAATTCTTATTTTAATTAACGAAATGACTAATAAATCAGCAAAATATAATTGAAAATACAGATAAACGTCGATTTATATTTTACTTAAAAACATAATAACCACGTATAACGAATCAGGCACCAAGTGAATGTGGTGTCAGGTTTATGGCTTTCTGACGTTCTTATAATTTAGCAATTGGTTTTTATGGTAAGCAGTTGACGAGATAAGTATCAATTCTTCTACAGTTTATTACCATACTTCAGGATCACAAAATTATCGATAGATTTCGACAAATAATTTACTTTTTAAATTTGAATAAACTTCAACTTTCTTTATATGGGTAACTTTTTGCAATATTTTAAAATGTATTAGCCTTAAAATGTATTCTCCACTTCCCATAAATGTTCAATGTCTCCCCAGATAATACCCCAAAAATGTTAAAAAGTTTGAAATTACAAGTTAAACGTAGCAAATGAGGTGCGCTTGTACAACAAAGAAGTTTTAGAAATGTTCCAATCTTGCTGTTATAGTATACGGTGATTCGGATACAGTATAGTGGTCGAATTCTTTTCTGTGTTCCTGTAAATACTATCTGTTTTCTATTATACAGGAAGTAACTTGTAGGAAACCTCAATAGCGTATATCAATTTCATAAAATGAGAAATCATGTAACATAATTAAAACGTGCCCCAAACAATGTTTCTCCTATACCATTATGTAGTGCAATGCTTTGGCGTGGCTTTGTAAACTAATAACAAAAAATGTTTTCACCACAGATTGTACAGAATGTATAATTTAACATATAATTCATAGCCTCATATCAATTTTATTATGTTTGAAAGAGTGTAACATCATTAAAATGCACTTGAGACTATATTTTTCCCATTGACCGTTATGTAATAGATTACTTTTGATTGTTTCTGTAATTAAACTATGCATCCGATGTCCATAAAATTTGAAATGACTCGACAAAATTATTCAACAATTATATATTTTAAGTTTTTAAATGATTCGGTTGGTTAGTTTTTGCTCTGTTATGTGCGGACAAATGGACCGACAGATGGACGGATGGCCTGTAAGATGCCTATAGGTGCTACGTATTTATATAATTACAAACGCCGCCTACAAAATTCTGTTATTTCAAAATCCTTAACTAAAATGGGACATTAGTATAAGACCCTCAGTGATTACGTCTCTACTGCTGAAAACACAGGTAAAGAAATAGTTAGGAAAACAAGCATCCTCATCTCTTAAGAATTTTTTTGATAATATGGATTAGTTGCAATATCAAAAAAATATTAAAAATAATAAAATGTTTTTGCTGTATTCGATTTTGAAATGGAAAAAATGACCAATCATGCTCACTGAATACCTTACACCGTGATATAAATTATGAAACTGTCAGGTTCTGATGAACAATGCTATTTAGAACTATTCTTATATGATATTACCTTTTTAATCGTGTGTTGTATTCGGATCACTATTTGCGTACTGGGAATTTTAAAATTATTTTTTCTTACATATCTGGAAGTTAATCAGGTCTAGTTTGAGTTAGACAGCACTAGTTGAAATAATGTATAGTATCAGTAGAGTTCAGTTTCTCTTGCATTCAAAATGCATACCTGAGATAAGGCAGACAACTTAATTTATTCACTATTTAGCAAGATAAGAGACGTCCCTTGAAGATATCATTGATATCTTGATCATCTTGAAGATACCATTTTGAGGGGACAGGTCCCTGATGGAGATAGGTATCCATCTAGTCACTTTTCGGGTGTATTTGGATAGCTAACGAAAGGCAGATATCGTGACCAAAGTGTGAGGGCAGTTTTGCCCTCGTACAGAGCGTGCTTTAAGTTGAGTGAGGCTCTTGGAAGATAGAACTGATGTACTGGGAGATTAAGAGTAATCTCCGATAAATCTAATTTAACTAGTGTTGGCGCCACCTTTGTTGTTATGACGTCGAATGACGTAAGCATATACCCCCCGCCCACAGATGTTTCTTTCCTTCAGTTTGTTGTATGGACGCCGGCGCCGCCAAGGCAGTCACTGCTCTCAGAACGCATTTAATAATAAACTACAGTCTGCTATTAAAGTAATCGACTTTTTTAATTCATATTTATATCGCATCGCAACATTAACATTATGGGCCGTCGAGCTCTGAGGTAATTATATTTTTAAAAAAATAATAGTTTGTTTAAAATAGTGAATTGACAGTGCAGACGAATAAATGTATTCTTTCTTTCTTAGAACAATTCAAACTTCGAACATAGAACAACATCTGCAGTTTTGATAGAAGTGTTACGCAATCATCGCAAGAAAGAGTAAGAACAGACGAAATGCGAAATCACCTGTTTATTAGAAAAGGTAAGAAACATTCGATTATTCCTTTTGATTTCATAAGTTTCTAAAATGGATGTACTTGAAAAAATAAAAAAGAAACGCGCAACTGTAAGGACAGCAGTAACAAAGCTTATAACTAAAATTGATACTTTAATTAATAAAGAAAATAAGGAAACCGATGAGTATTTAGAAATTTTGGAACAGTTAAATGAAAAGGAAGAATCGCTGGAAAATTTAAATAGCGAGATAGAAGCTTGCATAAGTATTGCGAAAGATTATGAAAATGATATTACCATTAGTGAAGAATATACTGAGAATATTGTAAGAGCTAAATTCAAAATTAAGAAACAAATTAAGCATTTAGAAGAGGGTAAGGTTCTCAATCCAAGTCAACTAAAACCTACTCTTACAAATGACTCATTTAATATTAAATTACCGGAAATACCGCTCCCGAAATTCTCAGGAAAAGCGGAAGATTGGAGTTCATTCAAATTACAATTTGATAATATTATAACATCTAATGAGCAATTATCTGAAACACAAAAACTTCATTATTTATCAGCAGCTTTAACAAACGAAGCAAAAGTTTTGCAAACGACAGAAGATACATTCGCTTCTTTAATTCAGGCATTAAAAGATAGGTATGAAAACAGTAGAATAGCTGTAGAAATACATATAAATTCACTTTTCGAAGCAGATAAAATTATACAACCTTCTGCTAAAGAGTTGCGGAATTTAGTTGACACCGTAAAGAAAAGCATTCGCGCATTAAAGGTTTTAGATTACACAAGGAACAATCTTTCCGACGTTCTAATTTTGAATATTATTCTTCAGAAATTGGATAATGATACGCGAAAAAGTTACGAAATGAGTATCAGTTAAAATGAAGTTCCAGAATTAGACAATTTAATACTATTTTTAGAGAAACGTTCTCAAATCTTGGAAAATATCAGTAAAAACATTTCAGCAAAACCCAAGTCAAATCAAGAGCGTAATTCTAAACAAAAATCTCTCTTTGTTAAGTCAACTAATTTAATTACTTCATGTGTGTTATGTAAGCAAAATCATGCAATTTATAAGTGTGATATATTTTTGAAATCAAATGCCTTTCAGAGAAAAGAAATAGCAATGAAACACAACCTTTGTTTTAATTGTTTTGAGTAATCAGCACACGACTGCTAATTGCAAATCTAAAAGTTTCTGCAACGTTTGTCAGTCACGACATAATACGTTACTTCACAGAAATGCAAACACTTCCTTTCCGAACAAAATTAATGAAGTTAATCCCATCGAGCAAGGTAATAAACTAAATCCGAATGCACAAGAGTTTTTCGGACAGACAGAAGTTAAATCACTTCTATCGCCTTCCTTATCTTGCGTTAATAACGGAAATAAATCTGTTATTCTCTCCACTGCTTTAGTTTGGGTTTTTCATCCTTATTCGGGTAGTTATTTACAAGCACGTGTAATACTGGACTCAGGAAGTATGTCCAATATTGTAACATCAGAATTTGCTGATCGACTGGGAATTCCATTAAAGAGATTGAAAATCGCGATATCAGGATTAGGTGGAAAAGAAATGAACATTAAATACAAGGTGCATGCGAAAATTCTAAATGGAATTGGATCCTTTGAAACATCATTAGATTTCCTTGTTGTTTCAAAAATAACCGATTCACTCCCAGTAACAAAATTGAATATTCATAACTTGAAAATTCCTCATCAGTTAGCAGATCCAAAATTTAGCGTTTCTGGCAAAATTGACATGCTACTCGGAGCACAATCCTTCTTTGATATAATAAAGGATGGAGAAATTCGAATTCCAAACAGCAATTTAGTTTTCCGAAATTCAGTATTCGGATATATCGCAACAGGAACCGCAGATACGATCAGTCATACGCAATATTGTGGTTTTATTTCGCAGTCTCAAAGCATTGATGAATGCTTAGAAAAATTTTGGAAATTGGAAACCATTGATGAACCTTGCAAAATTCTGAGTAAAGAAGAAGAATACTGTGAAGAACATTACAAAACTACGCATAAAAGAAATGACGCTGGTAGATATATAGTGCAGATGCCTACCAAGGATTTGGAAAAGTTAGGTGATTCTAAAGAGCTTGCGAAAAAACGTCTGAATCAGTTGTGGAGAAGATTATCTAAAGATAAAACTATGAAGATATTATACCAGCAATTCATGCAAGAATACTTAGAGTTAGGCCACATGTAGAATGTTACAGATGTTCAATCCGAACATCCAGATAATAATTTATGTTACTACTTGCCACATCACGGAGTTCTCAGGCCAAACAAAACCACAACAAAATTAAGGGTGGTATTCAATGCATCAGCGACAACTACATCTGGTTTCAGTCTCAATGATTGTCTGCTAAAAGGAGAAGTGAAAGAAGACATATTTGAAATTATGACAAGATTTCGTATTTACAAGTATGCTTTTACTACAGACATTCAAAAAATGTTCAGACCAATTTTAATTCATCCATCTCAACGCGACCTTCTACGAATTGTATGGAAGACAGATGAGAATGAACAAACTGCTGTTTACAGATTAAATACAGTCACGTATGGAACTTGCTGTGCACCGTTTCTCGCAATACGGACTTTGAAACAATTAGCCATCGATGAATCATCACAGTTCCCTTTGGCTGCTAAAGCAATAAGAGAAGATGTATACATGGACGATATTGTTACAGGTGCACATGATCTAGATACAGCTACAGAACTCCAGCAGCAGTTATGCAACATGCTAAAAACCTGCGGCATGTCCCTTCACAAATGGAATTCCAACTCAAAGGAATTGATGAACAGTAAGCCACAGGAAGTTCAAGAACATAATTTTTCCGTAAATGAAGAATCAACAAGCAAAACTCTAGGGGTTATTTGGAAACCCGTTGAAGATCAATTTATGTTCAAGATTTCAGTAACAGAGAAATCATCATACACGAAACGAGACGTGCTGAGCACCATTGCAAGATTATACGATCCCTTAGGTCTTTTGGGACCAATTATTACTCGAGCAAAGATATTTCTTCAGAAATTATGGCTCCTGAAGTTAGGTTGGGAAGATGAAATCCCAGATCCCGTTGCAAGTGAATGGATAAATTTTGTGTCATCTCTAAAACTAGTCGAAGAAATTAGAATCGACAGATACATTCTAACCGATTCTTTTCAGAAATTAGTGTTGTTAGGATTTTCAGATGCTTCGGAATTAGCTTATGGAGCTGCAGTTTATATGCATTGTACAAGTGAAACAAGTACTGTAACAACTAAACTGATTGCGAGTAAGTCTCGCGTAGCCCCTTTAAAGACAATTTCCATACCCCGCCTGGAACTCTCAGCTTGCCTACTTCTTTCTCAATTAATAGAGAAAATTCGGCTTTCTTTAAAAATGCTAGTTAGTGACATTTATTTGCATACAGACTCAAAAATCGCAATTGCTTGGATCAGTATACCGCCAAACAAACTAAAAACCTTTGTTGGCAACAGAGTATCCAAGATACAAACCTTAACTGAAAACTGTCATTGGAAACATGTCCAATCGCATTTAAACTCAGCAGATGTTATATCACGTGGACTAGGTCCTTAAGAACTTTCCAACATGAATCTTTGGTGGAATAGCCCTCCAAACTTTCACACACCTTCATCTTCTGATGAATCCAATGACAATATAGACATTTTAACACAAGAACTGTACTCGGATGAACTTAAAAAAACAGACAATGTCAATTTAATTTATACTTCTGAAAATTCATTTGTAAATGATTTCCTTAATTTAAGTAACAACTACTTAAAATTAATACGTATTCTAAGTTTTATTTTCAGATTTATATTTAATGTTAAAAATAACATTCGACGAAGTGGTCCACTCACAACAGAGGAACTTCATAATGCCAAGTACTGTCTCATCAAAATGGTGCAGGTAAAATCTTTTGAGTATGAAATCAAAACCCTTGAAAAGGGAGAAATTCCCAAGAAGGGCCAGGTGAGTTGTTTACATCCCTTTCTTGATAAGCAGAAATTGTTACGGGTAGGTGGTAGGATAAATAATTCTGACTTATCCTTTGATAAAAAATTCCCGATGTTGCTCCCAAAAAATCATAAATTGACTTTATTGATCATGACATATTTTCATCTTAAATGTTTACATGTTGGAGCCCAAACTTTACTCCATCTTATTCGGCAAGAATTTTGGCCACTGGGTGGTAGAAATACTGCCAGAAAAATTGTCCATGACTGTATAATTTGTTTCAAAAATAAACCTAAATGCATTGAGCAAATTATGGGAAATCTTCCCTCAAAAAGAATTACTCCTAGTTCCCCATTCACTATTGTAGGGATTCATTTCTGTGGCCCCTTTTATATTAAATATAAGGGTCAAAAAAAAGGTATTTACAATAAATGTTATGTTGCTGTTTTTATTTGTTTTGTAACAAAGGCCATACATTTAGAAGTGGTCACTGACTTAACTTCAGAAGCAATGATAGCAACATTAAAGAGATTTTTCAGTAGGCGAGGTAAACGTTCTTCTATCTGTACTGACAATGCTAAAAATTTTGTTGGAGCCAGTGCAGAGTTAAAACGTTTGGCAAACACGATTAGAAACCCCCCAGATGTTTTGGCTGATTATTTAACAAGTGAGGAAATCGCCTGGAATTTCATTCCACTCAGGACACCCAATTTTGGTGGTTTGTGGGAAGGTGGGGTGAAGTCGTTTAAGCATCATTTAAGAAGAACTGTAGGAAATTTGCGATTAACTTTTGAGCAATTTTTAACAGTTACCACGCAAACTGAAGCCATTTTAAACAGTCGGCCTCTCACGCCCATGTCTTCTGACCCCAATGATTTTGAAATTCTAACTCCAGGCCATTTTCTCATAGGTAGACCTCTAACCAGTGTGTCTGAACCTGATCTCATTGGAGAACGCGATAATTATTTGTCTCAATGGCAAAGATTAAATAAAATGGTCCAATTTATTTGGCGAAAGTGGAAATTAGATTATCTTAATAATTTACAAGCCAGACATAAATGGCAATTTGAAAAAGATAATGTTATTCAAAATTCAATGGTCCTTTTAAAAGAGGATAATCTTCCACCCTGCAAATGGACAATTGGTAGAGTTCAGGAAGTAGTTAAAGGACCAGATGGTAAGGTTAGAGTGGCATTAGTTAAAACCCATCAGGGTGTTTTCAAAAGAGGCATATCGAAATTATGCTTACTTCCTTGTCAATAAACTGACAAATTATTATATGAATATGTTTAGCCATTTCACTGTAAACTTATTATGTAGCCAAATGTTTGAAGTCTATTTAATTATTCATTGTTCTATTCATTATTATTATATTATGCATCTTTATTATATTGTATGTTATTCATTGTAAATTTAGATATTGTATTATATATTGAAATGATATTTCAACGTATGTTGGCGCCACCTTTGTTGTTATGACGTCGAATGACGTAAGCATATACCCCCCGCCCACAGATGTTTCTTTCCTTCAGTTTGTTGTATGGACGCCGCCAAGGCAGTCACTGCTCTCAGAACGCATTTAATAATAAACTACAGTCTGCTATTAAAGTAATCGACTTTTTTAATTCATATTTATATCGCATCGCAACATAAACAACTAGCATAGTGTGAAAGAGGTATAGAGTAGTTTTACAATACAGAGAAAGTATTTGTTGCATTTACTGAATGTCGGAACGGATCACCTATATCCGAATTCTTAATTGTAAATATTGTTTTGTTATTTGTAAATAATGTGTAAATAAATTATTGGTTACGTTTAATTGAATGAGTTAATATTCTTTCGATAAGACTCTCATATCGTGTGCCATATCACGTAATTATATTGATGGGGGCAACATATCAAAATAAAGGAATATTTTTCGAAGTTGTGCGGACTAAGAAAGAACGCAACAAAAATATTCACAAAAATTTGTATAAAGCGGATGTTTCTTTTATAATATTCTGATCCGATTAAATACAATTAAAGCTTATAATGGATTAAATTTAACATTTTTAAATTATACATTTTAATTTCATACTTAAATTTTTTCCGCATGAACCAACTATAAAAAAAAAAAATCTTTTCAAAAAAATACGCCTCTTATCGCTATAAGAAAACCATTAAAATTTAATCTACATTTCAATTTAATTTTCAATCTAACTGCCGATTTATAAGTTAAATGATTAAATAAAAATATATACGACTAAATATAAATAAATAAATAATATTCCCCCACATCTGTGCCAGAGTAGATGCATAAAATAAGACTGCATCCTCAAGTGTTATCCTACACAAAAAAGAAAAAAAGAAATGAAATTATTAAAACTTAGATGAAAGAAATATTTCCATTTTCAATCTATATCACGCCAGACAGATAAAAAATAATGGATCTGCCAGCAGGCCAAACGATAAAGCACATGAAAGTATTTTAATGTTACTCTATATCAAAGTTCGATAAGCATAACATTTTTGGAGAAGCGACTGCGAAATATTTATCTTTTAATATAGTAAATATATATCATCGAAAAGACACAAAGATATAGAAGATTTCTTAAATAAATAGTGTCAGAATTTACTGCTTCAAAGATTGATTGCGTAAGGGGAAAAAAATAAAGAGAAGAAAAAAGAAGAAGAAAAACTATTTTCGATTTAATAAGCTTCCCAATACAGTCTAAGGCATGACTAAGTACTCATTCTAAACAAGCAGTGTTGAATAACATTTTCTAAATATTCTACGATAAATTGTCTTTAAAAACAACAAAAAAAGTCCAATATCGGCGCAACAGCCATCTAGTTCCAAAGAACGGCTGAAGAAAACGCATGGCACAGCTGTTGCCACCGGTAGCATAAAAAAGGAGATATAAAAAAGGAAGAAAAGTAACGATAAAGGAGAAAATATATCGTGGAAAAAGAATGATTCTTCTTTGAAGAAGTTCTCATAAGTCCACCATTTTGTATCTAGCCATAAAAATCACATTTTAAGAATGATTTAGTGATTGTTGAATGTTGTAAGCAGATTAACAGAATCTGTAGTTTTAAGCACCTTCATATTTCTACAAGGTATCTTGATTATTTCATTTGCCGTTAAAGATAGACGAAAAAATCATATTAAATATATATGTAGTATATTTATAAAACACACCATCAAGAAAATATCAAATATAAAATTCTTTGACCATTTTTCTATCTGTTAAGGGTTATGATCTGGTCTATAATAACACTTATAATGTTAAATATAGAGATATATTAAATCAGTTTCCAATTTTAAAAAGAAATAGTAATACTAATTTATAATCAATAAAAATTACACTCATGATTTAAATATAAAATAAAATTTTTATATTGATGATCTGAAAAAGTTTTTTAAAAAAATCATTATTTTAATCTTACTGCCATATATATTGCCATGTCTGAATAATTAGAATGTCGTATCTATAAATCACTAAATATTTAAACAAGTTAAAAAAATCATGCGTCAAAAATATATTATGAGATGCGTTCCAAAATTTCTAGAAACGTTAACAAAACTTTGTTATTTAAAGAAATAACTTAAGTAACATAAGTAAGTAAACATATTAGAAAACAGATAAAACATTTATAAAATAAATTTCAAAAGTATCTGTCCATAGCCAAATATGAATTCCAATTCTTTTGAACAGCTCTGTATTTGATTTGTAGATTGATATGCATGTGACATAACACGAAAATTTAGTTTAGCAGTAAAACTCATAACAGTTTGAAATTTCTTTTTTCAGCAATATATACTAAGAAATTGAAACTATTTTAATACTTTCGTTCAGCCTTGTAATTTGCCTAGTAACTTTAATACGCGATACCATTTAACTAATCTTTAATTCAAACTAAAATACTCTTAAAACTACTAAAATCAAAATTCACAAGTTAGCTTTCATAAATGGCCAAGTATCCATAGATGGCCAGAACTTCGTTGTTTAGGGAAATAAAGATATATAGCAAAATATAGCCAAATATGTATTACAATACTTCTGAACAGCTCTTTATTTGATCTGTCAGATTATATATATACTATATAATGGGAATATTTAATTTAGAAAGAAAAATCTTGAAATTTCTTTTTATGCAATTTATAGTAATAGATGGAAACATACTTGAATACTTTTTTCAGCTCTTTAGTTCACCTTGTACCTTTATTTCACGTCAGTATTAAGCTAAAATTTATTTTAAACTAAAACACTCCTAATACAGCTGAAATCACATTCTCATAAATTATAATTCATAGGCGTCCATGTACCCAATTCTTTGCGTTGCCCTACATATAATTTTATTTATATTCTACAAATATTTCTTAGTAAACTAAATGCAATTTAGCGTAAAAATGCATAGCTCTTTTAAAAACCATCTTTAAGCAATTTACGCTCACACTCGATAATCATTATGAATCCATTTGTGTAGCAGTGTATATCAACTATAACATTTTTATATACCATATAGCTTGCATAAATATAGTAAATTTAAAATAGAGCATATCATAATTAAAAAGCTTTTCATGTCATTATCGATAATATACAGTACTTCGTATAGAATATACTCTCTGAAATTTTGTGCATCCCTGTTAATGCATTTCACTTTGTATAATACATGAAATAACTTATAATAAGCCTCAGTGACGTATATCAGTTTCATTATAAATGAAATATTGTAACATAATTAAAGTACTCCACAAACAATCCCCTTATAGCATTATGTAACGGAATTCTTTTTTGTGGCCCTGTAAATGAATAATAACTATTCTTTGCGCTGCATATTCTACAAAATGCAAATTTTAGTACACTTCGGAAATAAATACCAATTTTATTATATTTGGAAGGATGTATTATCTTTAAATTCATTTGAAACGATTTTTTTCATTGGCCATAATGTACCAGATACTTTTGACTATTCCTTTAAATAAACTAAGCATCCTACAAACTTCATTTAAAATAGGATATACTCTCTGAAATTTTGTGTATCCCTCTTAATGCTTTTCACTTTGTATAATACATGAAATAACTTATAATAAGCCTCAGTGACGTATATCAGTTTCATTATACATGAAATATTAACATATTTAAAGTACTCCACAAACAATCCCCCTATCACATTATGTAACGGAATTCTTTTTTGTGGCCCTGTAAATGAATAATAACTATTCTTTACACTGCATATTCTACAAAATGCAAATTTTAGTACACTTCGGAAATAAACACCAATTTTATTATATTGGGAAGGATGTAATATCTTTAAAATTCATTTGAAACGATTTTTTTCATTGGCCATAATGTACCAGATACTTTTGACTATTCCTTTAAATAAACTAAACATCCTACAAACTTCATTTTAAATAGAATATACTCTCTGAAATTTTGTGTATCCCTGTTAATGCTTTTCACTTTGTATAATACATGAAATAACTTATAATAAGCCTCAGTGAAGTATATCAGTTTCATTATACATGAAATATTGTAACATATTTAAAGTACTCCACAAACAATTCCCCTATCACATTATGTAACGGAATTCTTTTTTGTGGCCCTGTAAATGTATAATAACTATTCTTTGCACTGCATATTCTACAAAATGCAAATTTTAGTACACTTCGGAAATAAATACCAATTTTATTATATTTGGAAGGATGTATTATCTTTAAATTCATTTTAAACTTTTTTTTTCATTGGCCATAATGTACTAGATACTTTTGACTACTCCTTTAAATAAACTAAGCATTCTACAAACATCATTTGAAATAGGAAGTAGAGTAAGAGTAAATAACCTCAAAAAATTTCAGACAATCCGATAGTATTTACGAGGATTTAGAGCGCACTAGCGTGGCCATTGATTAATTGAAAGTTAGCGAATGTAGAATTATCCGCAAATTTCAAAATGTTAATCTGAAAACAACGCTGTTAGAATTTTCGTCACAGTTTATTCGCTGTACCGCGATCGCATTTCTATATTTCAGAAATAGTTCTATTACATTTTATATCAGTTTACTAATAAATCATTACATTTTTATGTATAAAAACTGCTTTCAGAGATAAACCAAAAATATGAATTTTGAACCTACCGAAAAGTTACTCAAAATAATAATAATGACAAAAAAGTTTTCGTTGCAGAATTGCTGCCTTTAATAATATTCTTATTAAATTGAAATATGTTTTAAGCATACTTCGCAAATAACCAGTCATCAATAATTTTAAGGCATGCGTGCACACATCTTATTTGAGGACCCCAGAAGCCAAGGGGTATAAGTGTCAAAATTGAAAAAAATAAACTAAATATACATACGACCTAAAAATATGCTTTTTTCATTTCAGGTAAAGAAATATAAGTAATTTTCTTATTATTTGCTGAGTTATAGAGGCAAACCACTTTTTTCGAAAAATAAACAATATTGATTAATTATACATTTAAAGAAAATTGTACTTTATTTTTTAACAGTTATTGAAATAAGAGTTCAAAGACCAGAATGCAACAAGCAGATGTTTCCTATTTCAATTTAGTCAATTGTTATTGATGTTTCAATTTAACCTCAATTATCTTTAAACTCAATTTACTCCAAATCGAAATTTTGTCACTTGTACCCCTTGGCTTCTGGGGTCCTCATTTGTATTAAGGGAAGGTTCTCTCAGAAAACTGATTAAGGTTATCTCTGATTAATGTTATATATTTCAAGAATCCGTGTGATCTTTTGTTACTGACACCAATTAGGAGTGTAAAGCGAGTACGCTGATTTATTGAGCACAGTGGTGAACTAGTTTAAATCGGTTAAAATATCCGATTTTTCTCTTTTTTTTTCAAAAACATTTTACATAATTAGGCGAAATTTTAGTAAATCCAATTAAAAAAAGCTAGTTTTTATGCGCATTATTTACCGGAAAAAGAAATCTCAAAAATATTCTGAAATTCATGTCGTATCGGGAGAAAATTCCCTTAAAATAGTTCTCATATATATTAAGAAATATTCTACTATATATACAGAGGTGTGAAAATTATTAGAATAATTGTGAAATTTACGATAAAATCTCAATGTATTATAGAAATAGCACATTATTTAAAAAATAATGGTACATTTAATATTTAGGGTGCATTCCGCTGACTTTTGTTAAAGATTTTACACGTTTTGGCTAACATTGTATTGGTTTTTGGCAATTAGTTTGTATTTTGATGTCAGGTGCCAAATTCCAATGAGTCTTTCTATCAGATCTTTCTTGTTTGTAATGACGCATTCCTTTAATTTTTTTTCTTTACAATGGCGCAAGATTCATTGTGAGATTCATATCTAGACTGTTTCCAGGCCATAGAAGGGTTTTATTATTTTTTTTCATCCAAAAATTTAGTCAAAAATGAAACTTTATGGGACGGAGCTTCATCATGAATGAATATAAAGTCTTCATTTGGGAAACGGTCTTCTAATTGTAGAATTACTCTTTGTTCAAGCACTTTTTTACACTGATACTGGTCCATTATGTCTTCTACAATGTATAATTGTCTAGTAACTTAAAAAGACATCACGTTTCAAAACATTTCTTTAGTAGGATATTTAACCGTTTGTGCTAAGCAATTTATGGAAAATTCTTCATTGGTATTTCTTCTGACATATTGACTGTTTTCTCCTGATATCATAAAGATTGATTCATGAGAAAAACATACATAAAGGATATAAAATTACTTAAAGTATGTAATATGTAGAGAAATATTCTTATAATGAAAATGTTAGTCAAATTTATAAACAGTTCTGTATCTTTATTCAGTATGCAAAAAACATGAGTTCAAGAAAAGAAATGAACAACTTAAGTTCAACTGATTAATTAAGGAAAAATTAATATTTCTCTTTTTGCTCCAGCTAATTCCAAATTGTTTTTGCACAATTTTTGCTTAGACAAGTCCCTTCTTTGCCATAGTAGATATGATTTTAGTCTTTTTTCGAGAATGATGAGCACTGAGTCCATCTGAGATAAGTTTTCTACGAATAGAAGAATCGCATGCATTTACTCCATGCGCTTGCAAAGAGATTTTTAGTTCATGATTAGTTACTTTTCTGTTAGTTTTAGCATTCTGAATTAATTTCCTTTCTGTTCTTGCAGTAAATTTACTTTTCCTTCCGCATTTTCCTAACTCTAGAATTTTCATATTCACATTTGAAGGCCAAAGATCTTCGCACATACTTGCGAATTTTTTGCTGTTTTAGCGATTTCCTGCTGTGTATAATTATTTTCTTGGGTGAGACACTTTACCTCAGAAAGTTTTCTAGGTGAAAAATCCATTGCTATACCCATAATCACACAATAATCCTTTGACAATCGAAAATAAACCACTAATTAGTATAAACTAAGCAAAATAGCAAAAAGACTTGTTTTAAAAATAAATAATACTGATTCCAACTCTAGAAAAGAAAGATAATACACGCAAAGCAAGTAGAAAAATTTTAAATTTTATTTTAAATTCGTTTGTTAATCAAACAAATTCATTATACAGTGCAAACAATTTGATTACTTTGGATCAAATATTTTTCTTTTTAAGAAATTGCAACATTTAACAAAATTATATCCCTATAACTGATCTAAAGGAGTAAAAAATTGACTAGATAAACAAATTAAATTGCCTTTCATGAAACATTGCAAGTATAAATAATGTTAATCAAGAAAAACTGAAAAAATCACAATTATTCTAATAATTTTCACACCTCTGTATATATATATATATATATATATATATATATATGTGTGTGTGTGTGTGTGGTATCATTAATACATACATACATTAATGTGGTAGCTAATATGGATATCTAATGTAATACGAGGTGTGTCTTTAAAGTAAGTATTGTTTAGTAATCTGACTGCAGAAGCACCCATTGTTGGAGTCAGGATATTCACGGAAAATTTGAGATTTCCTTTTTCAATGATCAAAAATTGCAATTCTCCCAGAGCTCCAAAATCACTCTACTCCCCTCTGTGGAGCCACAGAAGTCCCTTTCGGAGAAAAATTGCTGAATTCAATTCTGTTTGCAGTTGCCATTTCGTGTAAGTGCGCCGAGTATTTGCAATTGTTGATTAGTCACACATGCCATTACCAAATCATTTTTCAGAGTGTTTGTTTATTTGTGTCTGTTTAAAATACTTCAGAACATTGAAAATTCCGTTGAATGTGAAGTATGTGCTGTGATTCAGTTCTTAAATTCGTGAGATGTGATAGTAATTAATTGCCGGGTTATTGATGTTTGTTTTGCAAAGATCACCCATACATCGTTCATTGAACCAAGAATCACATTGTATGACATGGTTAGGAACAACTTTATCCGCCACCATATAGCCATGATTTAGCACCAAGTCACTAACACGTGTTTCTGCGTTTAAATAAGCACATTGACGATACACTCTCAAAAAAACTTCCGTCTTTTCACAGAAAAAGTACTGGCAGCACTGCTGCCAGAAATTGTCTGTACATTGACGATTTTCCGTTTATTTTTTTCTCCGTCAAAAGAGGAAAAATATCTGTCACTTGAAAAAAGTTTGGAAAAAATCAACGCGGAAAGGTGGGGATCGAACTGAGGACCCCAGGATTGCAAGGCCAACACTCATCCACAGCACCACAATTGCTCATGAAGATTTTGCTTTAAAATAGAAGTGTTGATTTCATATGGGTGTGGTTTGGTGTATTTCGTTAAAAAGCTTTTAATTTTGCAGTTAATCTCGGAAAGTTTTTATCTTTAATGAAGCTGCGGCTATTTTTTTTTCTTTACGTTTGGTATTAGTATAGTATAAAAATGTGAATTTTAAATATATTACGTAGATTGTCAGAGAAAAAACATGGATGTTTTATTTTTATTTGAAAAGATTTTTTTTAATAATATCAATTTTTTTTTGCATTTTATTTTTTAATTAAAATATTTTTTAAATGTCTTCACTTAAAGTATATTTTATATGCGAATATTTATCATAGAAATAACTTAGTATGTTGAACTTTATTCCACTTATCCAACTTTGAATAACAGATTGTGAGAATTTTTGAACGAATAAAGAAAGTAATTGTTATTTATTTTTAAATTCGAAAACATTTTTGTAAAACAAAATTAGACATTTTAATCGATAGAATATTTTTGTTTTTCATTTTAAAAATAAATTCGAATTTATTACTAACAGACCCAATGCGCATGCGTGCTAGATATAAACGGAATCGTTTCCTCATTTTTCGACTTTCGGAATGAACTCACAGAACAAATACGTTTTCTGGGAGAACAGAAGTTATTTGTGAAAAAATAACGATAACTTAGTGTATATTGACGAATTTTTCTGACAGTGTAATCAGCGCAGATGATGTTGAAGAAACAGTGGCGATACAATAGTTAGCACAGTAGGTGGCAAATTTCTATGAGGATAGGATACAAGTGTTGTTAGCACGTTACGATAAAAATCTAGGTCCAAATAGACGAAAAATTCAACAATTTTAAGATTTCCTTTTTTTTCTGATTAGATGGTCTAATTTTTTACTGCTTTCTAGCCTTTGATGTACAAGTATCATTCTTGTATCATTTGTATTATCTTGTATCATCTTACTTGTATCATTCTTTAGAAAGATTGTAGACACAATTTTTCCTTCAAATTCTTCTCGTGTCTTTCCTTTGTGGAATCTCCCTGTTTTTTTGTAATTAACCAGAAATGGCTAAAAAATGTGCTATAATTGAACTTAAATAGATAAAACACTTTCATCTAAATTGAGTCAAGTTTGGAACCATGCTGAAAAGTAAATCTGTGTCGAGATTTTCAAATAAAAATAAAATTCTTAAAAAAACTGACCTTCTTTTATGTCAAATGCTACTTATTTAAAAAAAAAGTGCCTCGTACTTTATATGCATAAGCATATAATAGAATGTTTCGTAGTATTATGGACTAAGCATAAGAACAAAATTTGTTTATGCATCTACGAAAAGTAATTGTTGCTTTTTTACGCAAAAAATACATTTAAAACGAATTTTTATTTCAGAACAACTTCTGTGAAAATGAACATGCATTAAAATATTTTTATTTCAGGACAAAATTACAATTCTTTTAAAGGAAAAGGTTTTTGTGAATTCCGTCACGTACAATTGAAAAGAGAAAAGAAAATTTTATGCAATTTATATATATATATATATATATATATATATGTGGGAATATTGAGTGATTAGCTTATGATTTAAGCAAAAGTAACATTCTTAAAAAAATAAAAAGGTTTAATAGACATAAAATATGTAAGTAACATTCAATGATAACAGTAGAACTGAATAATATTTAAAATAAATAAGCTTCTCTGAGCTTTGGATTAAAAATCCATCCAACTCGCCATCGCTGAAATCTATAGAACACCTCGTTCTTTTTTATGCATCCTCACGTGAGTCTCAATTGGGATATCACGTTCATTAAATCATTGAGTATATTATCTTTAATTGCTTAATACTTCATCCTTTATACCCACATTTTCGGTCATCCTGACGTTCCTGGCGACCTCGCCAGCTGCCCCACGGCTTGACGTATTTTGCAATAGTGGATATCTTGTCCACCATGGTCTCCAATCCTCTTTGCATCATAATGATCATGTGATTTTTCTATAATGTTTTTATTAGGTCCATGGAATTTTCTCCTTTTCATTCCTGTTCCATACCGCATTTCTTGGATTAACTCGGTATCATTTAATTCATATCTGTTAGGTACTTTTCTCATCATGTTAAATTGCTTTCTATAACTACCATTACTCCAAAAATATAGATTTCTACGCGGACCATTAAAATTTGTTTTTATGCTTCTTTTGCCTTTAAATTTAAAAGTATCCTTTTCACACGGTTCAGCCCTTTCTTTTTCAAAAATTTCATATTTTCTTTCTGTTTGCTGTACCTCTAAATGTTTCTGTTTGCTGTTTCTCCAATTTTCATATGTGTGACGTTTTCCATCAAAATTATTTCTCGAATAATATTTCTTTTCTTCATCTCTATCATTGTAATCACGCTTCTTGTAATTTCTGATAAATTTCTGTTTATTTGCATTAACTCCTTCAACATTCCTTTCTTCCCTCGTATTTTTCCGTTTATAATATTTTTTAATTTTCCTCGTTTCATTTTTATTTTCATTGGCGCGTGCACATAAATTGCGTTTTTCTTTTAGGTCATTCATTCGTCCTGTTTGTGATGTCTCGTTTCTTTCATTCAATCTTTTCTTACTAATTAAATTTTCTTCTTTCTCATTTATTTCTTTTCTAATTTTCAAATTTCTCACGTGATTCAAATCAATTTCATTTTCTTCTATGACTCTCGCGAAATTAATCAAGTGATTACCTCCTGCATTATTATCATTTGCAAGTATAACATTTTCATCACGTGAATTATCTAACGTAGACGTTTTCATTTCATTATTATTTTTGGCAGCATGATTCAATTTTATATCAGAATTCTTCTGAAATTTAGTGTAACCTACTTGAATACTATTGCGTTTGCCAACGATCTTAATTCCGTTCTCGTCTATCGCCAAATTTAATTTGCTAATGACATCATATCCCAGTAAAATATCATATTCAAGAGATTCCAGCACGTACAAATTTGTTCTGATTAGAAAACCATCAATATTAAATTCATATGGGAAGTATCCTTTTGGATAAACAACTATTTTATTTATGCCGGACAAAAAGATATTATTTGAAAATAATCTTGGCGAGCCTATTTTCGTATAATATTCGTAACTCACCAAACTGATATCACTTCCAGTGTCGAAGAAGATCTGTGTCTTTTCACCGTTAATATCAATATTTTTCATGTAATCTGATTTGGCACTGTTAGTTTGCTTGATTACTGCGGAATTCATCTCTTTGTAGTTGGATAATCGCGGATTTTGGCTCCGATTTTGGCTGTCATTTTTTATTTGTTTATTATTCCCATTATTACACTGCGATATTACGTGGCTAAGACGATTACTTTTGAAACACATAATTTGTGCCCTGTTCTTTTCATTTAAATAAGAAAATTCATTTACATTATCTGTATTATCTGCGAATTGTTGTTTTCTTAAAGTATCATAACGTTGAGATGGTAACCACGGTTTTGAATTGTTATTTTCGCGCATTTTTGACTTCCTATCTTCAAAGTGGTGTGAATTTCTATTCATGGTTTTAATATTACGCCTTGCTGTTTCGTAATCATCTAGTTTACAAACTAACGTATCAACACTTTTAATTTTGGGAAGATCATCGATGAAATGTTCCTTCATTTCTATCGGTAATCTTCTTTTGATTTGATCTACCAGTATTAATTCTTTTAAATCTTCAAAATTCGACACATCAAGACCGGTAATCCATTCTTCTAAATAATTCCTTAACTCAAATGCTAGATCGCGCCAAGTGGCTGAATTTTCTTTCTTATGCGACATTAATTTTTGCCTAAACTCTTCTGGCGTCAATTTGAATCTTTTGAGCAGCAAGTTTTTTACATAATCGTAGTTATTTGTTAATGTTTCTGGTTCTCTAGTTATAACATTAGCAATTTCTAGCGGCATTAAACTTAATAAGTGCATGACCCAATTCTCTTTTGTTATATTCATCCTAGAAATCTGTCTCTCGAATAGAGCTAAGTAGATACTAATATCACCCTTCCCATCAAAGTGTGACATTAATTTTGACAAATTTAGTTGCTTACCTGTACCAGTTACAGCCGAACCGTTACTTGTATTTATCATATTTCCTTGAAGTTCAATTTTTCGTAATTCGTACTCCATTTCCATCTTCTTTTCCTCTAATCTTCTTTCTGCTTCTAACCGTAACCGTCTTTCTTCTTTTTCTGCTTCTAGTCTTTTTTCTTCTTTTTCTGCTTCTAGTCTTTTTTCTTCTTTTTCTGCTTCCAGCCTTAATCGTCTTTCTTCTTTTTCTGCTTCTAGTCTTTCTTTTTCTATTCTCTCCGCGGCTATGACTTCAAGTCGAACTTTTACAAAATTTTCTTCATAATCCTTCGATTCAGTCACCAACTTTATCAAATCAATGATTCTTGGACTCTGAGGCACAACTATACCTAGGTCATCACACAATGTTAACAAGTCCGCCTTTCTAGCTTTATTCAGAACAGACATTATAATTTTTGTTTACACTTCAACAAAACAATATAGTGCACTATCTTGCAGGCTTGATTACGGATAATTTCTAATCATTACACATATAAGAAACAGTTCCTTTTTTACATAATACGTATTAGTTTAAAAACAAAACATTTTTCTTAGACTTAGATCTTCTTAGTGTAAAATAGCTTTCATCGTGAAATTCAAATTCAAATATAAATCAGCGAAATCATTCAAATCCTTCAATCCCGGCAACGAACTCCCAAAACTTGTGGGAATATTGAGTGATTAGCTTATGATTTAAGCAAAAGTAACATTCTTAAAAAAATAAAAAGGTTTAATAGACATAAAATATGTAAGTAACATTCAATGATAACAGTAGAACTGAATAATATTTAAAATAAATAAGCTTCTCTGAGCTTTGGATTAAAAATCCATCCAACTCGCCATCGCTGAAATCTATAGAACACCTCGTTCTTTTTTATGCATCCTCACGTGAGTCTCAATTGGGATATCACGTTCATTAAATCATTGAGTATATTATCTTTAATTGCTTAATACTTCATCCTTTATACCCACATATATATATATATATATATATATATTTGTAAATAAAGAACTAAGTAATTGTAAAAAAATAAAATAATAATTGTTAAGTAATAGATTAATATCAATACTAATTTTTTCATTTTTATAATTGGTTACGGAATTCTGTTTACAGGGTTTGTACTGATTATTATACATTACTTTTAGAATATTCGTAATGAACATCTAAGTGAAATGAAAATATGCGTGATTAAAATTCCGATATGGGCCATTTTTAAATTTCCCTTATATATGCTGTCCAAGAGTAAAAAGGAAAAAATTCAAACATAAATTAATATTTAAAGTTTTTTTTTATTTATGCATTAGCTAAAGAAGATCATATTGAACATTAATAACATGAAAAATTAAAAAATCAATAAAAATTCTGACGATATAAATCTTTAAATTGTTATTCTAAGCAAAAATGCTTGTCCCATTGCAAGTTTTATGTAATTAACCGTTACTTTATTTAAATCTAATTTAACTTTTTAAAATAAAAAGGTTTAATTATTTTAAATATGAGCTATTAGTGTTCTATATTAATGAAAATAATCATTATAAAAGATATTTTCTTTGAGAAATTAACAGAATTTTTTTTTCTCTCATTTTGCATCAAGTCCGTTACCTTGTGATTATTTTAGTCAAAATAGGTTTCTAATTCAGCCTAAAGTTAGCAGCAAAAATTCAGTGATACATTTAAATTATTCGTATAACTAATACTTGCTATTTTTTGCTCTTCAATTGTGAAGCAATGTTATAGAATAATAGAAATGTTCAAAAATTGTGGCAAAAACCAGATTTCTTCAAAGTTGGTATTTTTTTTTTCATTGTCATGTCTGTTACCATAAGAATTAGTATTACAATAATAATTTTTACACTTTTGTATTTAAATATTGTTTACCAAATAGGTTTAGGAGGCATGTGTATTATTATCTATGTTAGAAATTATACAAGCTAGTTAATATCTAATAGTTTTATTTGAAATATCTAGTCCGTTACTTGTCAAGTCTGTTATCTGTGACTGGCAACGGAATTGACTCAAGGAACAGACTTGACATTGTTTGTGAACTATGGTTTGGTTTAAAAAAGTTTTTTTTTTTTTTTTTTTTTTTTTTTTTTTTTTTTTTTTTAATCAAGAATAGGCTTTAACAACTATAGAAATACAAAGGTTTCAATAAAAGCAGGAAAAAAATATACAACTAAAACAAAATAGATGGTAGTAAAATTATATGGGTCTGAAAGTGAATCACTGCTATCACAGAGTATTTCACATCCATTAAGAGCATATTATAGGTTCATTTTGAGCAAATACCAATTCTTCCACAACCAAATCTGTCAGTGTGAAGAAACTGAATATTTTCTGAGTTGCCAGTTCCACTTAATATTATATGACATATAATATATTATTATGTCAGATAATATTATGACACATAATATAATGTATCACATTTGAATATGTCAAGCCCTTATTTAGGGTATAAATACAACATGTTAATATAAATATAATATAAATGGATAGTAAATGCTCAGATACTCCTAGTTCTATTTTAATATTTACTAGGGAACTGCAAGAAGTGTAAGACACGGATTTTGACAAAAGTGGTATCGTTGGAAAAATCTCATCATGAGCAGTAAAAAACTCTGTGGAACTACCCGTCGGAAATGAACCGTTTTTGAGATATCCGACAATTTATGTCACTTAACTAGCGGTATACTTAATAGGGAATCGCAAAAAAAATAGTTCAGATTTTGACGAAAGTGGTATTGTTAGAAAGATCTCATTGTGAGGAATAAAAAACTCAACAATACCACTTTGGTTAAAATTGAGACTAAAATTTTTTGCGGTCCTCCATTAAGTGTACACCAGCTACGTGACATAAATTGTCGTATACCTCGAAAACGACTAATTTCAGACGGATAGTTCCGTTGAGTTTTTTTATTGCTTACGATGAGATCTTTCTAGCGATACCATTTTAAAATTGGTGACTTACACTTCTTGCAGCTCCCTAGTTAGAGGGAATTGCTTGATAAATTATTGGTTTGATATTCAAGTCAAATATATTAAATCATTTGAATATAAAATAAAATGATTTTTCTATAGGATATCTGGCAGAAAATTACCATTTAAATAAAGTTTTTGTATAAAGTTGAAGATATCATTAAAAACTATACCATAATAGAATAGACATATAACACAGTGCCAAATCCGTTACCAAATGCCAAGTCTGTAACCGCCCGGTTTTTTAATGATATTTTAATATTAATATCTTTTTTCACCATTCACCATTTATTTTTTATTCATATCAGAAACGAATATGCAATTTCCTTAGAATTTAATAATTTACATGAATATGCACTTTAATTATTAAAAAAGTTCTTGTATAATTTTCTATGCGATCACAATCTTGTGTCTAAAACTGATTCTCATTTCAATTTAATATAAGTATTATTGATTAATATTATGTTTTGAAATTTAGGGAAATAAGTCACTTCAAAGTAAGTTGATTTTGGAAAATTTAATAAATTTAAAGCTGAGTATTTTCTGTAACTTTGTATGGTAGCAGACTTGACAATTTGCCTTACAAGCCAACATTAAAATAGCATTTACATATTAAATTACAGGGCAAAATGCACGACAAATTGCTTTTTCATGTACCTTAAAAATTTACAATAACATCTGCTTCCATTTTTAAAAGAAATTTTTAAGCTTGAAAAATAAGAATATATTTCTGAAATGTAAGCGAATGGTGTAAATGGCTCATATAATTTACTCTAAAAAGTGCTAAAATTATGTAAAATGTCTATATTGCATAAAACCGTCTAAGGACGTTATAAACCCAAGCGTTTATAATTGTGTTACAACTGTCTTCATCAAGGGAAAGATTAGTGGTGTCACATCTGATATGCTATAAAGCCCTTTTTAGGTACATTTGGCATCTTTGAAGTAAATTATATGAGAATTTTAATTTCGCATATTTTTATATAGTAATCAGGTTCAATAGCATAGCGTTCAATAATTATAGTTTAAAGTATATTTCATAATATGTAAATCAAGTTGCATGCATGCATGTTATATTTTCAATTCTTCATTCGCGATATTTCCTTTTATTATGCTAAATTACCGGCATATTCATTTATCTCCTATTCTTTAATAACTTCTATAATTAACCTCATTAAATTCGCCTTAAATTAATTATTACCTTACTCAATTTACTTAAACATAAAGCTTTTAGTTTATTCCTTCAGTTTACCATCAATTTTTGAACATTTCTATTATTTTGTCTGAATTCAAATGTTTTTAAAAGAGCTATTTCTTTTATTTTCATTTATTTATTTATTTATTTATTTTTAACTTATTTTATTCCGAAAATCTTTTCTCGCGCTAGGATTATTTTATTTATTTTTTTTTTTTGGGGGGGGGGGAGGGGCTTCAAAATCTTTACGCTTCCAAGTTGGCAGGATTCTTTACAGAATTGCTCCCATTGGACGCGACGTAGCTTTCAAGCATGCATTTAATTCCCTCATTAGACGAGCGTGGGCAACGTCATTATTTGTTTCAATGTGAGCTGTTGACAAAAACCTAATAGAATAGAGCAATCGGACAGATTTGCTTTATTTTTCACCTACCAATATCCCTGCTGTCTGGTAGTTTAATCTAGTAGTAGGTTTTTAATTCTAATTTGCTTATAAAATATAACGAAGATTTCTTAACATCAAAAGACCAAAGCTTCTCAATGAATTGTGGGGAATGTTTTCGATGACATGCTACTGATAAAGTTATGAAAGCCTAAGGTGTCTCATTATTTCCACATGCAGGAATACCTTATTTTTTATACCATTGCCTGCATAAGTTTAATTCATGACCTGCGCCAACGTCAGCAAGGTATCAACTGTTTATCTAATATCTACTAAATAATAGTATATCTACGTACCCATCGTCATATGGAGTTCCATTACCTGCGGTCTATTCTATTGAGCTGTCTAAATAACAGACCAGATGTTATGACCAGTAAGGTTATCTGAGTGAGAAATCCCCGCTGGCTATCGCCCAGGTAGCTTAACAGGTAAAGCATTGGCCTTGTAAGCCAAGTATCTGGGTTCGATTCCCAGCCTGGTCAATTTTTCGCTCAGTTGGAAATATTCAATTCGTATGATTACTTTACCAATCAGTATGATTGTGCTGAAAGTAATAGTATATCAACTGTTTATCGAATTATAATTATTTGTTGCGCGACTAATGTGTTCCATTAAATCTGTAGGAGTTTTATAACTTCCAGCAATGTATCATGTATTCGATTGAATGCTTTATAGTGTTTACTCGAGAATATGTGCTACTTTATATACACATGTGTAATAGTGTATCACATAGATATAATGCTTATAGGCATACATATAAAAGAATATTTTATAATACAAATGAGATACATTTTAAAAGTATGAAAGTTTGTGTAAATATCCTTTAGAGGTTAATAGTGTCTGGTTACTCACATTTAAGCACATATTAATTTTTTATAAATGCTTTAATTAATCAAATTTACATTTTTTTCAACCTGAATCTACCATATCATTAATTCTTTTTAATCTCTTCGGGATGAGCGATCGGTATGCGTACCATTTAAGGTGCTCAGAATCCTTCGTTATTTTCACAAGTAATGTTTTAATGAACAGTTAACCTTATTTAATCGGAGCATTTTAAGATTTAATTACAGAAATGTTTCTGCCTTGAAAACCCGAGGTCAAAATAATATGAATTAACCAAAAGACTCTCGCCGCTAAAGGGTTAATAATAAAGAAAAAGATCTTTTTAAACTTAGTTTTGAAAATGTGTGTTTAAAAGAGGAGTTTTTACAAATGTTTTTCATATGTGTATAAAAAAGGAAAAATAACTGTACAAACATTTAATCATTAAACAATAGATTGAAAATGAAATAATATTTATTTTTTATATATATAACCGGTTAGGAAAATTCTTTTTTCAAAATTATTTCCTGATTGTTGGACATCACGTTCAGATTATTCGGACATCGTATCGATGGCAGTTTCCGGTCAATTTCCTTTCACAATATAATAGTAACAAAAATATAAAGCATATCTTTGAAAGAAAAGAGAGAAAAAAATAAAGAGGAATGGGAGTAAAAGAGACAACTCATCTGCAATCTTCCATTTTTCATCAGCCACTTTGTGGCTCCTGCCTTCCCCATGATCTTGTCTAAGAATTTTTGTTTTTATATTTTCCACTTCTGTTTCAAGTACATTAATGAATAAATAGCTGAAAATATATTCAATTTTTATCTTGTATTTCATGGAAAGTTGTGGAATATTTGTCTTTTTATATTGTAAAAATTTTTCAAAAGTTATATACATCATATATATTTATTAATAAAAAAAATACGGCTCTATTCCGAATTAATCATTTCCACATTATTATAATAATTAACTTTTCCCCTTTCTTTTTATATCATCTCAGCATATTTATTTTAATTCTATACCTTAATTCAGCACTTTCTATTCTAAAAAACATTGCCTAAATTTATCCTTTTTTCTGTTGCAAAATAATTTTGTATTTACGTTCTAAAAAATCATTCGATTTCCTATTGTAAGTAACGCTAGAAACCGGATTGCATCAGATAATCTTCCAATAGTCTAAGTTTTTTTTTTTTTTTTTTTTTTTTATTAGCGGTATAAAATTTTTGGATTGATAGAAATTACTATTTCTAAATAATTGACAATTTTTAATATAACCATATAATCCTGTATTTTTTCGCAGAGTCTGATAAAACCTTTTTACATTGGCTTCGGATTGAGGTTTTTGCCTTTTTTTTTTTTTTTTTTTTTGTGCTAATAAAACTACTGTCAGCTGGTGAGAAGAATTTATCAGGTGAAGTTTCTATGTTAAATAAGATATTTTACTCATAATTACTTATATGAGAGGAATTGTTTTTCTATGAAATGGAATATGAATAAACTTGATTAAATATATTCGACGCTTCTGTTTACTTTAAGCGTAAAACGTGTCAAAATATATTTATTTGTTATTTTACGACCCGGTGTCACACAATTATAAAATCTACGAATGTTTTTGATGGAATTTTCTTGCTAAATTGCATGAATTTCAGCAGAGTTTTACATTTTATCGGCAGTATTTACAGAACTACGTTCAGATGCTACATACATATTAACTAAAATAAAATAACAAATGTATAAACAAGGAAGCAAAATGCTAAAGAGGAACAGAAAATGTACAGTAGAAACTAGAAAATCTATCATAAGAAATTATGAATAACCTACAGAGTCGTCACAACAAGTTTAATTCATAGCGAAGATATGTTTATTTCACCCAATTTTGTCGCATTAGGCCTAAGATGAGAAAATATGTCTGCTTATAAACATATCAAAGCAAACCAAAATAAACCAAATGTTACACATAATACATGAAACGATAGTAAAAATCTAAAGAACAAGAAATTTGACTTACCAATGAAAGTTACTAAGATGCTAATGGACATTATGAATTCAGGAGCATGAGGCATGTCACTGAATTGCTGCTGTATATGGATAAAAATGAAAATGGATTAGTGAACTCTAAGTGATAATTATTGAAAATTGAATGAAATAGCTTAAAATTATTTTTTTTAAGAAACATAAGAAAATGTACATAAGAAAATATTTAAAATTAAAAACTAAGTAAAAGTTTTAAAAATATTGATTATTTTAAAACACTTATAAAAAATAATGAAAAATGAGTAAATAAATAGTATTCAGAAAAAATAAGGATAATTTAACAATAGTAAATTATTGCTTTGTATGAAGTACCAATATATGAAATATTTAAGAAGAAATGCACACACCCACACACACACACATATATATATATATATATATATATATATATATATATATATATATGAGGTTTCTAAACAATTTTAGCATTCTGTCTACACCCTCCATAATGGTATTTTTTTGTAATTTTTATTGGTTAAAACTCATAAGGTACATCAATTTCACATGTTTCTGTTATTGTTATTTATAATTTTTTTTGTTGTTGTTGTTCATATAAATGAATGTAGATTGCATTTAATTAAAATTCAGTGACCAGATACATTCAACTTCAATTTTAGATCTTTATTTGGATTTTATACAGTGAATGATTTATATTATCTGAATGGAAAGTTATCTGGAGATCTGTTAACTACAATCTTATTTAAAATTAATATAATAGTGATATTTTTTAGTAGTGATAAGGCAAATCTCCAAGCAAGAAGGATTCTTATGGGTAGTTCATGTTAATTATTAAAACATTACGATTATATATTTAAAAAATTAATAAGTAAATAAAAATTAAAAGAAATCGGTGTAAAGAAGCAAATGAAGCAAATTATCAGCAATCCTCAACTTTTCATCAGCCTCTTCGTGGATCTTGAATCCCCGATACAATTGTCTGCGAATTCTTATTTTTTATTTCCCACTTCAGTTTCAAGTACAATAATGAATAAATAGCTCAAAAATGTATTTCAATTTTTATTTTCCATTGCATGAAACTACTATAATGTTTGTTTGTTTTTATTGTTGAAATTTTTAAGAGTTTTAAAATATATTTAATATTTTGATATAAACGTAGGTAGAGTGTATTTAATTAGTAATATGCTCAATTTGAATTATACATTTTAATTTTAATTTTACTTATGCATTGAACATTTACATGTGTATTACTTTACATGTTTGCATTTAATTAAAAATTTAAATCCATCACGAAATTTAACATTATATATATAATTTGAACAAAAAAATACATAACATTTAATACTCTAAATAAACACATTTACAGTTGCTAACATGTTTTCATCAATTTAAAAATAAAGATTTTTATCTCTAAAATCTAGAAAATATAATATCCGGAAACTTCTGAGAAGTGAAAATATAAATGAACATGGGTTGATTATATTTGAGAAAACAATAAAATTTCCAACTCAAATAACATAAACACTGTTTTATTTTAAGAACAAAAAGTTAACCAAAATCAGAGTAGTTTTCGCTGTAACATCGAGAAAATATTAAAATATAAAACGTTCTTTACAATCTTTTAATGTATCTCTAGCTTAAAAGAAATGATAACTACCAGAAAATTGCATGATTTAATTGTTTTTCCTTTAAAACTTTGCAATTTAAGGTTGGTAATTCCACCTGTAAAAGCAATACTCATTTAACACTGAAGCTTTTTTTCAATAAACTTTTTAAATATAGAATCGTGATAGATTATAGATAGATTATAGATAGATTATAGATTCTCCTTTTGGATATAAAATATTCTGTTTTATTTCCGACTGTGTGACAGTTTTTTTTTTTTTTTTTTTTTTTTTTTTTTTTGAGCATAAACAAAATGGATTTATTTGTACACAACAACCTTTTTTTATCTTGGTGATAATTTGACTAAAAAGAAATATACTTAAAGAATTTACAATATAATTTATTCTATTATTACATGAAAATTAATTGATACTCTTTGGGTAGTAACTAAAAAAAAGAAAAAAAAAGAAAGAAAAATTCAAAATATTTTTTAAGTTGAAATTTATAACTGAATATTTCAAAACAACATAAAGAGTCTAAAACAGCCCGACAAAAATTAATAAAATTATCTCATCATAGTTTAAATATTTTCAACGTTAATAATAACTGTAATAGTATTAATTATATGAACTTATAATAATATATTTATTAGTAATTAATAACACATGTCCCTCACGGATATCGTATCAATATTCGTAATTCCTTTGACATAACTCCGTAAATCCGTAATATTCCTTTTCAATTATCATAAAAAATCCCTTTTTTTTTCAGTTACACCTTAGGAAGCACTCTAGGAATCGCTGGTTAACAAATTTTTAATTAACTAGTTTCATCTTTTATTCATTTATAAATATTACAACAAACACCATTTTTTTTATCGCATAGCTATGATTTTTTTATAACCATAATTTTGAAACGCATAATATTTAACAACAGCATTGGTATATAATTTAACCCTATTATTTCTGCATAGTAGCGAGTTAATAAAGAATTGATGTTAAAAATTTGTCTTCAAATGCAAAAACATTTTAAAATGTAGTTTTTCATCCTCATAGAAGCCATGAACTTAAAGTACATTATTTTATTAAAAATTACGAAATTTAAATAATTATACATCTTCTGTGTTTGAATACTTCTTCTGCGTAATAATTCTAATAATTAATAGAAAAATAACAGCAAAAATACCAGTAATTTTCCGTCTCTCAGGCGTGATATTTCGAATTCAGTAAATTTGTAGCATTTTTCAACCTGAAAGTACGTCATCTCGTTTCCTATGTAGTAAAACTCGGATAACACAAAGCATCACAACTCATAAGCTTTAGTTGTAGAAAAATTAATTTTCAGAATTAGTTATAAGTAAGCGATAAGCGTCTGAACGAATGTTATAGTCTTAAGAAAAAGGTTATATTTTCTCCAAATACTTTTTTTGCAAGGAGTAATTATTTTCTTTATTTTATGTATTTTTCTAATAATAATTGCGGATGTCTTCAATTTTACTAGACTACGACATTAATTAATAAGAAAATTATATTAAACAAACTTTGGTCCGGATCTAGGGAATGTAACTTAACAAAATTTCACTAATTTGTATTTCTTATTTATTTTTATCTATTAAAGTAATCACGATTTCTTAATTCAATCAGATAGGAATTTCTTGAGTCATGTATAGATAGCTTTGATTGGTTTTATTACGTATCATTTTAAACTATTTAACAACACTGATATGTACTGTGGCTTGCTATTACTTCTGTGTCACCAACCTTTGACATTCGCTGTTCTTTTTTCTTTGCAAAAAATTCAAGTAAAATTTAATACAGTATTTAACTGTAGCAGCTATATTATTTTGTACACCATAAAGAAACACTATAGAAAACTTGATACGCTGAAAAAAAAAATGTGACGATAAAGAAGTGAATATATATAGATGGAAAAGAATGGGCGGTCAAAACATTTTCACAGATCACAATTTTTATCCCCAACCACGGAAATCCTCTTTTTAAAATTATTTCCTGATTGTTGGACACTGTTTATAGATTACTCGGACATCATATCTATGGCAGCTTCCGGACAATTTCTCCCCGGTGTATGACAACAATAAAACATAAAAAACCGCCTTACACAGGAAAAAAAGCACAAAGAACGGCCGGCGTAAAGAGGACAAATCATCAAACATTCTCAACAATTTTTCATCAGCCACTTTGTGGCTCCTGCCTTCTTGATGCTCGGTGTATCTTTTTTTTCTTTCTTTTAGTCTCTGTTCTTATTCTTAACATAATGGTGAATGAATAGCTTCTAAAAATCATAGAAGGTTATCTTTGGAATGGATGGATACTAACAGACTATTTATTTTTATTTGATTGCGTCTTGATATTCTCTTTCTTTACGGTCGATTTAGAATAGATAAACTTTACGTGTTACAAAGGGAGTATACTGAGACAGAAATGTAAGCTGATGTTTGTTTCTTAAGCTTTTCCAGAATATATATATATATATATATATATATATATTTTTTTTTTGCTCTAAACAGAATGAGGCCATGAAATTGAACAATAATAATAATAATAATGTACAGTTAAAATGTTTTTCTTAATACCATTTCTTACTTTCTTTTATCCCGCTTATTCGCAAAACTTTTTACATCAAAATTAACCTGAAATTCTCTGTGAAATCTGAAAAAGGTAATATAGGGTTATGCTACTTTGACAATTATATAAATCTTATACAGTTATTGTTTTATCACTATGTACTTTTTTATTTCTATATAAAACTTTTATACAAATATTGAAAATTAAGCCGTTTCTCTCTCTAACTCTCTCTCTATATATATATACATATATAAATATATATATATGTATATATATATATATATATATATATATATATATATATATATATATATATATATATATATATATATATATATATATATATATACATATATAAATATATATATATATGTATATATATATATATATATATATATATATATATATATATATATATATATATGCTCAACAACTTGAAACTTTCTGGCACATTTTCAGACTTATTTTTGAATCCAAAAGCATGTTACTTGCAAACATGATTACTGAAGGGATTTCTGAATGAAGCAAACATGATTACTGAAGGGACCGTTTTTAGGTGCATTCATAATTACACGAATACGTAGCACCTATTGTCGTCGTTGATATTTTTTCAGTTGTTTCAAAATCATATTTTTGTTTTTAAGGGGAAACAGTGCCTTTGAAACCATTACTTCAATTTTGAATAATATTGTAATACATGTATGCACAATACTTAATACTAAAAATTAAACAAAAATATTAATTTTATTATTATTATTTGTAAAACAGTCTATTTTACTAAAATTGAATTTATCTTTTAAAGTAACTTTTTAAAAACTTTTACTACTTTTATAAGTATAAATATTTTGGCTTCGATTTTTTTCCACAAGCATTAGAATATATTACATAAACTGCGTATGGATTTTTATGTGTATATTATTTTACATTTAAAATGAATTTTTTTTTTACCTCTTGTATATCAAAAACTGCAGCTTAACTCTCAACTTATTTTTTTTTAAATAACTATAAATTTGAATGTTAAATCCATACATAAAATTATTAAATAAACCATGGATAACAAGTAAAACACGATTCAAACCTCTATCTAAATTATCAAAAAAGCCTTAGTGTTTATTGAACAAGCATGTTATAAAAAATGTGAGCAGAGAGAAAAATCTCTATAAAATTTTCATTGGTATGGGTAATTTCGCTGGATCTATTAACAAAATTAACAAAATATCTTGCCATAGGTAAATAGCCATAGGCAGTATAGGTAAAAATTAGGCGTCAAAATATTCATAATTAAAAAAGCTACTGTGTCCCCTTAACAGTATGAGGTCTGGAAACTTATGGTGATTTTTTGCCCAGCAGCCAGGTCATTAGCGCATAAAATTAAACGATCTCAAATAGGTAGGCATGTGGCTACAGATATAACAAATCTCCAAGCTATACGAAAAAATAATTATTGTTTTATTATTTTAATTTATAATTATTGTCTTATTATTTTAATTTTTACCAGCTTTTCTTCAAAAACCTAAATCTTTTCGCCTAGCCGCGACATATGGAAAGAATATTTTTTTGAGTAAATGTGATATAAAAACTTTCAATTAAATAACCTAGTCTGCAAATTTATTTTAACTTATTTTAACTCAACTTTATTTTAAATTTGTTCTTAAAAAAAAAAAAAAAAAAAAAAAAAAAAACAGTTGTAATTTTAACGTGAACAAATTTTGCAACACAGATATCTTTAGAATTCGTCTAATTTTATATCTTATCATCAATTTTTACCAATGTCATTTAGAATAATAAAAAAAAAAATTTTAATGAAAAATAAATAAATAAATAAATAAAATAAAAAATAAAATAAAATGCAATTGTTAATTTGAAAAAAATTAACAAATTTTCGACTTAAATATGTTAAAATATGTTACGTCTGTTTAAAGTCTAACTCAGTCGAATTACATTTATTTCAAAGTCATTTTATTATACTAAACGTTTAATTCCAATGTTCGACGAAAATAACAAGATTAATTTATACTTTGTTCTCATGGCTTAATTTTTTTAAGCGACTGATCATATTTATAAGTGATACGTGTAAATGGTGTGTCTTTTAATCGGAATACATAAAATATTCTTTAAAATTAATTAAAAACTATACTACACATTCTTTACACAAACCCAAAAAAGGCATTTTAAAACACTTTTTGCCACCAAATTTACAACACATTGTTGTAAATTAGAAAACTTCATATACAAAACGTTTTTTGTGTTGTGATTGTGTTTATAATAAGTTGCAAAGGTGTTGCTGCCTAGACATGTGTTCTTAATAAGTTGTTGCAAATGTATTGTTATCTAGAAATGTTTCCTAAAAATGGTGTTGTTAATTGTGTTGAAAATGTGTGGCTAAAAATATTTTCTTAGAATAGTTTTGTGTTTCACATCATTTTGCCTCTAAATTAACACCATATTGCACACACAAAACTACAAAACATTATAAAACAAAACATGTAAAACACTTTCAAATCACTTTCTACATGGTGCCTTTAAAATTACACAATTTTAAAAGGAAATAAAAGACAGTTTGCTTTATGGAAAATAATTGCAGGATATTACTGAGTGAATTGACCAATTTTGCCAATAAGTATAAATAATTGCATTTCTGGAAAAATTATGAATTAGCAACACTGTTTTAACAATCTTTCTCCTGGAACAACACATTACACATTTGTAACACATTCACGAGACAAAAACGGTTTTAGTTCGAAGTGTTAATTAACATATTCATTCAGTGTTGAAAAAGTGTTTCATGAATCTGAAGTGTTCGCATAATAATACATCCCAAATATTTTTTAAAAATAAATATCATAATGATGATGATGATGATGGCCATCGATTTTGCGAAACGAGTAGAGCCATAAAAAAATCCCTGTCGGCTGGGCCTATAGGCGCAGGTAGATTTCGAAGAGTGCTCATTTCAACACAAAAAATATATATGATTAGAGATAAACCCAGTTTAATAACTTCATTTGGCCGTTTATGAAAAATTTTTTAATTTAATTTTTCTGCAAAAACTGGTTTTACCAGAATCATCTTAAGAAAAATTCAGCTCAAATGCCCATTTTGATAACATATTTTGAAATAGATTCTGAATTTATTAAAAAATCGACCAAAACAGTACATTATACAGATCCTAAATAACAAAAAACTGTCAGTTGAATGCATTTGAGAAAAAAATTTGAATTTAAAAATGAGTCATAAAATAACCGATTTGTTGTTTGAATTCATCCATAATTCTTTAATCATGATTGCTTCGGAAAATTTTGTGTAAGATACTTACTTTGACATCATTTTTAAAAATATATTCTATTTTTATCAAAAAACTGGCCAATGCGTCACAGTATATAGTTCCTAAATAAGAGGATCTGTAAATTTGATGCGTTTGAGATCGAAAATGGATTTTAAAACGAGTCATAAAAAAAGCAATTTGCTATGTGAAAACTTCCTTAAATTTTCAAATCACGAAGACTTCGGGAAATTCTGTTCAAAATACCCTTTTTGGTAGCCTTTTTCAAAATATATTCTGTCTTTATCAAAAAACCGATCAGTGCATCACATTATATAGTTCCTAAATAAGAGGATCTGTAAATTGGATGCATTTGAGAGCAAAAATGGATTTAAAAACGAGTCAGAAAAAAACGCAATTTCTTATTTGAACACTTCCTTAATTTTCAGTCACGATGATTTCTGAAAATTCTGTTCAAAATACCCTTTTTGGTAGACGTTTTTGAAATATATTCCGTCTTTATCAAAAAACTGACCAATGCATCATATTATATAGTTCCTAAATAAGAGGATCCGTAAATTGAATGCGTTTGAGAACAAAAATGGATTTAAAAACGAGTCAGAAAAAACGCAATTTCTTATTTGAATACTTCCTTCAATTTTCAGTCCCGATGACTTTCGGAAATTCTGTTGAAAATACCCTTTTTGGTAGCCTTTTTTGAAATATATTCTGTCTTTATCAGAAAATTGACCAATGCGTCATTTTATACAGTTTTTAAATAAGAGGATCTACCATTTGGATGCGTTTAAAATCAAAAATGAATTTAAAAATGAGTCAGAATATAAGCAGTTTGGATTTGAGGTTTTTTTCTCCAACTCCTATTTTTGTTTAATTTCTTTTTGCTATACGAGTTGGTCCTATGAAAAACTTGTCAATATAAAAGTTGTAGACATTTTTGAGAAGATGTAAAATAAATTTAATCAGATTTGATATCTAAAAAATTGACGGAGTTATGGATTTTTCTCTTTTTTCTCCAATTTCTTTTCGTTTTTAATTTTTTTCATCAGTAAAAGTAAGTCCTATCAAAAACTTGTAAATACAAAAGTTTTAGATAATTTTAAGAACATTTACAAAAAATTTAGTTAGACTTGATATCTTGAAAATTGACGAAGTTATGAATTTTTTTCTCTCAAAATCCCTGTTTTTTCGCCCCTTGATTCCACTTCTAAATTTATCAAAAATCTGTCATGCATATACTTTTTGCCCATTTTAAAGAAGTAATATAAACTTTAAACTGATTCGATATCTACTTTAATTAAGAAGTTATGGCATTTTTTTGGTTTTCACAAAAACGCCCCCTATTCCGACCCCCTTGGTCCGATTTTGCCCATTAACGAACTTAGCCAAGATTTTATCCCCTTTGATTTTATGTACCAGTTTGGTGGAGATTGGTGAAGAATTATAGAAATTATCGAGTCCATAAAAAAGTGAGATATATAGATAGATAGATAGATATATAAACTGGTGCGATTGCAATAGGTAGTATTTCTTACGAAATCTATCTAAAACCAAGTTCCAGTTCTAATAATAATGATAATAATAAAAACTTTGGTAATGAAGGATCGAAGTCAAAAACTCCAAATCCTTTTATTTTTTTATATGTTTTTCTAGCTTTTTCTGAACCCTTTGAACATAGTTGAAAAGTTTTTATGGCTTCGATTTGTTTAACATCCGCTTATCTACCGACTTACATCTGTTTGCTGTATGTCTCCAAAAAATACTCTGAGCGATATGTAGTTCATGTATACTATGATTGTTTAACATGGTATTTTGGGTATTGAAAGTAAAGCATGTAGCGTTTCTAGTTCATTTACAGGTGCACTCATATTATTGTTACATTCTGATCTATGGAAAAAAATCATTTACGGTGTATTTTAAGTGTCGCATTTTAAATATAAGGAAAATATTTACATTAGATGAACTAAAAGATGATTATTTTAGAATAAGTTATCTGAAGTACATATAGTATGCGTAGAGGGAAATCAAAAGCATTCCATTATATTACGATACACGAAAAACAATCATTCGGGCATATTTAATTATGTTACTCTGTTACAAACATAATGAAATTGATATGAATTTATGAGATGCTATAAAATATTCTTTCTGATATATCCTTCATTTACAGTGTCCCTCAAAGGAGTCAGTTTTATAATTACCTGAGAGGGAAAACTATTCGCAGCGTATTTTATTTATTTTACACTGTTTCAAGCACGATTAAATTGATATGTCTTTCTAAGGTTTATTACAAAATGTATCACGTTTATCATTCATTTTAAAAGACGCGTAACAGATTTGTAACAATATTGTAGCTGAAGTATTGTCTATTAGGAATGCTGAAAGTTCGTTTTTTGTGATTATATGCTTTTAAAGTTTAAATAATATTTTTGCCCACTAGGTGGTGTATATAAATTATACCAACCATATACAAAATAAATTTTATTCATTACTGAAAATAAGTGTGAATTGTTTAAAGATTTTTTTTTAATTTTGAAATACCCATTTTCAAATTCAAGAGCATTTTGTACACTCAGCGTCTTTTTACACCTTGTAAATAAAATCCTATACTATGTAACAAAATTCACTAAATGGTTGCCTACCGATTGTAATTCCTGGAAGTGTGATTCCAATAGTTTTAAATGTGTTTGTGGCAAAAATAAATTTCAATCTAATATATATGGCTTGTATAAATGCCCTTTAGGTAATATACAGGAGTGTATAAAATAATTCAACTATATTTCCGTTTATTGGTGGAAATCGCTAAATACAATGTTTTTATTGTGTTATGTGTTTTCTAACTAAAATAAATTGTAGTATACAATATAGAATATATATAAAACTATTGATCATGTATAGATCTCAACAAAAGAATCAGAATATCTTTCCGACTACATGCTATAATTGTTGAAATCTGGTTTTCAAATGTCTTATTCTTTTTCTAAAATATTTATTTGTTAAAAAGGTTTTATTAAATTATTCTGAAATTGTTGGAAAGTGTTTCAAAATGTATTCCTGATGCAATAATTTTCTTTCTATTTAATTTTTGAAGGAGATTCTCTTGGTTGCTAGTTTTAGAAAAAGAAGAAATACTTACTTACTAACATACTTACATAAATGTGCTACACGTGTATATGTTTCAGATAACACAAAACCGAGTTACATTTGTACATAGAAGTTTTTATTCAATTAAATATATGATATCCATATCCGGTAAAATAATAAATAAAACGTTGTTTCGTTTTCATTGATCTGTTATATAAAAGCGGCTGATTTTATTAAACGATGATTCATATGAGCGGCATCATCTATATTTCATAAAAGAGATATAACCTTAAAAACTATTGAAATCTGCGCATAAGAATACACCCTTTATATATTTATTAATAAAAGTCCTAATGATAATCATGGCTTTCGATTCTCCGGAATGAGCTGCGCATTAAAAACGAGTGCCAAAAGAAAATAAAAAAAAAATATTTAGCACTAAAGGGTCATTTTCAAAGGCTCCAAATCCTTTTCTTTCATCCTTTTTTGTGTTTCTATCTTTTGACAGCATAGGAAGTGAGGATAAAAGAAAATGGGGTCGTTCAGTTTTATTCGTCATGATTTTTTTTCGCTATCATCTGTAGCACCCCCTCATATTCTTTACTCCTGTATCAGAATTTAGAAAGGGTGGCCTTTCCGTTGTTGGTTCGATATCTGTTTGGAGAATTGCCAGCCGTGGGGGTCCATGCAATTTTTCGAAATCTATTTCTCACCAGGCAGAAAAGCAACATGAGGCGTTCAATTGAACCAAATGAATATCTACTTCCGATTTTCATAACCAAGGACCTTCTTGTCTGAAACTATATTTCACTGAGGTTTAATAGCATAAAATAAACTAGAAAAAAATTTTAATGTTACAGAGTAGATCAAATCTATCTGGCACAGTTTAAAACTCAGTAGAAATATCAGTTAATTAGCATATAAGAATGCAAATTGGAAAAAAATGCTGCTTCTGATCGAAACTTTAGTTTTAAAGATAAAAAGTTCAAAAAAAATTCTACAGGGGGCGCAATACATCCAAAACAAGTAGCTTGCCGTAATTCATTTCGTGAAATCTACATTGATATTGCAATCTAGAAGCAATATGACAGATGTAATTTTTCCATTTTTGAATTTTTGGGTGAAAAAAGTCCGGGCCAGGATTCGAAACAGGGATGTATTGGCTGAAGCCGCCAATGCTCTACCAACTGAGCTATCCCGGACACGAACACTGGAGGACTATTTCACCCAAATTAACCTCAACGATCACTTTATCTGGTTTGACACTCTGGATCAGCTCCATTTCTAATATTATAAGCAATATGATTAGCAATTGTGTGTGTTTAGAAGTAAATATATATTAGAAAGAAAGGCGGAATCGAAGAAGAAAATATATCTAAATGTAAAATGGTAATTATTTGGAATTACGGGAAGATATTCATCCTTTTGAGACTATATTCGACTATTAAAATAACATTCTAAAAAAATCCTCTTTTAGATTAAAAAAATAAAAGTCGCTATCAAAATGTCAGAAATAATTATTTAATGAAATTTACGAAACATATCATTTATCTAAATCTAATGAAAATGTTTTTTTTTTTCTTTTTAACTGCGTTAATATGACAAAATGGTATTCATTATATTTAGAAAAATGTCACATTACAACGGTACTAAATAAACAAACTATTTTCGAGTTTATTTTTAATTATTTATTCATACTAATAACTTTTAATTTACAATTTAAAGAACATTACTTGAAATTTACTCTTTCATCGACTAGACAGATTCTTTTGACCCGACAGGTACGTTCAAAATGATTTTTTTCACGCATACAAAAGCTACAAAATTATATAAATTTGTTGCTTTTTCATATATTTACAGAAAAAAGCTTAATACTTACTATATAGATATTTTATTTACTTATTTGTTTGTTAGGTTTTTTTTGTTTTCCTTGTTCTATAAAAATGATTTTGAATGTACATTTAGGATCCATTGGTCCATCTCCTTGGTGGAGGGTTAAAATAAATGTCTCAGCACACTGTTAAAAGAAAAAATATGTGAATTCACGGTAAAAAACTGTCAGCAAAGTAGTTAGACATTTATCGTTCCGTTAGTAGATTTTCCGTTTTGGAAAATAAAAGAAAGGAAAACTCCGTTTAAAGAAGATAACTATCCGTTACAAGGTTTGAGTTTTTATGATAATAATTTAATTTAAATTTTAAAATTCATGAATCGATCAATCGTCAAATAATTCGAACAATTTTGAGTTGCTATATAATGCAATTTAATTTATTTTTTGTATAATTTACTTTAAGCCATCCTGAGAATCGAATGCGAGACCTTTTGAAAGCGGAATAGGTCCTTAATGACTGAGCCAAAGCAGCTATTGCCTGTCTGTACAAAAAGTATGTCTTATATGAGTTAGTGGGAAAATCTGTTGTGCTTTACAAAGATTTTCTTTCAATATGTTCATTAGAATATTCGTAAGCAGTTTATTTTATTTTATTTTAGACTGATGCATAACTCTTATTAATTTGTTTAATCAATTTAATTTTTTTAAACTAAGGTGGTCTGATGTAATAACGACAGGCGGGGTAATAACGCCAAGTGCTAATATTATGCATAATTATGAAATAATCTGGTAAATGACACCCATGTGCTCTCACAGAAGGGTTTTGAGTCATAAATCGCAAAAAACAGCTTCAAGTTAATTTTTTCATTTTTAGGTCTTATTGTTTTTTACAAGCAACTAAAATTAACGCTTGATCTAAAACTTGCGAGATACGTTTTGTGATGTGAAGACTATTTTTTTATCAGGAAATACTTTGTTAATTACATAAATTTGTAGTACATTTCATGGACTTTCAAAATGTTGTTGAAGATTTTGGATATCTTTTCGAGATCATTTTTAATTTAAAATGTACAGCGCAATAACTATAACTGGGTAATAACGCCAATCCTTGGCATTAATACCCCAGTTGATTCCCTTATAGTGGCCGAGCTACACTGTAAAAAAAAAGGGTCGATCTACTAAAAAAACTTTAGTGATCCTTGTAATTACTAAAAAATTTTTAGTAATCTTAGTCGGTTACAGAAAAATCTGTAAGAATTACTAGAAAAAAGTTAACAACGAATAGAGTTAATAGTTTTATATTTTCAATAGCTCTTACTAAAACTCAGTTGGTGTGGCCTTGATAGCATAGTGGTTATAGTAACGGACTCCAGGCTAAAAGGTCCCGGGTTCGAAACTTGCCACCGCCAAATACACCCCGAATGTATGTAGTGTCTCGTTAATAAAGAGATTATGAAAATCCTGTCGGAGTAGGTAGGAATGTTTGGTGCTGCCATCTATTGCTGTTTTGCCGAAAATGTTCCGCTTCAGAAGTTTGGATGCAGCTCGAAGGAAGCTCCTGCCCTTCGGGCGCACGTAATGGTTATTAAAAATAATTTTGGAGCTATTACTAAAATTTGCTTGGTGGCTCATACTAAAAATTTTTAAGTTAGTTATACAAAAAATTCTTTTGTTCAGTTTACAAAAGAAATGTTTCACTTGCAAAAAAAAGTTTGTAATGGTTGCTAAAAAATTCTGTGGAATACAAATTTACTAAGAAATTTTTAGTAACCTCTTGAATATTTTTTTACAGTGTACATCCTAAATACTGATTCAAATAAACACAGCTAAAACTGTGCAATGCTTCTAATAATTCTATTTAAGCGGTCCTTTTAAGCAAAAAGAAGCTCACGGTCTGATATTCTTTTGCCTCATCCTCCTCCCCCCCCCCACACACACCACACATTTATTTTTCTTACACTTTCACTAAAAATTGAACATTTTCAATAGCTTAGAATGCAATTTGTCAATTTCTAAGTTTGTAGACTTTCTATTTTTAGAATTGGGCAATTTACATGCAATTATCCCATCTTATTTCATAGTTTTGTTTGCATGGCGTTATTACCCATATAGGTGGGTAATAACGCCAAATAGCATTGGTCAAGAAATCACGCCATTACATTTTATGAATACATATCTGTTAAATTATTTTTTTGTATAGATAGTCAATGAGTTGCTGTATCAAATCATATGTTTGTTTGAGAAATACAATCTAAAACTGAGCCGTGAAAATTGGTGGAACCTTAACGTGGCGTTATTACCCTAGGGTACCTTAGTTTAAATTTAAAAAAAATCTCTGTTTAAAATCACTATTTTTTTTTTCTTGACTGAATGTATGAAAAAAAAAATATTTTTTTTTACAAAAATAATGTTACAGACAATTTTTTGAAATTATCGCACACAATTTATTTATTGTTTTGGGGAGGGCTATTTAGTTAAAATATTTTTTAAGAAAAAATAAGAGAAAAATAAACAGAAAAAAATCTAATTAAAAGGGATTTTTTATGTTTTCATTATTTCATGCCGCTAGTGAAATTCGAACCCACAATCTGTGCTCGCTTATATTTAGCGGCGTGGTACCTTGAACACTCGCCCACGGAGGCCCCCGGATAACGAAGTGTCTCCGTTTTTTCTTTCTATTCTGATCCGCTTCGTTATTTTCAGGAAATATAGTGGAGTTTTCAGATTTTTAACGTAAAATGCCCTTTTGTTATAAAAAAGGACATTTTCTGAGAAAATATATCCGTAAATTCCTGTTTTTTTTTTTTTTTTTTTTTTTTTTTTTTTTTTTTTTTTTTACAGTACAACATTGCATATTATAACTTTTTTTTTTTATAACTGAATTGTAAGAACATGGATAAAGAAATATTAGTTGAGTGTAATCATTTAAATTATCCATTGTTGACAGGAGGATAATAGAAATAACTTTAAAGAGAAAAAAATAGTAAATGCAAACATATACATCTTATTACATGAACGAAACAATACGAAACATTTTATAGAGATTTATATTTAAATTTTAACCCGATGTATTTAAATTAGATTTTCGTATTTTTTATAGATAAGAATAGTGTGTAATAGGTTTTTACAACATGCAATGAATTTTACCGGTCAATTTCAAAGTATTTCTTCGAAGTTTCATTTAGTACATCTTCATAAAACCAATCTGAAAAATATTGCTCATAAAAGGCATAAAAATTTAAATGCATCCCTTTGAAATGTAAAGACATGTCAGGATTAGACGCTCTGTAAAATACTCTCAAAGAGGTAGAAGAAAGTTTTCTAAGCAGCATTATGTACTTATACACTTCTTTTAAAAATTTAAAGAGTATCATATGCGTTTAACCTTCCGTCTATTTGAAGAATCAAATTGACCTGACGAATAAATAAATTCAAAATATTTTTTTTCATGACAATAAAAGACAGAAAATTCTGTAAATATATTCTTTTTTCATATATTTACAGAAAAAGCCACATGTTTAGTATTCCATTCTTTTATTTTTTTCCCTTCCACCAGAAAAATTATTTTGAATGCACCTTTAGGGTTGTCTAGACTCATCTGCTTGACTAAAAATTAAAGTAAAAATCTCAGCAACGTTCCAAATTACAAATATATATTTTTATAACTGCTAAATGCAAAAACATCAACAAAGTAATATTAGTTAAGTGCCAATCACTTTAAATTATCCTTTGTTGACAAGATGACAATAAAAATAACTTTAAAGACAAAATAATAGTAACTGTGGATATCCTATTACTTGAACGAAGCAATACGAAAAAATTATAAATATTTATATTTAAATTTTAACACGGTGAATTTAAAATGGATTTTCGTAATTTTTTATAGATACGTAGAGTGTATAATAGGTTGCAATGATTTTTACCGGTCGTTTTCAAAGTATTTCTTTGAAGTTTCATTCAGTATATGTATAAATCTTTACACCTGCGTAAAACTAATCTGCAAAATATTGCTCATAAAAATCATCAAAATTTAAATGTACCCCTTTTAAATGCAAAGACATGTCAGGATTAGACGCTCTCTAAAATACTCTCAAAGAGCTAAAAGAAAATTTCCTTAGCACCATTTCGTACTAATACTCTTTATTTTAAAACATAAAGAATATCACATACATTTAAACTTCCGTCTACTAGAAGGATTAAATTGACCTGACAGGTAAATAAATTCAAAATGATTTTTCTCATGACAAGAAAAGACACAAAATTCTGTAAATTCTTTGCGTTTTTATATATTAACAGATAAAGCCACACATATGCTATTCCGGTCTTTTATTTATTTATTTATTTTCCTTCCACCAGAACAATTATTTTGAGTATACCTTTAAGGCCCACTGGATTAATTTACTTAGCGGAGGGTTTAAATAAGTCTCTGCAACGCTACGTACACACAAAAAACATAAACAAAACGGAAAATTTTACGAAAATTATACTGGTAATCGGGACGATAGTACAATTTACTGTTTACTTATGAAAAATTCCTGTAAATTCGAGGAAAAATGAAAATCTTTCTGTAATTTATGTGAATTTTTTCGTTAAAAAATAATGAACTGTACTGACGTCCCGGTTACCAGTACAATCTCCGTAAAATCATCCTATTCTTCAGCGTATGGACCATTTTCAAATTTCACTTACATATGCCGTCCCAGAGTTAAAAGAAGAAAATTTAAGCATAAATTAATATTTAAAGTTTGATTTGAGCTATGCATTAGGTGAAGAAGTTTATATTGAACATTTCTAACATGAAAAAAATTAGATATAAGCCTTTAAAATTTTGATTCTAAGCAAAAATGCCTGTCCCATTCCAAGTTGTATGTTTTTTAACTGTTTTTTTTTTTGAGCTAACTTTTTTAAATAAAAAGATTTAATTATTTTAAATAGGAACTGTTAGTGTTCTACATTAATGAAAAAAAAATATTACAAAAGATATTTTCTTTAAGAAGTTACCAGAAATCTTTTGTTCCTCACTTTTTGTCAAGTCCGTTACCTTGTGATTATTTTAGTCAAAATAGGTTTCGAATGCTTCCTAAAGTTAGCAGCAAATATTTGGCGATATAGTTAAACTATTCATGCAACTACTAATTGCCATTTTTTACTCTTCAATTGTGAAGCAATGTAGGGGAAAGTCGGATAAACCGAGACCCTAATACTTTTCTTTTTATTATTGCGCACTATGTGAACAAAACTGTAATTTATATTAAAAAGATAAATTGATTCCTTGCGACTAAAAAAAGTATTCATTCAGTCGCGAACAATAGAAATAGAGATCATAACAACACTTTTTCCAGAAGAGTTGCAATGTACCGGTTTTGTCCGACTAGGTCGGACAAAACGGGGAACTGAAAAAATAATTAAAAGTACATTGAAACTCTGCAATAATACTATGTATTGAAGGAAAATCGACATTTTATACGTATGGAATGTGAATCTATATCAAATATACATAAAATAACAATGAGTTTAGTTATAATTTAAGAGTTGAAATTGTTAGGCACAAAAATCACAAATGAAAGTTCCATCTTGCTCATTAGCATTGCTACATGCTTCATATGCCCACCCATTGCAGTTAAGGCACTGTATCCAACTCTCCTTAGGTTTAGATTGTTCATATAACTGCCGTTGCAAAATACACTTCACTCCTCGTTTGATGTCAAGGAATTTTTTTCTTTGTTTCTTCTTTTTCACATCAGTTTTTCAACTTTTCTTTTTTGTCATCATGGAAAGTTCTCGCTTCAGGATTAAGTTCTTCTTGTCTTTTTTTTCTATCCCTTCATTTTTTTTCTTGTTCGAGTTCTAATTTGTAGGGGATTGAAATAAGATATAGCAGTTTTCCCTCATTGTTTGTCAGATTTCATGATTGCCCTAGGATCCGTTTGTACTGGAATAGGGTTTATATCTTGTCGTGAGACTGCAAAAGGACACTTGGTATCTCAGCCCTGACCTTGAGAAGACGTAAAACAACCGGAAACTTCCCAGTTATGTCCGACCATCTGCATTCCAGTTTTTTCCGACCACGCCATTTTGAGGAAATATTACTCTAACATTGTTCAGATAACTCGTAGACATGAATACAAAACGTTAAACTAACAAGTAATTAATGCACTATCATAAGTTATACTTATCTAAACCAAATCTTTAGGATTTAGGATTGGTAAGGTAATATTGTAGAAGTCGAATTTCTAACTTTGTTAAGTGAAATCTTTAAAAAATCACTACTTCGGAATGAGTTCGTTTACACGACTTTTGCTTACTGGGAGCTGGCATCCCGCTTGCCTAGAAGTGATTCTAGAAGTTTTCGCAAGATGCCGTCAAAAATAAAGCTATAAAGCTTGTTTCCCGGTTTTATCCAACTTTCCCCTAATAGTGGTAAGATTAAGCTTTTATCAAGGTTGGTATTTTGTTTTACTGTCAAACCTATTAACGTAAATTTTAATATTAAAATAATGATTTTTGCTCTTTTGAAATTAAATATTTTTTACTAAATAATTTCATAAGGTATGTATATTATTATCTAAGTTAGAAATTATACAAACTAGTTCATTTCTAATAGTTTTATTTGAAATGTCAAGTCCGTTACCATGAAATGTAAGCGTTGAAATGTAAGCTGCTAAGTAAGTTTAGTAAATAGTTTTAGAAGGTATGTAAATTATTACCTAAGTTAGAAAATATACAAGCTAGTTCATTTTAATAGTTTTTTTTTTTTTTTTTTTTTTTTAGTTTTATTTGAAATGTGATATCCGTTACTTGTCAAGTCCGTTACCATGAAATGTAAGTGAATGGTTGAAATGGCCCGTATCATAATTCTTTATTCTACGTATTCTCCATTACCTGCGGCTTATTCTGCCGAGCTGTCTAAATGACAGACCAGACGTTATAGCCAATAAGGTTATCTGAGCGAGAAATCCCAGCCGGGTATTGCCCGGTTAGCTTAACAGGTAAATCATTGGCCTTGTAAGCCAAGTATCCGAGTTCGATTCCCGGCCTGGGCAATTTTTCGCTCAGTTGGAAATATTCAAAAGTAATATTAGTTAAGTGCCATTCACTTTAAATTATCCTTTGTTGATAAGATCACAATAAAAATAAATTTAAAAACAAAATAATAGTAAATGTGAATATCCTATTACTTGAACTAAGCAATACAAAAAATTTATAAATATTTATATTAAAATTTTAACACGGTGCATTTAAATTGGATTTTCGTGATTTTTTTAAGGATAAGAAGAGTATGCAATAGATTTTTACATCATGCAATGATTTTTACCGGTCAGTTTCACAAAATTTCTTCGAAGTTTCTTCAATATATCAATCCTTACATCTGCATAAAATCAGCTTGCAAAATATTACTCATAAAAAGCATCGAAATTTAAATGCATCCCTTTTAAATGCAAAGACATGTCAGGGTTAGACACTCTCTAAAATACTCTCAAAGACCGAAAAGAAAATTTCCTAAGCAGAGTTTTTTTTTTTCGTGCCACTGTTACTTAAACATATATATAAAATAAAAATTCTGGTAAAGACTGGAAAATAAAAACATTGAATTCGGAATATGCATCAAAGAATGATCTTTCGAACGTTCGGGCGGGCGGCAGGGGTCCGTGGACTTTGATGAATTATTCGATATCGCATTTTGAAATTGAACTTTCGCAAGCTCGCTTTCCTAAGCAATATATATCCAGATATAAATACATCTATGTATGTATATATCACAAAATGCATTTTAAATCAAAAGTCGTTTCATTCAGCCAATGTTTTTCAATACCGAAATTTTCCAAAGATATAAAATTTAGAACTATTTTTCTCTTGAGTGTTTCCTAGGTGGTTTTTGTTTCCATCTTTTGCCATAATTTTCGGAAAACGAAAACGAAAACTTGTGATTGTAAAATCTGATTGGAGAAAACTTCATATATACGAGAATATCTGATTGGATTTTATGCGCTTTTGTGGGAAAAAAGCTCTTATGATCTAGTAATATTCATGGAAGATGGTGGTATGTTTTCCACTTCGAATACTGCGGGGTTGTATATTACGTTATGCAAATTTTACGGAATAAAATAATTCGCTTCGTCTTGTAACTCATTGCTTTGATGTAGTTTATGACAAAATCTGCATACTTATATGAAAGAAATGTATTACCTTATTAAATTAAAGTATTATTTTTACTATTCATTGTACTTTCTTGAAGTTTGATAAATGTTAAAAGACAAGTTTTTGTGATTTGAATCAAATTATTTTGTATACTGGAAAAAGAGGCTGTAATTGATGACTAGTAAAAGTTACAATTATTAGTTTTCTGTGAAAAAAACTGCATTAATTATGTCGTATATTCAACATGCAGTTTAAATAACAGTTTTACGTTATTATTGTTTTAAGATAATTCCTTTATAGTTTAGTTTACTCTTAAATGTGTATGCACAATGATATGTTTATTTGTACTACATAACATAATTTTACTACGTAGTATTGTAAATTAAGGTATTTATTGCCAACTTTATTACATATAATATACAGACAGATCAATTTAAAGTATAGTATCTGGTGATTTTTCTTATTACCTTACAATACAAAGGATGTGGCAATTACTCTAACAGGAAAGTATAATTATTTGAATTTTGTTTAAGTGTGAGGCACAATTTTCGAAACTATTGAGACTTTATTTATGAGATAATGCAGAAATGTAGACGTAAAATGTCACTTATAGCCGTAATAATTTTATTTTTGAAAAATTATAATTTAATTCACATTTTTCCCATTTTCATTCCTTACAGCAAATATTGAAAAATTTCGCCACCATTTTGAATGCAAATATGAACGCGTCAAAAGACGTTTTTTGACACACTTTGCAAAAATTCCGGTGTTATTAACAAGATTGCTTCAGTTATGATTTATTTAAATTCATCGATGTTTGCAGTACTTCCCTAGAAAACTCTATCTTTGAGATAACCCCCTCATAAAAATATCGAACGGGATGAGATCTGTTGATCTTCGTAGTGACAGTTCTACTGAAATTAAACGATCATCAAAGAATTCTTTAAGCACATCCATTGATAGATTTAATGTATGTGAAGGGCTCCATCTTGCCGAAAGTAGCAGTAACAGTCCTGTATCTGAAGTGAAGCAATAAAAGTTTGAATTATGTTCAGATAGACTTCGAAATTGATGGTTTGAATAATAATAATAAAAAAAGTGGTCCTAACACTTTTTGTTTTGACAGTGCATATTACATCAAACTTTTGGATGTTTAGACGATTTTGTTAGCTCACGGTGATTATTTTGATTCCATATTCGGAAATTTTAGCTATTTACACAGCCCCATTAAAATGGCACCAAGCTTCATATGAGAAGTAAACATATTTAAGCTTTTGAATATTGTCGCAAATAAATCGGTGAAATCACACATAAAAATGCTGTCGGTCTCATGGTTCACTTGGTAGCAATTCTTGCGGGGACTGAAAACGATATGGGTAAAATTTCAAATGATGTCTCGCAGCTTGATGTGGTGAACCATAGGATATCTCTTGCTCGAACTCTAATTTTCCTATAGATTTTTCTGGAATTAACTTCAAGGTAATTTTTATTTTATCACGCTTTCCTTATGCTAAAAGATTTCAATTTTGCTATTGAGCCACATCTATGAGAGTTCCCGTTGACCGAAATCTTTTAACCATTTTAAAGATGCAGCATTTTAATGGTATTTGTTGTAATGGAAATTTCAAATGAAATTTCTCTCCCGTTTTTTAAAATGATTTAGTCATAACGTAATTATCGGAAAGCAAAACACGTTCTTCCACAGAATAACGAGCCATTTTCCTTAAAGTCAAAGAATTAGCTCATGCAGAGGATTTTTATTGTTTCATTCATAATCTTACGAAATGAGTTTTCAAAAGTAAAATAAATAAAAACGTTGAAAGAAGCAAACAATTTAATCAAGTCATTTGTGCACAATTGGATTAAAAGTTACTAATGATGTTCACATAAATCTATGCTTAAAAGAGAAAAAAAAATCATATTTAAAAATTGAAAAAAAGATGCCTACACATTAAATATAAACGTATTAAACAAGTAATGGTGTTGAAAGTCGTGTTACATATATTGTAACTAAATGTTCCCGTTACTTATGGGAAAAGACGAGTTTACACAAATGAAGTAAGGACAAATTGGTTGAGATCCGTATCCCTTATCTTTATTCATTCTGTAGTGAGAAATGTTATGATCTATTACTTTAAATCAGCTGCTTGAAATTAATGAAAGTAACTTTATTTATGGACTGGTTATTTATCATCATCTTCAAAATACACTGTGGTAAGAAAAAGTAAAGGTACAAGCATAGGAAGTTGCTTTATGTTAGTTCTATTATGAGAATTTTTGTAAAAGGTGATTGGTTGGTAAAGGTAAGATTTTGCAAATCTGGAGAGTCAAAAATCAATTTATGAAAATTACCAATATGAATAAAATTGATCTTACTAGAGGTTAAATGGCTATGTATTATGAAAAAATATATCTTTGCACATTTTATTGTACAATTTACGTCGTTGTCATTCCATCATCATAATCATAATAAAAAGGTTTTTTTGTTATTTTCATACATTGACATTTGCGTAGTGTTATTATATTTAGTGCATATTTTTTAAAATATAGTATGCATTTATTTTCAACAATAAGAGTTTTCTTTTATTAAAAAAATACAATTAATTAATTACATATAGCTATAGATACCGGTGTTATAAAGTAAATCACTATCATTTGAATAAAGTGAATTTAATAGTAAAGTTAATTTGAATGAATCGCATAAAGTGAATTACTATCATTTATTGTCGTTTGCTATTTTTTTATTATATGTAAGAAAATATTAATGTTAAAACTCCGGGATAAATTTCAGCCACTCTATAGTTTTACCCAGATTTTGATATCATGATTTATAATGCTTAAAAGCAGATATATTTATCTTAGAGCCAAATTTAATGCAAAATTACATAAAATCCATATCTTAAAAAAAAATTACTTATCTTCAAGAGTTGCAAATAGTTGCAGCCTGAAATTGATTTTTTTATATCTATATGCATACATAACTACAGAAAAATTTATATTACAATGCACTGGCGTGCACAAAATTTTTAGCAGATTGTAAAATTTATCATATGCCATTAAATTTTCTAATAATTTTTATATTGACTTAAAAAAATATTAAATAACTATTGTCATTATAAAAAACAAATACCTACATTGTTGTAAAAAATACAATGCCATCATAAGAAAATATCTACAAAATAATTTGTTTCCAGCCAAAAATATTCCATGGCAATTACAACCACATTGATCAACATTCTGAAAACGGTAAAAGAAAATTTGGTTTTTGAGCCAATTTTTGATAGTGTTGTTGCAGAGTTAGGCTGCTATCAATTTATTTTTTTCTCCATGTGTTAGGTGTTATTTGAATTATTTAAAAGTTAAATTACTGCAAATCGATTTTTGGACTTTTTTCTCGCTAGATTTGCAAAATCGCACACTGTGCGTTATTTCGGTTTAAATGTTAAATGAGTGCACGAGAGAAGTTCAAAGTATAATTTTAAGGTTTTGCACTTATAGTTGAAATTTCATTTGTGGTTGGTGAAATATATCGCTTAGAACACATATGATAGATTGTAGGAATTGGTGTGTGATGAGGATTATAGAAGCAGGACAGAGACTCTCAGAGATCTATAAAGACTTAAAAATAATAAAAGCGTAATGTCTAAAATCTGAGAGCGGTTTAAAAAAACTGACAATGTGCACAGATAACCAAGTTAAGGTAAAAAAACGTGCTGCAGTAGAATTTTAGGATCATTATTTGGACATAATTGCTAAAAGAAAAAGCCAACTGACGTCAATTACAAAGAAATACACTGCAGCAACAGAAACTCGAGTATCCAGTTTTATGGTTATGAGTGACAGGCTTCATAAAAAAGGCTGCATGCAAGGAAACCAGTGATTTATATTCTACTAACTCCAGCAGTGAAATGTGCCTAGTTAAATGTGTATCATCATCATTGGAGTTTTATTGACTGAAACCGTGTTTTTTTTTTACAATGAATCTTGATTTTGTTTGCAGAATTATTACAGACGCGTTACCATGTGGTATATTTATATATGGAAGGAAAAACATACGCAAATAAGGCTACAAACCAACCATGTACAACATGTATAACAATACGAAAACAATACTATTTACATACGTTTTGCGTTTTGGCATAATAAAATGATTGAAACCACCAAACTGCAGATTACCATTCCAAAAATCTCTAACTAACTGTTAAATAGATGCATTTAAAAGTATTCCAAATAAAATACTCTATGTATATATATTTGGGTTCCTTTTAGACTCATATAGTTCGTCAATGTTTAACATACATCACTACCAACAGCTGCATCGTACATCAAACACGAAAAAACATTTATTTCCCTCTCACTCGCAGACCTTACCCACCTTCCTCTATCCGGAATACACATGCCATCGATTTTCATTTTCAGAGATAAAAAAAGAAAGAAAAAAGAAAAAAAGGAGCAAAGAAAATGAATTATAAATTCAAACTCAACCTCTACCCCTATATTTTCTTTCACAACGGCGATCACCCATTCCTTTCGGATCACAAATCACTGAAGTGCCAATGCCAAAACGTCCTTCTTTTTACTAGAATATTTTAAAAGTAATTTTATTTAAAAGAATCAGTGACGAATAAAAAGGAGAGGATGAGACACTGTTACCTCCTTCTTCCCCTCCTTTTAATGTCTCTTGTGGTGTGAGATAAAAACATTTGGAGGGTATTTTTTCCTTTTTCTTTCATTTTGTTTTTTTTTGCGCCAAAGAAAATGCATACACTTCAATTGCGGTTAAAATTTTTTCATTGGGTGACAGGTTTTTATTCGAAAGAAAATTCGGCAGATATACATATATATGTATTTTTGTATGCATATAAATCTGCGAATAAATGCATGTTGTTTCATATTGTAACATTTAAGCATATACTAAACATATACATATATGTATTTGTGATCGTATATTAATGGAATTATAAAAGAAAACTTACATAAATAATTGATAAAATCTATCTGAAACATGGTTAAAAATATTTAGGATTCAGAAGTGATTGCTTTTATGTGCACAGTTATTAATCTGTTTAATGAATACCAGTTTTATAAGATTCTTAAAATTTTGCAATCGTTCTTAATTAATTATTATGGGTGCATATAAATAGCCTAATAATTAATATAGAATAATATAAAACAAATTTCCAAGCTAAGCATACTTTGATTGTACTTGTTTTATTAATGTATGTCTAATTAATCTAATTGAGATATTAGAGATGTTTTATTTAATATTAAAACCCATTTAAGAGGGGCAGTCCGCACAATCCCCCATAATCCCCAATGAATTCCCAAAACAAATCAGGGAAGCGCCATATCAGAATGTACCTATATCCAAACTTTGAAGCGAATCGGTAAATTCTGCGTGAAAAACACTTTAACTTAAAATAAGGGGAAGTACTTCCCTTCCCCCCTTTCTACATCTCAAATGAACACCCAATATTAATGACAGATGCACCTCATCAGAATGATCCTATATCAAAAATTTGAATGAAATCTGATCATTCTGTATGAAAAACAAATTTATCTAAATTAAGTACAGGAGAGTTAGCACTCCATTAACCTCTTAGACTTATCAAAAAAAATTCCGAAAACTAATCATTGCAGTGCGATAATTAGAATGAACCTATGTCTAAAGTTTGAATGAAATCTAATAAATATGCGTGAACAACCAATTTATCTCAATTAAGGGTGGGTTACTCCTCTTTATATTTATCAAATGAACACCCAACATTTACCACGGAGGCGTCTCATCAGGACGATCCTATATGTAAAATTTGAACAAAATATTATAATTCTGCATGGAACGTCATTTATATAAATTGAGGGGAAGGGCATGAGCCTCCTCCCTTCCTCCTCTTATACTTATTGAATGAACACAAAAAACTAATTACGGAAGCGTCTTATCATAATAAACCTATATCTTACATTTGAAGTAAATCGGATATTTTTATCATGAATTATCGCCTTACGCACATGCATGCATGCATACAGAACTGGAGCAAACATAAGCTCTTAGACCATAAAAAATTTAAAACTAAATGAGCTTTTATTTTATATAAAAAATCTTTAACTATGGAATAATTAAGAAAGAGGAACTGGCATAGTTTTAAAATAGTGAAGCGTTTCAACTGTAACCGCTTTTGCGGCGGGAAAGGGAGAGGGCTCATAACACCGTAAAAACAGTAATATCAAATAAGTTTATAAAGTAACATAAAATCGGAAAAAGCATATCAAGTATATTCAGTGATCTTAAATATGCTATAGAAATTGCAGAGCTCCCATTAATAATTTTTTCATAAGAACAAAAAAAAAAAAAAAAAAAAAAAAAAAAAGAAAAGAAAGAAAGACATACATTGATTCAAAAAAGTTTATCTAAAATGCAGTTAAACCAGGGAAAAAGAGCAGGAAAGATTATTGCTGTCTATACATCATTTATTTATAAACAAACTTTCAAATTATCTTAATGCAAATTTCTAATTATATGTCGTTGTCTTAATAGGTTTCTTATACAACACTTAGTGTCACTTTTTCCATTACTTTATCTTGAAACATTTGAATATAACATAAAATATGGATTTATTACGATTTTGTTTCTATAAATTTATGTAAGCTGTAACGAATCATAAAATATTTTATTAATGAACACCCAATATTCACTCATAATGACTCATTCAGCAACATGAGCTGATCGTTGATGCAGAGAGCATAATCTATCAAATAAAAATAAAATACTTTATACAAATATGCCTTTTAAAAACCAGCAAATAAAGGTCAGTTAAAAATATTATTACACAAAATATAAGCTGCTATTTTTAAAAAACAACAACACAAATTGATCTGTTTTTTAAAAACATCAAATAGAAACAGCTTACAGGCGATCATAAAAAATATATCCATATTTATAAAGAAAAAAAGAAAAAAAATATTTGATGGTAACAGGAAATAAAACCTTAACTAATACAATACTGAATCGTAATTAGAATTCAAGGTGCAACTTTGCTAACAGGTTTTGGTAGGAAAATCCCACAGGAGTCTGTAAACTGTTGAAGAGGGATTTGGCAAACTCCTTCTTGCCATTTAGAAGAAACTGGGATCGGTGCCATGGACATCTTGCATTCTTCTGACGTCCTCCTTAATACATGACCTTCTTCAATAAAACTTATATTTCTGAAAAAAAAAAAATAAATAAATAAAATAAACTTTGATAGAGACGTGGGATGTTTTTCTATTGCCAGAGATGTAAATATATGAAAAAATAACTGTCATCAAAAATATGATGTTTTTACTGGAGTAAATATGCTTTATTTAAGTACTCTTCAGTTATTTTATGTTTTCGTACGTTTTTATGAAATAGCTTTCAATAGCAAATATGTAGTTGAAGTTTGAATAAAATAAATTTTCAGCCGTGAAATTTTCATTTCTTTATGTTATGATAAATATTATTTTTAAACGATTTACTGTAAAATTGCTATTTTCAAGTGGAAAAAATATGTATTGAATGATTGTTTATATAGTGATCTGTCATAATTTGACGATTAGCAAAATTTCATGAAAAAAAAAAAAAAAGTAAATATGAATAAAACATGGTACTCTTCTTCAAATAAGTATGCATATTTTAAAGTATTTAGCTATTCTTGTATATCTTACATGTTAATTAAAGATGGCACAGTAGCACAAAAACATAGCTTTAATCCTTTAAAAACATTTTGATCAATTTATATATATACATGAAGAAAGACATTGATTTAAAAGCTTTATCTAAAATGCAGTTAAAATAGAAAAAAATAGAAAATATTCTTGCTGTTTGGATGCTAGCATTTATTTTAAAACAAACTTTGAAGGTATCTCAATATGAACTTCTAATAATATAGCTTTGTCTTATTCAGCTTCTTATATATCACACTTATTGTGATTTTTTTTCTGTGTCTTGAAATACTTGTTGAATATAACTAAAAATGTGGATTAATTACGATTTTTTTCCCAATAAATTTATGTAAACTTTACAGAATGACAAATTATTTTAATAATGTTATGAGATCATTCTTCAACATGATTTACTCTTTGGTGCATATACCATAATCTATCAAATAAGAAAATAATACTTAATACAAATATATCTTTTAAAAAGCCTGCAAAAAAAGGAAAGCTTAAAATCACATTAAACATAATATAAGATGATATCTCTAAAATCGGAATAAAAACAACAACTAAAAGTGATCTGTTGTTTTAAAGAATCAAATAGAAACAGCTTAGAGGGAATCATAAAAAAAATATTCATATTTGTAAAGAAAAAAAAGAAAAATATATTTGATGGCAACAGGAAATAAAACCTTAATAACATACAATACTGAATCGTAATCGGAATTCAAGGTGCAACTTTGCTAACAGGTTTTGGTAGGAAAATCCCACAGGAGTCTGTAAACTGTTGAAGAAGGATTTGGCAAACTCCTTCTTGCCATTTCGAAGAAACTGGGATCGGTGCCATGGACATCTTTGCATTCTTCTGGCGTCCTCCTTAATACATGACCTCCTTCAATGAAACTTACTATTTATTATGAAACAAAATAAAAATAAATTTTGACAGAGACGTGAGATGGTTTTTTTTTCTTTTGCTAGAAATGTAAATAAATGAAAAAAACTGTCAACAAAAATATGATGTTTTTATTCTAGTAACTATGTTTTATTTAAAGCGCTTTACTGTTATTTTATATTTTTGTATGTTTTTATGAAATAGCTTTGAATAGCAAATACGTAGTTGCAGTTTGAATAAAATAAAGCTTCAGCCGAGAAATCTTCAGTTGTTTATGTTATCATTAATATTATTTTGCAAATGATGTACTGTAAAATTGTTATTTTGAAATGGAAATATACATCCAAAGAATCTTTATTTTTTTTTTTTTTTGGTCGGTCATAATTCGACATTTAATAAAATGTCATGAAAAAAAAAGGCGGTTAAATATGAAAGAGACAATAAAACATGGTACTATTCTTCAAATAAGTATGCATATTTTAATGTGTTCTTCGACTTTTTTATATATAACATGCTAATTTGAGATGGCTATAATGAATAATTTTAATAATCGAATGAAACAGTAGCACAAAAACATACCTTGAAACTTTTATAATCTTTTTAATAATTTAAAATCGAAATTTTGTAATAAAAAAATAAATAAGATTAAGTCAAAAGAAACTAGATTGATTTTTTTCATCTTTTCATTTTTAATTTACATTTAATTAATTAAAAAAGAATATGAAACGAACTGGGACGAACCGGAAATATCTTAATAATCTTTTGACTCATACAGCATCATGAGTTAATCGTTGATATGTATACCATAATTTATCAAATAAGAAAATAATACTTTATATAAATATATCTTTTATCAGGAAAGCGTAAAATCACATTAAAATTGGAATAAAAACAACAACGCAAATTGATCTGTTTTTTAAAGTATTAAATAGAAGCAGTTTACAACATAAAAAATGTCCCCATATTTGGAAAGAATAAAAAGAAAAAAAGCACTTGATGGCAACAGGAAATAAAACCTCAATAACGTACCATACTGAATCGTAATCGGAATTCAAGGTGCAACTTTGCTAACAGGTTTTGGTAGGAAAATCCCACAGGAGTCTGTAAACTGTTGAAAAGGGATTTGGCAAACTCCTTCTTGCCAATTTCAAGAAACTGGGATCGGTGCCATGGACACATCTTTGCATTCTTTTGGCGTCCTCCTTAATACATGACCTCCTTCAGTGAAACTTACTGTTTATGAAAAAATAAATAAAAAAAAAACTTTGATAGAGACGTGAGTTGGTTTTTTTCTATTGCAAGAAAAGTAAATATATGAAATAAAAACTGCCAAGAAAAATATGATGTTTTTATTCGAGTAAATATGCTTTATTTAAAGTGCTTTTCAGTTATTTTACGTTTTCGTATGTTTTTATGAAATAGCTTTGAATAGCAAATACGTAGTTGCAGTTTGAATAAAATAAAAATTCAAGCGAAAATTTTTCAATTGTTTATGTTATAATAAATATTATTTTTAAAATGATGTACTTTAAAATTGTTATTTCAAAAAATCATGATACTATTTTTCAAATAATATATGTAAGGACAATAAATACGCATGCATATTTTAAAGTGTTTTTCTATTCTTTAATATCTTACAAGTTAATTAAAAATGGCTATAATGAATAATTTTAGTATTCGACTTAAACAACTGCACAAAAATATAACTTCAAAGTTTTATAATCTTTTAATTAATTTAAAAAAAGATAAAGTTAAGAGACATTCGATTTAAAACATTTTTTATTTAAAAATGCAATTGCTTAAAAAGAATATGAAACGAAAATTGAAAGCTGTGTTTTTGCTTATGTCCTAATAATTTATTCATATATCAAAATCATTCAATCTTTATCGTCACGAACGCATTATAAAATAGTTTGGAAGTTAGTACACAGTGTGACAGCTAAAATTTCTTGTTAACCCAATAATTTCTGAACGTATAAATTGCATAGAATCAGGAGATATTTCAGTAATGTTACGACTCATTCAGCAACGAGAATTAATCGTTGATGCATACACTATAATCAATCAAAGAAAATGATACTTTATACAAATATATCTTTCAAAAACCAGCAAATAAAGGAAAGATTAAAATCATACTAAACATAATACAAGATGCTATTTCTAAAATCCGAATAAAAACAACAACGCTTTTTTTTTTTTTTTTTTTTTTTTTTTTTTTTTTTTTTTTGGTTATAGCATCAAACAGTAACAGCTTATAGTCAATCATAAAAAATATCCCCATATTTGGAAAGAAGAAAAAGAAAAAAAAAGTATTTGATGGCAACAGGAAATAAAGCCTTAATAACGTACCATACTGAATCGTAATCAGAAATCAAAGTGCAACTTTGCTAACAGGTTTTGGTAGGAAAATCCTGCAGGAGTCTGTAAACTGTTGAATAGGGATTTGGCAAACTCCTTCTTGCCATTACGAAGAAACTGGGATCGGTACCATGGACATCTTGCATTCTTCTGGCGTAATCCTTCATACAAGACCTCTTTTAGTGAAACTTACTATTTATGAAAAAATAAATACATAAACTTTGACAGAGACGGAGATGGTTTTTTCTATTGCAAGACATGTAAATGCATGAAAACAAAATACTGTCAACAAAAATATGATGTTTTTATTTGAGTTAATATGCTTTATTTAAAGTGCTTTTCGGTTATTTTATGTTTTCGTATGTTTTTATGAAATAACTTTGAATAGCAAATGCGTAGTTGCAGTTTGAATCAAATAAAGTTTCAGCCGAGAAATTTTCAAATACTTATGTTGTCATAAAGATTTTTTTTCAAATGATGGTCTGCAAATTTGTTAATTTCAGGAATGGACAGAATAGTTAATGAATCTTTATTCTGTAGTCGGCTGTCATAATTCGACAATGTAAAAAATTTCATGGGAAAAGCAAAGGAAGTTTTTTTTTTTTCAGTTCGAGAGCATAATTTTTGTTTGTTTGTTTTAAGTAAATTCGAACTTTCATTTCATTATTTTTTTCCATTTATTAAATAAATTTGAATTTTAAAATTAACTGCCCCAACACCCTGCGTACAAAGGCTAAACCGATTTTTACCCTTTTTTTTCTTATTTTAGGGAAGAATTCGCGGGAAAACCTTATACAAGCTTATACACCAGGAGTACCTAAACTTCTGGAGCATAATTTAGAATATGAAGACCAGATTTTCAGACGATGCAGTATGCTAAAATTCAGTTCACGTGTTAATAATAGCTATATCTTGTTATTTATTGTATGGTATTTTTCCAAACTAAATTTGTAATATACACGTTCAAATTAAGAAAAAATCCCAGTTATAAATTTTAGTAGCATTGACTGTAAATATTGTAGATTATTAGTTAAATGTCACAAATAAAGAGTACCTCTAGCAATTTTAGATAAACGCGTACTGCTTTGTTATTTACTCTCTTGCAGTGCCACATACACAAAAAAACGCCTTCAGAGCGTAAAAAAACTTGTGTTCTGCCTTTTTTCTAAGAGTGAATCTGTGATTTCAGTTCTTCATGAGCTTAATATAAAATATAATTTTGATCCCCAATGAGCACTTCCCTCCTCCCCATGAAAAAAAAATATAATTTAACAAGTTACAACAACCATTTAAAAAATGATTTTTTCAAATACTAAAATTTAAGATGTATAAATAAATTCTATACTAAAATAAATTATAATAAACATTAATTTTATAAGGATCAAAATGTGGCTTACGTAATAACAGAGCTATGTACGCTATGGATTCAACATAAAAATTACTGCACCAATTGTAAAAAAATTTTAAATAAAATCTCATTTTTATAATTTCCGCTACTGCAAATTTTTAATTTTTTATGTTTTTAAACATCTAAACATTGTACATTTTCAATTTTTTGCACCGTCATATCGAGAAAAATAATTTATTTTTAAATGCAGTTGGATGGAAAGCTGTATCTCGATTTGTTTTTGAGTTACTATTTTTTTAGTTTGTTTTTTGTAGTTTTTATTTTTATTTTTATTTTATTTTACTTTACTTTATTTTTGTCATCGTAGCAAAAGTATTCCATAAATAAAAACATCATTTTTATTATGATCAAAACGCGGCTTATGTAATAACAGTGTAATATATTACGTATGCCATGAATTAAACATTGGCCAATCAGATAACGATTAAAATAAGGATAGCATTATAATTCAGATATGTCTCAGATACCTTTAGACCGAGAGCAGCAACCATTTTTCAAATAGTTAAAGAAAAAATATATAACATGACTATTGCGTTTATTACTATGACTATATAAACTGAAAGTATAGGAAGAATTGGATTTAAGATGCCACTCGAGTCACTCAAAAAGACCCGGATGATAATGTTAAGTCTATATTAAGTCTATAATATTTCGCTCAAATTTTAATATTTTTACATGATTCTTTTTTCCCATAGGATACCTATTGACGATTTACAATCAGGATAATTTTTACCTTTTCGGTTTTGGTTATTATCGTTTTTTTTATTATTATGATGGTTTCAATTTCAGAACCGGTTCTGAAATTTAAAAGAATTTTTTAAGAAAAATCTCAAGCCAAAATTTGAAAAGTAAAAATTATCCCGGTTGTAGATCGTAATCAGCTATCCTAAGCGAAAAAAAAGTCATATATAATAAAATTTGAGCGAGATAGTTTAAAATAACACATCCATAGACTTAACATTATCATCCGTGTATTTTCGAATGACTAATGTGGGCTCTTAAGATTGGATGTGTACCGCATAACTAAAAAGGCACACATTGAACATTTGTAAGAAAAACTGGGTCAGTTTAACTTCGATATGATTCACCATTTTTTGTAAATAGTCTAACTGTCATAATGTACCACTGAAAGTTGAATATTGTTTCTGAACATTCTATCCTTCATGTATTATTACTATGCTAAAGTATGCTTAATTAGGCTTTTTTGATATTTAAATAACTCAACAGGTAGTTCTTCTATGATTTTAGCGAGAAATATTGTAGTTACCTAAATAGCAAGCTGTTTATTTTAATTTTTTTCACAAAATTATAATTATATTAATACATTTATTCTTACGAAGTATTACTTGTTTTACTTACATTACAGTTTGTCAATTAAGGTTTAAGAAGAGAGTCATCAATGTTATTTACTATCATAAGTCGAGTTTATACAACGGCATTTTACGATTTATTAAAGTCCATGAGTGCATTTCAAAAATGAAACGTAAGTCATTTATAATAAAGTACGAATTTTTCATTCGTGATATTGAAAAATGGCGTAAGAATGAAAGAAGCGGGTGATCTGGAAACGTATTAATGAGAAGTTAAAGCAATACTGGAAGTTAAATGAAGAATTCATGTACAGAATTTCCTATAAAAAAATGCTTATTTTACTTCAAACAATCTTATTACAAACATAAAAAATATAATTTATTGAGCCTATTATTCCAAAGTAATTGAAGTTCCTTTTAAAAGACAATTTTTAGGAAACACAATTATAGCAGTGTAAATAGTCCTAATAATAAGTAGTTTTATTGCAAGTTGTAATCCAGTAAACTTTGAAAGAGAAACAAGAGATTTTTAACTTAGAGGCTATCAAAGTCTTACTCTCTTAAAACGAAAAAGCTGAAATAACTCAAGTTGAGCTGAAATCCACTCTTTTCCCATGTTGAAAGGAACCTTCTCAAGAAGAGCTGAAACAACTCAAGTGAATGAGTTGTTTTTAATCAACTCATGATTGAGTGATCTCTATTTTACTCATACTTGAGTGAAATCAAATCAATAAAGGTTAAATCCAGTAGTACTTGAGTGATTTGTAATAAAGTCATACTTGAGTGAAATGAAGTCATTTAAGACTGAATCTCGTAGCACTTGAGCGATTTGTAACCAAATCATACTTGAGTGAAATGAAGTCTTCAGGATTAAATCGAGCAGCACTTGAGTTAGCTGCAGCCAACTCGTATTTGAGTGAAGTGAAATAATTTAAGGCAAATCCAGTAGCACTTGAGCGATTTGTTATCAATTCAAGTTGGAGTGAAATGTTGTCATTTTTGATTTAATCCAGTAGCACTTAGGCGATTTGTAACCAATTCATACATGAATAAAATCAACTCATTTAAGAGTTAATCCAAAACTCCTTGAATTTGTAGAATTGAATAAATTCACTCTTAAGAAAAGCAAAATTGCTTAAAATTACAAAAATCTTCAAGCAATTTCTAAATCGTCTAAATAAAATCACATCATTTAAAACTAAATTCAGTAATCCTCGATTAATTTTTATCAATGAAATTCAATATAACATGGAATTATTGCCACATTTTCAAGTGTTGCAATTAAATTCTCATTTCGGGTTTAAATTTCTGTTTATTGACATTACAAGGGTATATATATAAATATATATATATATAGAGAGAGAGAGAGAGAGATTGGAAAACTGTAACATGGATTCTCCAATATTTCTTCCAAGTCTTTAATTAACAAGACTTAAAACATTCTAATTTACATGACTGAAAGTTCTCTAATGAATCATAAAAACATTTTTTTTCTTTCTAATTCAATGAAACTGTTTTCTATGTCAATTTAGGGGAAAAGGCAATTGAATCGTTATACAAAATTAAATAGAGCTTACATGAATTTTTTATTATTCTGTCAAATCAGAAATTTTTAACATCAGAATTTTCTTTTGTTAAATTTAAAAGTACATATATTCATTAAATTAAAAATACTGGTGATCTCAAAATTGCAAATTTGAAAACACTTATTCATGCAAACTGCCTAAATTTGCATAACTGTACAACAGCACCCGAACAACATTAAACAGAATATCAGCTTCTGATGCTGTGGTGCTAATGGGATTTTTCCTTTCTTTTCTTGGGCAATTTCAAGTTTACATATTTTCCAATGATACTTATAGCTTCAGATATACTTATATACAATTTTAATTTTTTCATTAGCTTCTGATTTAATTGTAAATAACAATTATTTTTTTTATTAAAAATTTACGATTTCAATCAAATAAACCAATCTTAGGCATCTTACTAAAAAAATATTGAAAAAATAAACTTGATATCGGCCCAACGACTCAACTTCAGCACCACAATGGCAGAAGCTGATTGTTCCCCTTAAGAGTTTAGATAATCATATGCAGAAGTTACTTTCAAATATATTGTTTGGATTTTAAAATGTTTACCTTTTTTTTTGGGGGGGGGGGGCATAGAATATTTGAGGATGATCTGTAAGTGGGTTAGTTTTTACTTTTGCAATTTTGGTTAATTATTATTATTTTTTTAATATTAATAGGAGTTTCAGACCCAGTTTTGAAAAAGAAAGTATTAAAAAATATAAAACCTAAATTTAAAAAAGTCCCCCCCACACACACATGGCCAGTGCAGGGTTTAAATAATTGAAATTGAAAATATTTTAAATGGATAAACATCAACCCATGATACCTTGTTGTAATTATTCCTCGATTTAAATCTCAATCAAAATCTTAAACTGACCTAATTTCTTAAACTGACTAAATTTAAAAAAAATATTTTAATTGTTTAGTTTGAAATCTGAAATGGCTTTGAAATCTTAGATAAAATAATTGTTACCCATAGCATTTATATAAGCACATTACAATTGGGAAATGTGGAGGAATGCCATTAAAAAACTTGTATAGCTAAAATTTTGATTATGGACAATTATTTTATTGTATGAAGTTAAATGCAGAAATAACTGAGAAATGGATTTATTGACCATGTGCAATTATTCTTTATATCATTTAAAACATTTGTTAAAACTTGAATTTATATTCAAGAATAACTTACTTCTTCTTAATAAAGAGTTTTTGATTTAATTTTTGATTTTATTCAATGTTTCTTAAATCAACTAACTTTTAAATAAATATAAAAGTATAAGACTGCAGCAGTTTATGTCAAAAGTAGAGCCAAATGTGCAATTTAGAATGTTGCAAGAAAGAAAAAAAACTAATTTTATTTAACAACAAAAACATTTTATTTAGCAAGGACAAAATAAACCTAACATTAATTGATAACAATTCTTTCCAACATCAGATAAACAAGTTTCAATAACATCTTTAACAGGACCTTTATAAATATAACAGTCCATTGGCATTAAACATTAAATACATAAAGAGCATATTGTAATCTGTCCACTGGTTTGTCCAACTTTTAAAATCTTAGGCAAAATAGACACTTTCTTGAAAATCCTTGAGATTAAATAAGATTGTTGAATTTGACTTCTCACTCACAGTAGAATTTTACTCCTCCATGAAATCACCATCTTCCTGTGTTAAAAAAAAAATATTGAAATTAAGTTAAATAGCAATAAATATAATGTTAAGGAATGATTATGAACATATTAAAATATTTTGCAGCTTTCAGATTAAATGTTTTATAAAATTTTCCATCCATAGTCTAAACATAAAATGAACCATACACTAAAAATTTTAGCTTTATAAATATTACACTACTGAAAATTCAGCCAATCATGAATAAAATGGAAATAGAATAAATAAATCCTGTGCGATTACACCTATCTGCTTGTTTAAATCATGGTGTTACATCTGATACAATAAATCACCATTTTAAAAAAAAAATTTAAAATGAAAGTTCTTAAAGCAACATTATAAAATATTGTTGAAAATTCACCTTTGTTGCTACTTTCAAAATGTATCAGCGCTGGCAAATACCCAACTAATACAGGTTTTTGTGGATTTTTAGTTGTTTTTCTATATATTTGCATATTTATATAATACAAGATAGAACCTACAACAATTAGACCAGGGTTGGCACGGTTTAAACCAATTGGTTTTAACTATGGTTTAAACAACTGTTTACTCCTTTTGGTTTAAACAACGGTTTAGTTTAAACCAACTGGTATTTTTCTTTAAAAAAAAAAAAAAAAAAAAAAAAAAAAAAAAAAAAAAATCAGAAGAAATCTAATGACATTTTCTCTTTTTCTTAATAATTTATGTATGTCAGATTATTGAATATAAATAACTTCTATTTTTAACACTTTATATCAGCAATAAGCATTGGATGTAGCAGGTTTAGATCATTTTTTGGGTATAGGATTAAAATCAGTCTGCATTGGTGAATATATTTATTTCTCTTTAGAAAAAGCTTCAAATATGTGAATTGATCTAATATAAAATAGATTAAAAATATTCAATATTTAATAGAAAATATCTTAATATTTTGAAAACTGCAGATTATTTAACGCAATAACATAACACAATCCATAAGATTTCAAGCTGTAAAAGTCCTTCCGGCAATGCCGGGAGGAAGAGGTAGCTTTCATATACTTATACATTTATTTATTTATTTTAAAGTAAGTTACATTGTTCAAAAATACTAAGCTCAAATTAGTGGAAATAATCTTATAAAATTAGTGATTTTATAAGATTGAATACTAGTTTTTGTCAAGACTGAATATTAGTAGGAATTTTTAGAAATTAGTCATATTTTATTCAACCTGGTTTTATTTTAAGCGATTTAGAGAGTCACCAAATTCCACGATATCATAAAGTGTATGCCATTTTAAAGCAACATGATGGATCATTCAGATCAGACCGTTTCAAAATGTCAGCCATAAGCAAAATTCAAAGTGCTATAACTCAATCTTTTTTTTAAGATATAGACAAAACAAAAAGTGTTCTGGAATCATTGTTTTAAGTTTTAATACGCAAAAGAAAAATATTTTTCAACTTTTAATTTTTTCGCATTTAATTTTAAATTTTAAAATTTTTTAAAAATTTAAAATTGTCACCATTTGGAAACGAAATGGCGGATGATGCTGGCCAACGAACTCGGTCGAGACATTTGTATGTACTATGTACATACCAAGTTCCATTGAAATCGGTTCATAAATACGCGTGTTATCACGTGACAAAATCAGATCCTTTCAAAATGTCAGCCATAAGAAAAATTCAAAGTGCTATAACTCAATCATTTTGTAAGATATAGACAAAATAAAAAGTGTTCTGGAATCGTTGTTTTAAGTTCTAACACTTAAAAGAAAAATATTTTTCAAATTTTGATTTTTTCGCATTTAATTTTAAATTTTACATTTTTTAAAAAATTTACAATGGCCACCATTTTGAAACGAAATGGCGGATGATGCTGGCCAACGAACTCGGTCGAGACATTTGTATGTACTATGTACATACCAAGTTTCATTGAAATCGGTTCGTAAATGTGCGTGTTATTACGTGTCAAAAATCAGATAGTTTCAAAATGTCAGTCATAAGAAAAATTCAAAGTGCTATAACTCAATCATTTTTTAAGATATAGACAAAATAAAAAGTGTTCTGGAATCTTTGTTAGGTAGCTTTCATTACAAAAAGTAAAAAGCTACCTATTGCAGCCGTCCGGAGGAAAGCACTTCCGGAAAATTTTGGTATATTTTCACCGATCATGACCCCCAGACCCCAAAACCACCCTCCGTTCAAATGTTGACATATATATATATATATATATATATATAACCATATATATATATATATATATATATATATATCTGATTTTTGTCATGCGATAACTAACGTATTTATCAACCTATTTGAATGAAACTTGGCATGTACATAGTACATACAAATGTCTCGACCGAGTTCGTTGGCCAGCATCATCCGCCATTTTGTTTCGAAATGGCGGCCATTTTAAATTTTTTAAAAAATTTAAAATTTAAAATTAAATGTTAAAAAATTAAAAGTTGAAAAATATTTTTCTTTTACGTGTTAGAACTTAAAACAAAGATTCCAGAACACTTTTTATTTTGTCTATATCTTAAAAAATGATTGAGTTATAGCACTTTGAATTTTTCTTATGACTGACATTTTGAAACTATGTGATTTTTGACACGTAATAACACGCACATTTACGAACCGATTTCAATGAAACTTGGTATGTACATAGTACATACAAATGTCTCGACCGAGTTCGTTGGCCAGCATCATCCGCCATTTCGTTTCAAAATGGTGGCCATTGTAAATTTTTAAAAAAATGTAAAATTTAAAATTAAATGCGAAAAAATCAAAATTTGAAAAATATTTTTCTTTTAAGTGTTAGAACTTAAAACAACGATTCCAGAACACTTTTTATTTTGTCTATATCTTACAAAATGATTGAGTTATAGCACTTTGAATTTTTCTTATGGCTGACATTTTGAAAGGATCTGATTTTGTCACGTGATAACACGCGTATTTATGAACCGATTTCAATGGAACTTGGTATGTACATAGTACATACAAATGTCTCGACCGAGTTCGTTGGCCAACATCATCCACCATTTTGTTTCCAAATGGTGACAATTTTAAATTTTTAAAAAATTTTAAAATTTAAAATTAAATGCGAAAAAATTAAAAGTTGAAAAATATTTTTCTTTTGCGTATTAAAACTTAAAACAATGATTCCAGAACACTTTTTGTTTTGTCTATATCTTAAAAAAAAGATTGAGTTATAGCACTTTGAATTTTGCTTATGGCTGACATTTTGAAACGGTCTGATCTGAATGATCCATCATGTTGCTTTAAAATGGCATACACTTTATGATATCGTGGAATTTGGTGACTCTCTAAATCGCTTAAAATAAAACCAGGTTGAATAAAATATGACTAATTTCTAAAAATTCCTACTAATATTCAGTCTTGACAAAAACTAGTATTCAATCTTATAAAATCACTAATTTTATAAGATTATTTCCACTAATTTGAGCTTAGTATTTTTGAACAATGTAACTTACTTTAAAATAAATAAATAAATGTATAAGTATATGAAAGCTACCTCTTCCTCCCGGCATTGCCGGAAGGACTTTTTTAAGTTCTAACACGTAAAAGAAAAATATTTTTCAACTTTTAATTTTTTCACATTTAATTTTAAATTTTAAATTTTTTAAAAAATTTAAAATGGCCGCCATTTCGAAACAAAATGGCGGATGATGCTGGCCAACGAACTCGGTCGAGACATTTGTATGTACTATGTACATGCCAAGTTTCATTCAAATAGGTTGATAAATACGTTAGTTATCGCATGACAAAAATCAGATATATATATATATATATATATATATATATATGGTTATATATATATATATATATATATATGTCAACATTTGAACGGAGGGTGGTTTTGGGGTCTGGGGGTCATGATCGGTGAAAATATACCAAAATTTTCCGGAAGTGCTTTCCTCCGGACGGCTGCAATAGGTAGCTTTTTACTTTTTGTAATGAAAGCTACCTAAAAGAAATCCCCAATCTTAATTGGGGAGGTTATCTTAAGCATTAAAATCAAAATATGAAGTCGAATAAGAGAGTTTTCAAAGATTGGATGCTACTTATAGCATTTTAATAAGTGATTCCCCCCCCCCCCCCCTGTTAGTTATCTGCTGAATCTATGACCAAAAATGTTGACTTCAAATTGTCATTCAAGAAACAAAATCTCAAGAAGTATTTGAAATTTATTATTTGGATAGCTATGGAGAAGAATATTTTATTTATCAGACTACTTTCAAATGTTTATTATTAGTAATTAAAAGATTAGTTATAAAGATCCACGCTGCGTGTGGATGAAGATTTATTTGACAACGGTCACTTCCCGACTGACATTTCTGTCACTATTAATCCCACCCGTCTCCTCCTTGTCGTCCCCTTTATAATTGGCCGTTGATCTGCCGTGATATAACAACAAGCTGCACTCATTGATGGAGATAAACTTTAACTCTTTCCTCACTCTGGTCCAAAACTCGAAGGCTAAGTTCAGCACTGCTAGATCTAACCCCACAATGAACCTTCCAGTTTAGTGAACTAAAAGGTGCAGTAATCTCCACAATCGGAAGAATTTTTTTTTAAATTTGGTTGCATAAGATCGGGGCATTGCGGGTCTCTCCCCTAAAATTCATCTGTGCTGGGTTCTGGGACACCGGGGGATCCCCTTAAATGAACAAGCTGATGATCTCACTAAGAGGGTTACTGACTCCAGTGGTGACCACCCCCCAAAAAAAAATCTTCATACTTTAACATTGACCCCCCTCCCCCTAAACAGAATATCAATTGTAAAATATATTTTACTTATAACCTACTGCACCATCAAAAGATAGTGAGTTAAGCATAATAAAATGAGTTATTATTGCAAAATTAAAGAAAAAAAAATACAGAAACATTTCTGGAAATTCAATGTTGAAAAAATTTAAAAGTGAAATTTAAGAATCAAGATTTACAAAGATAGCGAGTTGAGTATAGCAGAATGAGTTCTTATTGCCCTTATCTAGAATTTAAAGAAAGAAAATACAGGGACTTTTCTGGAAATTAAATGTTGAAAAAAATTAAAAGTGATATTAAAAATCAAGATATTTTTTTAACAGTAAAAACAAGAAATATTAAGAATTTAAAATCCCCTCCCCCCAAAAATGTACTTTTTCTCAAATTACCCCCCCCCCCCCAAACTAAGTTATAGGACGCATCTTGCGTCATCAAACCCCTCTCTGGGCACCCCTGATTGAGTCCGACATCCTGATTGATTAGACCTCTCCGGAAGACTTGATCCAGCCTATAAGCAGAAGATCAAATTGATGGTTGGTCAGTTTTTCGTTCCTTTGTTCATTTTAGTCGTAAGTTCTGTACATCTGATGGATTTTGTTCAGCTACTCTTTGCTTTCAGTAGAGTATCGACAGGATGTAGTTGGTTGTGAGTTCTAGTCATGGCGACCTTTTGTGGATAAATTGAAACTACAGCCTGGTTGCTAGAGATATCACCCCCCCCCCTTTAAACCTTCAAAGAAGCTTGTTTTTGGCATTGCTAATAAAACAAAATTTATTCTCGTGAATAAAATCAAGGCATATTATTACATCTTGAAAATATTCCTTGCTGCATGTGCTATATATATACAAACGTAAAAACTCTTGATATATCCTTAATAACTGAATTGGAAGTTTTGATTGGGTAAGTAAAATTAAGTCCTTCCTACTCCCCTCTGAAACTATATTTTTTATCGGATTATAGGCCATAGATCACTTCCTCGAAACTGAATTATCTCTGTATTGTCCTCGACCACCGAGGCATATTTGTAAGTGGCCCTTTTCTTGAAAAGATTGTGCACCCCTAGTTTATATCAACTGTTTTTTTCCTTCAAAAATTGTTCTTTTTTAATAAAAAACATAATGACATTCTCTCTTTTTATATTTAATTTAAATGTTTCAAATTATTGGATATAAATAATTTCTATTTTTAACACTATTCCTGCGTTTGTATTGATAGGTTTAAAATTGTGCTGATGAACATACCTATTGTTCTAAAGAAAAAGCTTAAACATGTGAATTTATCAAACTTAAAATAGATTAAAAACATTTGATAATATTTAGTATAAAATATTTTTTAAAAAAGCAAATTATTTAAGTAATCTGTCATAATATGCATGGTGATTTTGAATATAGAGACACATAACTCATTGATCTTTAAGATTTTAGTCAAGCTGTAAAAGAAATTCTTCTTGATTAGGGAAATTACCCGGGTGTCATCCTCTAAAGGGTGACACCAAATCTTTATTTGAAAATAAAAAATACAATTTTATAAAATTTTGGAGATTAATTAGGAAATAAAATGAGATTTTTAGCTCACGATGCAATACAGCAAGTTTTCTTTTCTTTGCTAAAGTGAAGTTTTATACAGAATGGTGTGTCTAAATAAGATATGCACCAGGGAACAAAAACCAACCTATTCAACGAGTGGGTAACAAAAGCAAACTTTAAAAGAAAGAATTTTCTTCTACGTATAGACACGGCATTGACTTGTGCAGACTATGGGTCGAGTGATGATTCACTTCTGCGGTTTTTTTTATGCAGAAGGACAAAAAGTAAATAAGGAATGGTAAGGTTATTTTTTATAAGAATGTAGAATTGAGATTGAAAAAATATGACAGATTGGAAAGGAGCGGGAGGAGGGGGGGGGGGCTTGACACCTTTTACATCTGTCCCGGGATGTCACCCATCCTAGCTACACCACTGCACACCCACTTCATCTCTGACAAGTAAATAAATTTTCCTGCCTGAGAAAACCGTACCAAACACAAACCATAAAATATTAATTGAAAAAATAATTATAAGAAAATATTGCATTAATCCTTACTATCTGTTAAATAAATGATCGGAAATAAAATACACAATTTTATGGTTTTAGTTTCATACTACATACTTTTTTATAAAATAGTAATTTTCCATTTTATTATGCCAAAAATTTTGTATAACTGCAAAGGAAGTTTGGTTTATTTTACATTCTAGTAGGAGTGTGTGTGTGAAGAGGGGGGAGGGGGACGGTTAAAAGTATTTTATAGAATTTTATGTAGTGGGTTACTGATGACTATTTCTGACCAGTAAACTCTCATGCGTACTGTTCTTTGGGACCAGTAACTTTTTTTAAAATCAATTCTACCGCTGGGCTATGCATAAAAAATGTTAAGGGAAAGGGATGATATTACAAGGTATTTTCTAAAGAGAAAGAGGATTTGCTTTTTGGTATCGTTGCATAATATTTAGGAAATAATACTTGCATTTACCAGTATAGAAAGACAAACTTTTGTCCACTGTTTTCGTTTTATTTATAAATTCTCATTTAGATTTAAAGCTACCTGGGAAGCAGGCACAAGAAAACTATTATTTCTGCATGCATTATGTAACAACTTATAAATATTAAGCAGATTATTATAATACAGACCATGCATGCAATAATTTTGCCCAATAACAGTATGAAACATTGCCAAACAAAACAGTAACACAAGTTCAACATTAAGAATGAAAAAAAAAAATCTTAGAAATGTGTATAATGTAATCCGGAGCACGTTTTTACTAAGACACTGCAAACAAGACGTAAATACAATGTTTTGATAAATTTCTATGAATAAAGATATAATAATTACAAAACTTTAATACAAGGCAATTAAATAACGAGATATTTACATTGCATTAACAATTTTTACTCTGATTAAATAAACTAATTTATTTTATTAAAGCACGAAAGTTTTGTAGCAGACTGTAACACCAATTATTAATATAGAAATGCATTAAACACATCCTCAATATTACCTTGTGACACGACATTTTAATTTCAAGGTATGATACTGTTATGAATTTTAGTCTGTTATGAAAAGAAAATGAAATGAAATGAAAGTTATGAAAAGAAAGCATAATTAAAATAAAATACTTATATAAAACTTACTTACTTCGTAAAAAAGGCATTTTCAGCAAATTGTTTAGCGAACGCTGGAAGTCTCCATCTTATCTTGCAAGGTCACGTGACGAGTCAGCGGCGAAAATCAGCGCGGGAAAAGAGCTGTTTCATTATTGAGTTGAGTTGTTTAGTTTTAAAGCTGTATGAGTGGATTAGAAAGAGAAAAAATCAAACCAAGATGACTGAATCGGTTAAAAATCAACTCATTCACGATCCAATAAATTAGAACTCTTTCTTGAGCAGCCAAATCCACTCTTTCGTTTTAAGAGAGTAGAGCTAATGTATCCTAAGGTTCTCCATGTGCGTATACGTGTGTATGTGATTACGTATGTGTTTACGTATGTATGTATGTACATAACGTGATATTTTTAAAGAGAAATATCCGATTTGCTTCATATTTAGAATATAGGTTCATTCTGATAAAATGCTGTCCTGTTTGTTTTGTAGGGTTCATTGGTTTAATATAAAAGGGGAAACTGCTGGCAAACCCTGCATTCCATAATTTAGATAAATGGGTTTTTCATACACAATTACCCGATTTACTTCAAAATTGGTATACCGGTTTATTTTAATAAAGAACATTCCTGATTAGATTTGCAGATTCATTGGTTAAGATTAAAGAGGAAAATGGCGGAGATAAATCGCATTTCTTTAATATAGCTAAAAGGGTTTTTTGCCGATTTCTCCATTTTTCCATGTCCATTATTCTTTGAAATAAGAGTATAATACATAAGTAGTGTGATTAATCTTTCAGTTCAATGCCGTTAGTTTAATTGGGTACTTTTTAATTTTTTTTTAGTATAGCTATATGTTTAATAACTATTTATATATTGGTCACGGCATCTAAAGTTTGATAAAGGTGCTTGACTATTTCTTGAATAAAAAATGTGTCTTTTTCTTACAATCATATGTGAAAATATCAAAAAGTGTACATATTTAAGAAAAAAAATAATTCTCAGAATTTTTTAGCATTCGGGACTGAAAGAACGTCCGACAGTATATTCAATCATGCATATTCTTATTGCGATTTTTATAATTACAGAAAAGGAAAAGTTTATTTTATTACTTACGTTTAGCCGACTTACTTACTGTTCAAATAACCAACAATGTAATGAATAAAAAAGTATTGAAAACCTTTTGATAAGTGAAAGTATTTCTTCTATAAACATGCACTTATGAATCGACTGCCGTTTCTTTATGAGCCGAACGTTTTGTTGTTTTTTAACTGAATTCCAATAGTCTCCAAACATTCTGATTCTTACCGAAATTGACCGAAAATGTAAATGAAACGGAACATTAAGTGCGTTACTTATTATAAATGTCGCTTGTTATTTTGCTTCAATTTCAGCTTTGATTTAATAATGAAGATTTTTATTGCTTTAATTCTGAATGTGATTACATTGTTACATTCAAAGAGTTAAATGATTCAGCATAAAATTCAAATACTTAAATGATTCAGTATTAATTACAAGAAATACTTTTTATTTTATAATTCCGGAAGTACTATTGCGTAGTTAAAACTAATATGTTAAAATAATATATGAGAATATGACGGACATCCCTAGATTTTCAAAACTATGATTTCAAAAAAAGATCTTAAATTGTTTTAGTGATGAGATTTTGATAAAAAATGAAGTAGAAGGTTATTTTTATATGCAGAATTTTTGTAAAAAATGAGCTGTGAAGTAAAATCAAAAGAGCATTAGTGGCATCGCAATATTGTTCCAGTATCGTTATATTCGCTATGTTTTAGCTAATGTTTGAATAGTTTTAACGGTGTTAAAAGATAACACATTCAAATATAGTTAATTTTTAATCCTGCAGTATAGCATCTTAAATTATAAATTAAATATAACAGCATGCAGTATAACATCTTAAATTATAAATTAAATATTAAAATTATTAGCGTACAACATTACCCGAAGATGAAGCTGTTTTCTTTATCGATAAATACTTTTTGCTTTATCAATATTTCCAATGTAAATTTAATATTTTCGTAATGGGTGCATACTTTTCCTAAATATTTCAAATGTAAAATCTCTGTTTAGCCAATATTTTTATTTCATTGGGAATAGTTTTTGGTATTCCAATAAAGAATAGTATTAGGCCGTATAACTAATGTGATCCATGTCGCTTTGCTATTTCGAGTCCAAAATAGAATAATGTATCCTTCATCTGCTTTAACTGCATGAACTTATTTTAAAGTATTTTCGTATATTCGAGTATAGATTAAATTTAATAATCAAAATATCAGTCTGGATAGTCAGAGAAAAAAAATAATTATAAAATAAAAATAAATATTTTTAACCTAAAAAAAAATCTGTTTAAACATTCCCGTGAAAGATCTCAATGTACTAATATACCTATCAATGAGTATTTGGGAAGTGATTTAGAAATATCTTAAAATGATATTCTTTAAAATATTAATAAAAACTTTAAAAGGCTTAAAATGATTTTTAAGTAATTTGATAGTCTAATGATTCCATTCTTATATAAATATAAATATGTATGGGGGATTCCATTCTTATATAAATATGTATGTGTGTATGTCTATTAACATTCAAAAACAAGCAATGTTCTCAAGGCGAAATTTTTAATACTTAAACTAACACATAAAAAAAAAAAAAAAAAAAAAAATCAAAATTTACCAGATCTGCATTTTTGTCACGATGATAATCTCCGATATTATACAATGCAGGTTCCGCAAGGATAAAGAGGAAAAAAATATCCAAAAAATACCATAGACGCAAAAAAAGAACATTCTGAAACCATCAGCATCGGAGCAGAAACAAATGCCACGTGGCATAGTAATTAGAGTCTCTCCCCCTTTTGGCATCTTAAACGATGAGCGTAGTCCATGAATCTTTTATGCTTTCAAACATTTTTCAATACATTAAACCTCTGCAATATCATATGTAATGCTTTTTGGGGTCAGGAGCTTAATTTCGGGTAATTCTCCACGTTCGTTTTTATTTCTCGGATAAATCAGGATAAATCAGCTGCTGAGGTTTTATTTCGGTAACTTTTTTATGAATCCTTGCATAGAATCATGATTATCTTTTTGTAGTAGTCTGAGTTTAGTATTATTACTTAAAGACGTCTGTTTCCAGTGGTGGATTTTTATTTTCTGAAGTAAATGCAGCATTAAGTGCCGATGTTTTAAGTGATTGTAATATATCATGATCGATAGAAAGTTGGGTTTTATTTGGTTAACATCACTGTTTTATTACAAGAAATTACAATTATTTGCTTTTGATATTTTCTGAGATATTTTTATTTGTATAAAACTTTCTCATTTGGTGTATTTCATGAAGACTATAAATCAGCTGCTGATATTTTGTTTAACCATTCTGTACTATTCTTTAGTATCAATTAATCTTTTACAGCAGTATGTGATTAAAAGAAATATTGTTTGTTTTAATTATCTTTTTAAGCATATAGACTGTTCTGCATAGACTGTTCATGCATCTGACAATGTTTATTTTGATTGCTTTTCATAAATCTTTGATTGGAATCTTAATTACCTCTTTTTAATGGCATTTTTAGCTTTATTGCTTAACACTAGAACGGCGGTAGGGGTCATTTTGACACCTGAGCACTTTCGTCCTTGGATCACTTTTGTTTGGTTGGAAGAAATCGTTTGAAATTTTTTGACTTTTCCTAAATAGATAACATATATTTCTTTTAAAAAAATCAGCATTCTAGATTTGTTAGTTTTTGAAATATTTGCATGTATTCCTAGAACGGTGGACGGGGGTCATTTTGACACCCCTTTGGTAAAATAGTCTTTGTACGCGAAGCATTATGAAACCATGAGAAAATTTCAGTGATAAGCTTTTTTTCGGATGCATTTATACTGTCTCCCAGAGAAATACAAACCAGGGTGGTCACACTATATTGTTATTTCTAAGATAGTTGTTTTCCTTTGTTAGATTTTTTCCATTATTTTGAAGAAAATATTAAAAAAAAAAAAAGAAAAGAAAAGAAAAAAGCAGGTGCAGGGTTTTTTATACTTACATTTCTTTTCACAAATAGACAAATGTATTTTCGCATTTGTTACTTTTGTTAGTTCAGATTACTCGCAGCAGGTGGTAACCGTAGGGGAGGCATTTTATGATTTGAGTACGAATTCCATTGTTCCTAAGGCAGGCAGTTGAACGTATATCTTCCCGCTTTCATCGACAAAAGGGTGTCAATTTTTTGGCCATAATTCCTTTCTTTGCACCTGTCTGTTTTCGTTCTCGCAGTAAAAGAAACATGGATGACGCCGGTGAAATGAATCCAGGTCCCTGAGTGGAACGCGCGAATACCAGTGACAGTTTGGCGGGAAAATTCTGCCGTCACATTCATTATCGCCTTACCTTTATTCTGTGAATGATACCCTGACACATAAACTCTGTCGTTTGCTGATATTCTGACTTTTTTCCATCTTATTTTCAAATTTTACAAAATATGTCTTATAAGCAAAAAAGAGGTCTTACTAATGAAGAAATTAAAAAAATGTTGCAGGAGCTCTCTGAAAATGAGTGTGACGGAGGTGAAAATGATAATTTTTCTGTAGAATCTGAAGATGAATTTCAGAGACAAACTATTAGTGAATCCGAGGACTGTGATGTGAACGAAGAACAGCTAAGCAGAAATAAACGAAAAAAAGCGGATCAGGGTATTATCAAAACTGTTTTCACTGCCCCTGATAACACTATCTTGAATGAAATAAATTCTAAAAATTCAGCTTGCGGCCATGTTCCTGCTTATAATGTTCTAAAAGAAACGGCGGGACCAACATCTTTTGCAAAGACTCGTGTTTTTCAGGACAAAGTGTCTAGTGCTTTCAAGCTTTCCATTGACGATGCTATCTTGTTGCATATAAAGAAATGTACAGAATCAGAAGCTCATCAACAACGTGGAAATAACGACTGGAGTTTATCTCTAGCCGAGTTAGAGGCTTTTGTTGCTATATTATATATTCGTGGAGCAACAGGAGCAAAGGGTTTAGATTTATATTCATTGTGGTCTGAAGCATGGGGCATACCATTTTGTAAAGAAACTATCTCAAGAGATAGGTTCAAAGAAATAAAAAGATTTTTGAGGTTTGACGAAAAAACAAGATCTAGTCGATTACAGACTGATAAATTTGCTCTTGCATCTGAAATGTGGAATAAATTTATTGAAAATTGCAAAATATGCTACCGACCAGGACAAAATATTACAGTTGATGAACAGTTGTTCCCATCTAAAGCTAGATGTAAATTTACGCAATATATGCCAAATAAACCTGATAAATTTGGAATAAAATTTTGGTTATCTGTTGACATTGATACTAAATACCTCCTGAAAGGATTTCCTTATCTAGGAAAAGATGAAACAGCAAATCCTCAATTACGTTTATCTGAAAATGTTGTCATGAAATTAACAGATCTCCATCTAAACAAAGGGAGGAATATTACGACAGATAATTACTTTACTAGCATCAAATTAGCTGAAATGCTAAAATCTAAAAATACAACTTTGGTTGGCACAATGAAAAAGAACAGAAGAGAAATTCCTATAGCTTTGAAAAATATGCGCAGTACTCTAGTCATCGAAGATAGTGGAACATGATAATATGACACTTACCGTCTATCAAGCCAAACGAAACAAAAGTGTTTTTCTATTGAGCTCATTACATTCTACTGTAAAAACTGAGGACAGCCTTAAAAAGTTGCCAGATTCAATAAATTATTACAACGCAACAAAGTGTGGTGTAGATATTCGTGATCAGATGTGCCGAAAATACTGCGTTAAATCTGCTTCTAGATGATGGCCTGTACATATCTTTTTCAATATTTTGGATCATGCAGCTTTGAACGCCTGGATAATTTATAAAAGTAACAGGCAAGCCCATCAGTAGAAGAGATTTTCTATTGGAATTAGGAGAGGAATTAAGAATGGTTCTTATGGCTCCAAAACTCCCAAAGATCCTTCCTGAATCTTCAGAAAAAACAAACGAAAATAAAGTGGATATAAAGAGAAAACAATGTCAAGTACAGAAATGCAATGGAAACAAATCTCAAGAATTTTGTGCATCGTGTTCCAAAGTTGTGTGCGGAAAATGCACTGGAAAAATTGTTAAAAATTATTTTTGTATCAATTGCATTAATGTCTAATACATGTACGGGACTATGTTAAACATTAAAAAAATTCAAACGAAATGCTTTAGATATAAACCATTCAGCTACATTTATAATGAAAAAAAGAAAACAACAGAATAAGTTTCTCATTTATTGGATTCAGAGTGTGGTTCATTCGGCGAGTAAGCAGATTTTAAAAAAATTATTATTTTATAAATTGTGTTTTACTTTAGTTAACATTGGTTTTAATTTTTGAAAACATTTATTTTAAACCATTTTTTATGTCAAATTAATGAGTTTTTTGAGTAGTTTAGTATGTACCAAATTGATCGCCTTGCAGCCGTTACATACACAGTACTTTAAAAATTAAATAAAATGTCGAGTAATATTAACTATAAATTATGAAATACAAGGAAATTACATATTTGTCACAATGTATGCCATTTAAAATTGTTTTAGCATTGTTATTTCAGTAGTTTCATCGAGGGGTCAAATTGACCCCTTCCGCCGTTCCAGTAGGTAAAATTTTGCCGCCGTTCTAGTGTTAAAAGCTTTTATATAGAAGTGCTGACATTTTAAATGATTCTGATAAATCATGGTTGTTGGGAAAGTGAATTTCCTTTAATAGAACCTTTAATTTCATAAAATTGCAATAATTTAATTTTGTCATTTTTGTCATCTTGGTACTTAATTATGTTTATTTTAGTTTTTCATGGAAATATAAGTAAGTTAAGGTTCTATTTTGTGTATTTTTGCACAGAATCCTTTATATACGTATATATGTGAAATTGTAATAATTCTGGTGCTCTTACTGTGAAGCATTTAATAGAATGCATAATGCAATGCTAGAAGTTATATGAGGACTCTAGAAGTCAATGGGTAAAAATTACAAAACTGATAAAAATAAACTAAGTGCACAGACGACCTGGAAATATGTTTTTCTCTTTTCAGGTAAAGAAATATAAGCGATTTTCAATATATGTGCTGCGATCTAGAAATTAACCACTTTTGCCGAATAATAATCATAAATATTGATTAGTCAATAAATTTAAAGAAAATTGTACTCTACTTTTCTTTACAGTTATTGAAATAAGAAGTAAAAGACCATAATAAAACAAACAGCAGTTTTCTATGTCAATTCTATTATTATTGATGTTCAAATTTAACTTCAATTACATTTAAACTCAATTTTCTCTTAATGGAATTTTTGTTAGTTGTATCCCTTGGCTTACGAGGTCGTGATATAACTCCTACAGATTTAGTGCACCATATTAGTCGTCCGTCAAATCATTATAATTCGAGAAACATCCAATAGCTTGTTGACATTGGCGCAGGTCGTGAATTGGTTTTATACAGGTAGTGGAATGAAAAGAAAGGGGTTATCTCTAACGAAATAATGAGTCATCTTAGGCCTTCATAACTTAATTCAAAGATTACAATCAAAAACATTTCCTACAATCTATTGAAAAGCTCAGGTCTTATAATGATAAAAAGTCAACGTTTTGATTTTAGAAGTAAATTAGGATAAAAAAGTTACTGACGCAAGAACCTACCAGACAACAGGGATAGTGATAGCTGAAAAAACTAACAAAATCTCTTTGATAGCTTCATTGCTTCCGCTTTTTTATCAATAGTTTGCATTAGCAAAAATCATGACGTTGGGTGCGCTCTGACCAACGAGGAAATTACAGGCACACAGGAAGCCTATGTCATTTCCAATGGGAGTAATTGTGCAAAGTGTCATGTCAGTTTAGATGGGGATGGATTTTGAAGAAAAAAATTTCCATGTGCACGAAAGATTCTCGGAATAAAATAACTAAAACAAAAATTAGCAGCTTTAAAAACATTCGAATTCACACTAAATAATAAAAAAAAATGTCAAAAATGATTATAAAATTTAGGGATAAACTAAAATATTTATATTTAAGTAAATTGAATAAGATAATAATTAATTTAGGGATAATTTAATATGATTTCCAACGGTATATTCACAATTTCTGAAGAAAATTTTAGTGTTATGACTCAATATGAAAATCATCATTGATTGAATGTAGAGATTTATACGAATTAAATAATTCCAACAGAGCGAAAAATTGCTCAGGCCGGGAATCGAACCCAGATACTTGGCTTACAAAGCCAATTCTTTATCGTTTAAACTAACTGGTAACGACAACCAGTGAGCAGTTTTCACCCAGATAACATTGTAGGTCATAATACTTGGTCTGTCATTTAGACAGCTCAACAGATAGACCGCAGGTAAAGGAACTCCAGAGTACGATGGGAACTTAGGTAAATTTCATTTTTAACACAATCAAACTGATTGGTAAAGTTATAATACGAATTAAATATTTCCAACTGAGCGAAAAATTTGTCCAGGCCGGGAATCGAACCCAGATACTTGGCTTACAAGGTCAATGCTTTACCGTATAAGCTAACTGGGCACGACAACCGGTGAGCATTTTTCGCCCAGATAACCTTGTTGCTCATAACAGTTGGAAATATTTTTTTCGTATGATAACTTTACCAATCAGTTTGATTGCATTAAAAATGTAATTTGTAGAGATTTATTTATTATACTGTAAGAAATTATTTAATTTTGTCATTTTATTAGTACATACATAGGTATTTTTATATTCATAAGAAGCCCTGTTCGGAAATTCTCATTTTTTTCCTGAAAAATAAAAAATCATAGCTTTTGATGTCTTATTTTAGCATTATTTTAAGTATTCTTGAATGTTGTTGAATGTGTCGTTTTGCTATAGTTAGAAATCTGCACAAACCAGAATTTCCAGACCTGATTCCTGTCAGCCTGAACACTATTTTGATCAGATCCGGCTAATTTCAGAAACTAAATGTTGGGTATATACCTTGTCCATGCAAAAACAGACCCAATTCATTTTCCTCAAAAATTCCTCAAAAAACATAAAGTTAAAGTTCTTTTCTAGAGTATTGCGTAAATGTTTGTGAAAATATTTTACACTACGTTTTAGAATATTAAACATTCGCAAAAAAATTAAATTTGATATGCAAAAATGTAAGACTAATTCCAGACAGGCCCAAGTTTACTGAAAAAATTAATTCCTGATTCGGATACTGTGTAGCTGACCAATTTTTTATTTCTACATTGGACATGTTATAATACTTCTATATTGATATTTTAAATAACAATATCAGCCCTTGCAAAGATTTTATATTTATCTTCGCTTCATTCGCGATTATTAGAAGTTGTTCATATTTTACTTGCTTATTTTGATACTTTTAAAATTTTTTATAATATTTAATTTTATTATCGGCCCAGTCTGTTAAAAAAATAATAATAAACATAAAGTAATTTATAATTTTACCCCTTAGAAATTTCGTCTTCACTTTGCAGTCGCGGCTCTCAGGCTAGTCTTTCTGAGAGTTTAGTGCAAAGTCTAAATCCATACATATCTCTACACTTTCTTTCGGATTATTACTTAAATCCGGCTGTTTTTGCCGGAAAGTTTTAATTTTTTGAGTAAGTACTTCATTATGTGCTGGTGTTAAACGAAAATGTGGTAAAAAATAAATTGCAGTAGTTTGAGTTGAGTATTATTGTTTATTGTATTACTGTTTAACTATTTTGTTTTCAGTAGATGCTGTGTAAAATTCCAGTGTTTTAAAATTATGATGTACCCCGAAAGATAGAAAACTTTTTTAAATTTGATTAAACTATACTTTTTTATGAAAAAGTTATAATTTTTCACACTTGATACTTATTATGGCATTTTTCCTTTTGGTTCTTTTCTTTTGTTTCTTATTGTGATTGTTTTTCTTTGCAAAAACTTTAATTTTACTTTAGTTTACATTATATAAAAAATAAATGGTGATAAACTTTTTATGTAATTTAACTCTTTAGAAATAAATCAAACAGTATAAATCTATGATTTAAATTAATATGATACAACATAATAAATTGGGAGCACGGTTTATTTAGTAAAACCTCACCAATTATTTTCAAGTATTTACAATTTTGAGGGGAATTAATAAACAAAGATAGATTTTTTTTTTTTTTTAAATCTACATTTAATTTTTTTTATTTTGTGTTTCATCAATATTTTAATCCACTGTTGACGGTTAGTTTTGTAACATTGTATATATTCCTATAGAAAATCAAATTATCTTTTTTAACAGGTTGTGTTTAGCGTTAAAGATTTATTTTAAGTAAATGCGCTCTTTAGTGCCAATTCTTTAATTGATTATGATAAATAATGATAAATTGGACGAAGAATTCTATTTATACAGTGGCTGTTTATTGCAAATAGTAGTTACATCTCGTTCTTACTTTATAAATAAAAATATATTTATAAATACTTCAGAAAACGTTATTTTTTTACTAAAGCTTATGTATGATGCCGGCGTTTTATTTAAATAACTTTTTGTGCATTCTTACATCAAATAACCAAAAAAAAAAAAAGAGTCTACAGTATAACTTCCCTTTAAGGAGATCCATATTTTTTGAAGTTTTCTGTTTAACGAAATTTCCTGGTAAATTTTGATTTTGAACGCCATTAACAAGTAAATTAATCTTCCTATTATGAAAAATGTGTTCCATATAATGAAGTTTCTTCCACTTTTGTGCGTGTACAACATTTTAATAGAGAAGTTGTTATGGTGGAGTTACAAATTTATTTTAATGGATTGCATGAAAATGAAATTATTTATTTATTATATCATTTCCATTTAAAAGAAGACATGTTTAAAAGACTTCAATACAATAAGTAAGGGATTCTAGTGTCAGAAAAATGTTATAGGTGAAATATCGGATACTTACAAAAGAGTGATTATTTTATTAATAGTGTATTTCTCATAAGAAACTTGTGCAAAGTAATATTGCAGGCTTTTTAAAAGTTAAAGCTTTGGAATAATTTGAAAAAAGAAAGTAGGTACACTATGGTTCAGTTTTTAAGTATCTCTCTTAAGTGTCTTTTCTAAACATAAGTATATTAATTTCTAAGTATTTTTTCTTATATGTCTACATTTTATAAAAGAAAATATATGATACTAATTTTAATATATTTCCCAATCTTTCGTTTTTAGTATATTTCTAATTTTATAAATGTGTATTTTACTACATAAATTTCACGAATTTCAGCTGATTTCTATTTAGCAAATTTTCTTCATAACGAATTATTTAAGTTTAACGACGAGACTTCGTTAAATGGAAGTTTCACTATAATTATAATTCACTATCTTTTACACTTTATCAGAATTTAATATTTCTTAATAAAATTATATTTTTTAAGTCGAAAGCAAACGCATGCTATGAATCTGTCTTCACCGATTTTACGGGTTTAGACGAATGAAGTGCCGTTATAATTGTGCAAATATTTCTTCTATCTTATTTTTTTATCGCCAAGTAAGAGGCTAATAGAAGACAAAAATTGTTTTACTTTTAATTCTACTGAAATAGATATTTAAAGAAACATATTGTTGAAATAATTTAAGTATTCATTTTGGCAACAAATGGATACTTTAATAAATTTTATCAAATAGAAAATCATCCATTGAAAAAGTTTTAGAATTCTGAAGATGTAATATTTTAAATTCCTTATGCTTAATTTACTTTAAATACTTACAAAACAAGTTGAAAGGCGGGTAGTTTTCAAGCATAACTTAAATTCGCTTTGCTGAATGTTTCATTCATATATTTAAAGATTCTGGAAATCAATTTTGGTGAGATATTTACAGATTTCATTGCAATTTTTTTAATATCAGTTTCATAAATATCTAACTTTAAAAATTTCACCTATTTTGACAAATATTTTTGGAGTTATGCTTAAAAAACTAAACACAAAACACTGCAGATTGCTTTGAAACTTTTATAAATATAGTTAAAAATAATAATTTCAAATTCTACACCATTTACATTTCTAACAGCATTTACCGAATGACATTTAATTTGGTATGCGAGGGAAGTTTCAGAATCAAGTTACTATTGGATATTTCAAGGTTCATTACAACTTTAATATCGGAAGTTTAATGTATCACCAGGAGTATTAAAGAAAAAAATCTTTACACGAAAAGGATATATAATTTTTTATCAAATATATACATGAAGTTTGTTTTTCTACTACAATTTGATGATTAAAATATATAAAAAATATTTTAACATCTTTTTTTTCTAACTCGGTCTCTCTCTCTCTCTCTCTTTTTTTTATTGTACAATGAGTTACAAAAGATCCATTTCCAGTTATGAAGATTAAAAATTGAAGAATTTCGCTATCATGTGTGATATATAAACAACTACAAATTCATTAACGTTTGATTTAGAATTTTAGAAGAAATGTTAACTTTTTTTGGTATGTTTTATTATGTTTATTGCCACATATTGAGCAATATATATAGATTTAAACTGCTTTCATATTATTTTAATTTTTTCTTTATTTAATTTAGAAACATTTTAGGCAATATTTTCTAATAATTATCTCGTTCTTTAAGAATGAATTATTGTTTAAAGTACTTGAAAATAATTACCAAAAGATAGTATATGTAATACGATTAAAATTAATTAAAAATATATATGCATAAAATACTTAAATGTAGAAAAACATTATACTGGCTATTTTAGCACCAATGTCATTTTCAAAGTCAGCAAAGTCCCGTTTATACGTGTTATCTGTATTAAAACCGACAAAAATATAATCTCAATCTGCAACACAGTCACGACCATAATCGACCTTCTCCCACAATGTGAAGCCCATAAAAACCGGAAAAGGAGAAAAAAAACATTACAAAAAGCCGGTTAAATGTTGGACGAGGATTGACTAAAAAAAACGATATGAGTCTGAGAAAATATAGAATCATCAAAGCTCATGTGTGAAGTAAGGCCAAAACGTCAGTCCAATTAAAGATCAATTTCTGACTTTAAGTTTATTAATCCAACACTTTACTATACATACTTTATTAAAAATTATTCGAACATTTATGACGTGTATTTTCAATATTAAAGATTTTTTTGAAAGTAGTATGCAATATAGTTTAAACTATAATTTTTGAGCATCATGTTCAATTTGATTACTAATTAAAAATATGAGGTATTAAAATTTTGATGTATAATTTGCTTGAAACGTACTAAAATATACATGATAAGATCTTTTTGTCATAAAATATCGTCATTTTTCATAAAATATATCTTTTGATGGTCTTCTGTGCTATAGAGACCTCATTATATATATTTTAGCACCTTTGAAGTAAATTATTTATGAGAATTTCAATATACCATATTTTTAATTAAAAAAGAAATTTAATAAATAACTCATCTTTCAAATAAAGGAATGAAATTTAAATTGAAGACAATTTTTTACCCTTTTGTTACAAAAACAAATGTTTCATAGTAATATTATGAAACTCAGACTTAACTATCGAACAAAAGTAAAATAAAATGTAATAAATAACATTGAAAAAAATTTAAATACTTTTTATAATTTTTAACGATATTTATTTGTTGTTAAACGTTAATTTTTTTTTAAATAAAAAGGTTTTTTTTCTACACAGCATAAAAATTATACATATATATATATAAATATATATGTATATATATATATAAAAGCTACTTTAAAACAAAAAGAAGAAATAGTGCAAGTAAAGCAAAAAAGTTCTGTTTGAAAGTATTCGAAAAAAGCCTCAATGTTTGTCCTGTGTTTCCTACTTTAAAAGTTTTTCTGTTAATTGTAAAACGCTTCGTTTATAAAACTCTAAAGTTCAGGAAATTTTCGGAAGAACTAATACACGTTATAGGAGGTAGAAAATTCACTATTATTTTTAATATTGGAAAACTTTGCCTTCAATCATTTTTAAATTTAAAATTAGGTAAGTTTTATTTATTACATTTTATAATAAAAACGCCTTATCAATTATGAATTTTTTTGTGTTTGATGTTTTTTATTTAATTGCTTGCATAGATTTTCAGACTGACCTTTTGGACTAATTATAAAAAACGACAGTGTAAGTTACGATTTTCAAGAAAAAGAAGAAATATTGCTGATAAAATAAGATACTGTTGGCCTTATATATATTGTGATCTTCCTTGTTGGCATTTTTTAAAAGCACGATATAACGGGAGGAAGAGGTAAAAATATTGAGAATATTGATAAGTAAAAGTTATATATTTGTCTTTAAAAGGTTGTTTACAAAAATTTATATGTTAAAATTTATGTTAGAATGTTTTTCATAAGATAATCATGTATAATTACTGTTATTATATATTTGGGACACATACAAAAGTACTTTTTTGCAGTTAAATATAAGCACTTTACGTTATTACGCCAGGACACATTACTTAAAAAATATATTAAAAAATCTTGCATGAAAAGCTTTATTTTCTGTATGTATAGTTTTGTCAATCTGAATGGAATAATTTTTGTAATTGTGATATTAAGTAGATATAAAATTTATAGGTATAATTACACTCGACTTCAACAAATCTTGATTTGATTAAATTTTTAATATGCGAGTAAATGTGTGGCATTTAATAATATACATCATATATAATATACTGTGCAGTAAATTTTAAGTATATTGTTTAGGCTGACATATGAAATAGAAATTTATCCTTATTAAAAACTGTCTTACGTTAACATCTATATTATAAATATTTTAGGTCCAATATCACTTTTATATTCAGTGTATGTATCTTTTCTGGTAAATAGCAAATAGTTCTAGCTGTTGCATCATTTTTGCATGATTGTTTTTAATTCTATAAATAGTTTTATGACATATATTTCTATAATCGATTAACATTGGATGTAAAAGTAAATATTTGATTTAATAAAAAAAAATAGTGTTAAATAATTTAATAAAAAAAATAGTGTAAAATTTTCCATGCCATAAAAAAGCAGACAAAATTAGAAATATAACTAGAACATTAAAACACACTTAGTGAACACAGAGCTTCACATAGACCGTAAGTGTGTAGGGAGTATTTTCTTATGGTTTTATTAAAAGTACTCAAACAACATTACAAAACTCAGTCAGAGGGTAGTTTTTACAGTAAATATTCCCAATACTGGATGAAATTGTTATTTAAATCAGTTCGGTTTAAATTGTGTGCGCATTGCTATTTTTATCAATTTTTTTTCTTTTAAATAAAACTATTGATAATAGAATTATGCCTGAATTTACTGAATTCCTATTATTGCATTGAGAATGGTGCAAAATGTAGCTTTTTTATTTGAATTTAATTATCAAGCGTATCTTTCAGCAAAATGTTTAACTTTTGAATGTTTAAAATTAAACAGATCGAGGAGAATCATTATCAACAAATACAATTACCTACAAAAATTACTTGCCATCATTAAACAAAAGTTTAAATGTGCTAAAATTGATAAAAGTACATTTAATACATTTATTCTTATATACATGCTTTACATACATACATAAATGTCGACTTTATCTTATTTGATTTCTAATACTGACTCATTTATTTAACAATTTAATTTTTTTATGCGGAAATTATTTTTATTAATATTGGTCTTGATAACGTTGTAAATATAAATTTTAGATTACTGTTAACATAAATTTATTTTAAGAAATGTGTAAGCAAATCTTATAATCTAGGTATTATTTCTGACACGATCCTTTTTTTATAGTTTTTAATTATATTAAATAAAAAAGATATTTTTGAAACATACCTCAAGGTCTTTTAAAACATAGCTAGACTTACAAAGTTAAACAAAGAAGATAAAGTTTCGCATTTATTTATTTCACACAAAGAGAAAAAAGTTACAGGTTTCAATTTTATACATGTTTAGGCTAGGCATGTAAGAATTTATAAAACATTAAAATAAAATATTTTCACCTTAGTTCCTTCACATTTTTTTCAATGGTAACTAAATGCGTTTGCTTTAGGGAATTTATTTCATATTAATTTACTAAAGCAGCCAATGAGTAAGGTTTTTTTTTTTTTTTTTTTTTTTTTTTTTTTTTTTTTTTTTTTACCCAAGCAACCAACTTAATTCATTAATAAATCTTTTGCATGTATAGCAGTTAAATCGTAAATGTTATTTTTCCCGTAACAAAGTTAATTGGCATATAAAGATCTGTTTTTGAGTTGCAGTGAACTTCAATTTTACATAATATTGAATAGATATAATCAACAATAAGTTAGTATTATGAGCAAGAATAGAACAAACTTCAACAGTTTTTTCTTCGAATGGGTCACTTTCAGCACTTATTGACTCTGTTTCTTTATTACTAAACAAAGCTAGCAAACAATTCATTATTTTATTCAAAAATATGTAAAATATGTAAATTTTGTTTCAAAATTCTTAGAAATGTTAATTAAAAAGAGAATAAATTAATAAATGATTTTACAGTCGGCTCGGAAGCATCCTGAGAATAAACTCCTTTCTACGTCTATGAGAAATCCTTGTAACTATTGCCTGTCAATATATTATCACAGACAATTTTTTTAAAAATAATAATGATGAAACTTGCATCAAATATCTTTAATTGTTTTCTTTAATTTTGTTAAGAATACCGCATAAAAGACGAATTACTTTTAGTGTGTTTTGTGTTTAATTATTAAATAGTATGCCTTAACAAAGGAATATAATTGCTTTAAATTAATTAGTTCCACACGTTTTCAGATTATTAATGATTGTTCTCTTTTCACCCTCAGATTTATTGATTTCCTTTCTTCAAAAAGTTAAATTTATAATTTCATAGAACTTTTCTCTTTTTCACGATGTTGATTCTTGTGTAAAACTAGATGGATTTTTCCTCGAAAAATATTTCTATTCTTAGAGCAAATACAACAATAATGAATAACTGAATGTAACTTAAGTATTAAGAAACTATTTTTCACGATTTAAAATGGTATAAAGATATTTTTATAATGTAAAAATTGAATACATTACTTTGCAATTTACTTCATGATAAGATAAAAAGACAACCCGATTTAAATAATTATTGTGATTTATTATCTATTTAAATTGCTTTCCGCTGAATTTTAATCAAAAAATACTTTGGAAATATTTTCCGAATGTTTATTTTGCTTACATAAATTATTATATTACAAAAGATGGTACATATGAACGGCTCTTAATGCTTTCATTAATCTAATCTGATCTTTCAAGAATATCTGAGACTCAAAACATCTGGAATATGTTAATTCACAGAAAAACTTTTAAAACTTTAAAAAATTCAACAAATTGATTAATAAATCTTTTGTATGTATAGGAATTAAACTGAAACATTTCTTAATCCATATCCAAGATTGTTGCCTTAAAAAGATCTGTTTATGACTTGCGGTGAACTTTTACATAATATTGAATAGATATAATCAAAACATAATGAATATTAATATTTTTTCTTCGAATGGGTCACTTTCTGAGCTTAATGACTCTATTTCTTTAGTATTAAACAAAGCTAGCAAACAATTCATTATTTTATTCAAAAATATGTAAATATTGTTTCAAAATTCTTAGAAATGCTAATTAAAAAAATAATAAAATAGTTGAAAGATTTTACAGTCGGCCTGGAAGCATCATGAGAATCGATTCTTTTCAACGTGCATGAGAATTCCTTATAACTATTGCCTGTCAATATTTTATCAAAGACATTTCTTTATAAAATAATGATAATGAAACTTGCATCAATATCTTTACTTGTTTTCTTTAATTTTATTGAGAGTGGCGCATAAAAGATGAATTACTTTTTGTGTGTTTTAAGTTTAATTATTAATTATATGCCATAACAAAGGAATGCAATTGCTTTAAATTAATTAGTTCCACACATGTTTTCAGCTTATTAATGATTATTCTCTTTTCACCTTCAGATTTATTGATTTTCATTCTTCAAAATGTTAAATTTATAATTTGTGAGGACTTTTCCCTTTTTAATGATGTTGATTGTGTAAAACTAGATGGATTTTTACACGAAAAAATATTTTTGTTCTTAGAGCAAATACAGCAGTAAAGAATAACTGAATATAACTTAGGTATTAGGAAGCTATTTTTCACGAATTTAAATGATAAAAGAATATTTTTCTAATGTAATAATTGAATACTTTACTTTGCCATTTACTTCATGATAGAATAAAAAGCTACACCAGTTTAAATAATTAATGTGATTTATTATCTAATTACAATGCTTTCTACTGAATTTTAAGCAAGCAATACTTTGTAAAACATTTGGGATGTGTTGATGTATACGGATGTGTTAATTCACGGAAAAGCTTTTAAAAATTCAACAGAAAAGGATAGCTTTTAATTATTTCACCCATTTAAGATATTAATAAGAATAATGATTCCACAAAAAATTAAATATGACAGTGTTAGGAAAAAAATAACAAAGTGTGAGTACAGAATTTCTTTTCTATTATAAAGGCAAATTAAAAAGACATTTCCTGTATATAAAACATTCAAAAGAGAAAAAAACAAGAGGGAAAATGTTATTGCCTTTCGAACAAAGGGTTTCGTTTAATATTGTTGTAAAAGACTTTATCCATAAATTAATAAATCAAAAAATTGTTAATTTATAATTATTAACTTCTTATAAAATGGCAGACCATTACATTTCATTTAAAAATAATTTACAATATATATATATTAATCAATTTAAAAGCATTCAAGTATTAATAAATAAATAAATAACCGAATATTTTTTTTATTCTTCCATTTCAAAAAATTAGCGCAGTTATAAAAGAAAAGAAATATTTTTAAAACACAAAAATGTTTAAAGCACATTTAAAGTGATGAAATAACTCAGAAAAAAAATTCATATTAATTCTTTCACTTTTCAAAAAACTTAATAGATGGTGTCAAAAAATAATGTTATATGATAGAATTCTAAATTTAAATAAGAAGAATTTTTCAGTTCTCAATAACACTTAGAAATAACTAAAAAATTGACCACTGAAGTCTATTATTTCAAAAAATTGCCTGCCAATAGCAGCAGAAAACAAAAACAAATATTCCAGAGGATTATAATATTTATTCTTCTGTATTAAATGAATTATTTAAAATGAGGAATTTTCTTTTACATTAAATATTTATTTTATTATATCATCTTGCATGCTAAATATTAATTAATACTAAATAAAGTTTTTTTTAAATATATGTGAATAATTGTCCTTATTTTTTTAATGGAAATTTCATTTCTCTGCCTGAAATAAAAAATGAGATTTAAAAACTCAACACTGTACTAGTAAAATAAAATAATATAAGCCTTTAAATCCACCTGGAAATGAAGTGTAATAATAAAAATCAAAAATTAAAGGTTCTGTCGACTATATTCGAATCCACAATCCGTTTGGGACACATGTGCGTTACCGCTGCGCTATCAGTTATCCGCAATGTTAGCGGAATTTATGATTATATTTTAAAATTAAAAAAGTCCTTCCGGCAATGCCGGGAGGAAGAGGTAGCTTTCATATACTTATACATTTATTTATTTATTTTAAAGTAAGTTACATTGTTCAAAAATACTAAGCTCAAATTAGTGGAAATAATCTTATAAAATTAGTGATTTTATAAGATTGAATACTAGTTTTTGTCAAGACTGAATATTAGTAGGAATTTTTAGAAATTAGTCATATTTTATTCAACCTGGTTTTATTTTAAGCGATTTAGAGAGTCACCAAATTCCACGATATCATAAAGTGTATGCCATTTTAAAGCAACATGATGGATTATTCAGATCAGACCGTTTCAAAATGTCAGCCATAAGCAAAATTCAAAGTGCTATAACTCAATCTTTTTTTTAAGATATAGACAAAACAAAAAGTGTTCTGGAATCATTGTTTTAAGTTTTAATACGCAAAAGAAAAATATTTTTCAACTTTTAATTTTTTCGCATTTAATTTTAAATTTTAAAATTTTTTAAAAATTTAAAATTGTCACCATTTGGAAACAAAATGGTGGATGATGTTGGCCAACGAACTCGGTCGAGACATTTGTATGTACTATGTACATACCAAGTTCCATTGAAATCGGTTCATAAATACGCGTGTTATCACGTGACAAAATCAGATCCTTTCAAAATGTCAGCCATAAGAAAAATTCAAAGTGCTATAACTCAATCATTTTGTAAGATATAGACAAAATAAAAAGTGTTCTGGAATCGTTGTTTTAAGTTCTAACACTTAAAAGAAAAATATTTTTCAAATTTTGATTTTTTCGCATTTAATTTTAAATTTTACATTTTTTTAAAAATTTACAATGGCCACCATTTTGAAACGAAATGGCGGATGATGCTGGCCAACGAACTCGGTCGAGACATTTGTATGTACTATGTACATACCAAGTTTCATTGAAATCGGTTCGTAAATGTGCGTGTTATTACGTGTCAAAAATCAGATAGTTTCAAAATGTCAGTCATAAGAAAAATTCAAAGTGCTATAACTCAATCATTTTTTAAGATATAGACAAAATAAAAAGTGTTCTGGAATCTTTGTTTTAAGTTCTAACACGTAAAAGAAAAATATTTTTCAACTTTTAATTTTTTCACATTTAATTTTAAATTTTAAATTTTTTAAAAAATTTAAAATGGCCGCCATTTCGAAACAAAATGGCGGATGATGCTGGCCAACGAACTCGGTCGAGACACTTGTATGTACTATGTACATGCCAAGTTTCATTCAAATAGGTTGATAAATACGTTAGTTATCGCATGACAAAAATCAGATATATATATATATATATATATATATATATATGGTTATATATATATATATATATATATATGTCAACATTTGAACGGAGGGTGGTTTTGGGGTCTGGGGGTCATGATCGGTGAAAATATACCAAAATTTTCCGGAAGTGCTTTCCTCCGGACGGCTGCAATAGGTAGCTTTTTACTTTTTGTAATGAAAGCTACCTAAAAGAACGAATTCATTTAATTAAAATACTATAACACTTTTCCAAAATTTTGGGTACGACATGAGGCATTCTGCTGTATGCAAAAAAAAAAAAAAAAAAAAAAAAAAAAAGAAGAGGTAAAAAAAATCAAATCTGTAAGTTGGATAGCTTCCGTGTACGAGCGTGTTACGGACATACATACAGAGAAAGAAGAGCGACTATGAAAACTTTTCTTGAGATTAATGAAACCCTAAAGTCAATAATTTATTTAATATTTCAATGTTTGAATATATACATGGTACAAATTATAAAATGCAATATATTTTCAACCGCTTTTAACAAGTACTAAAACCTTAAAATGAACAAGCTTTTCAAATTTCAAGTATTAAAGCAAAAATTACTAACAAATTTTATTTTTATTATATTTTTAGCGAATGTAATTAAATTAAAGTATTCTTTGGATAGGTTCGGAAAATTCAATTCATAGAAATGGTTAAAATAGAACTTTTTGGAAATTTCGCCATTTTATCTTTAGAGAAAAATGCTTGTAAGCGAATATTCACTTCTTATAAGAACTCTCATTTCAAATTCCCCATTTCTAGCTATACCAGTCTGAAAGAAAACGTAAAATTAGAACTTTTTCATTCATACTTCATTACGGAATAAAGATACAGACATAAAAAGCAGTCTTTGTTGAGGAGAGAGTATGAAAGAGAGACGGTGTTCCTACAAATCAACATTTCCCCTTTAATATCACTTTATTTTCTAATTTCTAGTGTTTAAAATATTTTACTATTTATTAAAATACTACAACTTTTTAGCCAATTGGCGTATTTTAGGAAGCGTGGTTTGAATATGATGTTGCTGTTCCTCGTATGCAGTTTTAATCAAAAATAATATTCTCTGTCTGTCATCTGCGCCAGGACAGTTAAAAAGTGCATTGAGATTAATTTATTAGCTTATCAGTAAATTCTAAAATTATTAAAATATTGTATTGCCTTAGTAAACTCACCTTTGTATATAAATTTTCAAAATTCTTTTATCTCTTTAAATGTTTGGAATCTATAATATTCCGTTCACTGCAATGTACGCAATATTTAAAATAATAGAATTCTATTGATTTAACCCTTTAACGAGCAGTGTTGCCGGGTCGGCAACAGCTAAAGTTCCCCCTGTTTAGAGACACAAAAACTCCGTTAATATTTCAAAAACTACTCTAATGGCTACTTTAAATCTCTCTTATGAGTTCTAGATGGCAGCACCACAGAGATTATACTCTACTGTTTTTAAATAATAGGTAAAATGTTTTACTGTAATACGCGCTTCACAGCAATGCTCTTCTCACTGCGCTCATCAATGCTTTACTTATGGGAGGTTACCACTTCAGCAACAGCTGTATAATTAAAATGGTTAGTACAATCTTTACAAAACAATACCTGTGTGTGTACTCCTCTAGGCCTAAATAGATTGCCTAATTTTTTTTCTTTAAATTCCAACTTTAAAGAGTAGTGCGCCGGAAAGGGTTAATGGCTTTTCAATACACTTTAGAAGGATTAATACTCTTAAGGATTACATTCATATTTGTAATTATTTTTTATATATATATAATGTTGAAAGAAAAAAAAAATGCGGATAAAACAACATTACAATTTTACCCATTTGCAAGACGCTCAGAGGGATTTAATTGATTTTGAACTTTCATCTTTACATATTTGGACCAAGTTAAGTAAAAGAGTGTAAAAATTAAATGACATTTTACTTACTTTGTATTTAAATAATCAGATGCTTTTATAATGGATTATAAATGAATTAAATTACAGTTCCACACATGTTTTGATGATTATTCACTTTCTTTTCCTTTTAAATTTGGTTTATTGATTTTTACCCTTGTTTTTAAAAAAGTTAAATTCATATTATTTAGCTTTTGTTTTATTTTTCTTATCTAGTTGTTGTTAATTCTTGATTAAAATTTGTTTTAAAAAAATCTTTCTATTTTTAAAACAAATCCGTCAATGTTAAATAAGTGAATATAATGTATTCAGTTTCAAAAATTTTTAAGAACTCCAATGTACCAAATATATTGTTCAAATACAACAAGAAATAATTTCCTTTGTCTTTTTTAGTTATGAGAAATAAAAATGCGCCTCAATTTAAGTAATTGCTATGATTTATTATCAAAGTAAGTTTCTTTAAAACAAATTTTAACTTGTCACTTCTTTCAATTTTTCAATTGTTTATTTAGATCACAGAATGTTTACATTTCTACAATATTTAAGCACAACACTTGATCACTTACATTGTATAATTTGATTATACAAGTATATCTGTAACTTTAAAAATCTTGATGGGGTATTCAATGAAAGAAATTCAATAAAATCATAAATAATAAGGATAATTTCTAATTACTTTTATTATCTATTTAATGGGATAAACTGAATTAATAACTTCGGACAAAATGAAATTAAACAACATTGTTTTGAAATAAAAATCTTATGGCTGCATTAAACAATTCATTTTCAAATAGTTTAAATTGAATTATTTATTTTTCAAACACCATTAAAAAGTCAATATCTGTTATATCCGAATTTAAGATACTCACAAAATTTCATTCCTTATTGCTTTTTTTCAAAATTTACTTACCTCATATTTACTTTCGTGAGTAAAAATTAAGAATTTCAATCATTGTATCGTCAAATCAACATGCCATGAAAGAATCACGTGTGTTGTAAAGATTTTTTTAAAGGTAAAGAGAAAAACCCTAACAAAATTAATCTTTTGAAGGTTTCTTACATCTGACAAAACGCTATTCGTCTCTGTCCTCTGTGTATCTGTCACAGAGTTTGTACAGAGAAATTGTATAAGTCAGAGACTTCAAATTTTGTGTACTTCGAGCTAAACATCTCATGTCACACGAACAAATCATAATATTTTGAAAAAGCCTATTATTTTAATTAAATTATTTTTTCACTGCTATTCGTGCATTTTTTCGATTTAAAAACAGAAGCTTAATTTGAACGTTTTTCGTGTCAACAACATGGCTTGAGTTTATTTATTTTTGTGCCGGCCGATCCTCTACTCGAGGGATATAGGCCCCGGGTGGGGGTTCCCTTCATGGGGTTCTTTCTAAGGGAACCTAACCCTTATTTACGCTAGGCTCGAAGAAAACCACGAAAACTCCGATTCGAACGGTTAGGCCGACAGCCGCGATTGGGTTCGAACCCAGCGCTTGCCGTCTACGAATTGAGAAGTTAGAACCTCTCGGCCACTGGTGAGGCCAAGATGGCTTGGGAGAAAAGCATCTCGTGAGTAAACAGAAGGCTCAAACCCCGGTGCTGGAATTTGAAATTTTTATACTAAAATGGATGAAATTTCGCATTTTTGACTAATTTAAGGGTTTATATTATTAGGTTTTGTTCATTTAACATTCATAATATTTTTTAATTCACATTTTTTTTCTTTTTTTTTTTTTTTTTTTTTTTGTAATTAAAAAACTCTTACGATTTATTAATGCGAAATGAATATTTTTCACACTGAGCGAAAAATTGCCCAGGACGGGAATGGAACTCACATACTTGGCTTACAATAAGGTTATGGCCTTATGACATAACATTTTCATGTTTATGAAAAAATAACTTATTTTATATTTATTTATATTTTTATCATACGTTAAATATTTCGATTGAATTTCACTACAGGTTCTTGTATGAAAAACAAACTCTGGAAAATACGAGAAAATATAATTTCAAAATTGTTGTGGTTTTATTAAAACATGCCTTGTTCTTTAGCGTTCCTTGTTTTCTTTGTTTTTATAGCAGTATTTCTGAAGCATATTCAATAAAATTAACAAATAATAATTAATAGATTTTTTCTTTTTACATCATAATAATACTAATTCTTATAAGACAGTAGGTTCTAGTTTCTAGTGTGGTTCAAAATTAAAAGAAAAAATAATTAAAGACAATGGCACAGTTTATTCGAAAAGCATGTTTAAAACTTGTAATTAAAAGTAACTGTAAATAATCGAAATTATTTACAATAACTGTTGCATAATTTAGACAATATGCTCCAGATTTTTAACAGAATATATCAAATAAAGCAATACATCCCATGAAATTAAAAAATAAACATTATTATTTCATTTCCATAAAAATGTTTTCTTGCACAAGTAATCCACTCATTGTATTGAGGATATCATATTTTGCATGTTTCGAAATTTCTTTTTGTATTGTTGAAATTTCTTTTTGTATAATTTGATTTCCATCTAAATAGTTTGCTGCATATTTTTAACAGTATATATATCTTAAATAAAAATTAAACACTATCATTTTTTCCATAAAAATATTAGATTTGGCAGTATTTATTTTAAAATAAATTTTCTACTAAAAATTGAACCGATTTCAAGAACTACTGCAAAGTGAAAAATAATTTTTTTCATAATAGTAATAAGAAATTAAATTAAGAGCGTAGTATTTACCATGCGTATTATTATATTTATGCAAATTAATTTGATTTTTTAAAGTCTGTGTCAGCCAAGCCAAGTTACATGTAATTTTCCAATAGGCATACGCATTCGAGTATTTACAAGGGTTTTTTTTTTTTTTTTTTTTTTTTTTTTTTTTTTTTTTTTACGATTTAATATTTAGTTTAAAAAATTAACTTTATTCTTTTACGATTTTCATTGAATACTTAATTTTAATTTTGAAATTGGCTTGGCTGGCGCCGACTCCAAAAAATCAAATTAATGTACATAAATATAATAATACGCATAGTAAATACTACGCTCTTAATTTAACTTCTTATTACTATTATGTTAAAAAAATATTTTTCACTTTCAGTAATTTTGAAGTCGGTTCAATTTTCGGTAGAAAAGTTTATTTTTCTCTTTTTAGTTAAAAGTTAACGATTTTTTGATGACGGCTAATAGAAATTATAATACGGAAAAAATTTTGAAATTATACATGGGTGTAAATGTTGTCAGAAGTGGGGATCGAACGCACGCTCTCTTTCCAGAACCAGAACTTAAACCTGGCTCCTTAGACCACTTGGTCATCCTGACTGTGCTCCAGTCGGCAAGCTTATTCAAAGACCAAATTACTTTTAATTTGCGAAAAATCTCCAATTTTATTAATTTTGACTAATTATTAAAAAAATACTGAACCAATTTCAATGAAATGGAAGTGATACCAATTCAAGAGTAGCTTCTTTTATTTAACACAAAAATCAAATTAATCGATTGGATAGTTTCGGAGTAATTGGGGAACACACATAGAAAAACAAAATACATACGCGTCGAATTTATAACTTCTTCTTCCTTTTCTGACATTGGTTTATAATAAAAATTATAATAAGGAAAGAAAATACTGTAAATTATACATCGATGTAAATTTTGTCAGGAGTGGGGCTTGAACTCACGTTCTCTTTCAGGAATCAGAGCTTAAATCTGCCGCCTTAGACCGCTCGGCCATCCCGACTGCGCTCCATTCGGTGAGCTTACGCAAAGTCCATGTTACTTTTAATTTTCAAAGAATCATCAATTTCATTAATTTTTACCTAATTACTAAAAAAGTACTGAACCAATTTCAATGAAATGGAAGTGGTACCAATTCGAGAGTAGCTTGTTTTATTTAACACAAAAACCAAATTAATCGATTGGATAGTATCCGAGTAATCGGTGAACATACATAGAAAAAAAAAAAAAAAAAAAAAAAAAAAAAAAAAAAAAAAAAAAAAAAAACATACGCGTCAAATTGATAACTTCCTCTTCCTTTTCTGAAACCGGTTAATAATAAAAATTGTAATACGGGAAAAGTTACTGTAAATTATGCAAATTACTACATGGATGTAAATTATGTCAGTAGTGGGGTTCAAACCCACGATCTCTTTAAAGAAACAAAGCTTAAATCTGGCGCCTTAGACCACTCAGTCATTCTGTCTGCACTCTATTCCGCAAACTTATTCAACAGTTTTAATTAGCGAAAAATCGCTAATTTTATTAGTTTTTGCTTAATTACTAAAAAAGTTCTGTACCAATTTCGATGAAACGGAAGTGGTACCAATTCGAGAGCATCCTCTTTCATTTAAAACAAAAATAACAGAAATCGGTTGCATAGTTTCGGAGTAATCGTTGAACATACATTTAAAAAAATACACATGCGTTGAATACTACACTTTTGAATAAAATTACTTTTATTTTGAAAACCGATTGAATAGCTATACTGTTTGCATCAGATTTTAAGTGTACATTCCATGAAATTTAAAATTAATATTATCAATTTTTTTTCTCTCTCTTTTTTTTTTTTTTTTTTTTTTTTTTTTTTTTTCACAATTAAGCCATTTGTTACATTAAAGATATCTTTTTCTGCATGTTTGAAATTTTCTTTCTTTATAATTTAAGATTTGTACAAAGCATGAGATTAAAATTAAGCACTATAATTTTTCCCATAAAAATATTGTTTTGCACAACTAAGCCATGTAGATTGAAGCTATCTTATTTTGCATATTTTGAATATTTCTTTACATATTATTTTAGTCTGGTGATAAATAATGGTGATAAAAGCATAAAAACCATTCAGATTTACTACTATAGAAAGTTAAACCCTATCATTAGTAGATTCAGTAATATTTATTTTTTAAAAAAAGTTTAAAATTAAAACGTTTTTGAATATAAAATTTAACCTTTATTTATAAAACTGATTGAATAAACAGACAGTTAACTGTAGATTTTTAACAGTGTACATTCCATGAAATTAAAAATAAAACATCAATTTTTTCCCATAAGAAAATTCTTGGACAAGTAAATCACATATTACATTGGAGATGCCTTATTCTGAATGATTTTAAAAAAATCTTTAACTATTATTTGAATTTAATGACAAAAACTAGCAATAAAAGCCCAAAGAATCCTTTCCCATTCACTTTTATGGAAAGTTAAATGCTATCTTTATTTGATTCAGTAGTATTTATTACAAAACAAACTTAGTAAATTACGTCGCTAAGTGATAATAATACTTGAATAAGAATTGAATATCTGAACATTTTACAATGTGAATTGCATATTCGACAAAGCAGATTAATCTAATAAAGACAATACTGTTCCTAGAAATTCAAACATTTTACTATATTCATTTCATTTTACTTGAGAATTTGATAAAATATTTTCAATTTTGGTTAATGATATTCTAAAATTCTGTGTTATCCATCCATTTATCTAAAAACTGAAATAGAAATTATATTGAAAATTTTCACATTAGCTTTTTAATTGTAAATGAGTAAAAATTCTGCTAATTCTTTATACTCTAATTATTTATGCTTAGTGAAGTTCATATATTTAATACTATTGTTTATTCTACTCCATTAAATTGATTGTTTCTAGATAAATCATTAATTTTTAAGCCTGTTGAAGCTCTGAAAATAAAAGAGATACTTAATAAAACCATTTTAAACGATAAATTTTAATGAAAGTGTTGGTCGATTTTAATTAACGGTCTGATAATTTGTTTTAATGAACGCTTCTTTCGAATGTAAAATCAAGAGCTGAATTAAACGCACTTGAGTGGCTTTTTCATTTACTTTTACAGCGCAAAATTTCAAAAAACAAATTTCCACTAAACAGTTATTGAAGGCTTTTCATTTAATATTAAATTAGGGATAATGAAATCGAAATATGCCGCCTTTTTAAAGTGATTTAATGAAAAGGAAAGCATTAAAAATAAATTATTATTTTATTTGCTCTTTGTAAAGTCCAAATCGAAAAATCAACTGGCTAATACATTGAATCAGATTATTTTTAAATAAAATCTTAATTATATATACATTTTAATACATTTTAAAGATAAAAACAAAACTCACACAATTATATGTGTAAATATTATCTACTTCACAACAGACATATATTATGTAGAATTTAAAATATAGCATGTAGAATATCTTAATGTAGAATTATTATTGCGTTATATTCTTGAAAATTGTTTTAGTGAAATATAATTATGTAAGTATTCCTACGTTCTTAATTATTTTATATAAATAACTTATTAGAGTTTAAAATTATAGAAATTTGTAAAGAAACAATTTCATATGAAACCTAATGCAAAAATATTTGTATATGTTTTGCGTTAATATAATATTGAAAAATTATATTCCTAAAAATAATTTTAATATAACGTTTAACACAAAACAATTTTTTGTTGTTGTTTTTAAGCAGAAAAAGAAAATTTTAAAAAAAGTATAAATAATATATGTAAAAACTGGCAATTCTAATTACAGAGTTTTTCTTTAAGACCGGAAAACCTTCATGGATAAAAACCTTACTTAAGGTACATAAAAATAATCAAAGAAATCTGCTTTTACAATTCTTACTAAAAATGAAAATTTTGATATCTCATCTTACGCACAGAACAATAAGCTGTAGTGGAAATATGAGACTGATTAAATGCATCACACGGTATGCTCACATGGTTGCTGTTTTAGACACTTGTGTCTCCATTCTTGGTGCAAAATTGTTATTGTTTTATATTTAATGTTTGTCTATAGTTGCTCTTTTGAAATTGATTAAAATATGGGTATATTTGTCACAATTAGATTAAGAAATTCGGTTTTATTTGCTCCCATGTAAGTATGTTTTAATTTTTTCTTTTATCTTTAGAAGAAAAAAAATATATATATCGGATTCATAAAATAAAATTAGCTTACGTTTTCCGATGGATACATGTTTTTTACGAGGACATGAATTCTATTTCACAAATTTTAGAAAATTCCCTTCCCCCTTAATGATTAAGTTTATGAGTATGTGACACGTATTTTGTGGATTCTTTATCCTAAGAAAAAGTTCACGGAAACTTTTTATTGTGTAAGACAGTGATATGAACTCCTATTGGTTATGCTTTCGTGTTAATCAACATCATACGGTACTGCTGTGTTGTATTTTCAAGAAATCTTGATAAGTGTATTTCAAAATATTTTTCATCAAACTTCATATTCTGTTAGATCTTGATATACAGGGTGTCCAGCGAATAAAACCCTGTTTTAAAAATTTAATTTATCAAAAAGATCGATAGAATTATGTAGCAAACGGATTTTTTATTTGGTAAGTTGTAAACATCTTTTACAGGAGTTTTGAACGGTGAATATTATGAAAAGATTTGTTTTGATTGCAAAGAATGCTTGATTTGACATTTTTCTTGCCTTAGATTGTTTGCAGAGAACGAGTTTTTTCGCTTACAGTGCCATATTTTAACGAATTTTGGAATTAAATTTTTGAAATTTCGAAATTCCAAAAATTTAGTACGAATAATCGTTAAAATATAACACTGTAGAAAAAAAAAAAAAAAAAAAAAAAAAAAAAAAACTAGTTCTCTGCAAGCAATCTAAAGCATGAAAAATGTCAAATCCAGCATTCTTTGCAATCAAAACACAATCTTTTCAAAATATTCACCTTTCGAAACTTCCGTAAAAGATTTTTATTGCTTACCTAATAAACAAACCATTTACCGCATAATTCTATCCATAAACATTTTTGAAAATTTTTAAGTGTGTTTAATAAATTTTTTTAAAGCCTCGAAGGTAGGCAAATACCTTAAGTAGTACATCTGATGTAAAACACGCTTCTAAAACTGAATTGTACTCATAAATATAATTATATTAAATATAATGTACTTGCAATTACAAATGAAAAAAAATGTCTTTGCAAAAATATACATTGTAATTAAGAAAAAAAAATTCATTTTAAATATTTAGAGTGGGCAAAGAAAAGCATAATTCACAACATTTACTTAAATTTTTATAAAAAAAAAAAAAAAAAAAAAAAACTGTAACATTTTAAAATAAGAAATAACCTTTGCAAACACGTCGTTTTCTGAATCATTTTTACAATAAATGAGATTTAAAATTCTACATAGAAAATAATAATAAGGTATCCATTTTTCTTTTTATTTTAGTTGAAATTATGTGATTTTAAATTTTGTATCAAAGACATTTCGATTTTGTACTAATTTAATCTTTAAAAAAATTATTTTTACATTGTTAATTTTTTAAAATAATATTAGCATTGCATTTGCAAAATTAGTATTATTCTTTTATTCGTAATATTGTACTGACTACGAAAATAAATATGAATCATATTATATGATTTTATCTTTTGTTATTCATGCATGTATCGGTATAAAACATTGCTTAGACTGTTTATATAAACAGCAGTTCGAAACTACTTTTAAACAGTTCTAAAATGTTTAACATCTTTAAAAGATTTTTTTTTAATATTTACTTTTTTAATTTTAAAACAAGCTATTTCAAATAATTCGCCAGACTATTTCATCCCCTCGGTATTGTTACTAGTACTTAAAATATAATATTTTACTTTAGAAACTATTTTAAATTAAAACAGCCGCATTTCAAATAAATATTTACTAAACAGATAGATGCAAATACAAAAGCATTTAAATAATGAATATAATAAAAGATTTTTATTTTAATTAAAGTTACAATAATCTGTTATAATGGAATATTTTCTTCAAAAAGGAATTTTAAAGATGAAATAAGTATATTTTTTTCACACTACGAAACAATAAAAAAAGAAAAGGATTTGTATTGATTTATATGAAAGAGCTTTTCATTCCACAATATTAGGCCTTTTTTTTCAATTGAAAAAAATAATAATAATAACAGTTTGCTATTAAAATAATTCCTTGAATGAAATCTCAAAGAATAATTGAAAATTTACATATTAAGTGTTAAAGTACTCAAGAAATTAAAAAATAGAAAGCCTTCAAACAAATGAAAACAATTCTTATAAAATGTTTCAATATTTGCCGAATATTTCTTGAAACTAATATGGCATTGTGATACGCTAGAGGAAAGATTTTGATCAAAACATTTTTATCGAATCATAATTAATGGTAAAGCCTTCTTTTGTTGGTACTCTTTGATTAGCAGGGAAATTAGGTACAAAAATAAATATTAATTTTAGATTAATAAATAATTTTTAAATAGTTTTTAATTTTTAATGATCAGTCATTTAAGTTTTATTAGAGATGTTATTTAAATTGTGACGTTATTTTGTGTAAAAAAAACTAAAATAATCTAGTTTACATTAAGAAAAAGATTTGAATTACAAAATAAGGATTTAAAATGATACTTTCATGGTCATGAGCTTAAACATTTACAATTTTCAGAAAAAAATGATTCAACTCTAACATTTATGTTCCTAAAACCTCTCTCTATCTAAATTATATTTAAGAAATAATTTTTACTTGAAATAAGGAAAAACTTGGTAATTTTTTATTAGTGGAAAAATTAATCTTTCAAATGAGAACTGCATTGTTTAATTGATTAGTTTTTTCAATAAATGAGATGTAAAACCCTACTTAAAAAATAATAGTATTGTATAGATTTTTCTTTTTCTTTTAATGAAATTATGTGACTTTGAATTCTGTTTAAAAGACCAATCGATTTTGGACCAATCTAATCTTTAAAAAAATATATGTTTATATTATTATTATTATTATTATTATTATTATTATTATTATTATTATTATTATTATTATTATTATTATTATTATTATTATTATTATTATTATTATTATTATTATTATTATTATTATTATTATTATTATAAAATTAGCATTACATTTTTAATATTATTATTATTCTTTTATCAGCAGCATTCTATTACCTATGAAAAGACATATAAATTATATTTCGTGATTTATTTTTTATTATTTATACATGTATTGCTATAAACATTATTTCGACTATTTATCCAAAGCGCAATTCAAAAGTACTTTTGAACTATTTTAAAATGTTTTACAGAAATAAAAAGATTTTTTAATATTTACTTTTCTAATTTTAATACATGTTATTCCAAATATTCCACCAGAATATTTCATCCCTTCGATATCGTTAATAGTACTTAAAACAAAGTATTTTCTTTTAGAAACCATTTTAAATTAAAATAACTGTATTTGAGATAAATATTTAGTAAATAGAAAGATGCAAATACAAAACATTTAAATAATGAATATAATAAAAGATTTTATTTTAATTAAAATAACAATAATCTGTTATAATGGAATATTTTCTTCAAAAAAGAATTCTTAAAATGAAATAAGTATATTTTTTTTTCACTCTACAAAACAATAACATGAGAAAAGAATTTGTATTGATTTGTAAGAAAAGGCTTTTCTTTCCATAATATTAAGACTTTTTTTCAATTGAAAAAAAATAATTATAACAGTTTGCTATTAAAATAATTCCTTGAATGAAATCGCAAAGAATAATTGAAAATTTATATATTAAGTTTTAAAGTCCTCAAGAAATTAAAAATGAAAGGTTTCGAACAAATGAAAACAATTTTTATAAAATGTTTCAATATTTACCGAATATTTCTTGAAACTAATATGACATTGTGATACGTTAGAGAAAACATTTTTATCAAAAGATTCGTGTCAAATCATAATTAATGGTAAAGCCATTTTTTTTTATTCTTCGTTTAGCCGGAAAATCAGGTACAAAAATAAATATTAATTTTAGATTAATAAATAATTTTTAAGTAGTTTTTAAATTTTATTGATCAGTCATTGAATTTTTATTGGAGTAGTATATTTGCTTCTATGTAAAATAAAATCTAAAATAATCTAATTTACATTAAGAAAAAAATTTGAATTACAAATAGGGATTTTAAATGATATTTTCATGGCTATGAGTTTAAACTCTGACAAATTTCAGAAAAAAGAAATGAATTTTCTAACATTTATGCTCTTGAAATCCCTATAACCATAAATTATATTTAAGAAAGAAATTTTACTTGAAATAAGGTAAAACTTGGCAATTTGTCATATGTGGAAAAAATAATCTTTCAAATAAGAAATGCAGTGTTTAATTGTACAAACCAGAACTATTTATAGTATACCAATGTTTAAAACTATTAAGATAAATATATGCATAAAATGTTGCTTGATATAAGAAAATTTAAACATTTTTTATATTAAACTAAATTAAACTACATTTGTTACAAAATTTTAAATATGTATCATTTTAACATCTTGCGATCAAATAGTATGTCAAGTTTCTTCGTTATGAACAACTATGAGTAGATAATAGTAGTTTTCAAAAGTAGCAGATGAATTATAAGCTAATGCCTAACGGTTCAATGCGTAATATATGTTTCGCGGCATTGATTCGCTCAAATGCCGTGCATATTGACACAAAAGTTGTTTTATGTATCTAAGTTGTAATTGAGCTAAAGAAAAAAACTATTTTTTGTAACTTAGCCTCAATATACGCGGTTTTCAATATAATAAATAAGTGTGCCATTACGCAAAAAGTTAATATTGTTTAAAGTGGAATCGATCATGACCAAGAAAATTTTTCGTAGTAGACAATATTCCGCCTTAGATAAATTTTACTTTATGTATATGGATTCACAGGGACTTGAAAATCTTTCCGAGTTGGATATATTTCCTTCTTACAGAGAGTCTTCATATATTGCGACAATAGATGATTAAAGATAAAGCATATCGAGCTAAAGTATAAGATTATTAAATACGTTAACAAATAGATAAATAAAATGCTAAATTCATGTTTAAAAGGTTATAATTACACTATGTGCAAAATACTTAAAATATTTAAAACCATGACAAAATTCTAAGTTAATTCTTAATATTAATTAAGTTAAGTTAATTAAATTAAAGTTTAAGTTAAGTTTATTAAATTAATTTTATAGCTTTAATTCTTAGTATTTTCAGGTATGAACACAGCCTTCGTCAGGGAATACAAAAACACCGTTATTGACGTCTTAGTTTTCAAGTTTGTTGTAGTTGGAGTCGAAAAAAGAGAAAATCAATATTTAGATCAGGAAAACATTGACATTATGAGATTGAGAGCATTATATTTGAAGTAAAACCTGCAAACAACAGCCTTAAGTAGAACGAGAAGCAGAATATACAAGTTAATTTTAAAGATTCAAAAATTATATGCCCCTTAATGTATTATCATGAATTAGGTATTCGTGAATCAATACAAATTATAATTTAAAAAATATACTGTTAGTCCGATAACATACCCAGATTTTGTTCGACTTGCTTGAAGAACTATAAAACTAGTAATATTCCGCTTCCCTCTATATCTGTATCTTATTTTCCTAATGTTTTCCGGGTCTAAAAATTGACTTTCTCCTTTCGAGAACAATTGCATGAAATTTGAAAAATAAGACTTTATTAACAGTGTTTTTGCATTATCTGACAAAGGCTGTGTTTATAGCAGAAAGTACTAAGAATTAAAATGATTTAGTATCATTATTTTAAATATTTTTGTCATATTTCAAGTATTTTGCACGTAATGTAATTTTAAATATTAAATATGCTAAAAAATATCTCAATAACTAAGAAATGGCGTTCTTTAATTCCTTGTGTAAATTTTGATAGCGGTTTCACCTTTTCTTCAGAAAATTTATGTATATTTAAGGAAATTCACTAAGAAGTTGTAATACATCAATAAAAATTAATAAAATCCTCATTATTTAAACAATGGAAGACTACGTAATTATTTTTTTTCACCCGAGAATATTTCAGCAAGTCCTGAAAGACTCAGGTGCGTGTGGAAATACATTTCTCATCACTATTTTTTAAAATAAATCTTCAACTTACTTTATCGCATAAATCGTAACAATTGTCTGCAAACAAATGAGGTAACGATTATTTTTTGTATATGTTACAGGCCAAACCCTAAGAATACCCTAAGCCAAACCATATGTTACAACCAAACAGGTTTAGTTTTGGGGGTTTAATGGTTAAGTATGAAGGGAAAAATGAACGATTACCCTCTTACATAGGATAAAAAACTAGTTTATCCTATGGACATTTAGATAAACAAGTTTGGTGTAGAAAAAACTAATTTATCCAATTGGCATAAGGATAAATAGTTTGGTCGAGGCTAATCTAATTTAGCTCGAAAACGGGTTTGGCCAGTAAAAAACATATCTTTCACTAGAAAAAGTATAAATGTTTGTCAAGAGTCATTGCTTATAATACCAATACAGAAATTTAACATGTTCACCGTAGAGACATGATGCATTGGACATGGTGTTTGCTTATTCAAGCAAATTATTATTATTTACTTTAATGTTATTTATTTTTGTACAGGCAGAGCTCTGTCTGTACAAAAATCAGTGAAAAAAGACTCAGCCCGGCTCGGTCTGGCCCTACTCAATTTCTGCAAAAAAATTCAAGTTTTAATTCACATACATAATATATACATACATTCATACATACATTCATACATTCATACATACATACATACATTCATTTTAATTCCTTTAAAAAATACTGCTTATATACTTATTGGATAAATTTACAATGTATTTTTAAATTATGTTGTGTTCACTGAATGGAAAATACACAATGTATTAATGATTATCTAGATTCTTAGAGTTTGAATATTCAAATACGGATTCATTAAATAATCAATGTAGTTTAGAACAAAAGAAAAAATATGAGAGTTATAAATATCATAACTTTTGAATCCGTTCTGTAAAAAGTAGATTTGTGAATATATTTCTTTGTCATTCCTTAAGGCTTTTCTCAAATCCTAAAGAGCTACATCCTAACACATTTATGAACTACTTCCTTTTCGGAAATGCATAAGGTTAACAGATTCAGATAATATATAGTCGAATGGCGTAAACCATTTTTTCATAAAAGCGATGTATCTTTGATAAAATAATAAAGCTACATTTTGAATCGAATTTCCGGTTACGACTTCACGGAAAAAGAAAAAAAATTGACGCCGTGACAAGAATAGCTTATATGTCGACAGGTAATTAATTTCTCAAAAATGGAAAACGCTGCTCGATTGCAAATTTTGTTCAGTTTCATTCTGGCTCGAATATGCAATAATAATAATAATAATAAATAATAATAATAATAATAATAATAATAATAATAATAATAATAATAATAATAATAAATGCAAGTCAGATCTCAGTTGGCAGAAAAAAAAGCAAACACCATGTCCAATGCATCATGTCTCTAAGGTGAACATGTTAAATTTCTGTATTGGTGTTATAAGCAATGACTCTTGAAACACATTTATACTTTTTCTAGTGAAAGATATGTTTTTACTGGCCAGACCCGTTTTCGAGCTAAATTAAATTAGCCTCGGCCAAACTATTTTATCCTTATGCCAATTGGATAAATTAGTTTTTTCTACACCAAACTTGTTTATCTAAATGCACATAGGATAAACTAGTTTTTTCTGTGCAAGAGATGTAATTTTTCTCTTCATACTTAGCCATTAAACCTCAAAACTGTTCAGGGAATCGCCTTATCAGAAAGAATCTATATACAAATGTGAAGCAAATCCGTAAATTCTGCGTCAAAAACCATTTATCTAATTATGGAGAGGGGTTAACCTACATTGCCCTTTTACACTTAAACAATAAACATCCACAACTAATAATGAGGGCGCCTTGTGAGAATGATCCTATATCTAAAATTTTAAATGAAAACTGACAATTCTGCATCAAAAATCCATTTCTCTAAATTAACGGTTGGAGACTAGCCTCCCGTTCGCTCCCCTTTATTCTTATCCAATGAATTCCCAAAATTAATCAAAAGAGTACCTCATATCAATGAAAGTGCATCCAAAATTTGAAGCAAATCGGATATTTCTATCACGAGTTATCGTGTTACGTACATACGCACGTACATACATACGTACATTCATATATACAGAACCTGCGAGCCCATTATTTCTCAGGCTTTGACGCCTGTGAGCTAAAAACACGTAAAATTAAATTGGCCTAGGATAAACTAGATCAGACTAGGACAAACTAGAATGTTGGCGCTGTGGCGGTCATTGAATTCAATAAAATCACGCCAAATCGAATTGACCTAGGAGAAACTAGATCGGCCTAGGAGAAACTAGTTCAGACCAATAAACAGCAGGCTAAACTAGTTTATCCTATAAGAGTTAGGCCAAACTAGTTTGGCCTAGGAAAAACTAGATTGTCCTATGGGCCTTAGGATAGACTAGTTTGGCCTAGGAAATACTAGTTTATCCGATGGGCCTTAGGATAGACCGGTTTGGCCTAGGAAAAACTAATTTATCCGATGGGCGTTAGGATAGACCGGTTTGGCCTAGAAAAAACTAGTGTATCCGATGGGCGTTAGGATGAACTAGTTTGGCCTAGGCCAATCTAGTTTGGCCTAAAATCGGGTTTGGCCTGTAACATATATATTGATGACAAAGTAAAAGCCGTCGGTATGCACAATTACTCTGGATTAAAAGGACTTGAGTAGATTCATTTGGCAATGAATGATTAAAATATCAGTTTGCCTAATTCTAATTTAAGAGTCAGGCTTTAGTCATGCGAAAAATCTGCCAAGCTAATGCTAAATCTATGATCAAGCTCTTCCTAAATATGTACTTTGTATTTCGGTATCTTTATTTATTTATTTATTTTTTTTTTTTTGGATAGCTAAGATTGATCTATACGAAGACCATTACAACACTTTCCAAAACAAGTGTTTATGACTATTGTTTTTTTCGGTCTGTCTGTCCGCCTGTCTGGCAGCTGTCTAATTCACTTAAATATACTCAGAATTCCATTTAATTGATATATTGCTCCACAACCGACTAGTTCTGTATATCAGTATGATCAAGATGCTAAAGTATAAAAATATGTTTCAGTTGAACAGTTACTTTTTATATGCAATATTTAATGTATTTTTTCATAAAATTGGGTATCAAATTTTCGGTAATGTAAATAGTTTATTCTTTTTTAAAACGTAGTTATGTAAATAATCGTATTTATTGTATTCCTATACATACTATGACATTTTATTTATTTATTTATTTATTTATTTTGAATGAATTACTTGTGAGAAGTCTGCTATTTACAGTTATACAGCACGCGTTAAAAAAAAAGAAAAACAATGTTTCAAGAAGTTTATATCGGTGTAAAAGTGTAATTCGTAAATTTTCATAAGTAAAATATCTTTTTGCAATAATTTGAAAAGTTCGAAGTAATAATATGTATTTTTCATAAAATTGGGTATCAAATTTTCGGTAATGTAAATAGTTTATTCTTTTTTAAAACGTAGTTATGTAAATAATCGTATTTATTGTATTCCTATACATACTATGACATTTTATTTATTTATTTATTTATTTATTTTGAATGAATTACTTGTGAGAAGTCTGCTATTTACAGTTATACAGCATGCGTTAAAAAAAAAAAAAAAAAAAAAAAAAAAACAATGTTTCAAGAAATTTATATCGGTGTAAAAGTGTAATTCGTAAATTTTCATAAGTAAAATATCTTTTTGCAATAATTTGAAAAGTTCGAAGTAATAATAATAATAATAATAATAATAATAATAATAATAATAATAATATATCAAAATATAATCTCAATACTTAAAGTAAAAATAGTTAAAAGGGGTCCGGTTCCGTTTTACATTGTTCGAAATCCAGCATACTATTAATGTATTCCTAGAACTTTCTATAAGATTACATTTTTTCATTTAAATTGAAATTTAATTTTACAGACTACATTTCAAACTATCGGGAACAAAAATATTTAGATTTCCAATTACATAAATTTGGAGCATCTTAAGTTAAAATTCTTTTTCGCATTTCAATATGTACTTCTCAAAGCAATAACTTTCTTCTGAGAATAATTTGTATTTTGATATTATGAAAAGACTCCAGTGATATGAAAAGAATTGCTTTAGTTTCGTACTTTTAATAATTTTCTTGTGTGTTATATGAACTATAAAATCTGTATTTTAATTTTACACAATGAATATTTTAATAGAATTCGGTTTTATTTATTTATTTATTTATTTGTGTATAGATATTTTACAATTTATCTCAAGTCTTTCATTGTCTTTCACAAATTATTAAAAGTTAGTTTAAGGAATTGTATATGATTTTAATAAACACGCGTAAGGTAAAATAATGCTACATACAACACAGTATTTTCTGTCATAAATGAAACTTCATTTATTTATTTTCAATAAAAAGGGAATTAGAAATTTCACTGCAACGGCAAGAAATTTATAGAAATTTAACATTATCTTTTCCTTAAAAAAAAAAAAAAAAAAAAAAAAATACAATTAAGGAACATTCTATTACTTTATGTTACAAACAGAAAGAGAGCAAAGTTGCATGAAAATATTTGCAAAAACATATATAAGAAATGTTGATTCCTTTTAAAAATATTTTTAATCGAAATTGAGATACTTGTCATACCGTGTGTTCGACTTTAGCATTTGATCATTCTATACAAACAAATCCGCTGTGTCTGCTGTGTCACATATTTTAGTGAAAATAAGCATATACAGTGGTGTCCGAAATTATGGTCACTTTTGGAAATTTTCATGTTTTCTAACTTCTTTCGTTTTTCGAAATTGTTATGTTTATCAAAATATAAACCCTTATATAACATTTCAAAGATAATTCAATACCGATTTTAATGCAAGAAACAAAATTAAATTATTTGCAATATATAAAAATTAATACTTAATTTAATCTTCAAAACAAACACAATGATGAATTAGATTGTAATTTCTGTATTTCTTGGTCAATCACTGTTCTTGTATTGGGAACAAATCAAGTGTAATAACTGCCAGCGGAAGCTGATATCATCCTTAAAGTTGTAACAAGTTATTATTGCGATTTGTTCTGTAGTAGGAAAATTGTGTTTTACGTAATCATATTACAAGTAGGAATTTTTGTTAAAATTTTTAATTTTTTATTAGGAAATTTTATAAATATTTTTTATATTTAATCAAGAAAAGTGACATCAAGTAAAAGAATACTGGATACCTACAATGAGAATTAAAATTATTATACTACAAGAATGTGATCTCGGCTATGCTGAAATTGCAAGACAATTGGATGGTTCAGGGACTATATCTCTAATCGAAAGTTTTGTTAACGACATCAGAACACAAATTCAATAAATAGCAAAGTTGTAATAGAAAGAAAATATACACCACATCTAGTGATGGCAGAAGAATGAAATGACTATGTCTTAGAAATAGAAGAACATCATTAATGGGCATTAGAAGTGTACTAAATGAGGCTGGTGTTTCTGACAGTTTAAGAATAATCAGGAGAAGATTATCAAATGTTGGGCTAAAAGTTAGAATTTCACGAAAAAAAGCCTTAACTCAATTTACAGCAGAGCAAAAAGGTTACAGGGGGAGAAGAAACCATTATTTTGACAGATGATTTGTGTCACGTGTTATACAGAATGATGAAGTTATGATTTAGTTATGTATGGTCAGCAGACGGTAGTGGTCGCCTTCATGTAATCGATGAAATTATGAATGCAAAAAAATACATTGGCATTATTCTAGAATCAAAACTTATATCTTTCTTCAAGGATCTCTTTCCAACAATACATCATTTATTTTTTAGCAGGAATTTGCTCCTTGGCACACGGAAAAAACATCAAAAGAGTTTCGGGCGAAGAGCATTAAACTGTTGCCATAGCCAGAAAACAATCTAAACCACAAGCCTATTGAGAAATTTGTGTCACCGTTTGTAAATTCTTGTACGAATGAAGCATGAAACAAAATTGAAATAATTGAAGCTATAAATGTTTTTTGGCATAAGTAAAAACGAAGCAATTTCTTAAAACTGTCTTCAGCTCAATAAAATACCTTTGTGAAGCTGTAATAAAATTTAAAAGCTATCCTGCTAAGCACTGATAACACACTGCAGTCATCAATATTAAATGCATTTTGATAATTATTGCCGCTTATTTTATCTTATTATATTATATTTTTCCTCTGCAAAATCTGGATTTTGTTTTTTGTATTGAAATCAGTTTTAATTTGTTTTTAAGATAAGACTTAAGAGTTTGTATTTTGCGAAGCGTAACATTTTCTATAAGCATACAAAGTCAGAAAACATAAAAATTTACAAAAGTGTGCACAATTTCGGTCGTACATATAAGTAGATCGTATTTATTTATGATTAAATGTAAAATAATAGCTTTCGAGGTTAATTATTTAACCCCTTTAGGGGCAATAATATGTCTCTTAAACCACTTAATTGCCAAAGGCTACATTGGCCCCAAAATTTTCGCAAAAAAAAAAAAAAAAAAAAAAAAAAAATGTTTATTAGCTGTGTGAAATATATCTTTTTCTTCTTTACAAATAAAGTTTTTTTCAAATTCTGTTGTCATTCATTAATTGGGGTTAAACATTAAAATATACATTAACAGTTGATGCAAAATCGAGGTTTTGTCTATTTGTTTGAAATTTCAATTTTGAGTATTAGCCTTATGAATGAAAATACAAAATAAGGAAATTATTTATAACTAAGCATTAATAATAAGGAACGAATTGAAGTAAGTTAGTAATTCCATTTTTATTTCATATTAATAAAAAAGTATTCAAAATTTAAAAAAAAAAAAAAAAATGAAATGCTTTACTACACGTTTGAACATGAAGGAAAGTTCTTACAATTTTTAAATTATTCGATGTTACAGAAAATATATATACCTTATTACCAAAACTGCTATTCTTGTATTTCTATTCTTTAATAAGGAAATAAATAAAAATATAAAATGTTAAGGAATAAAATGCAATATTTTTGTAATTTGATTCAAAGAGAAGGAAAGCTCTTTTTTTATATTATTTTATATTACAAATAAAAATGTAAATTTCAATCCTTTATGCTCCTACCGTGGTTTAAAGTATCATTAAAATAACTTATCATAAAATTAATTTTAAACACCAAATTTGAGTAATATATTTTAGAATGGGTTATACATACTTTACTTTATCTTATTCTAAATCTTAATTTTTAAATGCATGATTTCTTTTTTTATTTGCGTTAATTAAGCTTTCTCACAGATGAAATACCGTGTGTGAAAAGTTTCAGTTCGGAATTATTCCTTTATTTCGATTACTAGAACATTATAAATCTCCATTTCCCAATCCTAAAAAATACTTAAAATTTTTTTTTTTAAATACAAGATTTGGTTGAAATTATAAAATTTGCACAAATATCCTAATGATACAAATTCATTTAATTAGTTTTAATTGGCAAAATCCTTCTATAATTTATTAAATGACTGTGTAAATGTAATAATGCATTTTCAAAAAATATGAAAAATGCTGTGTAAGAGAAAATTTTTATGAATTCATAATTGGACGTCAATACTTCCGATTTTATGCCAAGTGATTTCTATTTATGGGAGTTGATAAAGGATCCTTTATGGATCGAAGACAAACCTTCACTACCAACTCACCATTGCAGCTGCTGCAACAATGACCCCACAAGCACTAATTAACGTTTAGGAAAAACTGAGTTGTCGACTTGAACTGCTCCGAGTGACGAAAGCTACTCATGTTGCAAATTTGTAAGCTTGTAGGCTAAATTGTTTGAGTAGATCTATCATTTTATGTATTAATCATATTTTTATGTTTTGTGTAATAAACACAATATTCATTTAGAAACACCCTTTATTATTTAAAATTTATGAATATTTTTTAATACATCATTTCCATTAGATATCAAAACTATTAAAGATTTTTTTTATTAAAATGTATTGTTATAGATATTTCAGTTAATTTTTAACAATAATTTTCACTTATATTATCATTAAAAAACCGATTTTCAGATAACCATGTCTTATTCAAAGCAATTGTCTTCGGACTTCCCATATCTCTTTTCGGATCTATCACAATAATGTCCATATATCATCAAATTTTCTAAAGGATCATACTTTATCATGAAAAGCTTTTCCTCGACATTTTTCCGAAGTCAATAAAGAATGCGGAGAAGTGTTTTTTCATTAATCCTTCCTCAACAGTTTCTTGACACCAGTGGGAATTCTTTAGTCAACAATGACGTGCCCTCTGAATTAGATCATTTTCTTTTGCGATCCACTTTGCTTGGTATTTTTACATTTTCCCTCACTTGTTTCTGTTGCTTTTTTCTTTTGTTTTCAGCTAACTCGAATTATTTTTTTCCAGGTGTTTCTATTGTTATTATTTTCAGTAACAAAAATATTTCCTTTATAGATATTATTGTAGTTACATTTTTTTCTGTTATAAGATATATGTGTATATTGTCTTTGAAGAATTGACAAAACTGAAACAATAGAAGTTGGTAAACTTGTAGATTGCGAAATGGATGTTTCTTTTAAACCTGGTGTATTTTATTGGTCTGAGGTTGAGAATATGTGCATTCAAACGATTTTTAACTAATAAATTCGCTTTTTTTATTTAAAAGACATGCTAATCAAATGCTCGAAATTCAAAAATTAGAAAAGGCAGATAAATATTTGAGAAGATATTAAGGGCAGCTTTTATTATATTCCCTTTACATGCAGGTTTAAAATATTTAAATATACTATTTAATGTTTATGAATATTTCTCCATACATGATTTCCATTAAATAACAAAATTTATTGAATATTTCTTTATATAGAATGTATTTATACAGATATTTAATTTAATTTCTTAACAATAATGTACACTTATATTGTAATAAGAAAAACCAATTTCCAGACAGCCCTCTGTTATTCAAAAGAATTTCCCATTTCTCTTTTCGGATCAATCACAATAATATCCGTATATCATCAAATTTTCTAAAGGATCCTACTCTATCATAAAAAGCCTTTTTCCCGAAGTCATTAAAGAATGCGGAGGTTTCTTCACTAATCCTTCCTCAACAGTTTCTTGGCATCAGTGGGAATTCTTCAGACAACAATGAGGTACCCTGTGAATTTGATCATCTTCTTTTGCGATCCTTTTTGCTTGATATTTTTACACCTGCCCTCGCTTGTTTCCGATGCTTTTTCTTTTGTTTTCAGCTCACTCGAATTGTATTTTTCCAGGTGTTTCCATTGTTATCATTTTCAGTAACAAAAGTTTTTGTTTCTTGATATTATCATTGTTATATTTTTTATGTTATAATGTATTTCTTTTTCTCTGAAGAATTGGCAAAACTGAAACGAAAGAAGTTAGCAAACTTGTAGATCACAAAATTTGATTATTTTAAACCTGATGTATAGACCATTTTCTTGGTCTGTGAATGAGAATATATGCATTCAAAGGAATTTGAACTAACATATTTGCTTTTTTTATATAAAAGAAAAGCATGCCGATCAGATGCGTGAAATTCAAAAGTTAGGAAATGCGGATAAATATTTGAGCATTTATTTGAGGGCAACTTTTAATAAATTTCCTTTACATATAGGTGTTAAACATATAAATATACTATTTAAAATTTATTTTTTAATACATGGTTTTCCATTCGATATCAAAACTAATGAAGATTTCTTGAAATAAATTGTATTGTTTAGCTATTTAGTTATTTTTTTAAGAAAATTGTTCTCTAATGATGTTATAAGAAAACCGATTTTCAGATAATCATCTGTTATTCAAAACAATTTGTTGGTGGATTTCCCATATCTCTTTTCGGATCTATCTCAATAATATTCGTATATCATAAAATTTTCTATAGGATTCTATTCTATCATGAAAAGCTATTTCCTCGACTTTTTACCGAACTCGATAAAGAATTCGGAGAAGTGTTTCTTCACTAATCCCTCCTCAACAATTTCTTGACACCAGTGGGAATTCTTCAGTCAACAATGATATACCCTCTGAATTTTGATTATTTTCTTTTGCTATCCATTTTGCTTGGTATTTTTACACCTGCCCTCGCTTGTTTCCGATCTTTTTTCCTTTTGTTTTCTGCTCACACGAATTATTTTTTTCCAGGTGTTTCTATAGTTATCATTTTCAGAAAAAAAAATTTCCTTTCAAGATATTATTGCTGTAGTATTTTTTTTATATATATTTTTCTTTTTATCGTTCAGGAAACGGAAGAAGTTGGTAAACTTGTAGCTGCGAAATGGAAGATTATTTGAAACATGGTGCATTTTCTCGGTCTGTGAACGAGAGTGTATGCATTCATATGTTTTTTAACTAATGCAGTTTTATCCCTGAAATTAATTAAATAAATAATTCATTTAGAAACACCTCGTGCAATTTAAAATTCATGATTATTTTAAAATGCATGATTTTCATTAGATATCAAAACTACTGAAAGTTTCTTTATGTAAAATGCATTGTTATACATATATTCAGTAAATTTTTTAACAATAATTTTCACTAATGTTATTAGAAGAAAAACCGATTTTCAGATAAATATCTATCATTCAAAATATTTTTTTGGCTGATTTCCTATATCTCCTTTTGGACCTATCACAATAATATCCGTATATCATCAAATTTTCTAAAGGATCCTACTGTATCATGAAAAGCCTTTCCTCCACTTTTTACCGAAGTCGATAAAAAATTGGGGGAAGTATTTCCTCACTAATCCCTCCTCAACAGTTTCTTGATACCAGTGGGAATTCTTCAGTCAACAATGATGTACCCTCTGAATTTTGATCATTTTCTTTTGCGATCCATTTTTCTTGGTTTTTTACACCTGTCCTCGCCTGTTTCCGATGCTTTTTCTTTTGTTTTCAGCTCAATCGAATTATTATTTTTTGGTGTTTTTATTGTTATTATTTTCAGTAACAAAAATACTTCCTTTCTAGACATTTTTGATGTTCTATTTTTTGTGTTATAATGCTTTTTTCCATGAAGAACTGGCAAAATTGAAATGAAAGAAGTTGGTAAACTTGTGGATCTGAAAATGGATTATTATTTTAAACCTGGTGCATTTTCTTAGTCTGTGGTTGAGAATACATACAATCTAAGGATTTTGAACTAAGATATTTTTATCACTAATATTTATTAAATCAATAAGTTGATCCAATAGATTATTTTTTTACACAGTTATTCTAATTGGATAACAAATAACATGAATTGTAATTTTCAATCAGATAAAAATGGTTGAATACATGAATTCTATAACAGACAAAGTCACTGAAGGATTTCTTTATGTAAAGTATATTGTTATTGATACTTTAGTTAATTTTTTGAGAATAATTTTCACAAGTATTTTTATAAGAAAAACCGATTTTCAGATAACCATCTCTTATTCAGAGTTATTTGTTGGCTGATTTCCCATATCCTTTTTGGATCTATCACAATAATATATCATCAAATTTTCTAAAGGATTTAACCCTATCATGAAAAGCCTTTTATCGATTTTTCCTCGAACTGGATAAAGAATGCGGAGAAGTATTTTTTCACTAATCCTTCCTCAACAGTTTCTTGACACCAGTGGGAATTCTTCAGTCAACAATGATATACCCTCTGAATTTTGATTATTTTCTTTTGCGATCCATTTTAAGGGTTATTTTACACTTGCCCTCGCTTGTTCCCGATGCTTTTTCTTTTGTTTTCAGCTCACTCGAATTATTTTTTTCCAAGTGTGTCTATTGTGATTAGTTTCAGGAACAAAAACGTTTCCTTTTATTATATTGTTTTTGTTATATTTTCTGTATTATATATATATATATATATATATATATATATATATATTGTCTCTGAGGAATTGGCAAAACAGAAATGAAAGAAGTTGGCAAAATATAAAGAAAAATATCTCGCGAAATGGATGATTATTTTAAACATGGTGTATTTTTTTATTCTGTGAGTGAGAGTATATGCATTCAAATGCTTTTTAACTAGTCTATTTTTCTCCCTGAAATTTATTAAATTAATAATTCATTTAGAAACATCTCGTATTATTTAAATTTAGTACATGATTTCCATTCCATATTAAGATCATTGAGGATTTCTTTCTATAATATTCATTGTTGTAGATATTTCAGTTAATTTTTTAAACAATATTTTCATTATTATTATTATTATTATAAGAAAAATTGATTTTCAGATAACCGTCTATTATTCAAAATATTTTGTTATCAGATTTCCTTTATCGCTTTCGGAACTATCACAACAATATCCATATATCATCAAATTTTCTAAAGGATTCTACCCTATCATGAAAAGCTTTTTCCTCAACTTTTTCCCAAAGTCGATCAAAAATGCGGAGAGGTGTTTCTTTACTAATCCCTCCACAACCGTTTCTTGACACCAGTGGGAATCAATGATGTACCCTCTGAATTCAGATCATTTTCTTTTGCGATCCATTTTGCTTGATATTTTTACACCTGCCCTCGCTTTTTTCCGATGCTTTTTCTTTTGTTTTCAGCTCATTCGAATTATTTTTTCAAGGTTTTACTATTGTTATCATTTTTAGTATCAAATTTGTTTTTCGAGTTATTATTTTTATTGCATATTTTTTATGTTGTAAAGTATTTCTTTGTCTCTGAAGAATTGGCAAAACTGAAACTAAAGAAGTTGCTAAATTTGTAGATTGCGAAATGGATGATTATTTGAAACCTGGTGTATTTTCTTGGTCAGTGGTTGAGAATATAGCGATTTAAAGGATTTTGAACTACACTGTAAAAAATATCAGTATTTTGCTGCATCGTCACTCCCCCGATTTCATAGAATATCACTCTTTTGGCCAATGAGAATGCTCCATGATAGCCTGAAGTAACCGTTTTCTATAAAAGCCGTGTAGTGACGATGCCGCAATATAGTCATATTTTTTACACTGTAATGTACTTTTATCACTGAAATTTTTTAAATAAATATTTTGATCCATTAGTTTAATTTTTAATACAATTATTCTAATTGGTAAATAAATCAGATGAAATGTAATTTTCAGACTACGAAAAAAAAAAATGTCCAGACAAGGATTTAAACCACAACCGCTAGATCTTATATGATTTATTTACCAATTAGATTAATTGTGTTACAATTAATCTAATGTACAGTTTTGACCAAAACAATAATATTGAAAAAAATGCACATTTGCTTACTTTTTTTCATTTTTAAATAATTTTAGTAATTGCATGACATTTTTGCTTTTATATCTGCTTGAACGATATTATTATATATTTGCTTGAACTTGATTCGCCTCAATTCCAATACAAACTGTCTTTCACAGGTTCCCCCCCCCCCCAAATACTAGATATGAAATCTTCGATGATTTCTTTTAATGAAATTTATATTTATTGATATTTCAGTTATATCTTTTTAAAATTTAATTTTCTTTTAAATTATTAGAAGAAAAACCGATTCTCAGATTACCATCTATTATTCAAAACAATTTTTTGGCGGATTTCCCATATCTCTTTCCGGATCTATCACAATAATATCCGTGTATCATCAAATTTTCTATAGGATTCTGCTCTATTATAAAAAGCCTTTTTGCGATAAAGTCGATAAAGAATGAGGAGAATGTTTCATCACTAATCCCTCTTCAACAGTTTCTTGACACCAGTGGGAATTCTTCAGTCAACAATGATGTGCCCTCTAAATTCTGATCATTTTCTTTTGCGATCCATTTTGCTTGGTATTTTTACACTAGCCCTCACTTGTTTCTGTTGCTTTTTTCTTTGTTTTCAGCTAACTCGAATTATTTTTTTCCAGGTGTTTCTATTGTTGATAATTTCAGTAACAAAAATATTTCCTTTATAGATATTATTGTCGTTGTATTTTTTTCTGTTATAAGATATATGTGTATAATGTCTTTGAAGAATTGACAAAACTGAAACAATAGAAGTTAGTAAACTTGTAGATTGCGAAACGGATGATTCTTCTAAACCTGGTGTATTTTATTGATCTGAGGTTTAGAATGTATGCATTCAAAGGATTTTGAACTAAAAAATTTGCTTTTTTTATTTAAAAGGCATGCTAATCAAATGCTCGAAATTCAAAAATTTGAAAATGCAGATAAATATTTGAGAAGATAATTAAGACAGCTTTTATTATGTTCCGTTTACATTCAGGTTTAAAATATTTATATATACCATTTAATATCTATGAATATTTTTCCATACATGATTTCCATTAAATAACAAAATTTATTGAAGATTTCTTTATATAAAATGTATTGTTATAGATATTTCAGTTAATTTTTTAACAATAATGTACACTTATATTGTAATAAGAAAAACCAATTTCCAGATAGCCATCTATTATTCAAAAGAATTTGTTGACGGATTTCCCATATCTCTTTTCGGATCAATCACAATAATATCCATATATCATCCAAATTTTCTAAAGGATCATACTCTATCATGAAAAGCCTTTTCTTGACTTTTCCCCGAAGTCGATAAAGAATGCCAAGAAGTGTTTCCTCACTAATCCCTCCTAAACAGTTTCTTGACACCAGTGGGAATTCTTCAATCAACAATGAGGTACCCTGTGAATTTTGATCATCTTCTTTTGCGATTCATTTTGCTTGATATTTTTACACCTGCCCTCGCTTGTTTCCGATGCTTTTTCTTTTGTTTTCAGCTCACTCGAATTATATTTTTCCAGGTGTTTCCATTGTTATCATTTTCAGTAACAAAATTTTTTGTTTCTAGATATTATCGCTGTTATATTTTTTATGTTATAATGTATTTCTTTGTCTCTGAAGAATTAGCAAAACTGAAACGAAAGAAGTTAACAAACTTGTAGATCGCAAAATTTATGATTATTTTAAACCTCATCTATAGACAGATTTCTCGGTCTGTGATTGAGAATATATGCATTCAAAAGATTTTGAACTAATATATTTGCTTTTTTTATATAAAAGAAAAGCATGCCGATCAGATGCGTGAAGTTCAAAAATCGGGAAATGCAGATAAATGTTTGAGCATTTATTTCAGGGCAACTTTTAATAAATTTCCTTTACATATAGGTGTTAAACATATAAATATACTATATAAAATTTATTTTTTTAATACATGGTTTTCCAACAGATATCAAAACTTATGGAGATTTCTTTACATAAATTGTATTGTTATAGCTATTTAGTTAATTTTTTAAGAAAAAGTTTCTCTAATGTTATAAGAAAACCGATTTTCAAATAATCATCTATTATTCAAAACTATTTGTTGGCGGATTTCCCATATCTCTTTTCGGATCTATCACAATAATACTCGTATATCATAAAATTTGCTATAGGACTCTATTTCATCATGAAAAGCTATTTCCTCGAATTTTTCCTGAAATCGATAAAGAATTCGGAGAAGTGTTTCATCACTAATCCCTCTTCAACAGTTTCTTGACACCAGTGGGAATTCTTCAATCAACAATGATGTATCCTCTGAATTTTGATCATTTTCTTTTGCAATCCATTTTGCTTAGAATTTTTACACCTGCCCTTGCTTGTTTCCGATCTTTTTTCCTTTTGTTTTCTACTCATACGAATTATTTTTTTCCAGTTGTTTCTATAGTTATCATTTTCAGAAAAAAAAAATATTTCCTTTCTAGATATTATTGCTGTTGTATTTTTTTTTCTTTTTATCGTTCAGAAATTGACAAAATAGAAACGGAAAGTTGGTAAACTTGTAGATGCGATATGGAAGATTATTTGAAACATGGATGATTGTGCATTTTCTAGGTTTGTGAATGAAAGTGTATGCAATCATATGCTTTTTAACTAATGTAGTTTTATCCCTGAAATTAATTGAATTAATAATTCATTTAGAAACACCTTGTGCTATTTAACATTCATGATTATTTCAAAATACATGATTTTCATTAGATATCAAAACTACTGAAAGTTTCTTTATATAAAATGCATTGCTATATATATGTCGCATTTTCATGAAACGACAGACTTCAAGGGGATGAGTTTTAATTACGATTTATTTAAAACATAACAAAATCTTTTCGCAAGTCTTTACATTATGAGTTCTGGAGACCAAGTGCGTAGATGTATAATGGAAATTTCTCATCTCCCGCGGGTTGCCAGTTAAAAAGGGCCATGTGTTTCACTTAAATTAATACGATAAACTTAGGTTTCTTGTTGCCCTGTAAAACCCGTGATTATTAGTCATGGGGCCCGTATCCACATTGAGGGGCGATTTATTAAAAAAGTAATAAATAGGTCTGATTTTTTGTATTTTCTTACAATTTCCCCCCCTTCCAGACAAGTCTCCGGGGATGGGCCGGCTTCCATCCATGATACTCACCTGAAAAGGGTAAACAATTTTTACATTAAGTGAGCTAATGGGAGATGAGTTATTTCTTTCGTATACTTAACAAATAATAGAATAACAATAATAAAAAATGTACAAATATCATATCTAAAAACAACACTGTTATAAAATGTACCACTATACGTCCTTGAACATGATAAAAACAATTGTATTAATAAATGCAAAACACTCAGTAAATATTATATATAGATAAGATAATCAAAATAAGAAATATGTTGCAGATGGATTCTGAAAAGTCCAATGTTATTTACATTTTCAAATTTGTATGGAACTGTCCTGACATAGTTCAAGAAATAGTACTTTTGCACATAACACAATGTTCACAATAATGCAAAAATATTTCAAAATTCAAATATTCATAATAAATCAAAAAGGTAATTAAAATTCCAAACATTCATAATTATGCAAACCGAGATCTGATATAATATAATATCAGTTCATATGATACCAACTATTTCAGTTTGTTGGTGTAAGTAGTTTAAATTGATTACTAGGAAAAAAGTATCTTAGTTTGGAAGCGTGTATTACTTCATAATCCTTTTTTGTAAGCCAATTAGGCTTATTTATTTTGAAACTTACATTGGATAATTTTTCCATAATTTGATATGGACCAGAAAAAGGCGGACTTAACTTCCGAGTATTCGGATAGTGAAATTCTTCCACTATGACAAGGTCACCAGGTTTAAAAGGCGCTTCCACAAACTTTAAATCATACCTGACTTTATTTTTCAAGTGATGTTCACTTGTTCTTAGGAAAGCCTCTTTTCTGGCTTCTTCTACAGGGGGATAATAATTTTCATTGCCTAATACTGATGGATAAGGTAATTGGCCGAACAATAAATATGCAGGAGGGTACTTGGTTACTGAATGAGGTGTGTTATTGTACTCATTAATTACTTCCTGCAGAATTTTGGGCCATGGGACGTTTGAAGGGGTAGAATTTACTTTAAGTCTTAGTCGGGTGCAAATTGACTGATTCACACGCTCATTTTTCCCATTACACTGTGGTCTATGAGAAGAAGTAAGTAATTTTTTTTACATTCTGTTTATGTACCCATTTACGAAGTTTAGACGCTGTAAACGCAGGATTTCTATCCGTTAAAATTTTCTTGGGAAGTTGAATATTAAAAATCTGTTTAAGAATATTAATGTAGACTTCAGTTGTAACATTTTTAGATGCAAAACCCCAAACATAACGAGTAGCGTGATCAATAGCTATGTGCATATACCTTTTAGATGAATTATAAAAGTTAAAACCTCCTACTGAATCTAATGAAATTATATCGAAAGGTAATTCTGCAGGTGGTAATGCCTCCAGAAGACCAAATTTTGGTTGGTGTGATTTTTTGTTCAGTTGGCAGACCTCACAATGCTTGACAAATTGTGTAATATCGTGGGTCATGCTGCTCCAATAGTATTGTGGGGAAATTAAATTTAACATTTTTTGGATTCCGGGATGGCCAAATTCTGTATGGGTATTTATTAGTAATTTCTCTCTCAAGGAGAATGGTACTACAATTTTTTGAAAACCCTTTTTGCGAATTATTACAATGTCATTAACTTTTTGAAATTTAGGCCCTGTTATATTATCTAATTGTTGGTGTTCTTTAATTTCATCTGACGTTAATAAATGAATATGGGGATTTACAGAAAAAGTGGGATTTCTTGAAAGCATGTCTGCTTCAAAATTGGTGGATCCTTTGTTATATTTTACAGTATAATCATACATACTTAATTTTAGTGACCATCTGAATAAACTACCTGTTAAATGCTTCACCTTCTTAAGCCATACTAAGGAGGCATGGTCAGTATGTATTGTAAAAGGTTTTCCGTGAAGGTAATAATGGAATTTGTCAAGGGCGTCGATTATTGCTAGACATTCCAGTTCTGTGATAGCGTAATTTTGTTCGTAGGGCCTTAATTGTCTCGAGTGGAACGCAATGGGATGCAAGTTCCCTTTTTCATCCATTTGTTTTAAGACAGCACCTACGGCTTCCTTTGAGGCATCAGTATAGACATGGCATGGGAGGTTAGGATTGAATAATTTTAAAATAGTCCTAGAAATTAATGCGTTTTTAAGCAATTCAAATGATTGTTGACAGGCATCTGACCATTCCCAAGGAGCATCTTTCTTTAACAATTTATTTAGAGGGGCTCTAATTTTAGCGTACTTGTCTATGAATTTGTGGTATACGTTTACGGAACCAAGGAACCTTTGCAATTCTTTAACGTTTTTTGGAGGGATTAATATTTTAATAGTTTCGGTGTTAGCATCGTCTGGTTTTATTTGACCGTTACTAATTTCATAACCGAGGAAGTCAATTTGAGATTTAGCAAAGTTACATTTGGAAAATTTTAAGTTTAGATTTTCTTGACGGCAAATGTTAAATATAGTTTTAAGGTGATCCATATGCTCGGCATAGGAATCGGAATAAACTATAAAATCATCAAAATAATTGGTAGCAAAATTAACTTTATGTTTATCTAGGATTCTTCGAAGAGCTCTTGCAAATTGAGCTGGGGCATTTTTATAGCCAAAAGGAAGAACCAACCACTCATAAAGACCTTGATTGGTTGCAAAGGCCAACTTCTCTGTGTCTGAAGGATGAAGTGGGATATGCCAGTAGCCAGAGGCTAAATCTAGCGTGGAAAAATATTTGGCATTGACAAGTCTGTCCAAAAGCCAATCTATACGGGGCAATGGTTACGAGTCAGTCTTACAAATGGCATTGATTTTTCTGTAATCAATACAGAGACGCGTTTTACCTTCTCCTTTTTTATATACCAGAGTGACGGGAGAGGAATAAGGACTAGAGGATTCTTTAATAAGTTTAGCTTCTAGTAATTCTTGTATTTGTTTTTGAATTTCTTCATTGTCCCTAGGAGATGCACGGTAAGCTCGAAGCGAGATAGGAAGTTCCGAGGTGAGAGTTACCCGCTGAGGTTCCCGTCTGACTTTACCTACGTCATATCTATTGCGCGCAAAAATATCCTTGATGTCGCTTAGAAGCCCTTCCAACTGTGAGTTCTCTTTAGTAGTACAATGACTAAAACTTTTGTCATCATAATCCGAGAGAATTTGAGTATCAAGATAACATTGTCCTTGTTGCGACAAAATTTCTTGATTTGATTTGGAAGGAGAACGAAGCGGCTTCTTGCAATTCATATCACTCGTTAAAGTTAATGTATGATTGAATGAGTTTCCCTGAGAAATTTTATTGGAAATGTTTTGATCATACTTAAGAATGACTCCATCCTGAGTCAGAATATTCGAGTAAAAGTCCATCGATATATGGAATTTTTGTAATTCTGGAGTTCCCAGTATCGCATATGGCAAGAATGACCTAACTAGGTATAAGGTGCTATTTTGCCTGATATTTCCTATTTTGAGGGGTACGTGAAGTTTTTCAGAAATCTGAACTTGTCCTTGGGTTTGATTAACATTAAGAGGATGACAGCTTTGAATAGACGTTATATCCAAAGCTGCAACTAAGTTTTCTGGAATAAGGGAAAGGGTACTTCCGCTATCCAATAAAAATGGTATTTGAACCTCATGACAAGTTTTTGGATACGTATGATTATCGTAATTCCTATATGTGATGTACCCCGGGACTATAAACCGTCATAAAGCATTATGGGGTATTCCTTGATCAGGGGAATACTCATGGACATTTTGCGATTGAAACTGATTACTATGGGTTGCCAAATCGGTATTCATTGTTGTCCCTGCATTGCCCTGAACATCATATTTATGGAGTAAAGTATGATGTCTTCGATGGCAATTTTTACAGTTCATCTTGGAGGGACATTTATTTGAAAAGTGGCCACCTCGCAGACAATTGATACATAGTTTGTTTAGTTGGACAGTTCTCCAACGGTTATCTATGGACATATTCGTTAATTTTCTGCAGGCATGGGTGGCATGCGACTCGAGGCAAACCCCGCATTTAGTATTTTCTTGACTTTTGGGGAATTTATATCTATCGGAAGAATTTCGGGAATAATTTATATTTCTTACCTCTATTTTAGTTGGTTTCTCCAACGCTAGCATACTTTTGGCATGAGTCTCTAAAAATTTTAAAAATTCCGTGAGACTAGGCATATCATTATGAGTAAGAGAGAGCTCCCATCGTTCTTTTAGGTTATCACTTAGTTTTTGAATTATAGTATAAATTATCATGTTATCCACCAAAGCATTTTGAGTCAAATTCAAAGACTCTAGAATTCGAAGTGACTCATTACAAGTATCTATTATGTCAAAAATAGCTTTAGAGGAAGAGGGGCAATTTTTCATGTTTTTTAAATTGTATAACTTACTTATTTGTGCGATGGCTAAATCCCTAGTTTTATCATAGCGAGCGCAGAGAGTGTCCCATGCATTTTTATAATTGGCTTCCGAGAGAGGAAATCCAGAAATTAATTTATGAGCAGGACCCTTTACACTAGCCAGTAGATATTGCAATTTTGAGACGCCCCCCAACTCCAAATTTTGATCTATAGTTGTAAGAAAAATCTCTTTAAAAGAAAGCCATTGATCAGCTTCTCCGTGAAAAGGTTTCAATTCAAATTTTGGAAGATTAACAGTTTTTACACAAACATTACCTGTAATTTTATTTAGACTTTCTGAACCACCCTTGTGAATATTTAAACTTTTAGTTAACTTATTAAGTGATGTATTTATTGCTATGGTTAAATTATCCAATTTAAGTGCAATCTCATTATATTCATCAATTATAGGATCAATTTCCGATGCATCGCTCTGAAGAATGGCATTTTCATGGAGTTTATTTAATTCGGTTTCAATATCCTGAACCTGTTTAACATATAAATCTAACTCTTCAAGAGTTACAGTTTCATTATCAATTTTGGGATTTATAATATTTTTTATGCGAGTGATTTTTCCCTTAAGAACAGTTTTTTGTTTTTTAATAGCTTCCATTTTTAATTAATTTTATGACAACTTCTTAAAAATCTAAATATAAGCAAATTCTAAATGATCTTCAAAAAAATAATAATAATATCAACATAATACAAGCATCTGCATAGAATTGTGAAATGAAATAAATAAAAAGAATTATTTACATAAAATAATTAGACGTAAATATGGATATCCATTTTTTCTTTCAATTTAAAATATAATTACACCTTAAAACCATGGTTTGTAGAAGTAATAAAAACAATAACACTAGAGATATATTACTTACCTTAATCAATTAGTTTTATAATCAAGGAATTAGGGAAAAAAAACATGGGCACTAATATAAACAAATAAATAAATAAATAAAATAGTGTACACTTGTGAGCTCACATATTATAAATTAAACATTCCTTTAATCATAAATCACTGTACCACCCCTTGAGTATACTCATGTAATAGATGTCGAATAAATTCACGCAACACGAGTTTTTCTTTCAATAAATAACGAAGCGATTACAGGAACACTATTTGAAGATTATTGATGAATCACTAGAAAGCGAACAGAATTGTTGAAATCGAAAAGATTTACGCGTTTCATGATGACTCGATGACTGCATTCAAACACTTTATTGGAAATAAAACACAAAGTACCCGACATTTTTGCTGATAACATTGCTCTCATTATCACCATAGAAGAATAAACACATACGGCACCACACTTCGATGAAACCAGATGAACACAAACATCTTGAGTATCAGTTTCACCCGGTCATCGGAGCGCTTTGACTGAAATGATTTATAGCACTACGGAGGATGAACTATCAACACACAACTGCATGCCTCGTTCAGGCAGAAAAATCGCTCTGGTAAGGTGTGAAGAATAGCAGAAAAATAGCATCCTAGTATTCCACGATACAACCCACTTTTTGGATGGAAATTCACGAATCCCTTGTTTCAAATCCGGCAAGGCTCGACGAATGGTAGAAAAATATCTCAGTATCCCAACATGGAATACGCTTGCTGGATAACTCATGACGAGACGTTAACCCCTTTTCAGGGCCTCTTTCGATGTTTCGAGTCAGAATGACCACTGTCTTTGCTTTCCTTTGTGGGTCTGGTATTTTTAATGATGTTCATATTTCGTCGATTATTTTCCCGCACTAGGTATCATACTGCCGACTATGAAGAACTGTCGCATTTTCATGAAACGACAGACTTCAAGGGGATGAGTTTTAATTACGATTTATTTAAAACATAACAAAATCTTTTCGCAAGTCTTTACATTATGAGTTCTGGAGACCAAGTGCGTAGATGTATAATGGAAATTTCTCATCTCCCGCGGGTTGCCAGTTAAAAAGGGCCATGTGTTTCACTTAAATTAATACGATAAACTTAGGTTTCTTGTTGCCCTGTAAAACCCGTGATTATTAGTCATGGGGCCCGTATCCACATTGAGGGGCGATTTATTAAAAAAGTAATAAATAGGTCTGATTTTTTGTATTTTCTTGTATTTTCTTACATATATATTCAGTAAATTTTTTAACAATAATTTTCACTAATATTATTAGAAGAAAAACCGATTTTTAGATAAATATATACCATTCAAAATAACTTTTTGGCGAATTTCCCATTCCTCTTTTTGGACCTATCACAATAATATCCGTATATCATCAAATTTTCTAAAAGATCCTACTGTATCATGAAAAGCCTTTCCTCCACTTTTTACCGAAGTCGATAAAAAAGTCGTGTTTCCTCACTAATCCCTCCTTAGCACTTTTGTCTTGACACCAGTGGGAATTCTTCAGTCAACAATGATGTACCCTCTGAATTTTGATCATTTTCTTTCGCGATCCATTTTTCTTAGTATTTTTACACCTGTCCTCGCCTGTTTTGGAAGCTTTTTCTTTTGTTTTCAGCTCAATCGAATTATTATTTTTTGGTGTTTCTATTGCTATTATTTTCAGTAACAAAAATATTTCCTTTCTAGATATTATTGATGTTCTATTTTTTGTGTTATAATGCTTTTTTTCCGTGAAGAACTGGAAAAGCTGAAAAAAAGAAGTTCGTAAAATTGTAGATCGCAAAATGGATTATTATTTTACCTGGTGTATTTTCTTCGTTTGTGGTTGAGAATATATACATTCAAAGGATTTTGAACTAAGATATTTTTATCACTAAAATTTATTAAATTAATAAGTTGATCCAATAGATTAATTTTTTACACAGTTATTCTAATTGGATAACAAATAACATGAATTGTAACTTTCAACTTGATAAAAATGGTTTAATACGTGAATTTTATAACATACAAAGTCACTGAAGGATTTCTTTATGTAAAATGTATTGTTATTGATACTTTAGTTAATTTTTTGAGAATAATTTTCACTACTATTTTTATAAGAAAAACCGATTTTCAGATAACCATCTCTTATTCAGAGTTATTTGTTGGCGAATTTCCCATATCTTCTTTTGGATCCATCACAATAATATATTATCAAATTTTCTAAAGGATTTAACTCCATCATGAAAAGCCTTTTCTTGAAGTCGATAAAAAATGCGGAGAAGTGTTTCATCACTAATCCTTCCTCAACAGTTTCTTGACACCAGTCGGAATTCTTCAGGCAACAATGATGTACCCTCTGAATTCTGATCATCTTCTTTTCAGATCCATTTTGCTTGGTATTTTTACACTTGCCCTCGCTTGTTCCCGATACTTTTTCTTTTGTTTTCAGCTCACTCGAATTATTATTTTCCATGTGTGTCTATTGTGATTAGTTTCAGTAACAAAAACGTTTCCTTTCATGATATTGTTTTTGTTATATTTTCTGTATTATATATATATATATATATACATACATATATATATTGTCTCTGAGGTATTGACAAAACAGAAATGAAAGAAGTTGTTAAATATAAAGAAAAAAAATCTCGTGAAATGGATGATTATTTTAAACATGGTGTATTTTTTTATTCTGTGAGTGAGAGTATATGCATTCAAATGCTTTTTAACTAATCTATTTTTGTCCCTGAAATTTATTAAATTAATAATTCATTTAGAAACATCTCGTATTATTTAAATTTAGTACATGATTTCCATTCCATATTAAGATTACTGAGGATTTCTTTCTATAATATGTATTGTTATAGATATTTCAGTTATATTTTTTAACAATAATTTTCATTATTATTAATATTATTATCAGAAAAATCGATTTCCAGATAACCGTCTATTATTCAAAATATTTTGTTTGCAGATTTTCCATATCGTTTTAGGAACTATTACAACAATATCCATACATCATCAAATTTTCTAAAGGATTCTACCCTATCATGAAAAGCTTTTTCCTCGACTTTTTCCCAAAGTCGGTCAAAAATGCGGAGAAGTGTTTCATCACTAATCCCTCCACAACAGTTTCTTAACACCAGTGGGAATCAATGATGTACTCTCTGAATTTTGATCAATTTCTTTTGCGTTACGTTTTGCTTAGTATTTTTACACCTGCCCTCTTATGCTTCCGATGCTTTTTTTTCTGCTCACTCGAATTATTTTTTTCCAGGTGTTTCTATTGTTATCATTTTCAGCAACAAAAATATTTTCTTTGTCGATATTTTTGTTGTTATATTTTTTGTGTTATAAAATATTTTTTGTCTTTGAAGAATTGGCAGAAGTAAAACGATTGAAGTTGGTAAACTTGTAGATTGAGAAATGGATGATTATTTTAAACCTGGTGTATTTTCTTTGTCTCTGTTTGATGATGTATGCATTCAAAGGATTTTGAACTAATATTGTAATTTTATCAAATTTATTAACTTTATAATTTGATCCAATAAATTATTTTTAACACAATTATTTCAACTGGATAGTAAATACCATGAGTTGTAATTTTCAAACTGTGAAATAATATTCAACCGAGGATTTGATTCAAGGATATTTGGGCTGAAACTTTTTTGACTGGATTTTTATTATTTTTTTTTTTCATAAGAAATTAGAACTCATATTGTATATTTAACAATTAGTTTAATTGTTTTAATATTAATCCCGTGTACATTCCCGATCAAAATAATCTGATAAACAGAGTCCGATCAAGCTGAAGTTGGGCCCAGGGCCTGTTAAAAAGTTGGGCCCCCCTACCTACTTATTTTCGGCGACACTTTCACAAAAAAAAGAATGTTTATTTGACGGGTTGACAAAGTTGTTTGGGTGAAAAGGGCCAAGGTTAAAAACTTCTAAAATTTTTATTGAGTCATTCGAAATATTTAAATTTTACATTTCATATTTTATAAAACAATATTATTTGAAAAGTATTTGATTGAGGGGAAAAAATCAGCCACATAATGTGTGGGCCCCTAAAATTGTTGAGCCCAGGGCCAAGGCCCCGGAGGCCCGTGCATTAATCAGGCCCTGGGGATAAAAAATGATTTTAAAATAACTTTTTATTATTCAATACAATTTGTTGGTGGATTTGCCATATCTCTTTTCGGATCTATCACAATAATATCAGGTTATCATCCAAATTTCTAAAGGACCTTATGAAATGCCTTTTCTTGACTTTTTTCCGGCAGTCGATAAAGAATCGAGAAGAGAAGTCGTCCTTCACTAATCCCTTCTCAACAGTTTCTTATCCACAGTGGGAATTCTTCAGTCAACAATGATGTACCCTCTGAATTCTGATCATCTTCTTTTGCAATCCATTTTGCTTGTATTTTTACACCTGCCCTCGCTTGTTTCCGATGCTTTTTCTTTTGTTTTCAGCTCACTCGAATTATATTTTTCCACACTGTAAAAAAGTGTCCTGAATTTTACAGGTGTTATTCTGCGAATTTTAACTCTTTTAATTGAGAAATTCCGTTTTAGAAAAAATTCTTAGTATTTCAGGAAATCCAAGAATTTTTACCATTTTCTGTTAACTTTATAGTTGAGCGTTTCCGTTTGTGGCAACAGACGAACCAAAAACAGATTACCTTCGGCGACAGCCATGTAGATTTTATGTTATCGTTAGTTATCAATGTTTATGTTATGTTTAATAAATGAATGGTTTAATACATGAATTCTATAACATACTAAGTCAGTGAAAGATTTCGTTATGTAAAGTGTATTGTTATTGATACATTAGTTAATTTTTTGAGAATAATTTTCACTACTATTTTTATAAGAAAAACCGATTTTCAGATAACCATCTCTTATTCAGAGTTATTTGTTGGCGGATTGCCCATATTCTTTTCTAGATCTATCATAATAATATATCACTAAATTTTCTAAAGGATTTAACTCTATCATGAAAAGCCTTTTCTCGACTTTTTCTCAAAGTCGATAAAGAATGCGGAGAAGTATTTCATCACTAATCCTTTCTCAACAGTTTCTTGACACCAGTGGGAATTCTTCAGTCAACAATGAGGTACCCTTTGAATTCTGATCATTTTCTTTTGCGATCCATTTTGCTAGGTATTTTTACCCCTGCCCTCGCTTGTTTCCGATGCTTTTTCTTTTGTTTCCAGCTCACTCGAATTATTTTTTCAAGGTTTTACTATTGTTAGCATTTTTAGTAACAAAAATATTTTCTTTCGAGATATTTTTTTATGACATTTTTTTATGTTATAATGTATTTCTTTGTCTCTGAAGAATTGGCAAAACTTTAACGAAAGAAGTTGGTAAACTTGTAGATCGCGAAATTGAGGATGATTTGAAACCTAGTGTATTTTCTTGGTCAGTGGTTTAGAATATATGGATTTAAAGGATTTTGAACTAATATACTTTTATTACTGAAATTTTTTAAATAAATATTTTGATCCATTAGTTTAATTTTTAATACAATTATTCTAATTGGTAAATAAATCAGATGAATTGTAATTTTCAGACTACGAAAAAAAAAAATGTCCAGCCAAGGATTTAAATCACAACCGCTAGATCTTGTATGATTTAATTACCAATTAGATTAATTGTGTTAAAATTAATCTAATGTACAGTCTTCACCAAAACAATAATATCGAAAAAATGCACATTTGCTTACTTTTTTTCATTTTTAAATAATTTTAGTAATTGCATGACATTTTTGCTTTTATATCTGCTTGAACGATATTATTATATATTTGCTTGAACTTGATTCGCCTCAATTCCAATACAAACTGTCTTTCACAGGTTCCCCCCCCCCCCCCATAGATAGATATGAATACTAGATATGAAATCTTCGATGATTTCTTTTAATGAAATTTATATTTATTGATATTTCAGTTATATCTTTTTAAAATTTAATTTTCTTTTAAATTATTAGAAGAAAAACCGATTCTCAGATTACCATCTATTAATCAAAACAATTTTTTGGCGGATTTCCCATATCTCTTTCCGGATCTATCACAATAATATCCGTGTATCATCAAATTTTCTATAGGATTCTGCTCTATTATAAAAAGCCTTTTTGCGATAAAGTCGATAAAGAATGAGGAGAATGTTTCATCACTAATCCCTCTTCAACAGTTTCTTGACACCAGTGAGAATTCTTCAGTCAACAATGATGTATCCTCTGAATTTTGATAATTTTCTTTTGCGATCCATTTTGCTTGGTATTTTTACACCTGCCCTCGCTTGTTTCCGATCTTTTTCTTTTGTTTTCAGCTCACGTGAATTATTTTTTCCCCAAGAGTTTCCATTGTTATCATTTTCAGTAACAAAAATATTTCGTTTCTAGATATTATTTATGTTATATTTTTTATGTTAGAATGCATTTCTTTGTCACTGAGCAATTGGCAAAACTAAAACGAAAGAAGTTCGCAACCTTGTAGATCGCGAAATTTATGATTTTTTCAAACCTGATGTATTTTATTGGTCTGTGAGTGAAAATATATCCATTCAAAGGATTTTGAACTAATATATTTGTTAGATATATAAACCATGTCGATAAGATGCGTGAAATTCAAACATTAGGAAATACCGATAAATATTTAAGCATTTATTTAAGGACACCTGCCCTCATTTGTTTCCGATACTTTTTCTTTTGTTTTCAGATCAATTGAATTATTTGCTTCTAGGTGTTTCCATTGTTATCATTTTCAGTAACAAAAATATTTCCTTTCTAGATATTATTGTTGTTATATTTTTGCGTTGTAAGGTACCTGTGCCTAATATGGACACCCTAAGGAAAATAAATTTTTTTCACCCCATGTACACGTGATAGGACTCCAAAAATATATCACCATGATCCCTGGACTGTTGCTATCATAAGTAAAATTATTGACGTTGTAACTATTATGGTTTAATTTAAATGATAAAAACAAAAAATGTTTACAAATGTCCATAAAAGGGGCCACTAGTCCCTATTATGGACAGCTGGCTCCTTATTGACCTACTACGCATGGTGTATGGAAGAGCCACTCTTCTATGGAATTTTAGAGGAGAGGGGATAAAAAATGTATCTTCAAGTATTACGAGGGAGAGTAGGGCACAGTAAATACCTTCAGAACATGCACATTAGAACGGGGAGTTATTTTCGGTTGTGGCTCTTCGAAGACCGATGCAAAGCACCTCAGTTACTACAAAATATTATGAAATAATGTAGTTGGTTTTGCTCATCTTTATATTTTTGTGAATCTGAAGATTCACCTGCTGTACTTCCAATGTGTTTATTTTAAGGTGTCCATATTGGGAATCGGGAGTAGTTTTATAAAATCTTGTAATAAATAAAAAAAGAAAACGTTTTTAAGCAATATATGCAATATCAATCGAAAATATGTTTTAAAAGCTTTCTGAAACACACCACTTTTCAATATTTAAAGTAATTTTTAAATATATAATATCAAATTCAAACTTACCTGTAATTACTATAAGCACACCACAAAACAACAAGTTTACTTCTAAATGGAGAACAGCGCGCTTTTTTGCACTTTGCTGGCTTAATTATCTTTTCGATTGCTTTTCTTCACGGACATGTAGAGCGATCTCTCTTTAAAAATTGTTACTTTTAAAAATATTAGGGGTGTCCATATTGAGAGCACTGTCCATATTGGGTACAAGTACCTTAATTCATATTTTTGTTCGAATTGAAAATTTCCAACTGAGCGAAAAATTGAACAGGCTGGGAATCGAACCCAGATACTTGGCTTACAAGGCCAATGCTTTACCTGTTATTCTACATGGGCGATAGCCAGCTGAGATTTTTCGCTCAGATAACCTTATTGGTCATAATATCTGGTCTGTCATTTAGACAGCTCAACAGAATAGACCGCAGGTAATGGAACTCCATATGACGATGGGTACGTAGATATACTATTATTTTCAACACAATCTAACTAATTAGTAAAGTAATCATACGAATTGAAAATTTCCAACAGAGCGAAAAATTGACTAGGCTGGGAATCGAACCCAGATACTTGGCTTACAAGACCAATGCTTTACCAGTCTTGTAAGCCAACAGGACTGGTTAGCTTAACAGGTAAAGCATTGGCCTTGTAAGCCAAATTCCTGGGTTCGATTCCCAGCCTGGTCAATTTTTCGCTCAGTTGGAAATTTTCAATTCGTATGATTACTTTACAAATCAGTTAGATTGTGTTGAAAATAATAGTACATATTTTTGTCTCTGAAAAACTGGCAAAACTGAAATGAAAGAAGTTGGTAAACTTCTAGATCGCGAAATAGATGATTATTTTAAACCTGGTATATTTTATTGGTCTGTGGTTGAAAATATATGAATTCAGAGGATTTTGAACTAATATATATTTGCTTTTTTTGCATAAAAGACATACCGAACAGATGCGTGGAAATCAAATATCAAGAAATGCAGATAAATATTGAAACAGAGATTTGAGGACAGCTTTTATTAAATTTCCTTTACTAATATCTAAATGTAAAAATACACCATTTAAAATTTATAAATGTTTTTTAATATATGATTTCCATTAAATATAAAAAAATACTGAAGATTTCTTTATATAAAATGTATTGTTGTAGATATTTCAATTAATTTTTTAACAATAATTTTTATAAATATTATTATAAAAAAAAACTGATTTTGAAATAATCATCTGTTATTTAAAGTAATTTGTTGACGGATTTCCCATATCTCTTTTCGGATTTATCTCAATAATATCCGTATATCATAAAATTTCTAAAGGATTCTACTCCATCATGGAAAGCTTTTTCTATAACTTTTTACCGAACTCGATAAAGAATTCGGAGAAGTGTTACTTCACTAATCCCTCCTCAGCAGTTTCTTGACACCAGTAGGAATTCTTCAGTCAACTTTGAGGTAAGCTCTGAATTTTAATCACTTTCTTTTGCGATCCATTTTGCTTGGTACTGCAAGGGCAGGTGTAAACACCTGCCCTTGCAGGTTTCCGATGACTTTTCTTTTGTTTTAAGCTCACTCGAATTATATTCTTTCTTGTGTTTCTACAGTTATCATTTTTAGTAACAAAAATATTTTCTTTCTAGACACTGTTGTTGTATTTTTTGTGTTATAATTTTTTTTCTGTCTCTGAGGAATTGGCAAAAGAAAAACGAAAGAAATTGTTAAACTTGAAATCGCGAAATGGATAATTATTTTATACATGGTGTATTTTCTTGATCTGTGAGTGAGAGTATATGCATTCAAATGTATTTTTATCCCTGGAATTTATTAAATTAATAATTCATTTAGAAACAACTCGTACTATTTAAAATTGATGAATCTTTTTAATACATGATTTCTATTAGATATCAAAGTTACTGAAGATTTATTTACATAAAATGTACTGTTGTAGCTATTTAGTTAATTTTTTAGGAATAATTTTCACTAATATTACTATTACAAGATCGATTTTCAGATAACCATGTATTATTCAAAAAAATTTGTCGGCGAAATTCCCATATCTCTTTTCGGACCTATCACAATAATAACCGTATATCATCAAGCTTCTAAAGGATCCTACTCTATCATGAAAAGCCTTTTTTCCGAAGTCGATAAAGAAGGCTGAGAAGTGTTTCTTCACTAATCCTTCCTCAACAGTTTCTTGACACCAGTCGGAATTCTTCAGGCAACAATGATGTACCCTCTGAATTTTGATCATCTTCTCTTGAGATCCATTTTATTTGGTATTTTTACACCTGCCCTCGCTTGTTTCCGATGTTTTTTCTTTTGTTTTTAGTTCACTCGAATTATTTTTTTCTAGATATTTTTATTGTTATCATTTTCAGTAACAAAAATATTTCGTTTCTAGATATTATTGTTGTTGTATTTTTTATGTCATAATGTATTTCTTTGTCTCTGAAGATTTGGTAAAAAGTTGGTAAACTTGTAAATCACAAAATGGATTATTATTTTAAACGTCGTGTATTTTCTGGGTCTGTGAGTGATGGTATATGCATTTAAAGTATTTTGAATTAAAACATTTTTATCCCTGAAATTTATTAAATTAATAATTTGATCCAATAGATTAATTTTTTTACACAATTTTTATAGTTTGAAAATAAATTACATGAGTTGTAATTTTCAAATTGGGAAAAGAATGTTCGGATGAGGCTTTGAAACTTGGGCATTTGGGCTGAAACTTTTTTGACTGGATATTTTTTTAGCTAAAAAATTAGAACGCATAAGATTTATTTACTAATTACATTAATTGTGTGAAATAATATGATGTACAATATTGTCCAAAATAATATAATTTTTAAAAATTGTACATTTGTTATTTTTTTTTTTTCGTTTTTAGATTATTTTAGTAATTGCCTGACATTTTTGCTTTTATATATAGAACGACGATGATTTGCCTGAATAAAAATGCACTTTCTTTTGCAGTATCCTCCCCCCCCCCTCCCTCCCGAATACTAGGTCAGAGTGTCAACTGAAACATAGCGGCTCCCGAAGACGGTTTTGTCTTTTTTAAACATAACTACAGACCGCGAAATTTAAACACCAATATTTTATAAAACATTTCTTTGACTAGTTTAAGCTCAGAAAAATAAAGCGGAAAAAACGTTAAAAAAATAAACTGGTTTGTAAATTTAAACATGCTTTATATACTTTTAATGAAACATCTATTTTCTTATTATACTACCTCTTAGTAATAAAAGGTGGTACTTAAAAAAATCTATCAAGTCACATTTTTTACTTCATCCTACATAGAGTGTCCACTCTCAATGGTATCCTATGACTATCTTCTAAATCGTTAGTCATGTACTGATAGTTTCTGTTACAAAAATATTTTAAATGTTTTGAATATTTTATATCGATAGAGGTCAATAAAAACATATATTAAAATTACGAAATTTAAAATTTTATAGATTCCCCCAATCTTCTAAGTTACATTTAGCAAAATTTTCCTGTTTTACTAATAAGGTAGACAAAAAAAGTCCCGCTATTCTACGATTAAAATCAACAAAGTAATAGCTGTTAAAAGTTGGAGCATATTTTTTGCTGCAAATTAGAGATCATTCACAAATTTAATAAAAAAATAATTTTGTCAGATATCTTTAAAAATTGTTAAAAGTAATATATCAATATTACTTGTTTGAAGAAATTATGAAGAAATTAATTATTACTTGAAGAAATTTTGCACATCAAAAATTTTAAAGTAAAAAAAAAAAAACAGCGAAAATTTACTACGGAAGAAGGGATCACATTGGAACATATTGCAGATAGGGACAAATCCTTTGTCTCACAATATATATGGGAGAAAAACGGTTGTTAGACCACCAAGACCTTAAACATTTTGAAGATAGACGGAAACGTTTTTGGGACGTACGTATGTTAAGGAATAACTTCTGGTTTAATTTAAGAGAAACAGATTAAAAAAATTATGAAAAGAAAAGTAAAATCAATCGTTTCTAATTTTTTCTTTTTATTTTTCTTGGTATTATTATATTAAGTTTTAATAAATATTTTTTTTAACTAGAGGAGTAGATTTTTAACAAAAGTTTTCCCTTATTTATTTCACTAGAATCTATGAAAAAAAAAAAACATATTCTTTATAGTTACTGGAGATGGAAACTATACGGCAGCAAATCTTGTTGTCTCCATGTAATGACTGAACTATAATTTCAAAAATAATTGTTTATCAGCTGTGATTGCTTCAGAAAATAGTTATTCCGGCCCGGGAAGAAGACAATTCATAATATATTATTTTTCACGGGATTTATTCTCTGATTCAATCCTCTGATGATGAGAACTGATAGTTAAATGGTTTTAAAAACTGTGGTTGAATATGAAAAAAAGAAAGATTTAATTTCGTATACCGGGGTAATTTGTGAATTAAAGCGAGTACAATGACTTGGAAATTTCAGTTCTCACTACATGGAAGTTTCTTAAAAAAGAGTTCCAAAATAAAGCTTTATATTTTTGAAGTACTAATACTACAAATCCCCAATATAACGAAATTGATTTTTTAATCTAGTTATTCAATAAAATATCTGATTTTTAAAAAAAAATTTTAAGGTAGTGAAATACAAATAAATTTAAGAAAAATAAATGTTAAAGACCATTGAATTACGTGTGATGTGCTCCCAAATACAAGACAAGAAATCAATAAAAAAAGCACAACAACATATTTCGAATTCATTTACTTAGTGTTTAACGAACATGCAAAAATTTCTCTGTTACACAGTTTTATTATACAATTTAAAAGATAGTATTTGTACTCTTTGAAGAGTAATATTTGATTTATATAATGATAATAAATTCTATCTTGAGATACAACGATCAGTTCTCTAATAAATTTCTCATGCTAAAATGCTTGAAATCCTCTGAATTCATTGATGCGTATGAACGCTGAAGAAACAAATTATCTTTATAAGCATAATCGATTTCAATTTTTAGTCTGTAATAGATTTTATAAAAAATTTGTTTAAATACAAAAGACAAAATATCTGATGGAAACAGAAAAAAAAAATCATACATGTGTGGTTTTGGGTTTTAGCATGTGATAAAACAAAATAAATTACATACTTTTTTTAAAAGCAATATTAAATATTATTAAATCTATTTTATGTGTTCTGTATTATCAAATCAAACAAAATGGGAATTTAAAACGACTGATTATTTTTTTTTTCTTTCGTCTGTTGCAAATGCCCTTGACAACAGATTTGCTAGGTAAATTTTTCTAAAAATGTACTATAGAAAACTTTTTCAAACGTTTCATGGAGGAAAAAAATGATAAGAAGAAGCATTATTAATTACGCTAACAGACAGATTAATTAAAAAATAGAGTTTCTGAAATCTTGAGAAAATTACAGAGGAAGATATATTCCTGTAAATGAATCTTATAATTGTAACATTACAATCTTGCAATTAAAACATTAGAGAAATACAGGAATATAATTATTTCAGGCATTACCTTCATAATTTTAAACAATTTAAAAGACAGGGTTCGTACGCTTTGAAGAATTTCAAGCACTTTTACCAGAATTTCGTAAAGTAATATTTGACTTATTTAATGAAAATAAATTCTATCTTGAGATACAACGATCAGTTCTTTAATAAATTTCTGATGCTAAAACGCCTGAAATCTTTTAAATTTATTGATGCGTGCGAGCCATGAAAAAACAAATTATCTTTGATCGATTTCAATTTTTTGTCTGAAATACATTTTATAAAAAAATATGTTTTAATGCAAAAGACAAAAATATTTGATGGAAGCAGAAAAAAAAGATTTACACATACATGAGGGATTTTGTTTGTCTACAGTTTAAAAAAAAACGTATCGGCTTGGCCTATGGGCGGTGGTAGATTTTGAAGAGTGCTCATTTCAAAAACAAAAAATAAAATATGATTAAAGATAAACCCAATTCAACAACTTTATTTGGCCGCTTTTGAAAATTTTTTATTTTCATTTTTCTGTAAGAACTGGCTTTATAAGAATCATCTTAAGCGAAATTCGTCACAAATGCCAAAATTTTGACAACATATTTTGAAATCTATTCTGATTTTATTAAAAAATTGATCAATACAACACATTATATGGTTCCTAAATAACAAAAAACTACCAATTGAATGTGTTTGAGAGCAAAATTGAATTTTAAAATGAGTCATAAAATAACCGATTTGTTGTTTGAATACATATTTAATTCTTGAATCATGATCGCTTCGGGAAATTTTGTGAAAAATGCCCAATTTGATAGAATTTTAAAAAATATATTCTGCTTTTATAAAAAAAAAAAAAAAAAAAAGACCAATACGACACGTTATACAGTTCGTAAATAAGAGAACCAGTCAATTGGATGCGTTTGAGAGCAAAAATGGATTTAAAAACGAATCAGAGGAAACGCAATTTGTTGTTTGAATACTTCCTCAAATTTTCAATCACGATCACTTCAGGGAAATTCTGTTCAAAATACCCTTTTTGGAAGCCTCTTTTGAAGTATATTTTGTCTTTATCAAAAAACTGGCCAATGTGTCATATTATATAGTTCTTAAATATGAGGATCTGTCATTTGGATGCGTTTAAAATCAAAAATGAATTTAAAAATGAGTCAGAATATAAACATATCGGATTTGGGGGCTTTTCTCGAATTGACGAAGTTATGAATTTTTTCCTACCAACATCCTGGTTTTTTTTTTCGCCCCATGAGCATATTTTTAACTTTATCAAAAATCTGTCATGCATAAATTTTTGGCCATTTTTTAGAAGTAATATAAACTTGAAACTGATTCGATATCTATTTTCATTAAGAAGTTATAGGGTTTTTTCTGTTTTCACATAAATGCCCCCTATTTCGACTCCCTCGATCCGATTTTACCCATTAACGAACTTGGCCGAGATTTTGGCCCCTTTGATTTTATGTACCAGTTTGGTGGAGATTGGTGCAGAAATATAGAAGTTATCGTGTCCATAAAAAAGTGATATATATATATAAAAATACTTTTATAAATACATCCAAAGTTATTCAGACAATACCATTAAATAAACCAATGAAACATTTTTCAGAAATTTCAACATTAGTGCGAATGCAATAGGTAGTATTTCACACGAAATCTACCTAAAACTCAACATTAAGTTTTTGCATATGATAAAATAACATAAACTATATGTATTTTTAACGCAATATTAAATATTAGTAAATCTATTTTATGTCTCCTATGTCCTTAAATCGAAGAAAACGAAAATGTAAAACGACTGGTTTTCTTTTTCTTTCGTCTGTTGAAAATGCCCTTAACAACAAATTAGCCAGTTAGATTTGTCTAAAAATGTATTACAGACGAAAACTTTTTCAAACGTTTCGTGGAGGTAAAAAATTGATAAGATGAAGCATTATTAATTTCACTGAGAGACAGATTAATAAAAAAAATAGTTGCTGAAATTTTGAGAAAATTACAGATAAAGTTATATTCCTGTAAATGAATCTGGTAGTTATAACATTAAAATCTTGTAATGATAATATAATAATATTGTAATTATAACATTACAGAAATACAGAAATTTAATATTACAGGCACTACATTCCTAATTTTATACTGTTTAAAAGATAGGGTTCGTACGCTTCGAAGAATTTCAAGTACCTATTACCAGAATTTTCGTAAAAAATTACATGACTTATTTAATGAAAATAAATTCTATTCTTGAGATAGAACGATCTTAGTTCTTTAATAAATTTCTGATGCTAAAACGTTTGAAATCCTTTAAATTTATTGATGCGTACCATGAAAAAACAAATTATGTTTATAATCATGATTCATTTCAATTTTCTGTCAGTAATAGATTTTATAAAAAATGTGTTTTAATACAAAAGATAAAAATATCTGATGGAAATAGAATTTTTTTTTAAACATATACATCTGGTTTTGTTTGTCTTCAATTTAAAGACTCTGCATTAGGTTTCTACAAATGATGAAGCAACATAAATTATATATTTTTTTACAGAATTTTAAATATTAATAAATCTATTTTATGTCTTTTCTGCCATTTGGATAAAAAGAAATGGAAATTAAATCAAATCTATAGTTCAAAATTTCTATTGCATAATGAACATTTATTATTACTTTGAGATGTAAAACAAAATTTTCAACAAAACAAAAAATTCCATTTTTTGCTATACCTCAGCATGGCCATGATTTTCCTCAAATCTTTTCAGATATAAGACGAAAATGTATTGCATTTACACACAGCTTTTTTTCGTATGAAATTATAATATACATAATTTTAAAAATAATAAAATTAATTTTTCTCAGAAACAGATTAGTGGTTGCTTAAACATCCATAAAATGCAGAAAAATTTAAATTAAGGCATATATTTTGCAATATAATACTCACATTCAAATTTTATGCATCTTAAGACTGTTTTCAAATAAAAAAAGCAACTTTATGACATAAGATTCAATTTATTTTTTATCGGAAATGCATGAAAAGAGCAGGTTTTGTTGCAAAACTGTCTAATTGTACTAGATATTATTAAGAAGTATATTATTAAATCCCCCCCCTTTTTTTCCCAAGCACAATAGATTTTTCCGAAAATACTGTCAAAGTGGGGTTTGGAACCAATTTTTCTGAACAAGAGAAAAAAAAACTGCCAAACTTGGGTGGCAGAGACATTGTCACATGATCAAGAAAAGCTTACAATGCAATAGGTAATTTATTGATCAAAAAATAAGAAGCGCGTTTTGGAGAACAGCCTTAAAAGAAAAAATAGCATATCTTTGAAACACAATAAATTTGGACTATTAAGTTTTAATATATTTTATATGAAATGAACCCGAATAAAGTAAGTAATTAAATTAAATTTAAAAAGTAAGAAAAACTTTTTGAGGAAAGATGAAAGAAATGGTTTCCTACTTACGCGCGGCATTGTTTATGTACAACGTACAGCTTAAAGACGCGTAATTATAAATTTCTATGTGAGTAAACTACATGAATTATATAATTCTATTAAGAGCGATGTTAAAAAAATGTAAGGAGGTGAAATACCTTTAAACTATTAAAATTTTCGAAACAATAGTTTCGAAACAATATGCACAAAAACACACAAAAAATTTGCTATTAGTTTATAATCAGGAAAGTTATATTAAGGCTACATATGTTATGTGAAATGTGATAATAAAACTTTGAGTCGCGTTTTTTCAAAACGATGAGTTTTTTTATACTACACGCATTCCCTCATAGCATGCATGTTCACAGTGACGTCACAATGACGTCACTGTGAGTCACTTTGGTCACATCACATCTGTGACGAAAATGCCACCACTCAGTGACGTCACAATGTGACTAAGATGTGACTTTCTAAAAAAATTTTCACAGTTCGTCACAATGTTAATGTCAAAGTAGTCACAAATGACACACTTTTCACAAATTGGTCACATTGTGACGTCGCAAAGTGGTCACAATGTGACGTCACAAAAAAGCTCTAAAACGGCCATAACGACTTCACATTTTAGTCACTGTGACTTCACATCGACGTCACGTGACTTCACATCGACAATCGATGGTCACAAAGTCACAATGTGACTTCACAACGACGTTGCAGTGACGTCACCATGTCTTACGGGATCTTACTAAAAAACGATGCTTAGCAATCAAAAGAAAGTTTTACAACATACTAATTTTAGTATTGTCGACAACTTAAAACCAGAAAAAGTAAGATTTAATTTTATTTTTTGTTTTATATTCTGAAAATATTCTTAAAAGATTGATTTTTTTTTTCATTTTTTAAGTATTAATTTAATTTGTTAATTTAGACAATGTTTTTATTGCTATTAGTATAAATGTAATAATACTGGTGTTACTGGTATTAGCAATATACTGGTATTATTAGCATAAAGGTAACAGTATTTTGTATTTATTTTCACCAAAAGATTCTCTTTATACGCTTATTTTCAGATTTTATCATGCGCATAAGATGTGTTGTTTTTCTTTCTCTTATTATCATAGATATTTTTAAAATAATCATTTCAATGTTAATTTATGAATTTACAAGTATATGTATAGATACATTTTTTAATATAAATTTACCTATGAGTTTTATATTTAAACAAAGCTTGACTTTTATTCTTCACTTATTACACAAGTTTGAAGCTTGGAAAACAGAGATATATTTTTGCTTTTTCGAATTGTTCAAAGGTATCCTACCCCCTTAAATCTGAAGAATTTTATGTTTTTTGAGTGGTTAAGATCAGAAGAATATAGGAATTTAAATTGAATTTACACTGTAAAAAAAGTCTGTAAAGTTACAAAATTTTTTTTAGGAATCTGGTATTCTTAGAATTTTTTATGTAACGGTACGGTAACAGCAAAAATTTATCTAACCGCTTCTGTTACACGATTTTTTTTTGTCCCCGTTAAATGAAAAGCTCTAGAAAACTCAGTTTCCCAGAAAAAGTTTAGTAACTTTACAGATTAATTTTTTATTTTATTTTATTTATTTATTTATTCATTTATCTATTTTTTATTTATTTATTTTTTTACTGTGTACCTTTCAAACTTCCTCTGTATTATGAAAATTTATTATTATTCTGTCGTGTAAAGCATAATTGTCATCAAAAAGAGAAAAAATCACCATGACCAGGCTTTACCTTACGTCTTTTTAGATACCGGACGGAAATTCATTGCATTTACACACAATTTTTTCAAATTTTACATGAAAGTAGAAAGTCCATAATTGTAATAATAATAATAACAATAATAAAAGAATAATTTTACTCAGAAACGGATAATTAGTTGCTGAAACAGCCATGAAATGTTGAAAATATATATATTATTGTATGTATCTTTTAATATTATACTCATTTTCATAATTTTGTGTATTTTAAAAGAAAAAATGTATCTTTAAAACATGATGGATTTCAACTCTTCAGCTTTAGCATATTTGATATAAAATGAATCCGCATAAAATAGATAAAATACGTAATTAAATTATTAAAAAATATATATAAAATAAAAAATTGAGGTAAGCTGAAAAAAATTCCACATATATGCGCGGCATTGTTTTTGTACAATTTAAATATGCAACATTAGAAATTTGTATAGGAGTAAACTACGTAAATTATATAATTCCATTAAGAACGATCTTAAAAAAGCTTAAATCTGAAATATTTTATGTCTTATTCTGTGTCGTTAATATCAGACAAATTTAATCGAATCTACCTTTCAAACTTCCACTGTGGGATGAAAATTTATTATTACCCTGCCATGTTAATAATTGTCGTGTGCCATAATTGTCATCAAAACAAACATTTCCATTCCTGGTACAAATCAGCATGACCAAGCTTTCCCTCATCCTTTTTCAGATACCAGATGAAAATGTATTGCATTTACACACAATTTTTTCAAATTTCACATCACAAATAGTAAATACTCAATTTTACTACTAATAAAAATAATAAAATAATTTTTTTTTCAGAAACAAATTAGTAGTTGATGAAACACCCATAAAATGGAGAAAATGTACATTCCAGTATATATCTTGTAATATTATACTCAGATTCATAATTTTACGCATCTTAAAAGAAAAAATATATCCTTAAAACATCATACATTTCAACTCTTTAACTTTAATAGATTTTATGTAAAAGGAAACTGCATAAAGTACATAAAATAAGCAAATTAAAAAAATTAAAAAATATTTTGAAAAAAACTGAAAAAAATATTTTTACACATATGCGCGACATTGTTTATGTACAATTTAAAGACGCAGTATTAAGTTATATGATTTCATTAAGAGTGGTGTTTAAAAAACTTAAATATGAAATATTTTATATCTTATTCTGTGTCGTTAAGATCAGAAGAATACAAGAATTTTAATGGAATCTACCTTTCAAATTTCCACTGTAGTATTATGAAAATTTATTATTACCCTGCCGTGTAAAACATAATTGTCATCAAAACGAAAATTTCCATTCCTGGTACAAATCAGCACATGACCAGGCTTTCCCTCACCCCTTTTCAGATACCGGACGAACGATACGGCTGCAGAAATCCACTTACAGTCGTCTGCGCTGCTAATTTAGAAAATGCTGATTACTAATGTACAACAAGTTGGACGAAGCGAGTAAGAGCAAATGAGTTTCAAAATTTTAAAAGTGGTTTCCATTCTCCCTACGTGAGAGTAGTTACAGGTAAACGAATTTTCGACATTTCCAGGTCCTTCGTCATCTTGAGCAGAATCCTTGATTAGGTTTGCTTCATATTTGCTTGGCATATATATTCGCAAAGTTTGTCGCGCTACTCATTTGCTCCTACGGTGCGAGAAGGGAGTTGTTTAAACAGCTTCATTAATTCTTAAGAGCGGTACAACACGTAACATATTATCAGCCGAAACTGGAAACACTGCGAGTATATATTTTCTGTTGATTTCGAGGCAGTTTCATGAGCCCAAACTTAATTAGCCGAGGAAAATCATGGTCAATTCGACAGTGATCATCTCGAGTAGTCTTGAAATGGGAACGATTTAAGTAAATAAATAATAAAAGCATTTCGTTAAATAGGTTTTGGATTTTAAAAATTTAGCATACTTTTTTTAAGATTTCAATTCTGTAAGTTTACAATATATCTCTGTACATGTTATTATGCAGCGCTTATTGAAAACAATTGATCTTAACCGTCATATTCATTTTAATATAAAATAAAAATTTATCTGTCGACAGATTTCAGTATAGAAATAAAATGTAGTGTTTTATTATTAATCTGCAATTTTTTATGTTTAATGTTATCTAAGGAATCAATTTCTTGTTGCAGTAACTCTGCCATTGATTGCTTCATATTATTATAACAAAGAAATGGTCAATGGTTTGGATAGATTTCTAAAAACTACACTTAAGTATTATAAATATCATAAAATGCTACCAAACGGAACAATAACTTTCACACCTGCTTAATTTGAAAGTATTTTTTTTTTACTATAATTGGAAGAACTGTGTGAATGGTGATAATAGTAACCGATTTTTTGGCAGCCATCCGGAAGTGGTTACATTTTTCTTACAGTAAAATTGAAAATGAAAAAAAAATATGAAAGACACTAATAGTGAAAAAAAAAAGACACTTTCACTAATAAAAGTATTGGTGAAATAGTTTTTGTATTTTGAACATTTAATATAGAAATATAAGATATAAATTTAGCACATTAAAAAATTTGGTAACATTTTTTTCAAATTTCTTGATACTGTACTTATATTGTTGATTATAATTTATTACTGTGGAAACATAACTGTTTTCATTTACGTTAATTCATATACAGAAAAATAAAGAAACTATATTTTTTAACCTACAACCAGAAAGGGGATTATAAAAATCCTTTGTACTCTTTTTTTTTATTTATCTTCAAATAAAACTTTTAAATACAGTTAAGATTCTATAATTCGAAATTCCTATTTAATAAATCCTTTCGGTTTGTATTCTTATTATGAATTTTATAAATATTTAAAACGAGTGTTTTTGTCTGTTTGATCATTTTCTTGCATTTTATTTATCATAGAAGGCGGCAGCCTTCAAGTGACGCAGCTTTAAACATACCATCGTCATAACGGTAGATGCGGAACTTCATATATACAGCTAACTCAACATCAAAGAAAATCGGAAAAGCCGCCTTCTAATAACTCAGCAAATATTATTCAGAATGGTCCAATTTTTTTAATATAGTCTTATATTCCCAGTCTAATCCTATCCTATAATTTTTACATTTCTACGTGCCGTATATTTTTAGATCTCGATAACCATTTTAAAACTGTAATCGATGGTGTTTGTTCCTGATAATGAGATCTAGGAAACGGGCTGGGAGATTTTATTAAAACTTATATATAATATGAATCTCTTTAAGATAGAGGTAATAAGACTTGCCTTGTTTCTAGGAAAACTCTTGTTTGTTATATATTGGTCTTGGAAAATTGGACTATATTAGCTCGCGGATTACATGATATTCTATGGGTTAGCAGACGGAGCCTGAGTGAAAAACCTTATGTACTTATGGTCACAATTAAAACACCCGAATCGAAGCAATAAATGTTTTTTAAACTACAAAAACATCTTATCATGTGCTTTAAAACATTCAATAAATATATACTAAATCAAATTTCTATTTATTTTGCCTTTATTTTTCGTAAGAAGAAAATATTACGTTTCTTACATTGGATATTTTTGCATTTTGTGGAAAAAATATTTTGAATCCTTTTTTAAAATAGGAAAATATTTTTTAATTATACATATTCAATATACTTTCGACTTAAGTTTTCAAACAAAAATTATTTTAAATTATTTGTTGTTGGAAAGTCAAGTATTCATACGCCTAGGGGCGCCACTTGTCTAGTTTTGTTTTGAATCCGAACCCGAACGCGGCAAGTTACACGGAGCATTTTTCATTCAGGTAGTAATATTCTTACATAATGTCCATTAAATTGATATAGAAAATGCACGAATTAAAAAATATAAACCAGACAAGATAGAATCATTAAGTAATTTTCAGGTTTTAATAATCCACATGTTGTTTCTTGTTACGCCAATTGAATCTCGCAATGTCAATATACAACGAATAAGCTCTGCAATAAAGTTAACCGGAGAATCTTGCAATGGATTAGTAATTAATACAGAATGTGTAACTTTGCAATAAAGTTATTTGCTTGTATTTTTGAAGACTTATGGATTAAAGTGTGGAGGCAGGATATATTCAAAATTTTACGAGAATGCCAGTTAAAAATCTGGACTGCATTTTGTTTTGTTGTCAGTAATTTTGGGTGAAATGCAGTTTATTCTCCTTCGCCAAGGAACTTTTTATGTGTATTGTTTGATAAACAAAAAATATATAGAGGTAAAATTGTTTATTTTTTTAATTGTTTCGCTGCTTGAGCAAAGAATAGGTTTGCATTAATCATAATTAATAAACGGAAACTTACTGGCTTGCTTAAAGTATTGTTTTTAAATACAGGGTACAAAATACATGAATTTTCTTAAATCCCAGTTTATTTTATTAAAATTTGTCATTTCATGAAAATAAAATTATTGCATATCTGTTGAGTTTAAGTGTTAAAACACTTTTCAATGTTTGCATTTTAGCATGTTTTGCAGATAATACATTTTGTGAATTTCACAGAGTTGACTGTATTATACTCTATTATAAGCATTCATTATGATTTCTAGTACATTATTACATTCAAATTACTCTTTTTAAAAATGTAAACAAAAGATGAGCACATATTTGTGCAATGTCTGGTCCCAACAATGGAAATTGTAAAGTACACACACTTGATGGACTTTACAATTTCTATATATTGCTTGTTTTAAACTTAAGTGAAATGTTGGCTAAAACATTTTCAGTTTCATAAATTATTTCAATTTGAAATATTTTAGTAATCGCTACTACTGTTATTCCGTCGACCAATTTCGCCAAATTATACATAATCATATATTTTTTTATTTTAAATAATGAAAAAACAAATAATTAGTAAAATATTAATAAAAAGTCTAAATAAAAATCAATGACATTTTAAATATACAAATTGTATTTAATGTCATTGAATGTGACATTCACAATTATCCATTATTGGAATTTAATCTTATAGTTTGGCGATAATTTTTTGGTCGACGGGATAACCTAGTAGTACCAGTAATCTATAAAGCTAACAAGTAACATTTATACAACATTTCATTAACTCGATTCTTCTTAAGTAAATTTGAATAAGCGACGGCAAAAATCCATTGCAAGATTCTCTGGTTAACTTTATTGCAGACTTTATTCATTGTATATTAAGACATTGCAAGATTGTATTGGCATAACAAGAAACATCATGTGGATTATTAAAACCATACGTAATGATTCTATCATGTCTGTTCAATGGTTTTCAATTTGTGCATTTTCTTTATCAATTCTATTCTAAATAAATTCTACCTGAATGAAAAATGCTAATAACGCGTTCTGATTAAAAAAAAAACTAGACAAGTGGCGCCTTCTTAATATGGAATATAATATAGAATGTATGAAAACTTATGAATTAGAGGGGGGAGGCAGGGTATATTCAAAATTTTATGAGAATGCCAGGTAAAAATCCTGTATTGTACTTTTTTTTGGTTTGTTGTCAAACTTTTTTCTCATGTCTATGAATAAATTACTCCTTGCACCAACATAAGATTTTGTTGTCAGTGGCACAGCCAAGGGGGTGTTTTTGTGAACTACATCCATGAATCGCTAAAAAAAAAAGCAAATTGCATAAAAAATGGGAATTACGTCCACAAATTGCTTAATGTGAATTACGTCCATGAATCATGTAAAAAAGCGAGAATTATATTCATAAATTGTATGAAAAATGCAAATTACGTCTATGAATCGTGTAGTAAAACATAAATCATGTTCATAAATCGCTCAAAAAACACGAATTTTGGCAGCAAAAAGCTGAAACGGAAATTACCTATATAAAACTCATAAAAATAGCGACTTGCATTCATAAATTGCATAAAAAATGTGAATTACGTTCATGAATCACTCAAAAAACGCAAATTACATCCATGAATTGCATAAAAACGTGAATTACGTTCATAAATCACTCAAACAATGCGAATCACTTCCATGAATTGTGCAAAAAAACACGAATAACGTTCAGAAATTGCAAAAAATGCGAATTACGTCCAAGAATTGGTTAAAAAAAGCGAATTACATTCATAAATCCTATAAAAACACAAATAATGTCAATAAATCGATCAAAAAACGCAAATTTCGTCAATAAAAAGCTCAAAAGATGCATATTATGCCTACGAATCACATAAGTATAGCAAATTATGTCCATAAATCATGTAAAATGTAAATTACATTCATTAATCGCATAAAAATTGCTAAAAAGTGAGAATTACGTTCAGAAATTGTATGAAAAACACAAATTATGTCTATGAATCGTGTAGTAAAATGGGAATTATGTTCATAAATTGCTCAAAAAACACGAATTTTGGCAGCAGAAAGCTGAAACGTAAATTAAGTTCATAAATCACTCAAAAAATGCGAATCACTTCCATGAATCGTGCAAAAAAATACTAATAACATTCATAAATTACAAAAAATGCGAATTAGGTCCAGCAATTGGTAAAAAAAGCGAATTACATTCATAAATCTATAAAAACACAAATAACGTCAATAAATCGATCAAAGAACGCAAATTTCGTCGACAGAAAGCTCAAAAAATGCAAATTACGTCTACGAATTGCATAAATATATAGCAAATTACATCCATAAATCATGTAAAATGTAAATTACATTCATTAATCGCATAAAAATTGTTAATTATGTCCATGAATCGCTCAAAAAAAGCGAATTGCATAAAAAACATGAATTGGGTCCACAAGTCGCTCAAAACGTGAATTACGTCCTTGAATTGTTTAAAAAAGTAAGAATTACGTTCAGAAATTGTATGAAAAACACAAATTGTGTCTATGAATCGTGTAGTAAAATGGGAATTATGTTCATAAATTGCTCAAAAAACATGAATTTTGGCAGCAGAAAGCTGAAATGCAAATTACGTCTATAAATCGCATAAAAATAGCAAATAGTGCTTTGCATTCATGAATTGCATAAAAAACGCGAATTACATTCATAAATCGCTCAAAAAACACATTACGTCCATGAATACATGAATTACATTCATAAATCACTCAAAAAATGCGAATCACTTCCATGAAACGTGCAAAAAAACACTAAGGACGTTCATAAATTACAAAAAATGCGAATACGTCCAAGAATTGGTGAAAAAAAGCAAATTACATTCATAAATCCTATAAAAACACAAATAACGTCAATAAATCGATCAAAAAACACAAATTTCGTCGATAGAAAGCTCAAAAGATGCAAATTATGTCTATGAATCGCATAAGTATAACAAATTATGTCCATAAATCATGTAAAATGTAAATTACATTCATTAATTGCATAAAAATTGCGAATTATGTCCATGAATCGCTCAAAAAAAGCAAATTGCATAAAAAACATGAATTGGGTCCACAAATCGCTCAAAACATGAATTACGTCCATGAATTGTTTAAAAAAGTGAGAATTACGTTCAGAAATTGTATGAAAAACACAAATTATGTCTATGAATCGTGTAGTAAAATGGGAATTAAGTTCATAAATCGCTCAAAAGACACGAATTTTGGCAGCAGAAAACTAAAATGCAAATTACGTCTATAAATCGCATAAAAATAGGGAATAGCATTTTGCATTCATGATTTGCATAAAAAACGCGAATTACATTCATGAATCGCTCAAAAAATGCAAATTACGTCCATGAATTGCATAAAAATATGAATTATGTTCATAAATCACTCAAAAAATGCGAATCACTTCCATGAATCATGCAAAAAAACACGAATAACATTCATAAATTGCAAAAAATGCGAATTACGTCCAAGAGTTGTGTAAAAAAAGCAAATTACATTCATAAATCCTATAAAAACACAAATAACGTCAATAAATTGATCAAAAAACACACATTTCGTCGACAGAAAGCTGAAAAAACGTAAATTATGTCTATGAATTGCATAAAAATAGCAAATTATGTCCATAAATAATGTAAAATGTAAAGTGCATTCATTAATCGCATAAAAATTGCGAATTATGTTTATAAATTGCACAAAAATGCAAATTACATTCATAAATCGCATAAAAAACACGAATGATGACCATGAATTGCGCAAAAAATGCGAATTACACCCAACATTAAATTAATTTGCAGAAAGTTTTTGCTTTTATACAAGTCTGCCAACAAGAACCTACAAGTTATCCTGAAACCCATTCTAAACCAACAAAAATTTAATGGAAAGATAAATTTGTCCAAGAAAGACAAAATAATTTCCATTGACATACATTGACCAGAATCGAAAAATTCCTATTGAAATCTATCCTATACACTCCAAAACCAGAAAGAAAAAAATCCCTCCAAGAGTAACTCAATCTATCTGCTGCAAAATAAAATACATTGAAATGCAACTGAACAAGAACCTGAAAATTACAACTGAAATCAAACCGAAACCAGATTCAACCCCCCCCCCCCTCAAAAAAAAAAAAAAAAAAAAAAAAAAAAAAAAAAAAAAATCCAACCATATCTTGATTTGGGAAAGAAAACTTAATTTCCATAGATACGCGTGGTCAGAAATCTGAAAATTCCAATTAGTCTATGAGTTAGCAAACCTTAATTCGATCTGAAAAAAAAAAAAAAAAAAAAATTCTGACAATACACACTGACAAGCAGAGTTGTATAATATAGACGCACGCCATGTGCAGAAAATTTTATGAAGAAACAATTTTTATTTATTTATTTCGACAAAGAATTGCGTAAAAAAAAAAGGGTATCTCAACAAAGAATCATGTAAAAAAACTAGGGATGCACCGAATATCCGGTATCTATTCGGTATTCGGCCATGTTACCGAATATTCGGTTAGGCCGAATATGAAACTATTCGGCCTGCCGAATATTAGGTATGGCCGAATATCAAAGTATTCGGCCGAATCCAATACTTAATAAAACCTTTTCGCTATTTCTACTTTTAACTGTCAATTTTTTAATTTATATTTAAAATAATTAGAAACAAAATCATTTTTAAATAAAATAGAATGTTTTTACATTATTTATTTGCTGTCTGTAAAGTATAACTTAAGAAAATTAACCATGAGAAGGATTAAAATGGTGATTTATTAGGATTCTCCTAAGGAATAAATTATGTGCTGATACAAGTTTCTAAATTTTGTTTAGTAAATAATCTGTTTTTTGCTTTTCCCCAAATAAAAGTCCTTTATAAGAAAAAAAAAACCGTTTGAGATAGTAATAGCTATCAAGGCAGACAATTTTTGTTCATGAAACCATAATCAACTTATTGAGTCATAAGTACATTGTATTTCATTTCAGTCTAGGTCATAACTTGTGTGTTTGTTTATTACATTAACATTAAATAAGATAATATATTTTCAACTCCCATGCTTTGATTTCTGTAAAATATGATATGATGGGAAGGGTGGAAAATACCACCATTCATAAGAAAAGAACTATGAGCCAAACATACTTTTATTCAGAATTAAGTTGAAAGTATTTGTATTTTATATTGAAAAAAATCTGCCTTGAGTTATTTTAAAAGGACAATTATCAGACTATAAAATTTTTCTTCAACCATTTTTTCATTATTTGATTTTAAAATGCTTGTTTTGATTCGTAGAAAAATTTTTTAACTTTCATAATTGTGCTTCTTAAATAACTCAAGGCAGATTCTTTTCAATACTAAATGTTCTTATAAAAAGCACATGTTTATCAAAATGTAAGTTTCTTTTATTAAATGTTATGTAAAACTGTTTTAAAAAGTAACATTTTAATACCTTTAAATTTTGAAATAAAAAGTATTTGGAAAGCCGAATATTCGGTATTCGGTTCACCTGTCGGCAGAATATTCGGCATTCGGTATTCGGCCAAAATCACTATTCGGTGCATCCCTAAAAAAAACCCAACATTTCGACAAAATACCACGCGAAAAACGTGAATTCCGTGCAAAGACCGCAATAAAAACATTAATTCAATCCATGAATCGCATAAAAAATACGAATTCCATGCATGAATCGCATAAAAATGTGAATTACATGCATGAATCGCATAAAAAATGTGAACTACATCCATGAATCGCTAAAAAAAAGCAAATTGCATAAAAAATGGGAATTACGTCCAGAAATTGCTTAAAATGTGAATTACGTCCATGAATAATGTAAAAAAGCGAGAATTATATTCATAAATTGTATGAAAAACGCAAATTACGTCTATGAATCATATAGTAAAACATGAATTATGTTCATAAATCACTCAAAAAACACGAATTTTGGCGGCAGAAATCTGAAACGGAAATTACCTCTATAAAACGCACAAAAATACCGAATTGGATTCATGAATTGCATAAAAAATGTGAATTACGTTCATGAATCGCTCAAAAAACGCAAATTACATCCATGAATTGCATAAAAACGTGAATTACGTTTATAAATCACTCAAAATATGCAAAAAAATATGAATAACGTTCATAAATTGCAAAAAATGCGAATTACGTCCAAGAATTGGTAAGAAAAGCGAATTACATTCATAAATCCTATAAAAACACAAATAACGTCAATAAATCGATCAAAAAACACAAATTCCGTCGATAGAAAGCTCAAAAGATGCAAATTATGTCTATTAATCGCATAAGTATAGCAAATTACGTCCATAAATCATGTAAAATGTAAATTACATTCATTAATTGCATAAAAATCTCGAATTATGTCCATGAATCGCTCAAAAAAAGCGAATTGCATAAAAAACGTAAATTGGGTCCACAAATTGCTCAAAACGTAAATTACATCCATGAATTGTTTAAAAAAGTGAGAATTACGTTCAGAAATTGTATGAAAAACACAAATTATGTCTATGAATCGTGTAGGAAATCGGGAATTATGTTCATAAATCGCTCAAAAAACACGAATTTTGGCAGCAGAAAGCTGAAACACAAATTATGTTCATAAATCACTCATAAATTGCGAATCACTTCCATGAATCATGCAAAAAAATACTAATAACATTCATAAATTGCAAAAAATGTGAATTAAGTCCAACAATTTGTAAAAAAAGCGAATTACATTCATAAATCCTATAAAAACACAAATAACGTCAATAAATTGATCAAAAACACAAATTTCGTTGACAGAAAGCTCAAAAAATGTAAATTATATCTACGAATTGCATAAATATAGCAAATTACATCCATGAATCATGTAAAATGTAAATTACATTCATTAATCGCATAAAAAATGCGAATTATGCCCATGAATAGTTTAAAAAACGCGAATTGGGTCCACAAATCGTCAAAACGTTAATTACGTCCATGAATTGTTTAAAAAAGTGAGAATTACGTTCAGAAATTGTATGAGAAACACAAATTATGTCTATGAATCGTGTAGTAAAACGGGAATTATGTTCATAAATTGCTCAAAAAACACGAATTTTGGCAGCAGAAAGCTGAAACGCAAATTACGTCTATAAATCACATAAAAATAGAGAATAGTGTTTTGCATTCATGAATTGCATAAAAAACGCAAATTACATTCATGAATCGCTCAAAAAACACAAATTACGTCCATGAAACGCATAAAAACGTGAATTACATTCATAAATCACTCAAAAAATGCGAATCACTTCCATGAATCGTGCAAAAAAACACTAATAACGTTCATAAATTACAAAAAATTCAAATTACGTCCAAGAATTGGTAAAAAAAGCAAATTACATTCATAAATCCTATAAAAACATAAATAACGTCAATAAATCGATTAAAAAATGCAAATTTCGTCAACAGAAAGCTGAAAAAACGCAAATTCTGTCTATGAATTGCATAAAAATAGCAAATTACGTCCATAAATCATGTAAAATGTAAATTACATTCATTAATCGCATAAAAATTGCGAATTATGTCCATAAATTGCTCAAAAATGCAAATTAAATTCATAAATCGCATAAAAAACATGAATGATGACCATGAATTGCGCAAAAAATACGAATTACACCCAACATTAAATTAATTTGCAGAAAGTTTTTGGTTTTATACAAGTCTGCCAACAAGAACCTACAAGTTATCCTGAAACCCATTCTAAACCAACAAAAATTTAATGGAAAGATAAATTTGTCCAAGAAAGACAAAATAATTTCCATTGACATACATTGACTAGAATAGAAAAATTCCTATTGAAATCTATCCTATACAATCCAAAACCGGAAAGAAAAAAATCCCTCCAAGAGTAACTCAATCTATCTGCTGCAAAATAAAATACATTGAAATGCAACTGAACAAGAACCTGAAAATTACATTTGAAGTCAAACCGAAAGCAGATTCAACCCCCCCCCCCCCCCAAAAAAAAAAAAAAAAAAAAAAAAAAAAAATTATCCAACCATATCTCGATTTGGGAAAGAAAACTTAATTTCCACATATATGCGTGATCAGAAATCTGGAAATTCCAATTAGTCTATCTTAAACCTAATCTGAACCTGAAAAAGGAAATTCCATACAACCGGAGCCCAGTATCTATACAGGACAAAATATTTTCCATTAAAGCGCAACCTGACCAGAACTTGAAATTTCCATTTGAATTGAACCTGATTGAAACCTGAAAAAAATTTCCATCGAACCTTAACCTAATCCGCAAAAGAGAAAATTATTTCTGCAGATACACACTGACAAGAGTCTGAAAGTTATCATGAAACCTAATCCAAACCCGAAAAGGAAAAAACAATGGAAACACAAGTCTGTCCAAGAAAGACCAAATAATTTCTGTCCACATACACTGACAAGAATTTCAATTGAAATCTATCCCAAACCCAGTTCAAACATTACCCGCCCCCCCCCCCCAAAAAAAAAAAAAAATTCCAATTGTAACCCAATTTATCTGCGACAAAATAATATACTTGAAATGCAACTCAACAAGAACCTGAAAATTCCATTTGAAGTCAATCCGAAACCAGATTCAATCCCCCCCCCCAAAAAAAAAAAAAAAAATTAATCAAATCGAGATTTTAGAAAAAAAAGAACAATTTATGTCGATATGTATTGACCAGATCATGGAAATTCCAATAGAAGTCTATCTCAAACCCGATCAGAATAACCTGAAACCCGATCTAATCCCCTCCCCCCCAAAAAAAGTAAAATAAAAAAATTAGGAAATAAAAATCTGTTCAAGAAAGACAAAGTAATTTTTATCCCCATCCACTGACCAGAATTGAAAACTAGTACTTGAAATGCAACTCTGCAAGAACCTGAAAATTCCAATTCAAGTCAAACTGAATCGAGATTCAAACCCGAAAAAAAAACAAAAACAATTATCTAACCAAATCAAGATTTTTAGAAAAAAAAATTATGTAAATACGTACAGACTAGAGCATGGAAATTTTAATAAAATCTTAAACCCGATACAAACTCCTCCCCCTCCCTTACATAACTAACAAGAAGCCTTGATGACCCCACAAAACATAACTAACAAGAACGAAGAGTCATGCATACTGCATCGATTATGATGCATTTTCTGACTCATTCTGAATATTGTAAACTTATTGTCATTCTTGTACAATAATTTTACCATTCTGTGCAAAAAAACAAAGCATAATTAACGAGAGTAAAAAATTTTCCTTTAACATGTTTATATACAGTAGACTCCCTCAAATCCGCACAGCTTGGGACCAGAGGTTGTGCGGATTTTAGAATTTTGCGGATTTCTGGTCATTGCTTTGTTTATGTTTTTTAAACAGTAATTTGAGTGCAATTAATAGTGCATTCAGGACTATTATGAATACTTACAATATAATAAAATGTTAAAATAAGTAATAAATTAAAATAATAAAAATTTAGATAATTTTCAAAATGATTAAAATATTAAAAGCAAAGATCAAGTTAATGATCAATAGTGTATGATTAAATATTCATTATAAAAATTAAATATATTTTTCCAAAATTATTCAACAAAACTTGCCTCATAAAAGTATATTACTAATTCACATCAAAATCATAAAATAAGGATTTTTTTTTAAAGTTTAGCCAGGCTTAGTAACCAAAAAATCTTGATTAATGCATAAATATATTTGGTAAGAAAATTGTGATTACCAGTAATATCAGCAATATCTTGATTTTTTTTTTTTAATTTTTCTTCCTTCATGAAAAAAAAAAAAAAAAAAAAAAAAAAAAAAAAAAAAAAAAAAAAAACATGAATAGAGTATTATTGAGAAAATTAAAAATTAAAAAATATATGGAATTGATACAAAATTTAAAAAATCACATTTTGTCCAAATATCCAATCTGAAAGTTTCATTGTTTACATCCATAAAGTATGTGCGGATTTGAGGGAGTCTACTGTACTTTCCATTTTATTCTGAATGCTTTAAACCTATCAGTTTCATCTTTGTACAGTAATCTTCCCATCCAAATCTCCCCCCCCCCCTGTTAGTTTATATATGTTTTGTGCAAACAGCAAAAAATAAATAAACTAACAAGAATGAAAAGTTACACATACAGTATAGATTATGAAACACTTTCCAACACATTTTCATTATTGTAAACATATCATTTTAATCCATTTGCAGTAATTTTACCACTCTATATAAAGAACAAATCATAATTAACAAGAAAGAAAAACCTGTGTGCACCATAGATTATTAAACACTTTCCAGCATATTCTGAATATTGTAACGGATATAGTCTTAATCAATCTGCAATATTACCAACCTATACAAAGGTTGAAACATAATTAACAAGAATCATGCACGCAGCATAGATTATGAAATACTTTCCAGCACATTCTGAATATTGTATTCCTGATCATTTTAATCCATCTGCAGTATATGTATCATCATGTGTAAAGAATAAACATAGTTAACTAGAATGAGAAATGATACATACAGCATAGATTATGAAATCCTTTCTTAGAAATACAGTGCTGAATGTACATTACTTTCTTATCTTATACTAACGTACTTTACTACAGAGTTGTTTTTAACGAAATCAAGTAGCACAGCATATATTAATAATAAAATATGAAATATCTTTTTTTAAGTGGGTGGGGAGGGGTAATTAATGGTGATCAGAAATCATGAAAATGAATTCTTTGCATTAGTCTTTAATTTTTTGTTTTTATCTTTTTATTATTAACCTAAAAAAAGCACTGATATCAGTACAAAAAACCCTGAACGGGTTAAAAGCTTGTGACGCAGCACTTTATCTTATATATCTAAGAATTTTAAATTTGGGACTTAAAACTAATGGTATCAAAATTTATGTGACGCTATGCTAATAATTAATATATACATATATTAAAATTTATTCATTAAGATTTTATCAATTACATCTTTCATAAATTCAAAATATGAATCTTAAAAGATATGATATCAAAATTTAAGTGACGCCTTGACGAGGCTTTAAACAATGTTTTAAAATTCCATTTATTTATTTATTGTCTAAATACATTTTCATATCTAAACAATACTTTTCATTTTCCAATACACTGTTAAATGCATCACTTTCACTGAATATATATAATGCACTGAAATTTATTTATTTGAATAAATAGATTTATCTTTTGGGCTACGCTGTCCAAAATCAAAAATAACATTTGAATAAATATTTTTTGCGTCATTGTATCCAAAGTAAGTTAAATAGATGCAAATAGATATAATGACGCAAAGAATATGTATTCAAATGTTATTTTTGATTTTGGATAGCGTAGCCCAAAAGATAAATCTATTTATTCAAATAAATAAATTTCAGTGCATTATATATATTCAGTGAAAGTGATGTATTTAACAGTGTATTGGAAAATGAAAAGTATTGTTTAGATATGAAAATGTATTTAGACAATAAATAAATAAATGGAATTTTAAAACATTGTTTAAAGCCTCGTCAAGGCGTCACTTAAATTTTGATATCATATCTTTTAAGATTCATATTTTGAATTTATGAAAGATGTAATTGATAAAATCTTAATGAATAAATTTTAATATATGTATATATTAATTATTAGCATAGCGTCACATAAATTTTGATATCATTAGTTTTAAGTCCCAAATTTAAAATTCTTAGATATATAAGATAAAGTGCTGCGTCACAAGCTTTTAACCCATTCAGGGTTTTTTGTACTGATTCATTTATACTTTACAAATTGGAGTTTGGTATAAAATTGGCTAATCGACTCAAAATTTTAAAATGTTATGCATAAAGTACTAGTTTACGTTTTAGGTACGTTTGTAATTATGTAAATAAATAGCGTCAATATTCGTCGTTCAGTCAGTCCGTCCTCATAAAAGAGAACAAAAACTACCCGACCAAATCGCTTGAAATTTAAAATATATTATTTTTTCATAATTTTCTCAATTTTCTTTAATTTAATGAAAATTGGATGAATAGATTAATTACAGGGACAATCAAAAGTATTACGTTACATTATGGCTATTGAGGAAAATAATTTCAAGTTCATTTTAATAATGTTACAATTTTTCGAACAAGATAAAATTGATATGCATCTATGTACTAAAATATGCATTCTCTACAATCTGTGGTACAAAGAATAATTGTTATTAATTCTACAAAAAAGAGTTCCATTACATAATGGTATAGGAGAAATTATTGTTTGGGGCGTGTTTTAATTATATCAAACTATTTCACATTTTATGAAATTGATGTACGTTTCTGAGACTTACTACAAGTACTTCAAGTTACTTCCTCTATAATAGTATAGTAGGACACAGTAGCAATAGAAAACACACAGTATTTACAGGAACGATACATTCCTGTAAAAAAAAATAAAAAAATTCCACCAACTAAACTGTATCCGAAGTACTGTATACTATTCCACCAATATCTGAGTATTTCTTAAACTCCGTTACACTGTTAAAAAGAAATCTGTGAATTCCAGGTGAAACTACCGGCAGCAATGTAGCCGAACTGTTACCGTTCCGTAAGTAGATTTACCGTTGTGGGACATACAAGAAAGGAAAACTCCGTTTGAAGAAGCGGTAACTTTCTGTTACAAAGTCTGATTTTTAATGATAATAATTTAATATAATTTTTAAAATTAATAAATCGATTAATCGTCAAAGAATTCGAAATTACCGAGGGATTTTAAGCTGCTATGTTATTTTACTTATTATTATTATTATTGCCCAATTTAGTTCACGCCGATCTCAGGATCGAACTCGGGACTTTTTGATAGCGGAATAAATCCTTACTAACCGAGCCAAAGCTGCTGATGCCGGGTTGTACAGAATATGTCTTTTATGAGTTAGTGGGAAAATCTGTTGTGCTTTTTAAAAATTTCCTTTCAAATACATTCTTTATAATATTTGTAAACGGTTTATTTTATTTTATTTTAGGCTGATGCATAATGCTTATTATTTTTTAAAATCAGTTTTTTTTAAAAAAAATAGTTTAAATAAAAAAATCACTGATTAAAACCACTGTTTATTTTATTTATTTATTTATTTATTTATTTATTTTGAATGAATGAATGAATGAATGAGAAAAACTTTTTATTAAAAACTTTTTTTTAGAAAAATAATGTTATAGACAATTTTTTGAAATTGTCGTACACTATTTATTTATTGGCTAATTAATTAAAAGATCTTTTAATAAGAAATAAGAGAAAAATAAAGAGAAAAAATGTAATTTAAAAGGGACTTTTTATGTTTTCATTATTTCTTGTCGCCAGTGGGATACGAGCCCACAATCTGCGCTCGCATGCAATTAGCGGTATGGTGCCTTGACCACTCGGCCACGGAGCCCCTTACACAACAGAGTGTTTCCGTTTTTTGTTTTTATTTCCACCCGTTTCGTTATTTTCAGGAAATATGGTGAGATTTGCTGATTTGTAACGGACAATGCCCTTTTGTTGTGAAAAGGGACTTTTTCTGTGAAGTTCAGGAAAAAAATATTCGTGAATTTCAGAATTTTTTTAACAGTGTACCATTTGATACGCTTGGCGTGCAATTTTCGACTTGTTTAAAAATGTTATCGTGCCTTATATATACATATAGTAAAACTAAGATGTAAATAACAAAGTTAATGGATTAACTGGCTCGCAAAATATTGAAATGACACTGCAACACACTTTATTAAACTTCTTATAGATAATTCAAGTTGTAGCTTCTTATAACATGTTAAATTTTACTTTTAAAATTTACAATAAACTTTCTTTTCAATAATATAACTATGATTCATTCACAACAACATTTTCATAACTTCTCCTTTTCCATTTATCAGTTCTTGCGCTGGTGCTCGTGAATTTTCATAATGCGCGTTTTTAAATCATGGATAATAAAAAATATACCACGGAGTCAGTTAATTTGGTGATCATGCTCGTCTTAAGAAAAATTAATGTTTTTTAAATTCAAATCGTACAAATTGGTCATCCTGACATCTTGGTTTAGTATTTTTTATGCTTGTGATTTACAAAATCTTTTCTAATCTTGATATTTGGAATAATTTGAAACAATTTTTAGTTTTTCTCCAAATACTATTTTTTTCCAAATTTTGCAGTATTTCAGTGATGATAAAAGTGTAACTTTTTTAAAAATTCTTTCAACTACATGAACTGTAAATATTGGAATCGAAAGTAGAAATGGTAGTATTTATAGATGAAGTAACATTAGAATTTTTTTGTTATTAACGAAGTTAGAATATTCATTTCCATTCAAAGTATCCACATCCTAATCTCTTCGATGTTCGTTGTGCATTTGGCCACAGACGATCAGTACTACTAGTGAGGTTACTACTTGCTCTCAGTTGCCTATTTTCTCCGCATTTCTTCGGCAATTCTCAATAAGGTTGGTTCCACTTTCTGGGAAAGTAGTCATTTCCAAAGCTATGCATATTCGAAGGCATGAATTTTTTTCTTTTACTGTAATAATGCGAGAAATATACTCTTTTATAATATCCACCTATATACAGGTGGTGTATTATATATCCACCACGTGTTTCTCTTCTCATTTCTACTATCTCTTAAGAGATACTATGCAACTTCAAAGTTGCTTCATCATAGAAATAATTTTTTGTCTTCAAAAATGCCGCTTGCATTCTTTGTCATTTGCTTCGCGCAAACTCTTCGAGCCATTTCGTAAATATCTAATTTATTAACTAAGTTAGCAATATTTTTTATTACTAATAATTCCTCTGCGAAATGCGTCTTTGTTTCCGCCTGTAAATTATGCCTAATTTGGTTAACTATAGCCAACTCCGATAGTTCCTCAAAATTATCTATTTGAAGATCTTCAATCCATTGTTGGAAGAACACTTCAATCTCATAAGCAAAATCGCGCCAGATAGCCGATAGTTCCTTTTTAAATGAAAAAAAAATATGCCTAAATTCTTCTGGTGATAATTTATAGCGTTTTAAAATAATACTTTTCATGGTAATCATAATCATTATGTAATCATAATGGTTTTCACATTCTTTTTCACGTATAATTATATTAATCACACCTAGTGGTATTAGATTAATTAAATAGCTCACCCATTCGGTTTTATCAATGCCTGTATGCGTCTTTTGCCTTTTGTACATAGCCAAATATAAACCAATATCATTTGAACTATCATATTTTGTTAATAATCTAAGCAATTCATATTGCTTATCTGCATTTGCCCTTGGATTCACACTGATGTGTCCATTTGAATTTTCTTGTATTTGCATTTTCTTAATTTAGAACTCTCTTTCAATGTCTTTCTCTTCTAACTGTATTCTCCATTTTCTCTCTTCCATTTCCATTTTTAATTTTTTTTCTTCAGTTTCTGCTTGAAACTTCTTTTCTTCAATTTCTGCTTGTAATTGCAATTTCTTTTCTTCTAGTTGTGTCTGCAGTTCCTTTTCTTCACTTCTCTTTCTTCTTTTTCTTTTGTAGCTGCCGCAATTACTTGTAATCAACTTTATTAGTAATGGAATTGTCGGTTTTTCAGGTGGTTTAATTCCACATTCTTCACAGAGGTTTATTAGATCAATTCTCTTAGCTTTATTCAGAGTTCGCACGTTTGTCTTGCTATTATTTATTTTTGTTTTATGATCCCGGCCGAGCCCCCAAAAATTATAGTACAACTTAGATGTAAATAATTGTTATTGGATTATGTTGTTATTGCATTAATTGGATATCAAGACTTTGAAATGACATTACAATACACTTTAGCTGTACTTTCTCCTAATATGTTAAATTTTACATTTAAAATTTCCAATACGCTTTCTTTTCAAAAATATAACTATGTTCCATGCATAACAACATTTTTATAATTTCACCTTTTTCAATTTTTTACATCAGTTCTTGCGCTCGTGCTCGTGAATTTTCATAATGCGTGTTTTTAAATCATGGATAATAAAAAATATTCCAGAGAGTCAGTTAATTTGGTGATCATGCTCGTCTTAAGAAAAATTAATGTTTTTTAAATTCAAATCTCACATATATATTTATATCTATAGCCATTAATCACCAAATACTTACAATTTTAGACATTTTGCCGAATATCTAAATGTACATTTTTCGGATTTTTCGAAATTTTCAAGCATAAAATATCTTTGACTTTATTTTTGCCGAAGGGAAATTTGATCAGAAGGACAATTAGGGGACCAACAAAAAAATCAAAGAATATTAATAGTATTTGAGATTACCCTGTAAAATAAATGCGTGAAATGATCTATCGCTAGTTTACGTACATGAGCATTTTAAAAATATGTGTATTCACTTGTTTGAAAATATCACGTTTATTCATGGAGATATATTGATTTTTTTTATTAAAAAAAAATCTCTTGCATCTTTTGGCTTATAACATGAAGTGTTTCCTATAAAATTTAACCTCAATTCCGTAAATTTGACAAAAGGTAGTAGGAAATATATAGTGCAATCGGAATGTAAATATATTAAAGATTCGATGAAAAAAGAAAGAAAATGTACACCTCCTAAAACACCCAATGATATTAGAACAATTCCTATTTTACGATTAGCTATTTTCATTGATAAAGTGTTTCTCTGGATGAAAGCACTGATCATATGAAGTGTTGTTAGTCAATATAAGGGTATTAACTCATTTTCGGTCGAAGTATTTTTAAATTACCATTGTGACATTGTGCTTTATTAAAGGAAAATCCCAATCAGCCACGATTCCCAAGGTCTTGGAAATCAACTGATCTTGTTCATGAGTAAGGATGGTCAGACGACCCACAGACTTGGTGTGTCGTCCAAAGCATTTTTTGAAACGAGTACCGCGTGGTATTTGGAATGATGCGGCAGCTAGTTTTTTACCCAGCTGTCACTGTATTTGTCATATTCTCTATTGTGTAAATGCAATAATGCCTGGCGCCTGTTGTTCTTTTGTAGGTCTACATTTTTCACTTACTGCTAAGACCTGTAAGAAATGCAAGAATTAATCACATGAATGAATTTATGTAAAACAATTTTAAATCCATAGGGGAGACTGGGGTACAATGGTCCACTCCCTATTTTTGATATTAATTCTGCTTTTGAAAGCTTCATATTTTAGTATATAGATGGCAGTCATGAAGTAGTAAAAAGAAATTTGAAACCATGTGCATAGCTGACATTTTAGCCATTTTATGCTTGATAATTGATTTGAAACAGGAGGAGTAAGGCAAAAGTAAATATTTTCAGTGAAACATATCTTCATTTATTTATTACAGATTTGTAATTTGAAAGACATCGTGTGGCAAAATAAAAAGGTAAGACAATACATTATTATATTTATTATAGCTAAAATAATAGAATTCTAAATTTCTTTTTTTATCATCAAGTTTTTGTCAAACTTCCATATGGGGTACAATGGACCATCAGAAACTGGGGTACAATGGACCATGGTCCATTGTACCCCAGTTTTGTATCCCATGTTTTTAAAAGTTAAATATTATATGTGAAATTCAGAATTAATAAATTATTTTACTTCTGTGTGCAGATTCATGTTGCGTAATGCATTTTTGAAATATTTATCTGTATAATATATGCTTTCAAACATAACAATTAGTCCAAATTAAGAATTAATAAATTATTTTATTTCTGTGTGTGAATTAATTAATGATTCATGTTGTGAATGCATTTTTGGTATATTTATCAATATAATATAAGCTTTCAAATTTAAAAATTAACCCAAATTGAGCTTGAAAAATTAGTAAACAAAGTATTTTGTGCATTTGAGGGTTTCTTTTTAATTCCATATAATTTGTTAATTCAATGTTCCTGCACTTATGCATACATGTATCCATAATAAGTTAGATTTAAATAAAATAGTAGAATGAGAAAAACAAATATATCTACCTATTAGTTTGTATCTGGATATAATAATTAAATAAGGTAAAATTCATTAAAAAACACAGATGATGTAAAGTAGACAGGAAAAAATTATTATATTTTTTCCTTAGTCATATATTTAGATATATATATTTCTTATTATAAAGGTTTATATTTAACTTTAAGTGGCATCATCGGACAAAAAGGATATATGTTATTTTTGATATTTCTTTTAGCAATGCCAAGAAACAAGCCTAGGAAAACCAATAGAAGTTCTGTGCCACATGAAGTTATGGAACAGGCTGTAAAATGTATTGTGGAAGATAATAAACCTTATTGTTCAATCTGCGGCCGGTATAATGACTTAATGATAAAAAAAAAATGAAGAAAAAAATGTTACTTTAGTTAGAGCTAAAAGAGTGAATAAACAAATAAAAATGAATAATAAAATGTGAATAAACAAATAAAAAAGAATAATAAAATGTGAATAAACAAATTATGATATAGTTTATCTTTCTTATTGTTAAAAAATGAACGACACTGATATATTTTTATTCAAATTACAAGTGGTCCATAGATCCCCATGCTGTGGACCATTGTACCCCGGCATTGGGGTACAATGGTCCACTTTGTCACTTGCTATTAAAAAAATATACATAAAAAAAGTATGCATAATTATTATTTATGAGTGGATGCAATATAAACTTTAATGTATAGGTACCATGCATGTACTTGATCAAAAGAAAAAAATCAATCCTTTAAGAGTAAACAGTCAAAATTTAAAAAAGTGGACCATTGTACCCCAGTCTCTCCTATGACTACGAGTGGACAAAGTTACCCCGAAATGCAGAATAGGCCCTGTTAGCGGTATTTAAAAAATGTCATACATTATGATTCATTTCTAACTGCTAAGACTTAGAAAGAAGAAACTTCACATGACTCTTGCTTTTAAGATGTTAAAACTCACAATAGATAAAATTATAAAAGATTCCGCATCTAAAAGTGTACAGGTACAAAAGCATTCTAAAATTGGAATTTGTGTTGTACTGCTGAGGCTAAAAAATGTAAGATTTGTTGTTACTTTTAAGATGTCAATGTTCTCCAACAACGGTTTGTCAAATAAATGAAAAAGCGAAATTAGCAGAAGATGTTCTAAAAACTTTTAAGCTGCGATTTATTTGGAATTTATTTGAGCTAGAAACTTTAAATGAGTTTATCGTTAAAACTAGAATCTTTTTCCAGTACCAACAATCTAAATTCCTCATGTAATTTAAATGTCATATGACGGATTGTTATAAAAGTAATTTATAATAAAACATTAGCAGGAAGCAAAATTGTTAATAGAAAGTTATTGCTTCAAAGAATAGTTTAAGTTTAAAATTATTAAGTTAAAGGTTTATATATGAAGTTTTTTTGTATATATAAATTGTCAGAAATTTTGATCATTGAAAATGTTTTGTTTATACAACTATAAAACTGTGATATTCTGTAGCACATATTTATTTATTTATTTATTTATTTTTGAAATTGAAAAATAGAAAGTAATAACTTTAAATTGTAACGTAAGCTATAACTGAGTACTTAAGATTATTTATTAAAGTATACAGAAATATAAATTTGAAAATAACTCACTAAAATTATAAACTTTTCATGAAAGTAATATGAAAGAAAATGGCAAAACATGTTTATCAGTTGAAAGCGAATCATGTTTATTACATTTGACGAAACATTGTGTACCCCATAATTATTTTTAGGTTTAGTGACATTTAAAATTTTAAAATAAAAAAAAAACTTTTTTTTTTTTTTTTAAAGAATCCGTTAAAATACAGCAATATACCTTTCCGGAGATGATTTGCAAAATTATAAATTGGTTGGTTGATTTTTTTTTGTCGTCCGATGATCTACACTAGGGATATAGGACCAGGGGGAAGTGCCCTTCGTGGGGGTCTTTCTAAGGGAACCTAACCCGTATTTACGCAAGGTTCGAAGAAAACCACGAAAACTCCGAACGGTTAGGCCGACAGCCGCGATTGAGTTCGAACCCAGCACCTGCCGTCTATCAGTTGAGAGGTTCGAACCTCTCGGCCACTGATGGGGCATTATAAATTGGTATTGCTTTTCATAATTAAATACAGATTGAAACTTGAAACTAACTACCCTTTGTGCAAATTTATTACCTTACAGAGATTCTTCTATTACTGTCTCTAATGATTAGAATAAAATATTTATCCACTGCATTTGCATGGATGGAGAGAAAATTAAAGAAACTTATTTCAAAATGCCTGTAACGGCAGGGTTCGTATACAAAACGATTATTCACAAACTGTCATTTTTTTTTTTTTTTTTTTTTTTTTTTTTTTACCCGTTGTTTTAAACGGGAAAATACGGGTATCGTTATTTTCCTTTTGGAATATCCGTATATTTTTACAAAATAAATAAATAAATTAATAATTTAGTTCAAACGGTCAATTTTAGATTTATTTAAAGAGGGGGTTTCTATAAGAAAATACTGATACAAAGAATTTCTTTGTCTGGAAATTCCATGACCTACACGAATCCTGAATTACGACTTACTGATTTATCTAGTCTACAATTTCTCAAATATTCATAAGTTTAAAATCGTAGAAATTTGGTGCAGAAATACTGCTAATCTTGTATACAAAAGTCTCCTACTCTAATGTCTAATATGGTGTAACTCAATAATGGCTTCTCGATTTAAATAAAATCTGTTGTTATTGAGGATTTTTTAATACTTTTTATTCCTGTCACAAAAGTACTAAAACAATTTTATTTTCTATCATCTAATCGGCATAAGAAACAAAACCTATAGAACAAAGAGAGAGTTGTAGCGTATTCTGCATACCTATATAATGAAAGCAGTTGTTGCTTTGGGAAATTTCATGTAGCAATAGTTTACATTTTAGTTTTCAAATAACATGAATTGCACTTTTTTACTTTAAAAAAATCAAATTTAAATTAATATTCCATTTACTCTTTTTCTTTTTTCTTCAGCTTTGAAAATCGAGAAACGTGTAAAAAGTTATTGATAATTAACTATTAACCATAATTATTATACGAAGTTTTGAATAGTAATCGAGAAACAGTATTTTATTTCTAAACAGTTTGAATGAAACTTGTTTTTATTTATTTTTTATTTATTTAGGCAAAATAACAATAGTTATATAATGAAAATCTTTCTTTTGTGTAAAAGCCATATGAAACTTTCGAATAGTTTTATATAAATGCGGTAAACTTTTCAGAAACTACCAATTCTTCCAGTAAGTTTTCTGAAAATTTCACCACTTGGATACAAATAAACACTAGACTGTCCAGAAATTCCATATAATTAAAAGCAAAGAGTTGGAGAATTTGAAATAAGTTTCGTCCGATACACATTTTAATTGTTGGAGGTTTGTTTCCGAGTTTATTGCGTTTGTATTCATTTTCTCCAACTGGACATTCATAGTTCTGTCTAATAACATTTTTATCATAAGATGATAATTCATTGTGGTACATATCAGAGTCGCAAGGAAAAGCTGAAAATTCCTATAGTAAGTTTCAGTAGAGAAGAAAGTATAAGCATTTTCAAAACTCAAAGTGCCTTTGAAGTCTTAATAATGGATGAACTTTCTGAAAGTTTGGAGCTGTGATGCAATTTAATTTTGAAAATTGAATTGAAAAATAGAAGGGACTTTTAATTTGACAGATAAAATTTAATTTCGGAAACTTGGAAGTGTGTTTAGTTATAGTGACCGTAATATTACATTTTTCATAGAGCTCAGTTTGGTCGCAAAATTTAAACAATTTTTCATACTTTGTCTTAGAGTTTATTAACACTGAAGTCATTAAATATAAAGCTAAAGCTTTCGATAAAATGGTTCTTTGAAACAAACATCTGACATTTCATTTCTATTCTCAAATAATATATTTAGGTCTAAGAAAAAATAATGTTGATAAAGATTTGGAAAATTCAGAAAATTCGTATGCGTTATCTGTTTTGCAATTGATTATGTATTTAGTTATGTTAAAAAAAAAAAAAAAAAAAAAAAAAAAAAAAAAAATGAATATTTATTTTAGAAAATTTTATCTTTTTTTAAATATATTTTTGAAAGCTTGGAAATAAATCGATCTGATTTTAGACTGTGGACATTTTAAACTGTTCAAGAATTTACCAATTACATAGCTATATCCTCTTCAGACCTGAGGTACACAAATGTGTAACTCCAATCTTTTCTTTAAAAAACTAAACTGTTCAAATTTTTTGTATTTTTACTTTACTTCCTAACAACCGAATGCTTTTTGCTTTAAAACAAAACCAATACATGCCAGCACTGATGAATACTAGTACATAAAATAAATATTATTTTCATCCGAGTGTGGATGAGATATTGTTGCCAAGAAAATAACAAATATTCATGATAATTTAACTTAAATGCTTTACAATAAAAAAAATTGAGAATTTGCTGATCATTTACTTGTTTAAAGACTTTAATTTTGTTATTGCGTAAATTTATATTACTGGTGGTTAAACTGATGTATTAAGGGAATCAGTACTTTTATGTCTATATCTGTAAACCTAAATTACCAGTCCCCTAAAGTACTTATTTCATAAAAATGACTCTTTCTGTCATCTACGGCGTCATTTAGATTATGCAAAAGCAATAAATATATATTTGTAGAATTATTTTATGCTCAGGTCTGAAGAGGATATATGTAAACAAATAAATATTTTCCTATTTGTCAAATCCATCCTGCGTTTTTAGAGAAATTCGTTTTAATCGACATTTTTGACAACCGTATTTTTTTTTTTTTTTTTTTAATTTAGAACGTAACAAGGACCATTCCAACTTCTATAGATAATTTTATATTCACACATTAACGTATTTCAAAATTATGTTGTTGTTACTAGAGCATTATATAGGTAAAATGTAAAACGACGTAAGTGAAATTCATTAAAATTTGCTAAATTAACTTTTATTTTTAATCGTGTATAATGAATGTATACTATTTTCAAAGAAAATTTAATAAAGCAGGCAGTCAATATAGACTCAATATTATATTAAAACAAATGAAACACATTAGTAAAAAAACATTCTTTCTAGAAACCAAATAAAAATGAATACAACCCAACTCTTTTTTACCTATTGGAAATTTGAAATGTTGTTTGCTTATAGCAAACATTATACATACAATATTAGCTGTTTTGGGAGGTTAAACGTTTGCTTATTCAATTCTAATTCTTAGCTATTTTTGTTATTTCAGTAAATTATAATAATCAAAATAATTTGAAAATACTTAATTCAAACAAAAAATCCTAAAAATAAAATCCTTTCACTGGTTGTCACACAATATAATCAATCAGTCAGATACTTTACATCTGATGCTTCAAGTATTTCCTATAATATAACTTGTAAAATAAATCTTAACAAAGATAATATGAGTTAAATACCCTCTATTAACCAATGGTCGTTTTTAGGGTTCCATACTTAAAAAGCGAAAACGGAATCTTTTTAAGTTAACTCCTGTGTCTGTCTACCTTTCTGTCCGAACCATTTTACTCGTAAACTATGGAACGTGGAAAGTTAAAACAGGAGGAAGTAATAAACACTATTGACCCACATAATTACAGATTATTAAGTATTCATAGAGATATTTATGAAAAATATAGAAGGTCTAATTATGTAACATGAAAAAGAAAATATTTTCTTTGTGTAACATGTAGGATATCGTCCCTCATAGCATGCACGGTCACAGTGACGTCACAATGACGTCACTGTGAATCACTTTGGTCACATAACATCTGTGACCAAAATGCCACCACTCAGTGACGCCACATTGTGATTGAAATGTGACTTTATTCAATATTTTTAGAAAATTCTAAATATTCTTCAAAACATGTTATTTACTTTAAAAAACATATTTCTGGCAATTTAAATATCGTTGCTTTTGTCACAGTTTTGCCACAATGTTAATGTCCAATTAGTCACAAATGACACATTTTTCACAAATTTGTCACATTGTTACCACTTTGTGAAACGTCACAAACGAAATCTAAAACGGCCATAACGACTTCACATTTTAGTCACTGTGACTTCACATCGATGTCACGTGACATCACGTCGACAATCGATGATCACAAAGTGACAATGTGACTTCACAACGACGTCGCAGTGACGTCACCATGCTTTACGGGGTGTGAAAGTTTTCGCATCTCTAAACTCTAAAATACATTGTTTTAATTTTAGGTATTATATTTGCATATATACCATCGAAAGTATAATGCAAAAAATATGTCTCCCCCCCCCCCATCTATTTCCAAATTAACGGAAACAAAAATTGTGAAAAAATAAAAGGAGATTCGAAAATATAGTGTAATTTTATGTCCCCTCCCCCATCTTATTCCAAATTTACTGAAACTGAAATTATGAAAAAATTAAAGGTAGTAGATTTAAACCTTGCAGGGAAAAAATGGAAACCCTGCTGATGATTTTTACGTTTTGTTCGTGAACAGCGACTTTAAGCCTGGTACAAATAAAGTTATCCTATATTGAGACAGAGAAAGGTCTGAAATTACAATAGTTACACCTCCATATCATGTGCGAAAATTTTTTATGTAGCATGCAATATAATCAGTGACTTTAAGTCTGACACATACGGAGTTACCCTGATGAGACAGAGAAAAGTCTGCTATAACTTTAGTTATACCTTCATCTCATATGAGAAAATTTCTGATTTAGCATACAATATAATCCCATAATGCTATCGACTATATTTTTTTCGATCATGAAATGATATTGAAAATCATTTATGATGATTCCTAAGATAAAAGCTTTAAATGAAACAGATTATAGGCCTTTCTCCTTCCCAGCAGCGGTAATTGTGACAACAAAGCCTTCACTTATTTAAAAAAATGTAATTATTAAGGGTTGCTTAAGTAGATCACATATGTAATATGTTTGATTTGTACAGCTCATACCTAGCACCACCAATAAGGCTTTTTTTATTAACATGCGGAATTTTTTGTGTCGATTTAATAAAATAAATAGTAATCATTCTTTTAAAACTTTTGTATGGTGTTCTTGAGTATCCATAGAAGTTTTGTGGAAAAAAAAATATATGACAGGGGAGGGGGGAGTATTAACAATTCTGAATCTAGCACATCGAAAATGATAATAGTTAATTGAAAAAATTGAAATAGTAATTTAATATTTTGAAGATAGAAAATATTTACTCATGTAAAACGGACAAACATCTTTGCTTAAAAAAACAGAAAGAACGTGTAACTTACATAACATCGTATGCATCGCTTAAATATGAATTTTTTAAATATTGATTTTTTTAAATTTTACAAAATGCGCCTTTGATGAAAAAGTTTTCATTTTATATTCTTACTATTGCATATTTTTTTTAAAATATACTTAATTTTCACTGTATGAAAACGTATCATCGCTGCATCATCATTATTTAATAAAATATTTAAAAAAATATCTCTTTCCATATTTTTGTTATAAAAATATAATGACTATATATTAAAAATGAAAGCTACATGAGTAAAATTTTTTTAATGAAAATTCTGCAAAAGTTACTTTTCCAATTTAAAAAAGTAAATAGATAAAATTATAATAATCAGAATAAACTTACATACTTAGTACAAATAAGATTAAATACGAATGCGCTCTTTCTACTGATTGCTATATAATTAAATGTTTAGTTAATTATCTAGTCTGATCCACGACATCTGATCTTTCAAGTATCTCATCTAATACAATATAACTTCTAAAAGAAATTATAACAAAATCAGTATAAGTTAAATACCCCCCACTTAGCGTTTATCATGTCCTTTTTTTCCCCTTCAAAGGAAACTTAATTATTCTACTGCGTATTGGTATCTTTCTTCACTTATATGCTTTCTCCTAAATGGGGGGAGAGAAGAACAGAATTATTTTAAGCAATGTCTGTTACTCATTTTTTTTTTTTTTTTTTTTTTTTTTTTGGTATTTTTTTTACTTTTATTTTACAGTTCTCCTTTTTGCAAAGCGGTTCAATTACAGATTCTGTGTAGTAAGTTTCGGGGAATGATACATGTCTTTAATTTACTTTCAGAATTGGGTTGTCTTTTAGGACTTTTTTTTTTCTTTTTCAACTTTGTATTTTTCCTATGCCAGTGTGTCATTGTTCTGCACTTAAGTAAAAGTAGTTCAGGGAAAAATCCTTTATTTTTCTTACGGGTTTTATTTTTATCGTGTTCTGTCCATCTTTTTCGTATTGCTGTTTCACTTAGATTAAGAAGTAACACGCCAGTTCCAATTTCGTGTTTTTGTAGCTTACTTTCCCCTTAGATGTTTTTTTCTTCTTCTTCTGTTGCATATATCTTTATCCACAGAACAGCGTAATACAATATCATGGAACTCTTTTAGTATGAAACTGTCTTTTGAAATCTCTATGTCGTGTGTCGTTTTGTGTATGAAGATAAAAGGAAAGTGGTTGTATGCTATTTATTTATGCTAAATCGTTACGTCTTCGTTTTAGGAATTTGATTTTATTACAGTTTTTTCTTATTGTCTACTTTGGTTAAAAGACGGCAGACTAATCAATTAGGAGATAATTTTTCGTTCAACCTCTAGTGATTTAATAAAGTATATAGATTTTGTATGCCTCAACAAATTAGATGTTTAGTACTAATTAAATAACTGATCTGTATTTAAACTTTATTGGAAGATGACAAAAAAGATTATCATACTAGTTTTAATTGCTAAAATTCGTAAAATAAAACTTTAAAAACAGTAAAAAGTTTTTGGATACTGCAATGTAACCGAAGTACTGTATATTTTAAAAACTTTGTTATAGTACGAGCGCATCTCATTTGCTGCATTTGACGTACAGTTCTCGATTTGTTTTATTACTAATAGAAACAATCATAAAAATTCAAGGGAATAAGCTGATAAAGACGAAATATCCATTCACATTAATTTTACGCAGGCATTATATGCTTATTTCTATTTTTAAATTCTACTTGCACCGCCATATTTTAAATATAAATTTTGTAATATGCACATGTTGTCAAAGGTCTGGCATTACATTCGTACCTTAATGCGGTCGCTAAGGTACAAATGTACACTCTTAAAACGAAGGAGCTAACTTGGCTTCTCATGAAAGAGCTGTAATTGTTTCGATCATAAAAGAGTTGTTTTTGAAACTACTAAATCTTCTTGATCTAAATTGGTTATTTAAATAGCTCAACTTCATTTAAATTAGTTAAAACTCGAGTTATTTCAACTCTTTTTTGAGAAGCTGTCTTTTAACATTGAGATGAGTGAATTTCAGCTCAACTTGAGCTAATTTGTGGCTGACTTTTTAAGAGAGTAATGCCAGACTAATACACTTATTACATTCGTACCTTAGCGACCGCAGTTTTTTTGTCCGCATTAACAAAATTCTTTCCACACTTTACCAAATACTTTCGGGTTTCCTTCAAGGCTCGGTTCTCGGCCCTACATTATTTAACCTCTTCTTTAACGATATCCCAAGAACACTGAAGACTTACCTTGCCCTGTACGCGGACGACACGGCAATGAATGCCTCTGCACATCATCCATTCACATTATACAAAATTTTACAAAAGCACATTGATGATTTCCTTAGCTGCTGTAACCTACGCCGTGTTAAACTTAATGAGCAAAAAAATGCTGCTATTTCTCAAGAAAACTAACCTATCCTAATTGCATCACTATCAATAACACCACCATTCCCTGGACTAACGACACCAAATACCTGGGCGTTACTCTGGACCGCAGACATACCTGGAAAAAACATATCACTAATATTCGTGGCAAAGCCGCCGGAATCTCTAAATCTCTTTCTCTTCTTCTCAAAAGTAATACCCTCTCTATAAATAATAAACTCATTCTTTACAATGCTTGTATCAGATCTATTCTCACATATGCCTGTCCTATCTGGGGTTTTGCTTGCAAGACGAGTATGAAAGCGCTTTATGGTGCACATAATAAAAATTCACGCAACATCCGTAATGGCAATAGATATTTACGAAATATTACGATCCCCAGGTATTTGAAAACTGTCTCGCTAAAGAACACATAAACCAGCTCTCTAAAAATTTTTACAAACCTGTTTATAACCTTTCCAACCAAATTGTTGTGGAATTACCAGACTACGAGGTATCCGACCTCACTAATAGAAAACACCCTAAGTTCACGCTTTTGCTTAACGATGAAAGTTGCATTTTCCTCATTTCATTTAATTTCTTTGTTTTTGTCTTGTTTTGTTTAAAAAAATAAAAAATAAAATAAAAAAATAAAAGTTAATCTGCTAATATTAGCATTTATTTATGTTAAATTAAAATGTATGGTCTCTAAAAGGAGTCTTTTTGTTTTTTACAGTTGGGGCTTTTCCCGGTAGCTTTTTCACCTGGCCATGGCCTTTTGGATCTAATGCAAATTTTCTTTTTATTTATTCTTTTTGTTTTTCCTTTTTAACTTGTTAAACTACATGCATTATACATGTTCTTAATTATTATTACTCTCTTTTACTTAATTTAATTTTTAATAGTTATTTTTTTAATTTTTGTGGCCACTAGCCGTACTTAAAGAATTTTTCTTTAAACGGCTCCCTAACGCCCCTGCAACACAATTTACCTCTAAACTGGATGTAAAGTTGCCGCGCAACTAGGTAGTCCATGAAACTGGTCACATTGTTCCATTGTTCCATTTTAAAAACAAAAGTCTTTAAAAAAATAAGTGGTGCTAAACGAATAGAATTCGTGTAATAAATGCTGGTCTAGAAATCATATAGAAAATTATATAAAACAAGAGGGGGTTTAAAACATTACCTCTTATGAAACTTAATTTTATCCAAGTGCTTAGATATAATTTAATTCATTCATTTGATAAAAAATGTGCAAAAATTTCACACAAGATATTAGTGTTTAAGTCTTTTGTCTCTCCTGAAAAAAAAAAAAAATAAATAAATAAATATATATATATATATATATATATATATTTCAGAAGAAAAACTTTTCTATCCCCTGTTCAGGTAAAAATCCCATTTTCTCATAAAGTCCTTCAGCGCTTTTGATAATTTTGTTTTCGGTGGCAGAGCATAATTATAAGATGATATATGGTAAACAGTTAAAATAATAATAATAATAATAATATTTAGTTTCAGAAAAAATCTGAATAATGGAAATTTTGCGAAAAATCGACATTGTCCTAAAATAAAAATCTCTACATGCAGAAAAAAACTGTCTGCCATAAATCTTGAGTGTAATATAGTAAATATAGATTTCAAATTTCACAAATTGGTCTGCGAGTTTCTGAGGAAGCAGGTTTTAAACCTGACATATTTTACTTTGGATTGCACAAAGTCTTATCATAGCTTAAACATCTTTAATTCAGACCGCCGCAATCGCTCCATTTCCAGGAACTCCATCCGTAAGCCTAGGTTTTTTTCGATTGTAGGGACCTGGACAGAGGTTAGAAAGAAAGAACGTATGTTAGATGAAAGATTGAAGACTAATATATCAAGGGATGCATTTTATTTTCATTTTAAGAAATAAGAATAATTATATCTGAATAATGTTATTTCATCACAACTATATTTTATACCTGAAGCCATTTTGTATTTGTTACAGTGTTTCAAAAAGTTTTCATTTCATCCAACATGAAACTGTTCATTCTCGCAAAATGTTTAATACGCTATAGTAGTATTCTTTAGATTTGAAAAAGGTACCTACATATTAGAATTGAGAATATTGGTTATAAAGAGACATGACAAGAGAGGTGGGGCGGAGAAGTTAACAACTGATAGTGCAGGAGTCTTGTTTGTAAATAGTAAAAAGGAATCTGTAGAACTAGTATTTTTTTCTAAGAAACTGGAATTCCTATTATATTTTATGTAACAGAAACAACAAAAATCCATGAAATAGATACACATTCGCTGCATAAAGCAAAATCCTTTTGCTTTTTGTTAGTTGTTTTTCAATTTTGTTCTAACAAAAAAAAAAAAAAAAAAAAAAAAAAAAAAATTTGATTAAACTCTTATGTTAAATGCAATATTTTTTAGTTTCTAATTTGTTTTATGCTTGAAAACATTTATTATCAACAGTAACTTGACTATTTTGGAAATATCTGGTATATAACGAAAATATCGGATACTTTTGATAATTTCGAAAATATCATGATATTTATGAGTCTTGGTTTAAAAATCCTTACTATAATTTTAGATTAAGCAAATAATATGAAGGAAAATATCTATCCAATTTCAGCAATAATTAAATAATCAACGAAATTTAATCGATTATTAGTCGATTTAAATTACAAATTATAAATTACACATATTAATTTATGTTTCGATATCCCGGCTGTTTAATTATTTGAAATAAATTTCTTCCAGTCCGTCAAGTTCATCGATTTTATACTCAGATAATAAAATAATTATCCTGACAACAAATGCTTGTGAAGTTTAAATCTTTTTTGTAGTTAATTGTTTATAACGGTAGAAATTTCTTATTAAGACATTTTTGAGAAAATTAAATCTGTATAAAGCAAGCGATTAAATGTTTTGCGTTCGGGCATTGAATTAAAATAATTGGTGGTATGCTTAGTTTAAATCAGACTCAAAAGAAATTCTTAAACCAACATATGAATATAGAAATGCACTATGCCTTTCAAAAGAACTATAACTAAGAGAGGGTCCGAGACTGGATTCGATGAATGTTTGAGTGTCGATACATTATAGTTAGTACAAAAAAATATATGACAGCCACAACGACAGAGTAGCGAGTGGTCACAGAAAAACACAGTGGAAAAGATGTTAAATACCAGTATTTTGTTAAAGAAAAATTTGCCTCCTTTAATCTCTTTACACTATTTCAAGTATTTTTTATAAAAAAAAATATTAGTAGTGACCTCTTATTTTGACTGTATTTTTCCCTGACCACTCGCGAACCTGAAGGTACAACACCCAAAGGGTCTCGAGAAAATAAACTGCAAAATTTATGCTACAGCTTATAATCGGATAAATTTCCGCCGTTGGTAAGCGGTTGAGTAGCATGTTCGTTAGCATACTGGGTTTAAGTTTTTTTTTTTTTTTTTTTTTTTTTTTTTTTTTTTTTTTTTTTAAATCAGTTCGAGTCCTACTTGGCCTTTTATGTGTTTTTCTTTTTTTTTTTTTTGGGGGGGGGGGGGGAGGGACACAAAAATTTCCATCAATCATTTTCGAATAGCAATTGAAAAAATATGCATAATACTTTGAATTTATGAAAAATATAAATTAAATGTACGTTTTGTAGCGTATAAGTGCATTTTTAACTATGGAACTTTGCATCTTTAAATGTATATAGTATATATGCATTTTTAACTATGGCATTTTGCATCGGTATATTTATATGCTTATTTATATGATTTTTGTTGTTGTTGTTGTTATTTAAACATATTTACAGTTGTTTTAATGTATTTCTAAAATTTTTAACAGGGAAATAAAATACGTAAACAAATACTCTAATAATGTTTTCATTATATTTATTTACGCAGATACTTTAGATATTTATTGGTTTATTGAAAGTATGGCATTATATTTTTAATATTATTTTGTACAGCCTGGGATTCTTGATTTTTAACTAAAATAAGAATCTATTTTTTTGTCATCTCAATTTTTACCTGTTTAATGTTGTCTGCGCAATGCAATTTAAATTTATTAATGCAATTTTAGCTGTGAATCTTTGCATGTTTATACATTTAATAAAAAGTAGAAATAAAATAAATAAATAATTATAATAATAATAGACTAAAAAATCCATTGGATTTTTATAAACCATAAAATTGCGCTTATTTATTTGCTTTTATTTCTATAAATAAGCTGCTATTCTTTACATAATAAATTTAAATTACAGTGAAATCAATTAAAGTACGCTATATAAAAATTTAATATTCTGCTTTATTTTTTTTTTAATTGTATTTTTTTTACTATCGCAATAATGTACAACTAATTTTTACCTTTTGAATTTTTTTAAAATCTATGATTATTATGCTTATAGTTATCTGCCTGTGTTTTTAATAATCAATTATAAAAATATATTGAAATGCTAAAAATAGTTATTAGGTAAGCAATAACTACAAAAACAAAAATAAAATAAAATAAATAAATAAAGTAAAGTAAAATAATATAAAATAAAATAAAATTCAAAGAGATATTTTTACAAAACCATTAAATGTTTGAAATATTTTCATACGGAAATAAATTAAAAATAGCATTCATGTATCCATATAAAGCATTTTATTTTTTTTTTATGAAAAGTAGTAGACTATTCATTGAAATAATCGCAAATAATTTTAAATAAAAACAAAAAATTTGCAGCCTGTAAACACATAAATTGGCTTTTTTTCCTTCCATTGAATATTTAAACGTGCAAAATTTTATAGTTAAAAATACATTTATGTTCTACAAAACATAGAATTAATTTCTATTTTTTATAAATTTGAATCATTAGGGTAACATCCCCAGTAATTGGCACTTTAAGAATTTGTCTTTAAACTTACTTCAATTTTCATTACAAAGAAATAAGATATTTACTTGGAAATATTTTTAAATCAAAGAATGCATATCTGTGCATCTATTTTGCCCACTAAAAGAAAAAAAAAAAAAAAAGATTGAAAAAGTATTTTTATAAAAATATATTTATAAAAAGTTGCTGAAATCACCAGTAATTGGCACCTGGAACACCAATGTATGATACCTTGTGATCCAGCAATTGGCACAAATTTATATTTAAAAAAACTTTACATTTTGCATTGGGTTTAATCGCTTTAAATGAATTTACTGTAGATGAAGATGCCATATTTCAGGTTTTTGAGAGTAAGAAATCAGCATATTAGTCTGAAATGTGAACACTTTAAAACAATACAGTATACTTATATTAATACCCAGTAATTCTCATGATGTCCCCAGTAATTGTTATATGAAGTTTTAATGGATTCCAATTACTGATAATATTTCATATTTTAAAATAAAAACAAATGATAAACAAAATTAGTCTATAACTTTAAAAGTACTTCCAAAATAAGTGGTTTAATCTCAAATTCCTTGCAAATTCCTTGTAATTGGAATAGGTGCCAATTACTTGGAACTAGCAAAATTGAAGCACCATTAATTGGCATCTGTCATTAATTCAGAAATCCAAATATTTGTGTCGAAAATACTTTTACACATTTAAAGTAACCCTTTTAACTAAACAAAAATGTGGCCAATTAAAATTTTAAAAATATTATACATCATATAATAATGAATTGAAAAGCATGCCTTCTTTAAACCAAAGAAGAAGCATTTGCAACAAAAATGGCTAATTTCAAACAAGCCATAATTGTTTCTGTTTTGTATTCAGTATTGTCATCTAGTAGCTTAAATCAAAGTTATAATATTTAACGTATATGAGCATATAACTGGTATATGATCTTTCATTTTTAAAAGACTGGATATAAATCTTATTTTAAGACATGTTTGTAGAATGTGCCAATCACTGGTGCATGCCAATTACTGGGGATGTTACCCTATGCATATTTTTTTTAATTATGGCTCGAAATTAATTGTTGAAAATTTTCGTTTAAAAAATAAATAAATAAATAAAATAAAATAAAATAAAATAAAATAAAAATAAAATAAAAATAAATAAATAAATAAATCGAACGGTAATAGATTTAACTAAGAAAAACTTTAAATTTGATATGCTGACGATTATATTAGGGAACTGTTTGCCAAAGAAGTGAGTTTATCTAACTGTAAACTGTAGTGTAAACTTTGCGACTGACTTATTTTAAGGAGATACCTTGGGTATTGTGCCTTATGGCTGTCATATATTTACGTCATATATTTATATACTAACTTTACTGTATCGATACACAAACGTTCATCATATTAAAAACCGAAAAATTATATATTGTTGATTAAAGAAAAATTTTTACAAACAGCATAAAATGGAGGATTTAGAAAGTAATAATTCAGTAATATCACTCAGTTCAACTGTGGCGAATAACGACACATCTGAGAAATCACAATTCTCACAATCTCAAATTTTGCTATCGGCCTCAGAAGAAGAAGAATATGGCTATACATCGGAGACGCATAATGTGAAAAATGGTTTTCGACGTGTGAAAAATAACAGAGTTTCCGGTGAACAACACCACAGATATAATCCAACAGAAATTCAAAAATTTCAACTCCAAACAGCCCAGAAAATGGATATAATAAAACTGTTGAACACCTACAAAAATCTTTCCAGGAAGAGGAGAAAAGTAGATGTAGAAAACTCTGAAAAATATTGGACATACGCCATAAATAGAATTAAACAGATGCAAACCAACAACATGAAACTACAAGAGGAAGTAGAGAAAATTCACTCAACTAACATATTAACAGAAGATGAGGTGACGGGGGGGATTACGCAGAGCCAGCAGAAGGCCAAAAGAGAAGAACTTCTGAATCTAGAAAAATCCATCGAAGAGAAAGAAATAGAAATTAAAAATCTTAAAGATGAGATAAGTAAACTAAAACCATCACAAATCAAGGACCCATGCAGAGAAAACCCAGCTATAGACAACACCATCTTGCAAGAAATCAATGATAAAGTCACTCAGATCAAAAGGTACACAGAAGAAATAAATACAAGACTAAATCACCAAACAGATACAGAACCTCAACAAGAACATGTACACGAAACATCAACACATCAACAGTATGCGGATGCGCTGAAGAAACCACACCAACCAGCGCCAAAACCCACCATCTCAAGAGCAGCGATCCTACTAAAAAGAAGAATAACAACAAGAACATCAATAAACACAATCCGCGACCTCCTAAACAGGGAAGCGAAGAAGACAGTCAATCTACCTAAAATATCCTGCTTCACGTCGAGGGACAGGAACACCTTAATCATACAAGCAGACACAGATGCGGAAACAGACAAAGTACTTCACTTCCTTGAAAATATACATACACTAAACGACATAGCGGAGCTCTCCTACAGATCTACCAACATGAAAAAAATTATTGTCCTTGGAATCCCAGAAACAGCAGAAATGGAAGAAATAACAGCGAAGATACAAGAAGAGTGCACTATAGAAGTCCCCCTCACTATACAAAGGAAAATACAGAGAAGCGGCTCCAGAAACTATCAACTTGTCCTGAATATAGAAGCCAATATGGCCAGTAAACTAGAGCAAAAAGGTTCAATTATTATAGGCTTCAACACTTGCAGAATTGAGGACTACCGCCCTGTAATTCGTTGCGGTAAATGTCAGTCATACGGTCACACTAAAGATAGGTGCAGGTATGACCCAACATGTGCATATTGCACGAGCAATCACAAATCTGAAACTTGCAAGTACAAAGACAGGCCGTCCAAACATAGCTGCATCAACTGCCAGGGAAACAGAGAAAACTTCCCACACGCTGCGAGTTCAAGCAAATGCCCAGTATACCTATTTTACTTACACGATAGAAACAACTCCATCAAAAGAAATAGTCAAAATTCAATATAAAAGCTAATAGTACACAAACTCAAAATAATGAAGATCATCAACACCTACAAATCATAAATCATCAAGGCAATAGTAATCAACAATTCTTCATCCCAAGCACGTTAAATAATAACAGCAACCCAGAGATCTCAACCCAGACAATAGCAAATTCTAACGGTATCACAAACACAGAAGCAGAAAATCCCTCGACCAATAATATACAGAAAATAAAAGTAAATTCTCTAAACTTCCTCCAAATAAACTTGCAAAACTGCAAAGCAGCGACAGAAAATGTAATGGGCTATGCAAACAAGAATAACATAGAAGTAATACTGATGCAGGACTTCTATCATCCTAAAAATAAAATATGGGCAATTCCATCATCAACCTGGCAGACGTTTACATCAATTAACAATACAGCGGCGGTAGTCATCACAAGACCCGACGTTGAAGCAGTACAAACTTACACAGATAACAACACAGTATTCGTAAATATTACGACATCAACTGGAAAAATTACAGTGGGTTCGGCCTATTCAGCTCCAAAAAGTGACTTCGCACATGATATGGAATGGCTGAACATCTTCAACCCCCTCCAGCATCTTATACTAGGGGCAGATCTCAACGCACGCCTGTCCCTACTGGGATACCAGAACGAAGATGCCAGAGGTACAATGCTCACCCATCTCCTTCTGTCGAAAAACCTCATACTTATCAACGACACAGAAGCTCCACCATCATTTATAGGACAACCCAACCGACCATGCAGTACAAACCCTGATGTGACTCTGTGCTCCCAGGACCTATCAGACTTTGTGGATTCATGGTATGTAGACACCAAGTCAGAATCAATGTCGGACCATAGGTATATCCATTTTTCTTTATCACTACAAACAAAAAACATCACCCTCAATAGATTCAAAACAAGACACACCACATTTAAAAAATTTAACGAAATCTTTAAAAACAAAACAACAAACTTAAGTAATACACTAACAAATATAAAAACCAAAATAGAACTGGATAACTGGATGCAAGAATTTAATACAGAAATAAACGAAACATGCAAAAAATCACTTAAAACTAAAAAACTAAAATTATATCCGACATTTGATTGGTGGAGCGACTCCCTAAAAGCCCAGAGAAACAAAATTTCTGCCCTCAGAAAGCGTTACAAAAACACCGAGACGTTAGATGGAGATCCCTTCTCCAGAGAGAAAGAGCCATTTACAAAAAACAAATAAAAACAGAAAAATTAAACTCCTGGAAAAAATTCTGCACACATACAAAAGATAAATTTGGTCAAGCATTCAAAATAGCAACAAACAAAAGACTCACCAATAAACACTTCATACACACTACAATGGAAAATTCAACGCCCTACACAACCAAAACTGAGACCTTTAAAGAACTAATTGACCACCATTTTCCAAACTCAGACATAATAAACCCTCCACTGTTGGACCGAGCACTGGAAGAGGACACCCCTTATCCGACTCCCCCTCTTTTCTTATTTAAGGAAATCAAAACTGCACTAACAGAGCAGAACAACTTAAAAGCCCCTGGTTATGATAAAATAGACGCCTTCATAATCAAAAATTTATTTAAAAACTTTAAACATTTAATCAGGGACCTTTTCAATAAATGCCTAACCTTAAATTATTTCCCTATACCCTGGAAAATAGCTGAAGTAGTATTTTTCGCTAAACGAAATAAAAATCCAAAACAACCATCATCTTATCGTCCCATATGTCTCCTTCCAATGCTGGGAAAGATAATGGAAAGACTAATCAAACACAGACTAAATTATTACCTAGAAACACAACACTACTTTCATGATTCACAATTCGGCTTTCGTGAGGGCAAAAACACAATACAACTACTAAAGAAACTAAAAAACACAATCATAAAATACCTAAACAAAAACATATATTGCGCACTAATATCCTTTGACATAGTTGGAGCCTTCGATAACATCAACTGGAACACGTTAGCAGATATCATTAAACAACTTCCCATTCCCAACTACCTTAAAAACATTTTACTCAGCTTTCTTTCTGACAGGGAAATAATTACAGACTACCTAGATACGAACATCGAACGCCCTACCAACCAAGGTTGCCCGCAGGGGTCGTGCCTCGGCCCGCTTCTGTGGCTCCTTGTAGCCAACCTAATACTTAATAAATTCTATCAGTCCTACATAAACCTATATGCATTCTGCGACGATTTCAACATGGTGGTGAAGGCTAACAGCCGAAGGGAATTGGAAAACGAAGTGAATAAAAGGATCGAGCTCTTCGTAGAAATATGTCATAACTTAAAACTCACAATATCACACGACAAAACAACATTTATGATGATGGGTATGAACACACTAGAAAACCGCTTACCAAGCTTTAAACTGGGGGACTACAAAATCAAACACGTTAATCACTTAAAAGTTTTAGGAGTAATATTTCAAAGCACACTAACATGGGATTTACACATCAAAAACATCAAAGATAGGATCCTCCAACTAACAACATCAATTAAAAGGGTCTTCTCTGCCACATGGGGAGTCAGCCGAGAGTACCTAAGAACATGGTAAATCACAGTACTTGAAAAAATAATAGCCTATGGCTCGGAAGTATGGGCAAACAACCTAAGATACACGGACAAGAGGCAACTCAACAGCATACAAAGAACTTGTCTGTTATCAATAACAAAAACATATAAAAATGTATCGACACACACACTCCAAACACTATTAGGCATCCCCCCAATTCTTCTAACGCTGAGCTACAAAAATCTAAAAAACGACATATTAAACAAAACAAACGTTCTCATACACAAAGGTAAAACAATAACACACACTGACATAGAAGACAAAATCCTTAAATATCAAATTAATCCAGAAATTCACATTAATAACCTAATAGCGACAGATAAAATTCTACCTCAAAATAACATCATAAAAATATACACAGACGGTTCGAAGGGGGAGGAAAACACAGCATATGCAGTAGTAGCATTCAACTCAAAAAATAAAATTTATGAAAAATCTGTAAAAATCCAAAAAAATAATACAATTTTTCAAGCAGAATTACATGCAGTCATTACATCGATAAACTGGGCACTAACAACAGAATACTCTAAATTCCAAATCCTATCAGACAGCCAGTCAACAGTAAAAGCTTTAACAAAATTATTCCCAAACAACCCAGATATCTATAACATACAAAAAACACTAACTCAGAATAAACATAAAATATTTTACATTACATGGATAAAGGGACACATAGGCATAGAAGGCAATGAGCTGGCGGACAAACTGGCCAATGACGCTGCTCAGTACTGCGATCTCCCAATAGACCGAGGGATAAAACTTCCTCGGTCATATCTTAATAAATGCCTGAAGCACAATATGCTGGATGATTGGCAGTACAACTGGGATAACTCAGGGAGCGGCAGATTTACCCACTCCATTGTACCAAAGGTTCAAGCCACTCTAACATGCAAAGGCAAAGTTTCAATGTACTTTCTGTCAGGACGCGGTAGCTTCCCCACCTTCGTACACAGCATAGGGAAAAAAGAGAACAATCTCTGTCAGTGTGGCGTCAGGGGAGATCCGCTCCACTACATCTTTGGAAACTGTAAATTTATGAAATTCAAATTCAAAAGAAAGCACGACACTGTATTTGAAGATATAATGTCAATAATAAATGATCAAACAAAAATAAGACAACTTTATCAAAACTATAATATTTTAAATGAAAAATACTCTTTCATAAAATACAAATTTCTCACGTAAAATGGATGTACCTATGAGTGCCTAAATATAACATGAAAGTAGTAATAATGCATAAAATGCACTATCTTAAAAAGTCACATACCAAACATTGACACAGTTACGCACATATAGACTGCTAAAACGAACTCTACTCTTCTCATTTTTCACTGTATATAATACAAAGTAATGTTTATTTTATTGTAAATACTAGTGTAATGAGTAATGTAAATGTAATATTTTTGTTTAATGTAAATACTAGTGAGTTCTTAATGTTAGAACCATAAAATGTATATAATATCTCATAGTATCATAGTATTCTACAGTAAGCAGTATTTGTTTTAATGTATATATAATTGTATTTTTCTCATTTTGTCATTGTAATTTTAATCAAGTATTATGTATTATTGTAAAAACTATTTTTCTCAATGTATTGTAATTTAATAGTGAATACCAAACAATATCATGTATATCCCCAACCAGGAATACTACAAGTAAAAACCGACACGCCGTGAATGAATAGGGTTGCCAATTGTGATTGCAATTGTAAACTCCAAGTGATCTAAAAAAAAAAAAAAAAACAGGGATCTTCCTCCTTGCTGATGTTCCCGGCAACGGGAACATGGCTGTGGTCCGCTGGAATAGTGGACCCCCCTCCTGCCTTGGGCTCGGGGCTTGTCCTGACCATATGCCAAAAGCGGGTCCCCAAGGTGGGTGAAGTCTGAAGTCTGAAATCTCTCCTTGTGAGCTTTATTTATCAAGCGCATCGAGCACATGCTACTTTTCTAATAGCTGGAGCAAGATTTTTGCTTTTAAAGGTGTCTTTCTTCTTGGAAACTCCAGCTCTCGAAGATGTAATGCATTTGCGTATTGATGTATTATGTAATAACAGAGTCATATATTACGTACACGATGGATTAAGCATTAACATTCCTGGATCAATACTAAACAAATTTTAAATGAAATTCCAGTTTTTCAGTTTTCGGTGTTGCAGATTACACCGTCGTATAGGGGAAAAAATGTACTTTTAAATAAAATTTGTTTGAAAGCTGTGTTTCAATTTGTTTTTATATTATTAATTTTCTTTGTAGTTTTTTTTTTATCGTGGCAACAGAAGTAATCTATTTCTGGAAATTAAACATGGACCAATCAGAAAACGAATAAAATCCGGACATCACAGTGTTTCAGGTATGCTTCATATATTTCGATTCTCGACTGACAAAAAAAAACAATTTCCAAATGGTTAATGAAGCCTTTTAATTTAAATTGATATTTTTTAATCAAGTTTTGAGACTCTAGTGGGTGAAAAGGTTTTTTTATTTAACATATCTTAAAAGTAATAATATAAATGAAAATATATTTTTTAGGATCAAAATTAAATGGTGTTACTTTTAAAAATTTACTTGCAATATAAAAGGCTTTTTCAAATTACAGCTTTCAGAAAATGATACAACACTATTAGTTTCAAAATTAAACATTTAATGGTATAAAATACTTTAAAATGTCGTTGCCATACATTCTAATTAGTCAAGCAAGATGAAGGTGATTATTTATCTAACTTAAGCTAAACAATCATCTAAATTTAATCGATTATTAATTGAATAAAATTATAAATCATAAATATTAATTTACGTTCAGATATCCAGACTGTTTAATTATTTGAAACAGGCTTGGTTCCAAGCTGTCTCGTTATTGATTATCTACTGAATTACTGTAACAGACTCTGACAACAAGTGTCTGTGAAGTTAAAATCTTTAGGGTGGTTATTTGTTTGAAGCTATATAAATTTGTTAAAATATTTTAGAGAAGTTTAAATCGTATAGCAAGCATCCTATTAAGTACTCTATGTTCGGATGTTAAATTAAAATGATAGTTGATGTATCTGAAGTTGTAATAAAATTTAAGAATTGTAAAAATAAGTGTTCGTATTGCTTATTTAACGATTAAGAATTGAATTACTTCCATGCCTTCAAGTTCTTTAAGAAATATAGTACCTACAAGATAAGTTGACGGGTGAATAACTCAAATTAAGATGTATTTATTCCTTAATTAAAGAGAAAAGCGGTACGAGCAGCCAGCAGAGTAAAAAAATTACTTTAAAAATACAATTGATGAATCAATTGTGCCTTATAGTAGTTTTTTTTCTCTCGTAGCATTGCTCACTCTTTAATCAAGTTGTCATGAACATGGTATATAAGTACTATTCATAACTTTTTGCATATATAATACATTTAAGTATATTAGAAGTGAATTATTTTCAAACCTATCAGCACCTATAGTCGTTGCTCAATCTGTCCATCTGTCCACAAATAATAATACTAAAACTAACCAACCGAACCTTTTGAAATTTAAAAAATATATAATTATTAGATAATTTTGTCGAGTCATTTCCAATTTTAAGAAAATCGGATGTATTGTAGAAAAGTATTATGAAAATATTACTTTCAAAATACTGCTAAAAACAATAAAAATTTCTCCAAATAATTCGACCTTTGTGCATTTATGTATGTTTACAGGATTAATCAAAGTATTTGGTTTGTTATTCCTTTAGAAAATCAAAAAAGAGTGTAAATGGTAGCAAATGTTACGGATTTACCCGAATTGGCGTGTCAAAATAATTAATAAATTTTAGATAATACACGTTTATCAGAGTATAGCACAGAAATACGTGTAATAGATATCACATAGATATATGCGTAAAAACAGAATATTACATAGGCTCATGTGTAACAATAATAATAAGAAATATATGTAAAAACATAGTAACACACAGAAATAAGGCTGCGTATGTGAACACAAAAAATAGCAATATTTGAAAACTTGATTTATATAATAAATAGTTGCTGAGTGGTCAAGTTAATGTCATAACAAGTCGAAGATCTGGAGTTTAAATCACTTTTCGGTAAATATTGCTTTATACTGTAGACAGAATTAAATTGTGAATTTCTCCTCTTGTTAGGTGCGTTTGTAATTATATAAATACGTAGCTCCTATAATCCTCGTTCAGTCTGTCCGTTCGCATGTAATAAAGCAAAAACTACCCAATCGAATCGCTTGTAAATAAAAGTATATAGTTTTTGCATGAATTTGTCAAGTTACTTCAGTTTTTATGAAAATCGGATGCATAGTTTAAATACAGGGACAGTCAAAACTATTCCGTTACATTAGGGCCAGAAGGAAAAATAGTTCCAAATGCATTTTAATGATGTTACACTCTTTCGAACATAATATAATTCATATGCATCTATGAAATATATGGTAAAATATACATTTTGTACAATCAGTTGTGCAAAGACTACATTTTATTAATGAACATGACACACAAAAGTATTTTATTACATAATAATACAAGAGGAAACCTTGTTTGAGATGAGTTTTAAATGTATTCACTATTTCATATTTTATGGAATTGATATACATTGCTGAGGTTTATTACAAGTCAATTCCTATGTAGTAGAAAGCATTTAACATTTACAAAGCTACACAAATGATTTCTGATGCTCTATTGTATCCGAAGTACTGTATATTTTAAAAACTTCGTTATTGTATGAACGCACCTCATTTGCTACATCTTACGTACAATTTCTAACTTATTTAAATTTAGTTTTATTTTAAATTAAAATAAAAAATGGTGTTTTTCATGGCTATAAAAAAAACACTAAACATAACACTTAACATTGGAATTTATATAAAATTCATGGCTATTTTATACTAGATAAAATTCATTGGCTATTTTATCATTTCAAGAAATTTTATGTTGATATAAGGTTACTTCCGTACAAATTATCGTGAGTTAAAATTGAACTATTTAACAACTAATATTTTTAAAAATATAGAAGAAGTACTTAGCTCCTATATAGTAACAATATAAGTTGTGTTTTATTCACATACGATACTTTCGTTTGTCAATTGCATTGAAGGTAAAATTTTCAATTCATAAAATTAAAAAATATTCAGTATTCTTTTTCAACTTAAAGATTAGTTTTCACTCAGATATTTTTTTATTAACAATAATCTTTAGCTATCATAATAAAAATACTTTTCAACTACTAAAGTATATTGATCAGATAGATAATCAGTAGCTGCATACTTTTATTCTGATCATTTTTAGCTGGAAAAAATATTGCTTGTTACTTTGATTGTTACTTGTTCGTTAAAAATTTCTTTTATTTGGGGAAAAATATTAAATTCACTAAACCAAAAGCTTGTTTTCCAATAAATTATCGTAGAATTTGTTCCTGACTTAACACATTGAATGAAATGTCCACATTTATCAATGTATATCTACTGTTTTCTCATTTTCTGTAAACAAGATTACAAAATATTTCACTACAAGATTTACAATCAATAATCTGCTTAGCATTTTACTGTCAATGCGCAGAATGATAAAAACATTTTAATACATATAGTAATGTTAAAATTACAAATCGATTTTGTAAAAATATTTTTCTATTTGTATGTTGTAGTGGCTTCATTACAACATGTTTTTTATTGGTAACTGTGATCCGTATGTATAAGACGAGGAAATAATAATACAAATAATAATATACGAAATGATAATAATTTAATAATAACGGATTGTGCGTAAATTTTCTAGGATTTATTTCGGAAAATTTATGCGAAAAAAATAATTTAAGGTAGTATTTTATATTCCAAAGCTTTCATTTATCTTAAAACTAACCTACATTTTAGGTTGTTTCAGAATTCTTCCACAATAAAAATGAATTTGTCTAAAAATTAAATGTTACCGAAATGATTTTTAATAGCACCATAATTGCCAAATTATTCAAGGAATATAATTACACACAAAGCTTTTTGAAGTAAAAAAAAATAAAGAAATATCAAATAGAGCAATGTCTGTTCAGTTTGTTACATACACTAAAACACCCCGCTCTACCCAAGTTTTACGAAGTCTTTTTTCAATTGGTTAATGACGCATGTACCTTCACAGTATGGAACAAAAACACGAGTATTTTTATTTTTCAATATCCTCTACGAAGGTGCGATAAATATTATTTCAATTTCTCCAAGCTAGAGCATTACGGATCAAAGTTTATCTTGTTATACGGAGTAATTTCTATTACAAAGTAAAACAGTTAAAAGTTTGATTTTTTTTTTTTTTTTTAAGTACAGGAAATTAGTGTCTCAGTTTTATTTGAAAGCACAAAGAGAATATTTCCAGCAAATTATATAACAACAAAATTTCTTAAACATGCAGGACTGGCATATTATATATATTTTTTTTCTAAAAGCAATATGCTATGAAGCTATATTCTAAGATATATTCTGGATATTGAAAGAATGTCATAATAAAAAAAATTACTTTTCAATTGAACCAAACCCAAACATAACTTTTTCTTTCTTGGATATTGGTCTTAGCTGCGTTTTCAAAAAACTCTGAAGGTTTGTTTAGCATTTTGATTTACAGTCTACAGTATTTTATTGTCTACTTTTACTCTTTTTGCTTTTACTGCCCAAGAGAGACTACTTAGATTAGGATTTGAGTCTGTAAAGCATAAATGTCCCTCCCGGTCCCCTTTATCAAGGCCTTAAAAATTACAAATTTCATCCGAAGCTGAGCCCGCCATAACGCGAGACAAAAGGTGGGGGATTACACATTATGTAAATAGATGTTGCAATAGTAAACTTTGTAAAATGACAATAAGAACATTAAGTAATGTACAATGTAAGTATATTACAAAGTGACAATATTATACAAGAATGCTGCGAGCCGACGTTGGGTGTTGAATAAGGTATAATCCAAGCCCCTGTAAATGTGATTTTATCTCTATGCTTTTTAAAGATGCTTCGATTTTATCTTATTTCAGACTGTATATCGATCCATGTTAACTGTCTTCCACAGATTGAGTAGTGCCCAAATATCATACTGAAAAATACTTACTAGTTTTATTATATGTTTCTGATTTGAGCTTACGATTAGTTTGATAAACCTTACTAAATCTTTTGTTTACAGTTTGTCCTAATTTTTGGCTATTTTATCATTGATGTTGCAGGTTTAAATTTTGAATTTCTTTGCAAATCACCAGCAGAAAGTTGGTTAATTTTCAACTCAAATAAGTGCAAATTTACAAATGTTTTTGAAACACATTCCAAATTGTTAAACAAATACACAAATGTTTCTGAAATTTTCATCTGCAATATCTGACTTTTCAGAAAAAAAAAAAAAAAAGAGAGGGAGAGAGATAATTACTGCAAATGTCTAAAAGACTGACTTTAACATCCACTTGAAAAATCCCTTTAAATATAACCTAATTACTACATAGACTATTACCCTGCTTGCAAATTACTAATTTTTAAATGATAAACAGGTCTAGAAGCAATTAAAATTTTCGATGACATAAAAAACCCACAACTTTCTAAACAACCGCCCCCTCCTCCAAAGAAAAAAAAAGAATGTTTATTTTTTATGCATTTGTGACATTCCTGATGTTTTAAATATATATTTGCTAAATATAAAACTGCTATATTTGAATCACGGATTGCTATCTTTATAATTTAAGTTAGTAAAGATAATTTTAAACTGGTGTAATTTTTCAAGTATACCTTATTGAGATCAGTTTGTGTTGTGTCATTGTTTGAGTAGGCCTTTTTTCATAGAAAATTTTTAAGAAAGCTTAATTATACACATGCAAAAAAATGTATCACTTTATTTTTGTAAGGACTCGATTTAATTAATTATTGAAGCTTTTCTGTATATACTTGATTGTTATATTTTTATGGTAGCTATTAAACCAAAAATATCACCTTATTTTTTCTGCCTTCAAATAAAAAAAAAAAAATTAAAAATTAAAGAAAAATTCTTTCAAAACTCAAAGTATTGTTTTTGAATTTTTTGACAGTAAATGAATCTTACAGTTGAATAAATTTAAAATGAATATGTTTCTATTAAGTATTCAGTATTTGCTCCGAGTTCTATCTAAGGCTTTAGCCACGATTCAAGAGCAGCTGTTAGTCAGACCGATTTCAGGTCAGAAATTCAAGATTATAATAATAACTTTTAAATATGCAAAAGCATATTTTGAACGCTGTTTTGTTAAGTATAGGTTACACTCTTCTGTGTGAGCTGTCTTTTAATTAATAAAAACTTTACAATAATACATCAACACATTAACAAATTTCAACGTAAAAATTATGTTGTTTTAATTTTTTATATTACATAATGCCTATATCTAAATAATCAAAAATTTGTAAGTGTGGGTCAAATTATATAAATTGTACTTTTCAAACTGGGTGTAAAATGTTCGGCGAAGGATTGGAACGAAGAATTTTTTGGCTGAATCTGCTAACACTCTGCCAACTGGCCTATCCCGGACTATTCTGTAGGAGCTAATTTAACCAGGTAACTTTATTTATCATAGCATCTACGCTAACATATCTATAAGCTTGACAGAATAAATTTCAGGGTACGTAATTGCATAAATGCCAGTAATTATAGTCCTGTCGCCAACCCCCCCTTTTGCAAAAAAAAAAATGAAAATGCAACTTTGCTTACTTTTGTTCATTTTAAGATAACTTTAGTAACTGCATGACATTTTTACATTTACATATTGGATGCCAATAATTTGGCTGAATGTCAGTGTCCTATCTTTCCCAGTACAAAGCCCACTCCCACGATACTACGTCTGTGTTTCGACATGAAGATGACATTTGATGAAGACGAATTTTTTTTCATCGTATGTGTAGTCCTTTAAATTTTGGTCACTGGTTTACAAGGTTTATATACTTTTGACGAAGTAAATCCGTGTTAAGTACCGAACTCGAGTTAGTTGTCTCAGTCACTGTATTTCAGCTATTGAACAGATCTAGTGGCGTTCTTCTACTCTCAATCGTAAAAAAAAAAAAAAAAAAAAAAAAAAAATGTAGTAGATCAAGTTACAGCGAATTTATGTTTTCAAATAAAAGATATTTTTATGAAAAAATCTAAGTTTGGCTTTTGTTATATGTTCTCATGTGATGATGGTAAAAGCAGATGATTTATTACAGATTTTCCATCAAATATTAAGAGCATGTTGCTGAAATAAGTGTCGAATGATGGGTTAATTTATCGGTTGCAACCACATTTCTACTTATTTCAAGAGTTACAGATAAGAGTATGTATTCCGATTAAGTGGAGCGTCTAACAACGAAATCTTCGACAGATGGCCGAGATCACTGACGAAATTTATGGATAAAAATCCCATTTTACATGCTATTTATTTTACAGTATTTTTTATGAAGTTTTAGATAAAGTTTATAGTATTGTTGGATTAAATGTTCACTATATAAATCATTACTATAAAAAAGAAAAGTTAAGGAGTCTGAAGAGGCAAACTATCCCTAACTTACCTAATTCATTATTGTAGTAAACTTTGTTTAAAAAAAAAACTAACAAAATGCTCCTCGAAAAATATTGTTGCAACTTTATTTCGTCAGATCTTATAATAATCGACTTCACTACTCATACAAATGTTGTAGATGGTGCTTGCATAGACAAAAGAATTTTAACGGAAAATTATCCTATGTTTTCCGATATCGCTGGCAATGAAAAAAAAATGAGTAAATAAATTTTTATGCAAACTTTCCCACGCAAGTATAACATTCTTAATATATAAAATGCAATTGTACAGGTTGTACACATACCGCCGTCCATAATCCAAATTGCATCAAAAGCATATACCAAAATCCATAAAAAGCGTATGAAATGCGTATTTTTAAACTTTTATGGTCCAAATTATGAATTATAAAAATTTCATCATTTGAAGCATTTCTCGTAAATTTTTTAAACTTCATTAGAAAAATCACATAGTCATTTGATATAATTTAGAAAGATTTTCCCGAATAAAATTTATTAAATAAATTAAAATTTATAGGGATTTTATGCAATATTTATAAAACCACTGAAATTTTTTATTGAAAGTATTCTCTTTAGTATTTTGTAGAATTAGAAAATACACAAGTATAATGTTCTTGCAATAGAAAATATTTTTGAACTGAACCTGTCCTCCCAGTTTTTCAACGTTATGAAAGCTGAAAAGATGCTAAGGCAAAATAAATCCTCCTTTTAAAAATATTTTTGCTTTGTGCAATTTTTTTTAATAAGATAAATTTATGTATCAAACTCATATACAAGTAGTATAATACTACTAAAAGTACGAGTATTAAATGAATATTATAACAAATTTTTTAATAGTAATTTAATACATATTCGGGTAAAAAAGTTTAAAATGCATAGTTTCTAAAAAAGCCCCGCCCTCCTTCCTCGAAAAAAAAGAACATTATGACAATATATCCTTAGTACCGGTAATAAAATCTTCTGGATTTCATGAAATTGCAAACCTGGTGAGAAACAAACTTGTGAATAGGAAAACAATTTAAAAAGAAACTGTCGGTATACATGTGTCTAATACGCAAATGAATACCCTCGGTGCTTTAAAAGACGCCAGTTTCAAACAATATTCAAACATTGAATACTAACGGTGCATTTCTGTCCAAGAACATTATGATATGCACTTTATTTTCTGTCAGTGCAATGGTAAAGTATTAAAAACTGCTAGGGAATATGTGTCTACATACTTTTTCTTTCGCATTTTTCTCACAATCTATGTGTTATCGAGATATTTTTTGGACCAACTGTATGTGCATATAACAACTATTCCTCATTTTTCGAAATTTGTACGGTAATATCACTACACCCTGTGTAATTACATACTTATCTAATCCACTGTCAAGATGCCAGTGTGCACTGTTATAAATTTCTGTAAACACACACACACACACACACTCACTCACAAAAAAAAGAGAGAGAGAGACTCTTTGTTAATTTACAGTAGTTCTTGGTTTAATGCATTCGATTGAGTTTCCTAATCATCATTTAACAGGAATTTCACTTTCTTTATATCTAATTCCCTGTGGGGATTTCCATGTTTTTATTTAAAGATATTTTTATTAAAAGATATTCTGATTTAAAGATATTTTTATGCTTCTAAAACTTGTAACTCAAAATATACGCATTCGAAATTCTTTTGCAAATTTATTAGAAATATTAAAGTAACAAATTTAATTTAAAAACTTTCTTTTTCAAACTTAGAATAATTTAGGTAAGGAAAAATAATCTCTGCGAAGTAAATGGGGATTTTTTATAGATAGTCACTTTGTCATTTTTCCCTCGATGAATCATTAAATATATATATATTTTTACTTGATAGCAACAAGTCCTATAGATCAGTAAGTAAATCGTTTTGTCACGGTCCAGAGATCTTTGGTTCAAACCTCAGGACAGCTGGAAACAAATTCTGAAAGAATTAGGTGTTACAGTTGTCCAAAATTGCTCAAAAAAGCTTTGATGCTCGCTGAAGTTTAAGTGATACTCTAATTTTGAAAACTAAATAAAATTATTATCATTAAAAGTTTAAACAGTCTTGTGTATTTTTAACGACGTTAGTTTACAGAGTCTATTGTAAATTTATCGAATAACTTCTCTGTTATTTAAAGGAATCTCAATTTTTCTAATCCCTGTACTTTTACATAAAACTTAAGATATTGGATTCCCTGTAATTCCACAGAAACATTTTTAGCAGTGTAATGCTTACATAACCAATGCATTTTCATACATTAACCAATTAACGTAACTTGAAATGAAGCTTTTGACATGAAATAGTTTCCCCAACAAGAATTAAATGCAAAATAAAAAAAGTTGGGTGAAATATTTCAGTTTTTCGAAAAATGAAACCAATTGAGTATAGTAATGATTTAAATAATTATTATGTCAAAAACTTTTCCCAATGATAACACTTCAGTCGATTTTTTTAAAAGCAAATCTAGGAGCCAAAAAGTAAAACCTCGTCATTTTTATAGCGTTTCTTTCAACATTCTCCTGCTAATTATTCTCCGAGCTCCAATAAAAAACGTTTGATGCATAACCCTAATTATAGTGATAATAAGATTCAACATTTAAAGGACATTTGTTAAACATCCCCTACATTTTCTGCACCTCTCTATAAGGTCTGCAATTAGTAAATCAACGGAAAAAGAAAATTGTTGGCAAAATATTTTGTACTGGAGTAAGTGGTTGCAAATTTGAAATTTGATCCGCGTGTAAGTATATCTGATTTTTAACAAATGGGTGTCTTCTGCAAATTTAATTTTCTTTATTTTTGTATTACTTTTTCATTTTATATTTGTTTATTTATTCATTTATTGTACCGGGACAGCAAAATTTCGGTATATTAGGTTTTCAAGGGTACGTTTCATATAGATATTGTATGGGATTTTTAAAAATATTTAATCATTATTTTTAAAAAATATGTGATTTTTTCTATCTTTACTTAATGAGTTTTATGATTGGGTAAACTTCATTAAAAAACTATGATATGGTTAAAATATAAAAATAAAAACATATTTTGAAATTTTAAAATCAAAGAGGTATTTCTCCTGTTCTTTAAAAAATTATATATCTATATCTGTATATATATATATATATAATAGTTTAAATGACACCAATATATGGATATTTGTCTATTTTTATTTATAGTTAAATAGTTATATTTTAATTATCAAATTAATTTCAATGTTATTGATATAATTTTTGGTATTATTATTATTAATATTATTACTATTATTTTTATTTATTTATTTATTTATTTTTATTTCATTAATAATTATTTATTTATTATATTTTATTATTTTATATATATATTTTTTAATTTTTTTAATTTTTATTAATTAATTAATTAATTAATTTATTTATTTTTTTTATTTTTTTTTATTATTTTTTTAATTTTTATTATCCTATATTAAGATAATGAGTTTATACTATGTAAAGTCACAATAAATGTTACTGATCAAAGTAACAAAATGGTATTTTAAGTTTTAAGTTAATATGAATGTTATAACCTAATTCTAATTTAATTATTTTATTAATTTAATTTTATGTAAATATCGATCATTAATTATTTTCTCCGGTTCAATTATATTTCCATTCAGCTTTATCTTTTTTGTTCGTTATGGATAAATCATAGCAAATTTTTTTTTCTTCTTTTTCAAATTATTTTTTCGCCATTTGGCGCGCATGACATTCTATTTAAAAAAAGAGCAACCCTGCTGTTCCTGCTACGATCCGATGCTTGAATTTCTAACAAACTGGTTTTTCTACGTGATACTGTTTTAGCTCGTATAGTAAAGTATTGCTTCTTGCTTTTATAATTTATTAATAATTCTATTGCGCTGTCCTCTACATTCATGGTGATAACCAGATAAGTTTCTTTTTTTTTTCTCTCAATATCTTGTTTTCATACTTTTTATCGAAATTATATATGCAAGTAATGTTTATCATTTCCACGTGCATAAATAGGGTTAATTTGTACTCTTGTTACTGACACTATTTGCTGCACGCTATTGTTTCAATATATGTATATTTTCATTTTTTCAACTATTTATTTCTATGTTCCTTGTTTAATAATATGGTTTTTGTGTGCTGGTAGCCCCAATTACGTATTATTTTGCTATTTCATGGCTAATACGTCGATGAAACCGCACACTTCATTTGTAGTTCCAGAGTATTTAGGGCCTGACGTTCTGTTCTGTGGACTACAAATTTCCTTTGCATTCATTTTATTTTATTTATTTATTTATTCAGATATTCTCGTTTCACTATTTTTTTTATATATATATATATAATTTAATTCTATTCAAATCCTTCGTTTTGGTTTATTGTTTTATTGATAAAATCTATTGGTGAATTTTGTCTACTTTTAATGGTATTATATGTATATATATATACAGGGTGATTCATAAAAGATGGGCAGAACTTTAAGGGGTTATAGTATACTTAAAGACAAATAATATTAAATAGGAGACTAAGGGTCCCAGACGTATTCCCAAGGAGATACGGGGCATTAAAGTTTAGGGTCCGAAATTTCAAATGATTATAAAAAATGGAAAAATTGGTCGATTCGTTTGCGGTTTTTTTGCAAAAAATTTTCTTTATACCAGTATTTTCTTGAAATAAAATTTTAAAGTTCAATTTCAAAAAATGCCGATAAGGGGCGCTTTAGACTTTGGAGTAACAAACAACTATTTTTTAACGTTATTTTTTGTATTTCTTTAAATGATTTCGAAAGCTTAGACTTAAACTTAAATTTTGATCTAAAAATCTGAGTCCTAACGAGTAGTTAAGTAGCGTAAACTGAAATTTGAAATTTGAAACCCTTCTCCCCCCAGAACAAAAATCAGTTATTCCCGATCTTTGTGTCGTAGATTAGGCTCTAACTACTGCCGCGTTTTGCTAAAATTATTCTTTATGTCAGTATTTTCTTGAAAATAAATTTTAAAGAAAAGTTTCAAAAAATTCCGATAGAGGGCGCTTTAGACTTTGGACTAACGAACAACTATTTTATACCGTTATTTTTTGTGTCTCATTAAATGCTTTCTAAAGTTTAGACTTAAACTTAAATTTTCAGCTCAAAATCTGAATCGCTGAGCGTGGTTCAGTAGCGAGGGGAGGGGGTTCAAATTTCAACTTCTGAACATAGTTCAGTTTGCACTACTTAACCATGCCCAACGATTCTGTGCTGTGATACGAGGCAAAAATACAACTTTCGTCAAGGACTGCATAGTCGGAATTCACTCATAAAGACACTGGCACAGTTGGAATCGTCGCTCATGCAAATGTTAACGCTCCATTCCTGACGCTAGTCACCGGGTGAAGAAGGAGACAGAAAGTATGCAAATGTCAAATGGGGAAGAAGAAGAACACGTATGCAAAATTTCGACACGATTCAGGCATAAAAACCACTGAACGGTGAGTCAAGTGTAAGTCCCTGTAGTAATGAATCGGAAGATGGTGCCCTTCACGAATAAGGAAAAGGCTGAGATGCATTTAAGTTACGGAGCGGCAGATGGAAATGGTGCAGAGGCACAACGAATGTACGGAGAGCGATTTCCCAACAGGCGGTTGCCTAACCGCAAAACTTTCGAGCGCTTGCACAGACAGTTGTGTGAGACGGGATCATTTCTCGCTTCCCGGTCGTGTAAAAAAGGACGAATCAGTAGTTGTTGCAGAAGCCATTCTGGATGTAGTAGCGGCGCAGCCAAGTACAAGTACACGAACAGTGGCTAGGCAGGTGGATACCTCACAGTCCATGACTTGGAGGGTACTGAAGGATGAACATTTGCTCCCGTTTCATGTGCAACGAGTCCAGGAACTGTCTCCAGGGGATTATCCAAATCGTATTGAATTCGCCCGCTGGTTTCTGCAGCAGAACGCGCTAAATCCACATTTTGGACGAACTGTGCTTTTCACCGATAAATGTACCTTCACACGTGAAGGTACATTTAACACACACAATGCACATGTATGGGCGGATGTCAATCCGCCCATATCCGACGTATCCACATGCTCATCAGAGACGCTTTTCCATCAATGTTTGGACAGGAATCCTCGGAGACCACCTAATCGGATCGTACCTTCTTCCTGAACGCCTCAACGGTAAAACATACCTCACATTTCTGCAACATGTGCTGCCAGTAGAGTTGCAAAAAGACGGTTTATTCCCGGGTTTATTTCCAATGGACCAGGTTTATTCCCCGGTTTATTCCCAAAAAACCGAATTATTCCAAAAAATCCCGGGTTTTTTCCAGGTTTATTTCTAAAAACCCGGTTTATTCCAGGGTTTAAACCGGGTTTTTTCTAACCTTTGCAACGCTAGCTGCCAGACCTGTTAAACGTTGTCCCTCCACGCATCCGGCGGGTCATGTGGTTCCAGCACGATGGAGCGCCAGCCCATTGCGTACGAGACGTCCGCAACTATCTGGACATCACATTTCCGAACAGATGGATTGGTCGAGGTGGTCGTGTTGCTTCGCCTGCTCGCTCGCCAGATCTTTCACCCCTCGATTTCTTTTTTTGGGGACAATTGAAGGCTCTTATGTATGAGACACCCATTGAATCCCCCGAGGAACTGGTCGCCAGACTTTCCGCCGCTGTAGGGGAAGTGCCCGAAAAGCCTGATGTTTTCGCGAATGTTCGCCGTTCCATTCTTCGCCGTTGTTCTGCGTTCATAACCTCTGGTGGTCACAATTTTGAACATTTATTGTAATTACATGTTAATAAACATGCTTTGGTAACATAATCCTAATTTGTGTCTTTTTACCTCGTATCACAGCACACAATGTGTGGACATGGTAAACTGAACTGTGCTCAGGAGTAGAAATTTCAAACCCCTCTCCCCAGAAACTTAACCACGTCTAACGATTCAGATTTTGGGCTGAAAATTTAAGTCTAAGCTTTAGAAAGCATTTAATGAGACACAAAAAAATAACGGTATAAAATAGTTGTTTGTTACTCCAAAGTCTAAAGCGCCCTCTATCGGAATTTTTTGAAACTTTTCTTTAAAATTTATTTTCAAGAAAATACTGACATAAAGAATAATTTTAGCAAAACGCGGCAGTAGTTAGAGCCTAATCTACGACACAAAGATCGGGAATAACTGATTTTTGTTCTGGGGGGAGAAGGGTTTCAAATTTCAAATTTCAGTTTACGCTACTTAACTACTCGTTAGGACTCAGATTTTTAGATCAAAATTTAAGTTTAAGTCTAAGCTTTCGAAATCATTTAAAGAAATACAAAAAATAACGTTAAAAAATAGTTGTTTGTTACTCCAAAGTCTAAAGCGCCCCTTATCGGCATTTTTTGAAATTGAACTTTAAAATTTTATTTCAAGAAAATACTGGCATAAAGAAAATTTTTTGCAAAAACCGCAAACGAATCGACCAATTTTTCCATTTTTTATAATCATTTGAAATTTCGGACCCTAAACTTTAATGCCCCCTATCTCCTTGGGAATACGTCTGGGACCCTTAGTCTCCTATTTAATATTATTTGTCTTTAAGTGTACTATAACCCCTTAAAGTTCTGCCCATCTTTTAGGAATCACCCTGTATATATATATATATATATATATATATATATATGTATGTATGTATGTATAAATTTTCAATATTAACCAATTAAAGAAACTAGTGGTGACATTTTTGGCCTCAAATAGCTCCCAAATCAAGCATTGAATGCACAATAAAAACAGTTGGATGAAGTATTTCACTTTTTCAAAAAAGGAAACCAATTCAATATAGTAATGATTTAAATAATTATTATGTCAAAAACTTTTCTCAATGATAACACTTCAGATGATTTTTTAAAAGCAAATCTAGAAGCCAAAAAGTAAAACCTCGTCATTTTTATAGCGTTTCTATCAACATTCTCCTGCTAATTATTCTCTGAGCAACAATAAAAAACGTTTAATGCATAACCCTAATTATAGTGATAATAAAGATTCAACATTTAAAGGACATTTGTTAAACATCCCCTACTTTTTCTCGACCTCTCTATATGGTCTGTAATTAGTAAATCAATGGAAAAAGAAAATTGTTGGCAAAATATTTTGTACTGGAGTAAGTGGTTGCAAATTTGAAATTTCATCCGCGTGTAAATAGATCTGATTTTTAACAAATGGGTCTCTTCTGCAAACTTATTTTTTTTCTTACCGAGAGAGCAAAATTTCGACATATTAATTTTTCAAGAGTATGTTATATGTAGATATTGTATGTGTGTGTGTGTTTTTGTATTAGGTAGATTTCGTAAGAAATACTACCTATTGCAATCGCACCAGTTTATATATATATATATATATATATATATATATATATATCACTTTTTTATGGACACGATAACTTCTATAATTCTTCACCAATCTCCACCAAACTTGTACATAAAATCAATGGGGATAAAATCTTGGCTGAGTTCGTTAATGGGCAAAATCGGACCAAGGGGGTCGGAATAGGGGGCGTTTTTGTGAAAACCGAAAAAACGCCATAACTTCTTAATTAAAGTAGATATCGAATCGGTTTAAAGTTTATATTACTTCTTAAAAATGGGTCAAATGTATATACATGACAGATTTTTGATAAATTTAGAAGTGGGTTCAAGGGGCGAAAAAAACAGGGTTTTTGAGAGACAAAAATTCATAACTTCGTCAATTTTTAAGATATCAAGTCCAAATAAATTTTTTATAAATGTTCTTAAAATTATCTAAAACTTTTGTATTTACAAGTTTTTGATAGGACCAACTTTTACCGATGAAAAAAATTAAAAACGAAAAGAAAAAGGGCGCTGAAAAAAGAGAAAAATCCATAACTCCGTCAATTTTTAAGATATCAAGTCTGATTAAATTTATTTTACATCTTCTCAAAAATATCTACAACTTTTATATTGACAAGTTTTTCATAGGACCAATTCGTACAGCAAAAAGAAATTAAACAAAAATAGGAGTTGGAGAAAAAACCTCAAATCCAAAAGGCTTATATTCTGACTCATTTTTAAATTCATTTTTGATTTTAAACGCATCCAAATGGTAGATCCTCTTATTTAGAAACTGTATAAAGTGACGCATTGGCCAATTTTCTGATAAAGACAGAATATATTTCAAAAAAGGCTACCAAAAAGGGTATTTTGAACAGAATTTTCCGAAATCATGGTGACTGAAAATTTAAGGAAGTATTCAACTTAGAAATTGCGTTTTTTTCTGACTCGTTTAAAATCCATTTTTGTTCTCAAACGCATCCAATTTACAGATCCTCTTATTTAGGAAGTATATAATGTGATGCATTGGTCAGTTTTTTAATAAAGACGGAATATATTTCAAAAAAGGCTGCCAAAAAGGGTATTTTGAACAGAATTTTCAGAAATCATCGTGACAGAAAATTTAAGGAAGTGTTCAAATAAGAAATTGCGTTTTTTTCTGACTCGTTTTTAAATCCATTTTTGCTCTCAAATGCATCCAATTTACAGATCCTCTTATTTAGGAACTATATAATGTGATGCATTGATCGGTTTTTTGATAAAGACAGAATATATTTTGAAAAAGTCTACCAAAAATGGGTATTTTGGATAGAATTTCCCGAAGTCTTCGAGATTTGAAAATTTAAGGAAGTTTTCACATAGCAAATTACGTTTTTTTATGACTCGTTTTAAAATCCATTTTCGCTCTCAAATGCATCCAATTTACAGATCCTCTTATTTAGGAACTATATACTGTGACGCATTGGCCAGTTTTTTGATAAAGATAGAATATATTTTTTAAAATGCTGTCAAAGTGAGTATTTCGCACAAAATTTTCCGAGGCAATCATGATTAAAGAATTAAGGATGCATTCATACAACAAATCGGTTATTTTATGACTCATTTTTAAATTCGATTTTTTTCTCAAATGCTTTCAACTGATAGTTTTTTGTTATTTAGGAACTGTATAATGTACTGTTTTGGTCGATTTTTTAATAAATTTAGAATCTATTTCAAAATATGTTGTCATAATGGGCATTTGAGCTGAATTTTTCTTAACACTAGAACCGCGGAGACGGGTCATTTTGACCCGTACTCAATGAAAAGATGTCGATTCGAACCAAATAAATCTTCTTAAAATAATTACATATAAGCTTCACAAAAATTATTTAAAATAAATAACTAAAATAGACTTAAATAAAAATTCTGAAGCGAATTATTTTTATAAAACTTGGGTAAAATTTCCCGCGGTTCTAGTGTTAAGATGATTCTGATAAAACCAGTTTTTGCAGAAAAATGAAATTAAAAATTTTCATAAACGGCCAAATGAAGTTATTAAACTGGGTTTATCTCTAATCATTTTTTTTTTTTTTTTTTTTTTTTTTTTTTTTTGTTGAAATGAGCACTCTTCGAAATCTACCTCCGCCTATAAGCCCAGCCGACAGGGATTTTTTAATCATTATTTTTAAGAAAATGTCATTTTTTTTATATCTTTATTTAATGACTTTTTTGATCGGATAAACTTAACAAAAAATTATGGTATAGTTAAAATATAAAATATAAAAAATACTTTTGAATTTTAATATCAAAAGAGTATTTCTCCTGTTCTTCAAAAAAAAAGTTTTTTTTTTTTTTTTTTTTTTTTTTTTTTTTTTTTTTTTTTTTTCTGACGAGCAAAATTTTAACACATCTGGTATCCAAGAGTATGTTACAATTAGATATTTTGTGTGTATGTGTTTTAGATATTTAATCTCAAATTTTAACAAAATATGATTTTTTTTCTTTATTTAATGACTTTTTTCATCAAGTTGAAATCATTTTAAAAAAATATGATATAGTTAAAATATAAAAGTAAAAAAAAAAAATTTTTATTCTAATCCAAGATATATTTTTCATTTTCGGAAAACGGAATCGCAAGCTTCGAAACGTATATCATTTTCTAAAAGTGAGAATTATTTTAATATAATTAAAACGCGTCCCAAACAATGTTTCCCCCTATACCATTAGGTATTGAGATACTTGTGTGAAGCCCTGTAAATTAATTAAAAACATTCTTTGCACCACAGTTTGCATATATTGTATATTTTACAATAAACCTTATAAATGCATATTAATTTCATTATGTTCGAGAGAATGTAAATTCATTAAAATGCACTTGAAACTACAATTTAATGAATTCCCCTATTGACCGTAATGTAACGAAATACTTTGGATTGTTCTTGCAATTGAACTATGCATCCAATTTTCCTAAAATTTGATATGATTCGACAAAATTATGCAAAAATAGTATATTTTAAATTTCAAGTAATTCAGTTGGGTAGTTGTTGCGCTGTTATATGCGGACGGACTGACTGAACAGCGGCTATAGGGGCTACATATTTATATAATTACAAACGCACTTAAAAATGTTGGTTCTAAATGGAAATTCCAGATTTTTCTGTGTTTGATTTAAAAAAAAAAAAAAAAAAAAAAAAAAAAAAAAAAAAAAAAACTTATTTTAAAATGTTTCACTGCGAAAAAATAAAATAAAATAAAATAAAATAAACCTTTAAAATGTCACAAAAGAAAAAAAACAATTTAATCTATTTGAAAAAAGTCTAATAATAATAATAAATATTAAAGTTCCACCAGAGATAATCGAACCCATAATCTTCTGCATAGAAGACGAATGCTCTAGTATTACAATATGGATGCTCAGCGAAATTTCCTGACATTAAGATTGTGTTTTAAAATTGAAGAAGAACGAATTCATTCAACGAAAATAACATAAAACTTTTCCAAAATTTTATCATTTTGGATATGACATAGGGTATTCAACTCTATGCACAAAAAAAATTGAATAAATAAATAATAATAAAAAAAAAGTTTGCAACTTCAACAGCTTCCGAGTACGAGACCATGACGAAGAACAGGCAGGGAATACAGAGTGTAAGGGTTTTGTGAAATGAACGAAACCCTAAAAATAATTTATTGAATTAATCTATGATTGCAAATGTAGAATTAAATATCCATGCAAACATGAAAGGAACACAAAATAACATTCGTAATCGAAAAGAGTGCATAAAGTATTAAATTATTCTGCTTCAAATTATTAAATTATACATCGTGCAACTGCACAATAGTCTCCCTTTTTTGTGGTTTTCATGGAGACGATATATGTAAACGATTTATTAAAACTGTTTTTTTATTTACATTTTTTATAGTTTTTATTTACGACCTGTTAACAATTAACGAAATATTTTATCTTGGATTTTATTACATGTGGGTAGTTTGCTATAAATTTGTTTATAATTATAACCCAAGGAACAAGAGTTTGTACCAGCTACTACTGTTTGCTACGTTCTAATGATCAGTTTTTGCTTTTTACTTTCTTTCATCAACTATTTTATGTAAATCTAGATAATTCTTTTGAAACAATGCAATTGTCCCCAAAAATATTTAAATGCAAAACAGAAATAGTTGAATAAAATATTTCCTTGCTCAGACCTGCATAAAGTCTAATAATAAATTAAATAATATTACGATAAAAACTTCAACAAATACTAACCTTTCAGCCAGTTTTTTAAAAAGCAAATCTGGGAGCCAAAAAGTGAATCCTTGTCATTTTTATATCGCTTTTTTCACTCTTCTACTGCTAATTAATCTCCAAGCTCCAATAAAAAACGTTTGGTGCGTAACCCTAATTATAGTGATAATAAGATTAATCAGATAAAGTGTATTTGATAAAAACTCACTATTTTTTATATGTCTCTCTATAAGAAATACAATTAATAAATCATAAAAAAAAACTTGTTGAAAAATTTTAAATGTTTGAGTACTTGGTACCAAATTCAAAAATTCCTCAGAGTGCAAATAGATCACAAATTTTTTAACTGTTTATAATTAGCGTTTTCCTTAAAGCTCAAATTATGTTGTATTTTAAATTGAATGTACACTATGAAAAAACTGTTTTTAACCTATTAAAATATAATAAAAGAACGAGCCAAAATGTATAAAAATCTCTTCCCTGTTAACATTGATTTCGAAATGCAATTTTTAATTTTTAGAAACCGCAGAAACCAACATATTTTGATTTAAAAAATCATCTAATTAAAAAATGTAACTACAGTGAAACCTCCAAATAAGGGACTATGGGACCGCAACTTTTGTCCCTTAAATAGAGGTGTCCCTTATTCGGAGTGTCCCTTATTTGGAGGTTTCACTGTATTTATTTCATTGTCCAGGTCAATTTTGGTCATTTTTTATGCTTATCTGTGTAACATTTTTGTTAAATATGAAAGTGTTTAACAGATACAGAATTAACAACATTCGAATAATCTATGTATATTATCTAAATATTTAAATTGCTAATTGATATTATCTAAACAGTTATATTATCTAAATATTTAAATTGAGAGTTTCTTGGATTTCCTTCATTATTGTAATATACACGAAAGAGAAAATGTCATATTAAATGTAAAATCTCTACATCTGAAAATCTATGCAAAATCTTATTCTAATGAATGTTGAAAAAAATGGAAGCAAAAATATTAATATTTGTACACATAGTATAATTTTTTAAAAAGTTATTTTGTTTACTACTAGGGGGGCTCCGCCCCCCTGCTCGCTACGCTCGCCAATCCCCCGCGATTCCAAGCTGTAGGCTACCCCTGCTTGCTGCGCTCGCCAATACCCCATGGTATGAATAAGCAGTTGCAGACCTTTCAAATGATGTGTCACACGACTGGTGTTGTAAAAAAATTAAAAATGTGCTCCCCCTGGGGGGCAGAGCTGAGGTGACACACAAGACATCCATAATATGAATAAGCAGTTGCAGATCTTTCAAATGATGTGTCACACGACTGGTGCTGTAAAGAAATTAAAAATGTGCCCCCTGGGGGGGGCAGAGTGGGGGGTTTATACACAAGACATCCATAATATGAATAAGCAGTTGCAGACCTTTCAAATGATGTATCACACAACTGGTGTTGTAAAGAAATTAAAAATGTGCCCCCCTGGGGGGAGCAGAGTGTGGGGGTGACACAGATAACATCTATAAATATGAATAAGCAGTTGCAGACCTTTCAAATCATGTGTCACACGACTGGTGTTATAAATAAATTAAAAATGTGCCCCCCCTGGGGGGGAGCAGAGTGTGGGAGTGACACAGAAGACATCCATAATATGAATAAGCAGTTGCAGAACTTTCAAATCAGGTGTCACACAACTGGTGTTGTAAAAAAATTAAAAATGTGCCCCTCCTGAGGGAAGAGTGGGGGGTTTACACACAAGACATTCATAATATGAATAAGCAGTTGCAGACCTTTCAAATGATGTGTCACACAACTGGTGTTGTAAAGAAAATAAAAATGTGCCCCCCTGGGGGGAGCAAAGTGTGTGGGTGACACAGATAACATCCATAAATATGAATAAGCTGTTGAAGACCTCTCAAATGATGTGTCACCCGACTGGTGTTGTAAAGAATTAAAAATTTGGCGGAACATTACAGCTATCGCCAAGTTGGCGTCACTTTTGACGACTAATTTTGGTCGCCAAATTTGGCGATATATCGCCAAGTTGGCGTCAAACTTGGCGATTGTTGGCGATGGTCGCCTTTCCCTCTTTATGGTAACCCATACGGCGATGCATAGACGGAGCCCTTTCCTGATTGGTCTATTCGACTCATGGAAGGAGTGGTCCGCCCGGACTCGTTATTTCCGGAAATCTTACACATCAGCATCATTCTAGGAGTCATTCCTTTTAAGGCTAGTTTTTTTTACTATAGAAGGATAGTAGCGTATTTTATAATATTTTATTTATTTTTAATTTTACTTAGTTTTTAAGTTTTAAGTATTGTACCATCACATATATTTCAGTGTTATTTAAAATTTAAAATAAATTCTAATGTACCATGTTCCTTTAAAGCGGCGATAACTGTTGAGAAATTGCATCTAAAACTGTAAAAATTAGTGTATTATTCACACAGAAACTTTAAGGGCGATTTAAATGCTTTCTTTTTAACAGCTTTGACTTGAAAGCAGCTAATATATATAATAATAGGGAAGAACAAAAAATAAAAATACATTATAGTTATAAACTTTTGCAAGGAAAAATAATTTATTATTATTTTTATTATTAACATAACTAGTGCATTTTCTTTTATTAGTTACAAAATATGCAATTCGCCCCCAAAATAAATAAATTAATTAAACATAAAATGAAATAAAAAGTAACATAAATGTAAAGTAAGTAAAATGATTATCCTATCCATTTTATTGACTAAATTTCGCTGGCGATAAACGTAAATACCTGTTTAACTGAAATATGTATCTTTCATTGTATGTTTTTTTTTTTTTTTTTTTTTTTTTTTTTTTTTTTTTTTTTTTCATTTTAAGACTTAGGTGGTTATTTTCACACAGAAATTGTAGCATACACTAAAATTTATAGTACGAGCAAATTATCTTCACATCACAGTCATTTTTCCATTAAGATACCGAACACGAAGTCGTTTTGTGTAGTAGTTTTTAAATTATGAAGGTATAGCAGTTGAACTCGTAAAGGATTATTACTAGCAATGGTTCGAAAACAGATTAAACGATACGTTTAAAAACAAATTGAATTCTGAGTATCTTTTTAATCATAACTCATTTATTGTTTGACAGAATGAACTGTAACTTGAAACTTGCTAAAATATTTATATTTGAAGCTCCTAAAAAGTCCAAATTTGAGGGGGAAAAATCAACCTCTGAGCGTCTTGCTAATGGGTAAAATTATAATGTTACTTTCACTGTATTTTGTTTGAAATGCTCATAAAATATAAATCTTTAAACATTATTAAAAAAAAAAAATGCGAAATAAGAATGTAATCTTTGAGAGTATTAATCATTCAAAAATGCATTGAAAATTCATTAAATCTATAAAATTATACTATCTTAAATATTGCTTATATCGCAGTGAAACATGGATCTTAGTGAACAGAATATTACGTTCCAAACACTTAGAGAGTTTTCCCATTTTTTTTATTCGAAAACTACATTAAAAATATTTTTTTAAAAAGATACTGATTGGAACAAATCATTTTTTTTCTTTTTTTCTATCTTTTTTTAAAAATCAATTTCTAGAGTTTTAAAATACAAAATTATAGCTCATTCTGCTGTGTAGTTTTGAGTTCTACTTTAAAAGAAAAACATTCTCATTGCAGTGTGCTTTGTAAATGTTTGAAATAAGTTTATCATACAGCTTCCAAGTTTAAAATTTTCATAACTCTTAAAATACTTTACCAAAATATTTCCAGTTTGGTAAAGTAACATAAAATTTATCGAAAGTTTGAAATGTAACATCAAACTTAAGAGTTCTTATGGAAAATTTCAGACTTAGGTACTAATTCGATATGAAGACATCTTTCGAAGCATATTTCTTTATTATAAATGTAAAGATAAATGACTAATTCTGTTTTTTTTCTTTAAGTGGCAGTTTTAGTGAAATGTGCAGGATACAATAAAAGGCTTTTTGTTTATTATTATTATTATTATTATTATTATTATTATTATTATTATTATTATTATTATTATTTTGTATGAGGTTGATGAGGAAGAAGAACACACGATTGCGTATCAATATAAAAAGTTTTACTTGTGATTTTGCATCTGTTTTCTTTCCTTTAAATAAAGTACATTAATTTATACATAATATTTGATTTTTCAATTATTAATCATATTATAATGTATAAAAAACTGAAATATTTTTCGGACTTTCTTAAGGAAAGTCATTTGTTCACAATTAATATAACTATATTTTTGTCTATTTTAATAAAAAAGGATAATTAGCTAATATTTTTTTTAACGTACCAAATCAACGTCTGCATTTTTTAAATAAAGAAAGCATCATAAAAACGTTGCACATTTATTTATGGGTTAATGAAAATTAATCATCTTATCTGTCTAATTAAGCTATGCTGTGAAATTTGTTTTTTATTTAGTTCTAATTACACATTGATTTTACTTTAGGTATATGTTATCTATAATCCATAATGTCTCGTTGTACATCTTATTAAATATAATATAATAAAACAGCCAGAAACTGTAGACGTAATATAATAAAGCACTTTCTTTTGCTAAATTTATCATTAGATTTCTGTTAATAAAATTAGCATAGGTTTCTAATAAAAATAACACGATAATAATTAAAATATAGCTTTAGAAGTATTTAAAATTAATTTAATAATTTTACGGAATTTATTTAATGATCAATTTGAGTATATGCAACAACGTCTTAAGAGTTGAAATTTAAAGAAGCGTTTATAAAAATAAAATTTGTTTTGCTGTTACTAATTTTCCAAAAGATTTTCGGGTAATTTTTTTATGTTCTTATTCACCAACTACTTCAACCCCAGGTTATATGGAAAACCTTGGTGGAACACTCAAATGGTGTTCACCTCTAATCCTGATTGGACGCCTTCTTGATAATGTCCAATCAAATGTTATCGTTAATTTCATTTAAGTGTTCAACCGAAGTTTTCTAGGTTGAGGTAGATGGTGAATACGAGCATTAGTGTATTGATCGATTTTCAGAACCCAGAATTTCGAGTATTTCAGTTTTTTGAATTCAAAGTCATAACATTTTCGTGTAAAAACAACATGTTTTATAGAGAAGTATGATTTGCATTGATACTAAAATTGAAATGAACTTTATTTTGTTAGTGTAATTTCAAATTCGCAACTGAAATGATTAGCCTCAGAACGGATTCTATCTTAAAAGCCAATATTCCGTGTTGATAGAACTTGTTAATATAAAAAAATTATTTGGATATTTTTTCGAAAACCAGTGGAAGAAAACAATCTTCGTTACATTGCGAAAGTACATCCGTTTCTGAGGCTTCTCAATACAAAATAGCTTATTATAGCAGTGGGAAAACTCAGAAGAGTTTATTGTACTTTTTCGTACGTTATTATATTACACTTCCGTATCTTCAATCAAAATCTTCCACCTATAAAATCATTTGTCATTTTCTTCGGTGTAGCATAAAGTGGATTCATTAAATAAGTTATGCAGAAAAAATAAATAATTTTTGCATAGTTCGTGGTTAACTCAGAATAGATTGATGCGTGTTTTCGATAGTGGTTACATAATATTTTCATAGATTAAGAAGCATTTGACTTTTTTTACTCATACAGTGTTAAAACGGATTGTTAAGAAGTTACAAAAGAATTTAATTAATTTTACATAGTTCGTGATTAACTCGGAATAGATTTGTGTATGGCTACTTTACACTTTTTATAATGAAGATTTTATTTTACAGTGTAGCTTAAAAAGGATCATTAAATAAGATCCAGTTTTAGATTCTTTGAAGTAAATGATTTGTATGTGACTCAGGATGGGTTGATGTATATTTTCGTTGTTAGTTACATTAAGTTTTCGTAAATTGAGAAGCATTTTCTTTTTACATTATACATTAAAACAGATTTTTAAATAAGTTACAAACGAATTTAAATAATTTTACATATGTCGTGATTAACTTGCAATTGTCTAGTGTATATTTTTATTGGTATACAACATATCTCAATTTTCGTAGGTTATTTTTTCTTCACTTTACAGAGCAGCATGAAAAAAAAATAGAATATTTACTTACTTTGTAATGCAAGATTGTAACCTGGCGAAATTCAACTCAATACATATACTATAATTTGTCTTGATCATGTAGTTTCCACAATTTTATCATTTCTTTTAATATACGCTTCTTTTGATAATTATCCTTGTTATCCTTTCTTTTAATATACATATTACTAAACTTTTTTATCAGTTATTATTATTACTATTTTGTTTGTTTGCAAATAAAGCTACAGCAATTTTTGAGCAAATATCTCAAAAATAATTTATTGTTTTGTTCGACAGACTTCGTAATTAGCAATACAAAACAATTTTTTTATTCAGTGTATAATATTTGGATGTGTAATTATATTTAGCTGCTGCAGTTCTCAAACCGAAAGTGTATCTTTAAGTAAACGAGAGCAATTATTTAAAAAAAAAAACCTAGAAGAATTTAACTAATAAGAATGTATGAACTAATAAGAATGTAACTAATAAGAACTATGCATCTTGATCGAGAGATAATCATCTCTCATCTTATCGCCCGATCAAGATGCAAACTTAGTCCTTCCGTTATCGTATTTTCCTGAAAACGCCCGCAAAAGACGGTGCGAAACGTTGATAGTTTTATTTTATTTTAATTGTACAAATGTATATTAAAATTCCTGTTTTGTGCACCACTGAACAATGTGTTGTATTTTAATAAATACATTCTTATTAGTTAAATTATATGGTGTAACTGTCCTGTATATATTTATGAAATATACCAATGCTAGAAGAATTTGTTACACAAGACTCAAATGAGACTCACACAGACTTAGGTTAACCCTTCACTGCACTGTAGAAACAGTATATATTTTTACCTAGAAATACTATAATTCTCATTATGTGCCATGAATTTGGCCAATATGATTGCTGGAACTGAGATAGAACAGTACAAAGAATGGAATAACTCTCATTTTATTCATGCCAGATGTCCGTATTTGACAAAAAACTAAAATTTGTTGAGCAGAAAAAAAATCGATCAAGGTATTAATGCAAAATTTATTTTTATTATTTTTACCGAATTCTTAAAAATATTAATATAAAGAAAGTTACAGAGAGTAAGGCAGATAAAATTAAGTAATTGAAACTTACTTAATCGTAAAATATTGCAACGCAATGTTTTTAAACTCCATTTGTGAATATAGGGTACACGCCATAAAATATCGAATTTCAGCTGAAACTTGAAATTTATCTACTTTTACTATTTTCTCCATTATTAGACTGATATATATACTTCAAATTTATAATTTTTTTTAATAAAAATATATAAATCGTGCAGTGAAAAGCTAAATAGAACTCAAATTTAAAGTAACAGTTAAGATAAGTTACGTGTATTCAATAAAATAATATAAATGATGCATTTATTAATTAAAATAAAATTACACTAAAAATAACCGATTGTGACGAAATCTAGTAGGGGAGACCGGGGCTAGTAGTGACATTTTCGACATTTTTTATATTAGCCGTAAAATTTGGACTAAGGCGAAAGATTTAGTTGAACATATCATTAGAGTAAGTCTTGCGTAACATATTTAGGAAACTGCTATTAACATTAATCATGTTTTTCATAACAGAAAATGAATTCTGAATAACCTCGAAATTTGTCACTACTAACCCCTGGTACGGGCAAGTCGTGACATGCTTGAGGCATATTGTGACACATAAATGACGCATACTAGTACATTGTAACATATACAAATTATGTAAGAAAGGCGATTAAATGGGATATGTTAAATCAAGAATGAGAAATTTATTCATTTATAACATTCTTAACACAATAAAATACTACTTTCATGTTTTAATAATATTGTAAATCAAAGGAAAATAAAATAGTTAAGTTGTTAACATTTGTAAACTCTTAATCTTTTATAAAGATACTTTTAGAGACACTTAACAAAAAAAAAACTGTCTTAATCAGGAAAGAAATAAAAAGTAAGCCAACACTAATTTCATCGATCTTTGATTCGGAAGCCTACTACAACGTGTAGGTCTATATCCTATATTGTCATCGCTTGTTTCAGCGATTCGAGGTCCTGCTTTAGGAGGTAGTCTTATTTCTGTAAGACTTACTACTGACACATGGTTATTATTAGTTGTCATAGAATCATTTAACTCAATGAGATTTCTTTCTTCTGAAGACGGTCTTGCAGTCTCACTATCATTGATTTAAGTTATTGCTGAAGTACTTGGTTTATTAACAGTTACCTATTTATTAATATTTTTTTCATTGTCATTCTGGTCTAACGCTGTGATCTCCGATAGGTAACGGTGGATCAGTTACTGAGGAACATAGGAAGTCTTCATCTGTAAAAATATTCCTATTAAATTCCTAAATTCCACTACAGTGAAATCCTGCATGAATGTATTTTGGAGAGACAGCATTAGAAAGGGCTATTTTGAAATATCTGGTATGTCGTAGATCGACAAAGTGCTTCCAGAATGCAATTTCAACCATCCACATACAGTTTGATTGTAGAAGTTTCTGAACGGCCCGTATACTAACACATCAAGGAGCTGTAATCTGTGACACTTGTAAAGTGGAAATGTCACAACTTGCCCCTTAGACTTCGTCACAACTAGCCCCGCGTTACGCCATTTTGAATTTTATTCATTAAGTTCCGAAATATTTGCATTATTATCAAATGAAATACATAGAATATCAGCTCAAAATATAAGCATTTAAATAATGTTAAAGAATTTTACATACCTTAGTATCGCTAGTCGCAATGACGATTCAAATGAAGGTCGCAAAATTTACTTTTACGATAGAAAAAAAGAAAAATATTTTTATCTCGAAAACAACGCGACGCTATATTTCAAAAAATATGCAACACATTGGGACAATCAACCTCTTCACTCACATGATACGACAGGTGCTGCAATCTATTGGGTCAATCAGGAAGCTCGATGGCACAACTTGCCCCTGGCACAACTAACCCCGGTTTCCCCTATCTTAATATGCGTCCTCAGTAAACGGAACTTGATTAAAAAATTCAAATTAAAATAAAAATTTTAAATATTCATTTTGGATTGAAATATAGTATAACGTAAATTTTTTTCATAGATTTCGGGAAATAGTTAACATGTTTTAACGTTTATTTCAAATGCTCCAATATTTTCATCGTAAAAGTAGCTAGCTAGGTAGCTAGCTTTTGTTAAGATAGATAGGTGTTTAGATAAAATCTAACTAAGACAAATTTTCCCAATTTGTTTTTTAATAGAAATTACATCATTCAATGTGAATTTACAACTGTTCTGCTCATAATTATTTTTATAAACTAACTTCAATTTAAAAAACCAATAACATAGGTTGTTACATTACATTATTCCCAAAAGCACATTCAACAGTCAAAAAAGCTGGAAACAAAAACAGCATGTTATCATTAAATTCAAATTTTTTGGAGAAATCATCTATTTCAAAAGACATTTACTTTTGAATTTCCCAAACATTTTACATGGCTCAACACGCCACAGCACAATTTGCGCAGAATAATTCCAGAACAACTCTCGAACACCATCTATCTTCGGAGTCCAGTTGTCCGGGATTTCAATTTTGTCCGATGAAATTGATTTTTAAATTCACTATCCAACGAGGCTCCCGCCGTCTGGATATTTTATTCAACCACACAAGTAGACTATTGTTTATTTGGGGTATATCAATCTGTCTTAAACAAATGATATTCCATGAGACTCGATTTAGAATTTTTTTTTTCTAGAGAATTCTTTTTTTTTAATTCCTATGTTTTTGACAATATTTTCCACAAACAAAATGTAAGCAAATGTAACCATGCGTGTACGAGTTGAGAAAATATATATTTTACGCAGCTTTTTGAAATTTTCAATTTCAAAGAAGAAAAATTAAACGTTTGCTTCTAAAAAACGTTTAAATATTTATTTCTTAGTTCTAAAAATCGAAAATAATGGCATTTAAAAGCAATGTAAATATAATAGCCAATAAACGTGAATGTACTCGACTTCTTTTGTACAGATTTGTCTATTATTAGTCAAATGTATGCATAACAAGTAATATCCAAAAAATAGTTGCATGCATTAGTTGCATGTATGCTACAATTGAAAACATATTTCCGAGAATTGTCGCTCATAAAAAGTATCGTAGCCAGCTTATATTGCCTGCCCTGTAAATAAATGATAACTGCTTGGGCTCTACATTTTTAAGTGAGCACATTTTAATGCATCTCAGTAATTTACGTATATATCTTTCATTTTTTAAATTAATATAGCATCACTAAAATACATCGCAAGCAATCCCCCCCCCCCCATAGACCTAATTCCTAATTGAGTAACCTGTAAACAAGCCATCAATTACATACACTCTTCTTCAAACGCAAAAATGCAGTAGAAATCCTCAGTAACATTTATGAATTATCCGATAATATGAGTACATTTACGCAAGTTAGAGCATAGACATTCTGGCATACTGGGGAAAAACAAACTGGTGTAAAAAAGATTTTATGATTGGTGGTCTCGAAAACTTTTCAACTATGCTAATAACACTGATATATATTGTTCATGAAATTATTCCCCAGATTATATTCATAATTCTAGGAAACTAGAAATAAATAAGGAATATTAATACTCCCGAACTTCATCCAATTTCAAAGCTTTATTGCTTGGAATTTCAATTTTGTCCAATAATATTGCTTTTAAATTTACAAGACAACGTGGATTCCACCATCCGGATATTTTATTAGGCCATAACGGACCGGCATTGTTTATTTAGGGTAAAAATCGTGCTTAAACAAATGGTTTTCCTCAAGATTTAAGGTACGATTCAGAGAAATTTTATTTAGTCTTGAGAAAATTTTTATATCTCTATATTTTTGTGCTATTTTCCGCAGACAAAACAATGGAGCTCGGTGAAAGTATTGATACATAAACTTTTTTATTTCTGATTTTACTAGAACTGTAACTTCTTCCTTTTAAATAAATTTAAATAATGCTTTATTCCATACATAAAATATATGAAACTGGCAATTGTATTGTAAAATAAATATAAAAAGCACTGTAAAATTAAAAAACAACTGTAATCTACACTATTAAAATCCAACCGTATGTATGTTGTATGTATGTGACGCTATCTCCTCCGATCCCGGAAATGGAGCAATGTCGCAATCGTTTTGAATTAAAAGGAAAAAATCCTGGGGTGACAAGTTGCCCATTCACATCCCGAAATTCCAATTAGTTGATAAGTTATTAATTAAAAACGTTAAAATTTTAATTACTCTTTCTTTGTATGTTGCACAGTGTTTGCACGGGTCGAAAAACATCCCTCTCGAAGTCAATCGACAATGAATGACAAAAGAAGAATATTTTTTCTCTTTTTTAAATTACTATCGCGGGCATTCTAACAGAGTCAAACAAAAAAAATGAGATTTTTAAACCGATCGTTCTTTTCTTGGACTAACGGTCTTTTTTTTTACAGTTTTTTCGATTTTTTTTTAAGAAACATCGATTTTCAGTCCTTTTTTTTCAATATTTTTCAGGAATGCATTTTTGAATTCCAATCCTGAGAGTTCTAAGAAAATCTGACAAAAAAAGAAGCCGGATTCTAAATTCTCATTTCTTTCTGAAAGTGACAGTTTAATTTTTTTTCGATTTTTTCAAAATTTTAATTTTTTTTTCTAAAGGTTATTATTATACAGTTTCTACAAATAAATATTTGGTATCACCCAAAGTTATTTCACTATCGACTTTTTTTTTTTTTTTTTTTTTTTTTTTTTTTTTTTTTTTTTTTTATGTGTGTTAAAACATTGGCTAACTATTTGTAGAAAATAGAAAAAATCGGCTGAGTGGTTGTTTGAAAAATGATAGATAAGTGATTAAGAATAAACATTTTACATCTCGCCGATTTTTTGGTATTTTCACTCAAAATATTTTTAGTTCTTTATTTAAATATGATTTAAAAATATTCAAAAATTTGAAAAAGTTGATTAAATACTTTTAAAAAATGACAATTTTCATGAATGCTGTGACGAAATTAAATAACTACAAGAAAGCTATTAAAGAGTGTTTTTGGCATCATGTCAAAAGCGAGTAGCTTCTCTTCTGATTTCAAAATATTCCAGGGGAATTTTGAGTTTTTTTCTACTTAAATATATATATATATATATATATATATATATATATATATATATATATATATATATACGTGGTATTTCGAGTGCGGTAAAGGGTAGATTTACTAACCTTGCTTATTATAGTTAAAAATATTTATTGAATATGAAGAGAATTTACGTATTTAGAACTATTTAGAACCGGGAGAACGTTTTTAGAACCGGGTTACCCAGACTGGAAATGTTATTATAAAACATGCCATGAGATTATTATCTGTGTTCGTTTAAAGAGTATTATTATTTTTAATGGGATACCCGGGCAATGCCAGATTACCCAGCTAGTACTGTATTAAACATTGTATGGTTTAGGAAAGATAAGCAAATAGATTATTTATCTTCCAACTGAACTAATGTTGGATTCCATATTATACAGCATAATATGTACGCGTATAGTCTTGAAAAAAAGGTAAACATTCCCTAATAACTCTGCAACAAATTAACGCAGAATAAAGTTACTTATACCAAACGATTGTAAATAAAGTCTACTTTTAAATTATGTATATACAATTTGCTTAGTGGACCATCTACGTATCAAATCAAACTGAAACTTTTTTTTCTTAATAGCAAAACCCGATTTCGATACCATATACGAATTCTACACCTTTCAATTAGTTTAAATATAAATTTGCATGAAATTCTTCCTATTACTTTACGAGGAAATATTTATTTTAAAATGGTATTATTTTAGGGTCTGTATCAAAATTGAAGTTCGGTACTCGAAGGTTATTGAAAAGCTAGAGATTGACATAATAATTCATTTAATGTAGTATTTCTTGTCAACTTGACCATTTCAATTGCTTAATTCGGCTATTGTTACGCACCATAAACTCCTCTTCAATATTCATATTAAAATGGTTACATATGTTGAATTATCCGATTAAAAATATATAAATTAACTGTAATTGTAATATTTTTCGAATATATGAATGTGATTGGAATTTTACATGTATTTTATAATGCTTTTTCTCAGATTTTAATTTTTTCTATGTAAATACAGTTTTTTAAAAATTATTGGAAAAACTGTAAAGAATATACCGGTCAATGCAATATTTAGAGTTTTAAAGAGTATAAATCAGTAAAAGGAATCTATGTAGAAAACCCCCCCGAAAAACTGTTCTTTTACCGGAAAACAAATCCCAGAGAGATTAATAAAGGCACATTTTGAGAAAACAAAAATTTGTGAAAAGTGAGTGTGAGGGACTAAATCTTGTTAATTTTTTCAGGTATGTTTACGTGGTATATATTAAGATTCATTTGAAGAACTAAAATTAAATCTACTTTTAAAAGATATCAGAACAAATTTGCATTTATTATTTTTATTTGAAATAGAGTTAATAATTTTGTGATTGAACTTAATATTTATTTCATTTGAAATTTTCTAATTAACTCATTAATGCTAGTTGTAAAAAAACTTGCCATTCAAAGTTTCTTTCTCATCATATTTTAGATTTTTTGCAAACTACTTCCAATCGTCAAGAAAATTCGCCTATTTAAAAGTCATTAAAATAACTTTTAAAATGCTTTTAAATTAGCCTATGTAATTGAATAAATCTAAATTTTAAGCAATGAAAATGCTATGATCGTTAAAGGGTTAAAAAAATAAATAAATTACGTGTTCTTTCAGTTTGTTGAAAGCATTGACGTGTTCTTTCAGTTTGTTGAAAGCATTGAAATTAAAAATTTTGTTTTCACACTACCAATTAAGATTTGCTCTTTGAAATTTGATGTTTATGTGGCCATCACAGTTTCTTTCATTAAAATTAAATATCAACGAAATTCAAACGTGTAATACAAAATCAAAGTGATTCGCACAATGAAATTTAAAAAGCAAAAGTTGGCGCAATGGGCAGCCAAATTACTAAAATATTGAAGATTATTTAAATAAAAAAAATATGATTAAGCCGAACAATAAAAATTATTTCATACTATAGAACTTTAGCAAAAGAATAGCACAAAATTATGGGTGCATTAGCATACAAAAATGAGAGGGCAAAAAATCTACATGTTTTGCTTAAATTTAAAAGAGAGGATAGGTTAGAAAACTTTTTTTTATCAAGAATTCCTTGTAATTTCTATGTCATTCATTCATTCAGAATATTAGCAATATAAGAACCTTTTTTGATAATTTAATTCCACATGAATATAGAAAAAAATCAGGTTAACTGAATATCGCGAGATCTGAAATAAGTTTTATGATTTGTTTACATCGTAAGACAGACTTAAGCACTCTAAGTTGATTTTAAGCAAGGCAATCTTAATCACAGTCCAAAAGCTTCAATAACATAAGTAAAATACATGCATACATTTTTTAAATTCTGCTTTTCTGCACATCATAGACTTAAGTCAGCATTATGAAGTTTTTTAAGCACAACTTAACAACTTCTTGGAAGAAAATTTTGAAAGTTTTAGATTTGCTTAAAACAAGACATAATAAGTGTAAATCCATCAGAAAAATTGTACCTTGCAATTCATTCTTTTTTCGAATATTATCTTCATAATTCATATTATAACTTTTTTAATTAAAAATTCAATGTATTTATGTTTGCGTTTTTTAGTACTATAACCACGCACAAAAAAAATCACATTAGGATTATAATTTCAAGAGATATTAATAAAAAATATGACAATGTAAAGCTTTAAGATATTAACATAAGAAGCTTTAAATTTTGAACGTTTATAATTCAAAAACTTACTATCCAAATGGCATGAAATTTCTTTTCTAGACACAGTTTGAACCTAATACTTAAAATATTTTATCAAAATTGGATGTTGATATTTTTAAAAAATCTAAATTAAGGCTGGTTTCATATTGTAGAGGGAATCCTAAGCAAATTTTATATGCATTATTTAAAAGTAGACTTAATTTCTAATGCTCTTAACTTAATTATGCGATAATTTGTTGCAGATTTAGTAAGGAGTGTTTGATGTTTGTCACGACTGTATATTACAAACTAAACTAAGTAAATCTTTTGTTTAGAAAAAAAATTATCAACACTCTAAGTCACACATCCTTTTAAAAATCAATCCTCAATCTAGAATAAAACATCGATCATACCAGAAAACATTATTCACCCAAATCACATTCAACAGTCAAGAAAACTAAAAGAAAATGCAGGTTGTTATGATAAAAATCAAATTCTGTTGAAGAAACAATTTTATGTTCCAAAACCATTTACTTTTGAATTTCGCGGATATTTTACATGACTCGACACACCACTGCAGAACTTGCGCCGAATAATTCCAGAACAACGTTCGAACATCATCCATTTTTGGAGTCCGAGATTTCGATTTTGTCCGATGAAATTGATTTTTAAATTCGCGAACCAACGTGGTTTCCTCAGTCCGGATATTTTATTCGGCCATGCCGGTAGACTATTGTTTATTCTAGGTATAAACTGGGCTTAAACAAATGGTTTTCTTTAAAATGAAAGTTTAAGATCCAGGAAAATTTATTTCTTTGCGAAAACTTCTTTTTATGGCATATATTTACAACATTTATAACAAAGAAATTTGAAGTATTCTGTATGATTCAAGGAAATATATGTACATATTCATTTGAATTATTGACTTTTAGAAGAGCATCCTTTACTTTTGAAATAAATTCACAGAAAGTACTCTCGCTTGATTCAGAGATGTCCTTTATCATGGATAGTGTTTATTGTGCTTGTTTTATCATTTATAATACATAATATATGCAAGTTAATCCAAAAGTCATTGAATATATATAAGAAATAAAACTTCAATAATTTATATTGAAACCCGAGTCAGTTTTGATAAAAAAACACAGAAAAACATAAGATTTTTTATAATTAAAAAAAAAAAAAATACAGAATATTAACATGGTTCGCCGTTATGATGTTTAATGAGGATTTTAGTAGTGGGAGTTTATTTTTTCTTACAACTGTATGTTACTAAATAAATCTTTTGTTTAGAATAAAAATTATCAACACTCTAAATAATGCATTTTTTTTTAAATCAATTCACAATTTAGAATAAAACATCGATAATGCTACAAACATTATTCACTCAAATCAAATTCAACAGTCAAGAAAACTAAAAGAAAAAACAGGTTGTTATGATAAAAATCAAATTCTGTTGAAGTAACAATCTGCTATTCCAGAACCATTTACTTTTGGATTTCGCAAATATTTTACATGACTCAACACGCCACAGCAGAACTTGCATCGAATAATTCCAAAACAACATTCGAACATCATCCATTTAAGGAGTCCGTCTGTCCGAGATTTCGATTTTGTCCGATGAAATTGATTTTTAAATTCTCCAAACAACGTGGTTTCCTCAGTCCGGATATTTTATTCGACCATGCCGATCGACTGTTGTTTATTCTTGATATAAACTGTGCTTAAACAAATGGTTTTCTTTAAAATGAAAGTTTATAGAAGTTAAGAAGAAAAAAATATTTTTTGCGAAAACTTTTTTGTAGTGTATATTTTTACGATATTTATAAAAAAAAAAATATGTATTCTTATATAGTTTAAGAAAAAATACGTAGATCATTTGAATTTGTGACATTTAGAAGAGTATCCTTTACACTGTAAAAAAAATCTGTAAAATTTTTCAAATTTTTCTAGTGGATTTGTATTCCAAGAACTTTTCATATAACGATAACAGCAAAATTTCATGTTACTCAGGAAGGTTACATATATATATCAATATTTTGAACCGAGGGTGGTTTAGGGGTCTGGGGTATATGATGATAGGTTAAAATACGAAAAAAAATTCCAGACGTGTTTTCTTCCGGACGGCTGCAATAGGCAGCTTTTTACTTTTTGTATTGAAAGCTACCTAAAAATTTCTTTTAAAAAACAATCAAATAAAAAAAAATGCCATTTGAATTCCACAAGTTTCTAATGTATATATTTAGAAAAAAATATAAAATTTCTGTGCATAGTTTTTGCTCCTATAAAACATTTTAAAGGAGCGAGTTTGGACAACTTTAATATTAAACATATCTTTATTTATTTATTTTCGATTTTTTATTTTCGATTAACTGTTTACATCAACGCATTTATTAAACATTTCTCAATAATATTACTTGTTTAGATATTTTTGCATTCAGTAGTTTTCTTTCAATTAGCGAAGAAATATCCCCGGTTGCAAAAAAAAAAAAAAAAAAAAAAAAAAAAAAAACTCCTTCAAATCGGTGGCAACAGCTTTAATTACTTTTTTAATTATTTTTATTTATTTATTTTTATTTAATTATTTTTTATTTTTTTAATATTCAGACATATAGACATTGTTTTCGATATTTTTACGAAAATTTCACAGCATTGATTTTTTTATCCTCAAACAAGTATTTTTTACGCTGACCACATACATTGAAGTTTCTGTCTTAAATATAGGAGCTTATTCCTCGGTCCACTTTTCATATTATCCCATTTTCTTTGGCAACAGTTACATGTAAACATGCCTGCATATTCTTTTAATGCATCTTTTAATATGGATCTTTAAGTATGTTTAATATTATTTTTCTTTTGATATACAATTAAATCTTGATATTACATTTTAATTTAAATGTTTCTCTAAATTGTTATGGGTTTATGTTTGTTGGTAGTCCTAAATTCGTATTATTTTGTTTTTTCATAGCAAATATAAAGATGAAACCACACACTTTATTTTAATTTCAAAGTATTTGTGGAGTTTATGAATCTACTTTAAACCAACAAAAGGAGTTGAATCAACAGTTTTATTTTGAATTATTGCCATTTTAAATCTAATATCTGTGTATATACACTGCTCAAAACAATTAAAGGATATTGCAGTTTTAGGTGGATTTTGTATCTGGGAAACTTTTTAGTTGATTAATACATGATCGACAGACATAGTAGGTTATATGAGAATAAATTACACATGTTTGGCAGAAAAAAATGCATTTTATTGCGCATTTGTGTACAAAAGGAAAAAAACACAATTTGTGCATATGAGAAAAAAGAATAAGAAAAGGTGTTTTCTTCAAAGAAAATCATTTTCAGTAGGGGGTATGGTTTCCACGGGCGGCCAGCAGAGTTGAACACCTTTGAGGCATGGACTCAAAGAGGCTATTAATGACAAGTTGGGGTATTCTGCCCCACTATTCCAGAAGAGCTCTTTCCAGTTCTTGGAGAGTTTGTGGGGGTTGTTGGCGGCCAGAAACTCGTCTTCCTAGAGCGTCCCAAACGTGCTCGATTGGATTCATGTCTGGAAAACACGTTGGCCATTCCATTCGAACGATTCATTCCTCGAAAAGATAATCCTCCACCAGGTTTGCACGATGTGGCCTGCAGTTATCGTCCATTAAAATGAAGTTATCTCCGATTGCTGCAGCGTAAGGGACTAAAATAGGTCTGAGGATCTCATCCCTATATCGGCGACCAGTCAGAGCTCCAACTCGAATGATGTAGAGGTCAGTGCGCCCGTCAATGGAGATGCCACCATACACCAACACTCCTTCACCGACAAATCTGGCACTTTCGTGCACGAACGCAGGATTCCTACTGCCACGGTCCCTCCAGATGAAAATACGCCTATTATCCGGATGCACAGAAAAACGGGACTCGTCAGAGAACAGAATATTGCTCCATTCATTTCTCCTCCAGTTGACATGCTCGGTTGCCCACTCCCTGCGGTCGCGACGATGCCTTGATGTTAATCTAACACATACCATCGGTCGGCGAGCATACAGACCTACAGCATGGAGCCGGTTTCGGACAGTCTGAGATGAAATCGTGGTGCCTGTAGTCGAGCGAAGGTGTTGTTGGAGAAGAGTAGCGTTCATGTTTCGGTGCCTCCGAGCTGTTAATGCTAAATACCGATCTTCTTTGGGCGTTGTTGCCTATCTACGACCTTACCCTGGTCTTCAGACTGCACATCCACTCTCCAAAAAACGGTTCCAGATCCTGGAAATGACACTTTTTGACACTCCAATGACTTGCGCTACTTCGCTTACTTGGGTTTCGCCCCCTTCTAACCTACCAACAATTCTCCAAGCTTCTGAATCTCTCAAATGACTTCGCTGAGGCATCGTACTCATCAAAACAAAGCAATCACTGAATGTCGATCATCCTTGTCTTCATTCTCTTTTATCCAGTTGAAAGTCAAATTCCATTTGCTGCCGCTGAAGCGACGTTTTTGATGTCGAACTCAAAATTTGCATACTCCACAGTTTGAAAACCAGAAAAAATTGCATTTGTGATTCTCTTCTTCTATTTTCGGCGAAAAAAATTTCGTTTATATCTTTATTTTATATAAAACTTCAAATATCCTTTAATTGTTTTGAGCAGTGTATTTAATATCTTCAATTTAGTGCGCTTACGAAAGTCCATACATCTGCATGTTGTATTAAAGATCGAGAGGACATCACTTGTGGAGCTAAACCTAATTGCTTGTGACTACACCGCATGCCTGGAACAAAGAGACTAACAGGAGAATTGATGATGATTGAACATTTCATAACGTATTATTAAGTTCCCGCCTGTCTATTACTGAACAATAGGATTTCAGCAGTTGCAACCACTGAATGGCCATTCAACATTGAATCTTCCTCGAGACATAGCTTTTGGTCAGTGGAAATGAGGCAAATCACTATTTCGGATATGTTAAATCATGTGCATTGGTCCATTTTTTAAATAATACTTTTTTCTGGCAACAGTTGCATGCAACTATGCCAGTATATTTTTTGATGCATCTTTTAGTGTGGATGTTTAGTGATTCATTTTTTTTTAATCCAATTTTATCTTAATATTGCATTTTAATTTGAAAGCTTTCTCTAATTATGTCTAGTATTATTTGTCTTTGTAACCCTAAATTCGCATTCTTTTGTTTTTTCATAAGTAATACAAAGATGAAACCATATACTTTATTTCTATCATTTGTAGTTCCAAAATATTTGTGGGCTTAACGAATCTACTTCGTTTCAACAAATTTCAATTAGACTCCTTTTATTTTTCTATGTTTTACTGTGATAAATTTAATTACATTTAATGATCATATATATATACATATATGCATATATTACATAGTTTTCATCTGTATCGATTATTGATATTGTATTGATTATTATTATTATTGTATTGATTCAATCAATTTATCGCAAGTGATTACGGTGTTTTTCAATATTTTAATCTATTATTTGTTGTTCCAAAATATTTGTGGGCTTTGCGAATCTATTTTGGTTCAAATTTCAACTATACTCCTTTTAATTTATTTTCTCTATGTTTTACTGTGGTAAATTTACTTAAATTTAATGATTATATATATATATATGTATAGCATAATTTTCATCTGTATTCTATAACCCGGTAATTCCAAGTTTTTCAGCTTGTTATAATAATATACATAAAATTTTGAAACATAAATTACTAAAGAACTTGAATCACCAGTTTTATTTTGAATTCACGCCAGTTTAAATGTAATATAATTGTGTATCTTTAATATTTTCAATTCAGTACGCTCACGAAATTCCATACATCTGCAGGTTGTATTAAAGCAGGAGAGAACATCACTTGTGGTGCTAAAGCTAAATGCTTCTGACTACACCGTATGGCTGGAACAAAGATGCTAACAGGAGAATTGATAATGATTGAACATTTCATAACGTATTATAGAGTTCCCGCCTGTCTATTACTGAACAATAGGATTTCAGTAGTTGCAACCACTGAATGGCCATTCAACATTGAATCTTCCCCGAGACATAGCTTTTGGTCAGTGGAAATGAGGCAAATCACTATTTGGGATATGTTAAATCATGTGCATTGGTCCATTTTTTAAGTATCACTTTTTTTGGCAACAGTTGCATGCAACTATGCCAGTATATTTTTTGATGCATCTTTTAATGTGGATGTTTAGTGTTTCATATTTTTTTAATCCAATTTTATCTTAATATTGAATTTTAATTTGAAAGCTTTCTGTAATTTTGTCTGGGATTATTTGTGTTTGTAACCCTAAATTCGCATTCTTTTGTTTTTTCATAAGTAATACGAAGATGAAATTATACTTTTTTTCTATCATTTGTAGTTCCAAAATATTTGTGTGCTTAACGAATCTACTTTGGTTCTACAAATCTCAACTATACTACTTCTAATTTATTTTTTCTATGTTTTACTGTGGTAAATTTAATTACAATTAACGATTATATATATATATATATATATATAGCATAGTTTTCATCTGTATTTTATAACCCGGTAATTCCAAATTTTTCCGCTTGTTATAATAATATACACAAAATTTTGAAACATAAATTACAAAAGAACTTGAATCACCAGTTTTATTTTGAATTCTTACCAGTTTAAATCTAATATCTGCGTGTATCTTTAATATTTTCAATTCAGTGCGCTCACGAAATTCCATGTATCTGCAGGTTGTATTAAAGCAGAAGAGGACATCACTTGTGGAGCTAAACCTAAATGCTTCTGACTACACCATATGGCTGGAACAAAGAGGCTAACAGGAGAATTGATAATGATTGAACATTTCATAACGTATTATTGAGTTCCCGCCTGTCTATTATTGAACAATAGGATTTCAGCAGTTGCAACCACTGAATGGGCATTCAACATTGAATCTTCCCTGAGACATAGCTTGGCAGTGAAAATGAGGCAAATCATTTTGGAATACGTTAAACCATGTTTATTGTGTTAAAGATAGGTGTTCAGATTTTCTGAGAGAAGTGTTGCAGGCAATTAAAGCAATAAAAGATGTAAAATAGTTTTAATGCAACTATTTTTTGTCGATATACAGAATGTTTTGTATATCTAATATTTAAAATTTTTTATACAGTATTATATAGGATTTATTATTTAAATATATTCATTATAATTCTTCATTATAATTATTCATATCCGAATATAATAATTGTTATCCTTAGCTTTCGCATTTTATATATTTTAATAACAGGATTTTCAGAAATTAAAAAAAAAGGAAACATAAATTTAAAAAGAACTTGAATAAATAGTCTTATTTTAAATTCTCAGCAGTTTTAATCTAAATCTGTATATATCTTTAATATCTTCAATTCAATGCACTTACGAAATTCCATATATCTGCATGTTGTATTAAAATATTGTTGTATAGTGCTACAGGCAATTTAAGCAATAAAGTTGTAAAATAGATTCTTTGTTAAAATTTCTTTTTTCGATATGAAGAAAGTTTTTTTGCATCTAATATTTAAAAAATATTTGATACAATTTTATGTGGAATATAATAAATATTATCCTTAGCTTTAGCATTTTATGTATAACAAAATTTAAGGAAATTTATAAATGTTTGAAACATAATTTATAAAAGAACTTGAATCAATAGTTTATTTTGAATTTTCACCAGTTTAAATCTAATATCTGCTTGTATCTTTAATATCGTCAATTTAGTGCGCTTACGAAATTCCATACATCTGCATGTTGTATTAAAGTACGAGAGGACATCACTTGTGGAGCTAAACCTAAATGCTTCTGACTACACCGTATGGTTGGAACAAAGAGGCTAACAGGAGAATTGATGATGATTGAACATTTCATAACGTATTATAGAGTTCCCGCCTGCCTATTACTGAACAATAGAATTTCAGCAGTTGCAACCACTGAATAACCATTCAACATTGAATCTTCCCCGAGACGTAGCTCGCCAGTGGAAATGAGGCAAATCACTATTCGACATACATTAAACCATGTGCATTGTGTTAAAAATAGGTGTTCAGATTTTCTGAGACGTGCTACAGGCAATTAAATCTATACCAGTTGTAAAATAGATTCTGTGTAAAGATTCTTTTGTCGATATAAAGAAATTTTTTTTTACATCTAATACTTAAAAGTTATTTCATGCTGTATTATGTGGAATATAATAAATGTTATATTTAGCTTTTGCATTTTATATATTTTAATAATAGAATTTATAGGAGATTTACAAATTTTTGAAATTTAAATTACAAAAGAACTTGAATCAACTGTCTTATTTTAAATGCACACCAGTTTACATATAACATCTGTGTATATCTTTAGTATCTTCACTTCAGTGCGCATACTAAATAACAAACATCTGCATGTAGAAAGAAGAATTGCTTTATAGTACTACAGACAATTAAATCAATGATGTTGTAAAACAGATTCTTTTGTCGATATAAAGAAAGGTTTTTTTACATATATTTAAAAACTATTTTATGCAGTATTATGTGGAATATAATAAATGTTATGCTTAGCTTTTGCATTTTATATATTTTAATAACAGAATTTATTTGAAATTCATAAAAGTTTTTAAACATAAATTACAGAAGAAGTTGAATCAACAGTTTTATTTTGAATTCTCACCAGTTTAAATCTAATATCTCTGTATATCTTTAATATCTTCAATTATGTCGGTTTACGAAATTCCATACATCTGCATGTTGCATTAAAGCAGGAGAGGGCATCATTTGTGGAGCTAAACCTAAATGCTTGTGACTACACCGTATGGCTGGAACAAAGAGGCTAACAGGTGAATTGATGATGATTGAACATTTCATAACGTATTATAGAGTTCATGCCTATTTATTATTGAACAATAGGATTTCAGCAGTTGCAATTACTGAATGGACATTCAACATTGAATCTTCCCTGAGACATAGCTTCGTCAGTGGGAATGAGGCAAATCACTATTTGGGATACGTTTATCTAGGTGTATTGTGTTAAAGATAGGTGTTCAGATTTTCTGAGAGAAGTGCTACAGGCAATTAAAGTTGTAAAAAAGATTACAGTAAAGATTCTTTTGTCGACATAAAGAAAGATTTTTACATCTAAGATTTAAAAATATTTTCATATAATATTATGTGTATAAATGTTATCCTTAGCTTTTGCATTTTATATATTTTAATAAGGGAATTAATAAGCGCTAGAATACAGGATTTTTTGGCTAAGTTGTAAATTGTCAATTAATTATTTTGAAATATGAGTTTAACCAATGCAAAATCTCACCGCGTGGAAAAAATAAAGCGTGCCAGCAGTTGCTCGGAAGTTTAAAATGCAACCCGGCTCTAGTGTTGCTTAGATGGGAATTGTGGGTAATCGAATGATTTTTTAGAACGCAAATACAAAGCTATTATGCAACAGTTAAAAGAATAAATTTAAGTAATGAAATTTTAGGAAAAGAATTTTTTAGACAAATTAATAAATTAAAATAAAGAAAACGTCGATTAAAAATATGGATTTTAAATAAATATGTTAAGGTATTATAAAAAGACAGAGGGAAAATTAGATTTTATAAGAATGTGGAAATAATTAGTTTAGAATTAAGGTGAAATATTTTTTATTATTACATAGACATACTATAGTTTTCATTTGGATTCTATTAGCCGGCGATCCTGGGTTTATCTGTTTGTTATAATAATAGACATAATATTTTGAAACATAAATTACAAGAGAACTTAAATCAACAGTTTTATTTTGAATTCTCACCAGTTTAAATTTGTCTAATATCTTCAATTCAGTACGCTTACGAAATTTCATACATCTGGTTGTTGTATTAAAGCACGAGAGGGCATCACTTGTGGAGCTAAATCTAAATGCTTCTGACTACACCGTATGGCTGGTCACAAAGAGGCTAACAGGAGAATTGATGATAATTGAACATTTCATAATGTATTATAGAGTTCCCGTCTGCCTATTACTGAAGAATAGGATTTCAGCAGTTGCAACCACTGAATGGGAATTCAGCGTTGAATCTTCCCCGAGACATAGCTGGCCAGTGGAAATGAGGCAAATCACTATTTGGGATACGTTAAATCATGTGCATTGTGTTAAAGATAGGTGTTTTGATTTTCTGAAAGAAGTACTACAGGCAATTAAAGCAGCAACTGTTGTAAAATCGATTCTGTGTAAAGATTATTTTTTCGATATAAAGAAAGTTTTTTACATCTAATACTTAAAAATGATTTCACACAGCATTATGTGGAATATAATGAATGTTATCCGTAATTCCGTAATGTTATCCGTGTATTTCAATAAGAGAATTTATAGGAAATTTATGAAAATTTTGCTTCTAAATATTTTTGGTCCGGGGATTTATTTTTTACTTTTGTGGAAAATGGTTTTTAGATTAAAAAACTTTAAAGTAGCAATAAAAATATATAACAAAATAGCACTTACAATAACATACTATAATTAGTAAATTAGTAGCTATTCAAATGACAAAAATTCTGGTCTGATGAAATTTAATGAATATCTAATTTACCGAAATTTAACAAATATGGTTATTTTGCATTTATATTCGCGTATTATCACAAATTTTATTCGGTCTGTATGACAATTCTTTTTTTATTTTTTACTTTTGCTTAGTATCATTAATCCTTAACTTTCATTAATTTTTTTTTTTTTTTTTTTTTTTTTTGCTATATTTTTATTCTTAATATTCTTTAGTTATTCAACATCATGTATGCTTATTACTATTGCACTATAGTTAACCTTAATTTATCAATGGAAACTTTACATCTCTGGAAGTCGCTAACACATCTCCTGAATGTTAACCCTTTATCTACCGATGGTACTTATAAGTACCATTAAAATAATTTATATTTTTTAAGTCAGTTAGTTGTAATACTGTTTAGAATGAGTTACCGATACATTACTTTATCTTGTTCCAAAAGCATTATTGGTGACACAAAACAAAAATATTTTTTTAAACTATGATTACTTTTGCCTTTGCATCCTTTAGTTTTCTTGGTGCTGAGGGAGGGAGATGGGGATTTTTCAATGCGGGAATATTTCTATATTTATGCTGTAAGAATATCATTTTTGTGCATTTTATAATTCTAAAAAATACTAAGAAAATAATTAAAAATAAAAATATTAAGTGGGGTTATAAAAATTGCACACAATCCCTGTAAATTCAAATTTATTTAATCCTTCTAAGTCCTTCAATCCTTCTAAAATCCATCAAATATTTTTTAAATGGTTACATAAAAGCTTTAATTTAGTTTAAAAAATTTGCATAAAATGCTTTCGAATGTAAAATTTTCATGTATTCATAATGAGGTAGATAAAGGGTTAATACTTTATTCTCTGGTGGTACTTTAAAGTACCAGTAAAATAACTTGTTATAAAATTAATCTAATACATTGATTAATAATACCACCGTTTAGAATGAGAATTTGATACTTTACTTTATCTTATTCCAATAGTGTTATTGGTTTCACAAAAGCAAAATGTATTTAAATGATTGATTTGTTTATCATTTTCATCGTTTCAGCTTTCTTGACATTGACAGATTGTATAAAAAAAGTATTAGCCTCGGAGCCTATACTAATAAGAGAACAAATAGCTATGTCTGTGTGTGTGTATGTGCGATAGTTAGAGCACGTACGAGACTCAATTTTTTTGTGAAGAGAGTCTAAGGTCTCTCCTAATGTATCTGAGCACAGAATTTTGGAATTATAATATTAAGTTGAGAAATTAATTAAACTCCCTAAGTTAAAAGAATAGAAAATTAGTCATAATTCAATAAAAACATAGATTTTTCATCAAATCGCAGAATATTTCTTCGAAAACTGGAAAAGAGGGAAAAGGGTTAATGTGAAATACACTACTGCTATGGCGATAAATAATCTATTTTTTATTTGTTTATTTATTTATTTTTATACTTTTATATGTTTATGTAAAGGGCTGTACTTTATGTTCTACTGGCCTAAAAACTCAAAAACTACACAGCTAGACGAAAAAAATTCTCTTTCAGAATTTAAAAAATATTACTTTTATACTACTGTAAATAATTGAAAAATACATTAAAAATCCATCTATTATAATCCCATTTTATTTCAGTTCAAAGAAACAGACTTTTGAGAAATCTTTCCTAGCGAGAGTAGGTGTCTTGAAACACAGATAGCCTGGCGCTGGTAGGTATTGGCATTTATAGACGATCTGTAAATATTTTCAAATATTAAATCGATAGATTTAATTTTTATACATCCAGATAAAAAAAATTCGCTGATTTCAGATGCGTAAATTTCTTCACATTCGTTCAGTTACAGCCTTAGATATTAATTATTATTTCCTAAATTAGATTATTCTCTCAATTAAAATGCAAATTTTTTGAAATCACAAATAATTTTTATGCTAGTTACTTATAAAAATATCAAAGTTACTTACGTACATATTTTTGCTGCATAATATAGATGCGGAACTATAAATGAAGTGATTATAAAAAATCTGAAAAAAAAACTTACACTATAATTTACATATACATGCAGATAATAACAAAGTAATTGTGTTGAAAGAATTGCCGTTTCTACGCGTTTTGCAGTACCAAAAAATGTTAATTAAAATAAAAATGTATAATCTAGGAAAATTTTCAACTCTTTGGAGAATATTCTTTTAAACCTGAGTTTTTTTCTTGTTATTTATAGAAATGTCTATTCATAAATAATTTTTTTATATAAATGTTTAACTCTTTCAAGTCTGGTGTACTATCAATAGTACATGCATTTGAACGGAATATTATTTTGTTTTAAGAAATACTTTTGATACTATTTATTTGTACTAATGCTAGTATATGTCTATGTATTTACTATATAATTTCAGTTATTTTTAGGCAGTTAGTAATAATAATTATTATTATTACTTGTTTAGCTCTCTTTGCTCCGTTTGTGTTTCTTTTATTTTAAACACATATTTCACGCATTAAATTTAAAATAAAAATTATTTTCCTGGTAGAATAATGTGTAATAAGAAGCAAAAAGTATTAGAAAGTTCTAATATACCTTAAATTTAATTGTAATAAAATATTTTCTAAACATCTTCAAAAATTCTTCCTTGGCCTTTTGTCATATGAATATGAATTGAATATTGCGCAAAACAACTACATTCATTATTTTTAAGATAATGTGATATTTGTTAAACACTTATTAATTTATTTAAATAGCTAATTTTAATGTTATTACGCTAAAGTTATTTTTCTAAAAACTGATAAACTATTCGGACCCGAAAGTGTTAAGTTAAGGTATTTATTTCATGTCCTACTCTGAAACATTCTCCGCTGTATTTATATGTGCTATGAGTAAAAAACAATGAAGACCAAAATGCGTAATATTCAACAAGTACTAATAACTGAAAAAAAAATCAACATTACTCAAAATACTTAATAAGAAAACAATCTTTAATCTCTCCATCAACTCCACATCGGAAAATCATTACGGAAAAACGCGTTTCACTTTTAGCTGCTCTTTTAGTCATCAAAACTGCGTATCTCTTTCACTGATCGAAATTCAATGATGGAAGTTATTTGGCTCAAATAAGTCTTACGAAGCTGCGATCGGACGGTTCCCAATTTCTAAAGGGGCTCCATTTTTTATAACGATGAAAGTGAATGAAATAGTAAATATAAAAACCTTAAAAATATATATAAAATTGTTCATAAAATTAACATTGTTTTCGGTATTTATATTCTTTTTAACACTTCATTTACAAATATACATCAGGAAATTGCTTCACCTCAATAATTATTTTCTTCATATCTGAAGATATACTGAAATTTTTAAGTAATAATATTGGGAAATTTAGTGTATTTTTCTATTAAAATAGATTATGTAACTCGCTACACTGAGAAACATTTGTGGAAACGTTACTCCGTAAAATTGGTGGCAGCATTGCTGCCTCCAGTTTTATGGAGTATTTTAACCGTTAAAACCGGTGTAACATTGTCATGTTACACCAGTAATATATGTTTAAATTACACCATTGCATATGTGAAAACAATTACTCCATGAAACTGGAGGCAGCATTTGCCACCATTTTGACACCAATTGTATGGAGTAACGTTTCCACAAATGTTTTACAGTGTAGCTATGACATTTTTAAAAAATAGTTTCAAAAATAGTAAAATTAGTTAATCAAAATTACTCTTATAAAAATATTTATATCCTTATAAAAGTAATGTATTCAATTGTATGATGATCCTCTCTGTAAATTAAAAGGATTTTGCAGTGGAATATGTTTCTTATAACTTTATTTTTCTAAGATCTATATTTATGTAAATTCTTAAGACAATTATTTATTTTGTTTTATTTTATTTTATTTTATTTTATTTTATTTATTTTACTTATTTTATTATTTATTTATTTATTTATTTATTTATTTATTTATTTATTTATTGAAAATGTTTGGCTTAGACTGCATTTCTACACTATCTAAATTTTATCAAGCAGAGCATATTGTGTGAAAAATAAATAAACTTTCGTTATTAGACAAAGTAGATGAATTTTATGTTACTTTTTCTTCAATGGTACTTAAAAGTACTGTCAGTGCATAAAAGGTTAAATTATAAAGCATCATTAAAATTGTACATTGTTATATTTGTTTTGTACATTTTCCATATATATACTTCGTTCAGATTAATGATCGTTTGTACCCATCTTTGGATTTGTTACTTTTTATGCATATGGGGAATAAATCATTTTTTTTAATTTAATAATGAAATAATCATTGTTAATCTGCAAGCACTATAATTGCATAGAATGAAGTCTAATTCATGTATTTGATTTAAGTAACATGGAATGATAGCTTTTTATAATGTTCTAGCTGAATCTTCAACATTTATATCTTGTCTGATTACATAAATATTCATACACATTTCAAAGTTACAAATTTGTACCCAAAAAAATAAATATGGGGATTATTTAAAAAGATCTGAAAAAAAAAATTAAATGCAGAAACAACTGAAAACATTTATAAAAAATAATATGTTATTATTAATGAAAAGTCTCAAAGACTATTTTAAATACCACATTGTTTCAATTTAGATATTTTACACAGATACATGTAATGCATATCTTTATATATTTTAACCTGATTTTTATTGAAAAGACTTTAAAAATAGCTCACTTCATCTTGTTGGACCTGGATAGAAATATTTCCAATAAACTTATAAGTTGGCACGGAAAGGTTTTTTTTTTTTTTTTTTTAATGAAAATAGTTGCAATGTTTTCCCTATTTTTCGCTTTGATACCTATATTGTAAAATTTGCCTATAAACTTATAAATTGGCATAGGGAGGTTTTTTGATAATGGAAATAGCTGAAATATTTTCCCATTTAGACTCAGATAGTACAAGTAATATTCACTCATAAGTTTATAAATTAGCACAGGCAAGATTTTTTTTTTTTCTAGAAACTTTTTAAATTACTTGTTGAGTTTATATGAGTTTCTTATAGAAAGCAATGATTCTCAACCTGTGAATTTTCAACAAATTCTTGTAACTTAAAAAAAAAAAAAAAAAAAAACCTTTAAATGTTTAATATGAAAACAATATTTCATCTCTTCATTGAATTAACATCGGAATATTATTGCAGAAAAACGCGTTTCACTTTTAGCTGCTCTTTAGTCAAGAAAACTGCATATCTCTTTCACTGATCGAAATTTAATGATTTAAGTTATATTGATTAAAAAAAAAAAAGGTCTTATAATGCTGTGATCAGGTGAATCCGAATTTCCATACTGGCTTTTTTCATATTGATCAAAACGAATAAAGTAAGAAGCATAAAAATCTGTAAATATGTATGAACAATAAAATAATAAATTTTCTTTGTTATTGACACTTTTTTTAATATTATGAAGCAGCATTAAAATCTTATTCCGTTATTTTTATTTCGTGCATTTTTATATAAATACTTTGTTATGATTCTTTGATCTCTTTTCATATTATCTTTGGGTTTGTCAGTTTTTATGCATATCCGAGAACAAATTATTATTTTTCAATTTTTGTAATAATCAAATATCACACTTAACCTGTAAACACTGTAGTTAAATTCAGTTGGTATTTTTCATGCATTTATGATGCAGTTGGTATGGATTGATAACTTTTCAAAATGTTTCAGTTGTAAAATTGTATCTTCTATCTTTAATTTCTGTTTGATAATGTAAGTATTCATACATGGTTTAAAGCTATAAATTTGTACATGGTTAAATAAATACAAAATTTATTATAAAACGAAAAAACGCTTTAAAATATTTTAAATAGATAAATTGCCAGACAAATTATACTAACGATAAGTTATCATTAATGAAACGTCATAACGACTTTTTAAAAATATAATCGTGATGAAAATTAAATATTTTATAGAGTGTTTTTCCGGTTAGTCATTGAATGATAACATTGAAAATATTTTATTAATATCTGTTTATGACTGCAATTCAACTAAGTAACTCTAATATTTTTCTATTTTAAGCCAAGATAATAATATTCGTCTGTAAGTCTAAAAGTACACATTTCTCACAAAAGTGAGAAACACATGTACTCATTTTTGATTCCGTGTTTGTGTTCAAATATAAATCGCTATGACCTGTACCCTGAAATAACATGTTAAAGTAAAAAAAAAATACTGGCATTTACACTATTAAAAATAAAGGGTAAACATTTCATCAAGATTGTGGTTATTTAATCAAGAAATATGTTTCTTGCTAAAAATTATTAATAATAAAACTTTAATTGACTATTTGATAAGAAAAATAGCGAAATTATTAGCAAAATACCAAAGTCGAATATTTTTAATGACAAGAGCGTTATTTGCTAGCATTTATAAATTATTTTAAAATACTCTGCATAATTTAATATTTTTATTAATAAGCATCTTTTATACCGCAATGAATGAAATAAACCTATCCATGGTGCACAATTATTGTTTGTTTGGCGTGAAAGCTTACCATGTTTCAAATTTGAAAAGCAACGTGATCATTAATGATTCAAACATACTTAATTTGATATGAATACATCGATTTACTCATTTCTGAGTACTCCATTTTTTTTCAGTGTAAGCAGGGTATTTTTTTTCATGAAATATTCTTTGTTTGGTTTGAAAGAATAACATGTTTCAAATTTGAAAAAGCAACGTGTTCATTTTTGATTCAAACATACTCAATTTGATATGAGTACATCGATTTACTCATTTCTGAGTACTTGATTTTTTTTCAGTATGAGCAAGGTATTTTTTTTCATGAAATATTGTTTGTTTGGTTTGAAAGCTTACCATGTTTCAAATTTGAAAAAGCAACGTGTTCATTTTTGATTCAAACATACTCAATTTGATATGAGTACATCGATTTACTCATTTCTGAATACTTGATTTTTTTTCAGTGTGAGCAAGGTATTTTTTTTCATGAAATATTGTTTGTTTGGTTTGAAAGCTTACCATGTTTCAAATTTGAAAAAGCAACGTGTCCATTTTTGATTCAAACATACTCAATTTGATATGAGTACATCGATTTACTCATTTCTGAGTACTTAATTTTTTTTCAGTGTAAGCAAGGTATTTTTTTCATGAAATATTATTTGTTTGGTTTGAAAGAATAACATGTTTCAAATTTGAAAAAGCAACGTGTCCATTTTTGATTCAAACATACTCAATTTGATATGAGCACATCGATTTACTCATTTCTGAGTACTTCATTTTTTTCAGTGTAAGCAAGGTAAATTTTTTTTTCATAAAATATTGTTTGTTTGGTTTAAAAAAATAACATGTTTCAAATTTGAAAAAGCAACGTGTTCATTTTTTGTTCAAACATACTCAATTTGATATGAGTACATCGATTTACTCATTTCTGAATACTTCATTTTTTTCAGTGAAAACAAGGTTTTTTTTTTTTTTTTTTTTTTTTTTTTCATGAAATATTGTTTGTTTGGTTTGAAAGCATACCATGTTTCAAATTTGAAAAAGCAACGTGTTCATTTTTTTATTCAAACATACTCAATTTGATATGAGTACATCGATTTACTCATTTCTGAGTACTTCAATTTTTTTCAGTGTAAGCAAGGTATTTTTTTCTCATTCAATATATTTAAAATTGTTGCTGAATTTACATAAAATACTTATAGAAAACAATGACTATCAATCTTTGTAACATTGGACAACTTCTTAATACGAAAACTAAATGAACATTACCCTTAATTGATTAATGAGAAAACAACCTTTAATCTCTTCCTCAACTCCATATCACATAAGAAAATCATTACACAAAAACACATTTCACTTTTTGCTGCTCTTTAGTCATTAAAACTCTTTCACTGATCGAAATTCAAAGGCCGGTTATTTGGTTCAAACATTCCTTACGTTGATGTGACCGGATGGTTTCAAATTTCTGAAAGGTCATCTCTTATTTTTCTATTGATAAAAGTCAAGAAAACAAGTGTAACAAACTTAAAATACGTATACAATATACTATTATTTTAACACAATCAAACTGATTGGTAAATTTATTTTGAATCTTACGAATTGAATCTTTCCAACTGAGCGAAAAATTGTTTAGGCCGGAAATCGAACCAAGATCCTTGGCGTACAAGGCCAATGCTTTACCTGTTAAGCTAACTGGACGATAGCCAGTTGGGACTCAGATAACCTTATTGGTCATAACATCTGGTCTGTCATTTAGACAGCTCGGCAGAATAAACCGCAGGTAATGGAACTCCATATAACGATGGGTACATAGATATACTGATTATCTAAGCGAAAAATTCCAGCCGGCTATCGCCCAGTTAGCTTAACAGGTAAAGCATTGGCCTTGTAAGCCAAGTATCTGGGCTCGATTAACGGCCTGGGAAATTTTTCGCTCAGTTGACTTTAGTACTGGCATTCTTTTTAGGAAAAATAAAAGTAAAGTTATAAAATGTTTTTCTTTATTTTTGTTTGGTGCATTTTCTATATAAATACATGATCCAGATTACAATTATTTTCTAACAAGCGCTTGAGGTCTCAAGATTATTGTAGAACAACATATCGATTGAATGAAAAAATTAATTACTTTTAATTCAAAATATTAAAGGTATCTATTTTTCTATTTTTATCATTTGAAACACGTTTTTAAGCATTCGGTAAAAAAAAAAAAAAACACTATTAGAGGACCATGTTGAGGTTCTTAATTTATTTACACTTCACAGCTTAGTTAAACACAATATTTGCTTTAAACATCATTTTATACAATATATGAAAGTATCATATAAATTTTCTTTAGTTAATTCTTTAAAAGTCTCTTCGCATTTAAGGAATTCTGTTCATCGCTAACAAATCTCTAAAGAAAACTGGTAATTCTACAATATTTGTAAACGTGCTGAGAATAAATCATTATTTTTCAACTTTTAATTATTAATTATTATTGGTAACCTCTAAGAACTGTAAAATCATACACTGAGCGTATTTCATTCATTTATGATAGAACTTATAATGGTAACTTTTCATACATTTTAATTATAAAATTTCGTCTGCAACTTTAATTGAAACTCATTGAGTAATTTAATGAAAAATAAAATTTTAATCTGAAAAAAATAAATAAATACAAAATAAATTAATAAATATATAGAAATTTTTTATAAAGATATTCAGTTATTATTCATAAAAGATCACAACTTTTTAAAAATAAATATTAAAATTACATTTTATTGATGAATTTTAGATTTTGTTTACAAAGATTTTATTGCAATGTATTGAATAAGACTTGTGCAAGAAAATATGTTATTAAAATCTGTAGTATCTTTATCATCGAATATCAATAAAATAGCCCTAGTAATTACCTCATTAGTTTCTAAACTGTAATATTGGCCTATAAGCTTAATTACAGGCTAAATAAATATAAAAGTGTATGACGGAATGAAATTTTCGCTTTGCTTTTAGACCAAAATATATAATATGAACTTTAAATTGTTACGGTTTGCTTAAAAGTCGATTAAAATAATCAAATATAGATGTTAATAGTTAATTTTATTTAAAAAATCTTAGTACTTACAAGCCTTTAATCAGGCTCTTCCTCAGAGAATATTTTATTATTATTATTATTTATACAAATATATGATTCCGTTTTGGAAATGAACGAGACTCGTGGCTTAAAGATTGAATTAGTTAACATGTATTTGTAAAAATTAAAAAAAAATATTATCTGAGGAAGAGGCTGATTAAAGGCTTGTAAGTACTAAGATGTTTTTAAATAAAATTAACTATTAACATCTATATTTGATTATTTTAATCGACTTTTAAGTAAACCTGAACATTTTAAAGTTAATGTTATATATTTTGTGTTATCTACAGGCTGTTTTTTTTTTTTTATAAACATAAGTATAAAATAATGTAAACTAATAAAACGACGATTAAAGCCTCTTACGCATTATAATATAAATATGAAGAAAATGGATTAGTACCATTGCCAAACGCAAGGGCATGATGACATTAATCAGAATAAGCAATACATAAATAAATAGGTTGTCAAAAGAAACAAAAAAAAAAAAAAAAAAAAAAAAAAAAAAAAAAAAAAAAAAAAACTTGTCGAGACGTCCATGCGTCCTTAAAGAGAAAATATATTATCCGGTAAAATTCATACTACTTTTGTAAAAACAAGTTTTTAATAAAATAAATAAATAAATACAAAAAATTAAAAGTTTTAGTAAAAAAAAATAAGAATTTGTCAATTTAGTCTTAAACTTTCTGCTGATACATATATCAACACGTACAAGTTCAACAAGTCCACATTAACGAGAGGTTCATTTCTTAATATTTAGTTTTGAAAAGAAAACAATCTTCTAAAACTCCTTCAAATCGAAAAATCATTACAGTTAAACGCGTTCCTCTACTTAGACTTCAAGAATGCATATCACTTTTACTGATCGAAATCCGATGATGGAAGTTATTTCGACTCAAATAACCCATCCCAGGGAATAATCGGCAATATCCAGTCTGCCGCGTCTTCGAATAATTCCCCAATTACGAATCGATCAAAACCGGAGAAAGCAACAGCTATTGAGTGGAAAAAAAAAAAAAAAAAAAAAAAAAAAAAGATCGGTAAAGAGTTTGTCGGTAAATCCGTAAAAGATACGTTACCTTCTACGTTCAGATATTTCCCTCCATCGCAACGAAGATTACAGAAAAATTGAAATAAAAATCGATGAAGAATTTTTATTACCATTATTATTATTTCTCGGGGGTGAAGCAAATTGCTTCAGAAAACATGCCCGCGGAGATTGAGTAGCAACTCCAATTGGAAAATTTGTTTTGTTTCCTGGAGGCGTCTACTACCCTTGGACAACCAGAATCAGATGCGATGCGCCAGCTTGTTATCGAAATAGAAGTGCTTTGACATTAAGCCGATATTCAATGAGGTGGAGAGGGACACAAGCATATAAATTGATATACGTTTTCTGAAACTTCACTCCCCCCACCGAGCCCCTTTGTTATCCGTTTCTGTTTAAAAGGTTTTGTTAAAGCGACTCAATTCAGATGGAGAAGAAAATGCGACTTGAGAGATTGATTCGAATCGACTGCTCCCGGAAAACAGCATTTTCTATTGAAAATTCTTAAAATGAAACATTTTGAAACAAAAATATCCCTTTGATATCATAGGATGTAATTAAAAAGAGTATAAACGAGATGAAAGGGAAATATGTAATTGGGAATTAATATTGATAAATCATTTTATTTCGTAAAGCTAGAAGCCGTTGTATGTTGGTGATGGGAGTAATTAATATTTCTTTCATGAATACTAGATTTCTTTGCGTAAGTTTGATGCAGATGTATTATTATCTTGGATAAAATTTTAACTTCCTTGTTTAGCTTTCAGTTAGGTAGAATTTCTTCAAATTGTTAATTTCTTAGTCTCTCTGTGGCTTAAACATATCTTTGTCAAAGAAATTTAAAAAATAATATTTGTCCTATGATATTAAAGTACTGATGTAAATACCACTAAGAATACCAAGCAATAACGTTGCCGATGACCGTGAAAGTGTTTGTGAAGCAAAGATGAGAGAAAATTGAAATACACAAATAGTGCAGCAAAATGAATTATTTAATTACAAATTAAATTATCCTAGTTCGTAGAGATATATTTACAATTTATTACTTGAAAAGTTACTTTAAAAGGAATGGATTATGGCCATCCAATGGTACTAAAGTACCTATGTAAATAGCATCAAAAGTTAGTATTTTTGCCGATTACCTTGAATGTGTTTGTAATGCTAAACGGAAAAAAATTGCTACGACAGACAAACAAAGCAGGAAATTAATTATTTAATTAGGATATAAATTATCCTAGTTCTTAGAAGTGATTATCATATTAATTAACAAATCTACATCTTCTTTATAGAACGCTCACGAAAAAGTCCCCTGAATTCATTTACTATAACTTGCAGACCAATTAAACCTGTTTGAAGTTGAAATTTTATTTAATCACATAAATCATAGGCTACAAAGCAAATTGACATGTTACATTTTATTAAATAAAATTTCTCATTTTAATAAGTTTATCTGACATAAAAATAAGAAATCAGGTATTGCAGTTATGCCATCTCGGCAACTTATGCAAAGTACCACGTACGCAGTTCATTTTTTTAATAAATAAAAATGTCTCACATTTCAGATCAATGACAAAAAAATCCTGAAATTCTGTGTCAAGCTTTTCTTTTTTTCTTTATTTCTTTTTCTTTCTTTCTTTCTTTTTTTTTTGTTTAATTTAAATGTCTCCAATCTTATTTTTTTTTTTTTTGCCTGAATATCGTTTGCCATTATAAATTAAAAAACGCACTTTTCGCTTTATACATTGGCGATGTTTCTGTTAAAAGCCTTGAATGTATAAATAATAACTTAATAAAAAGAGCTCCAATTGCAGTGAAACCTGCAGCCTAGTGAACGGATATATCAGATCGCGGCAGTGGGAAGGTTTATTTAAATTAATATAATTCTACAAATAAAATCCAGTTTTAAAAAATTAAATTATGATTTATACTTTCAAGGCTTTTAAAATTTAATTTTTTAAAACTGGATTATATTTGTAGAATTATATTAATTTAAATAAAGCTCCAATTGCAGTAAAACCTGCAGCCTAGTGAACGGATATATCAGTTCGCGGCAGTGGGAAGGTTAATAAATTTTCCATTCTAAAGCATTGGTAGATTGGTGGCACGCCATCCAAAAATTGAAGAGTCCTAATTTAGTTTTTAGCGTTTTGATAGTAAAATGTTTTTTTATTTTTTTATTTTTAAGCTCTGTTCTAAAAAGGAAAAAAAATGCTTTTCTTGAAGGCTTTGATAAAGATAAAAACACTATATAGTCGGAAAGTTCTGTAAATTTTAAAACAGCATAATGAAATTTGCCTTCATAAAACTTTTAATCGAAGGTGTACCTTTTATGAAGTCTTTCTTTATTATAATAGGATTGATTAAAATAAAAAAACAATATAATCGAAAACTCTACGAGTTTTAACTCAACACCTTCCAAATTTGTTTTCATAAAGTTCTAAAAAAATTAGTAATATTTCATTTTATTTGATGTTAAATTTTATGAAGTTGTAATTTTAAAAAATTACAATAAAATTCATAAAGAGGAAAAATATATAATCAAAATGCTCTATAAGTTTTCAATCAGCAACTTTCAAATTTACTTACATAAAATTTTTAATCAAAGGTAAAACTTTTATGAAGTCTTTCTTTATTATAATAAGATTGATAAAGATAAAAAAATATATATATAATCTAAGTCTAAAAGTTCTTTAAATGTTGAATCAGAATCATTCAAATTTACCTTTATAAAACTCTTCATCGAAGATAAAATGTTTATGAAGCCTTACTTTTTTTATTATAATAAGTTAATAAAGATTAGAAAAACATATATTCAAAAAGATTTATAACTTTCCGATCAACATCATTCGAATTTACTTTTATAAAACTCTTAAATGGAGACAAAACATTTACGATGTCTTATTTTTTCTTTATTATAATAAGAATAATAATGATTAGAAAAACATATATTCAAAAACCTCTATAACATTTCCGATCAACATCATCCAAATTTACCTTCGTAAATTTTTTAACCCTCTCCGGTGTAACATAATTGTCTTTGTAAACTGATGAAATGACGACAGATTAATAAAAAATAAAAACGTGCTCTCTTTTTTTCGTATTTTAGAAAAGGAAATTTTTAATTAAATATTCTTGATGCCAGTACGCTTAAAATTAGGTGTCCTTTATTATGGACATCGCTCGCTGAAGAGTTTGTTAAAAGAAAAACTTTTTTGAATTCTTACTTTCTCTTTATTAAAACAAGTGGCGAAAATGAATAGTAAGTATGGTGGCATTCCTTCATTTAAAGGTTTTTCCCGAACGACTAAGGGGGAAACTCCGAGAGCCCTTTTTATTATCCCTCATTTAGAATTCCGAAAATATAATACATAATTCGAATCTGCCATGATATGACGATATGACTACGATCTATTTTTCAAATACGTGGCCTGCCTTATAAATGCGCTTTCCATAATGCATCCCCTTTCTTAAATCTCCCTAACCCGAAATCCCGCGCATCCCTCTGACGGAGGTTTCTCTGAAGGATGGTTGGAAGAGTTTTCTCTCGTGACAGAATTACTGTCACACGACAGTTACCATGTGACTGACGATCTTGGGGTGGCAGAAAATGGACTCCATTAATCTACTTTGGGGTCACGTGGCTGCTTTATAATTACTGTCACGTGCCTCGTGGTCGGAGTTTTGCCTGCATCCCTTTGATTTGTCCCCGCTTCCCTGGGCTCCGCGAAAAGATAAAGGTGCATAAAGGTCAGAGAAACTGTTTGATGTCTCTTTCGCGCGTCGCTGGAGAGCTTGAAGAGTTAAATGGCCCCTAGAGACTGCGAACTAGTGAAGGGAGGAGACTGGGGACAAGTGCGGCCAAGGTAAAGGGAGTCGCGATGGAGTCATGTATTTTCTGTGATTCTTGAGATTTAATTACACATAAGGTAATATGCTGTCGTGAAAAAAAAAAAAAAAAAAAAAAAAAAAAGTAAACACCCCCCACTAACTCTGCAAAAAAGAAGAAAAAAAAAACAAAAAAAAAACGTATTTTTAATTTGTATCGTGTTATAAGAAAGTGACTGGCATCGAACGATTGGAAATAAAGTCAACTTTAAAATGATGTATATGTTACAGGCCAAACCCGATTTTAGGCCAAACCGGTCTATCCTAACGTCCATCGGATAAACTAGTTTTTCCTAGGCCAAACCGGTCTATCCTAACGCCCATCGGATAAACTAGTTTTTCCTAGGCCAAACCGGTTCATCCTAACGCCCATCGGATAAACTAGTTTTTCCTAGGCCAAACTAGTCTATCCTGAGGTCCATAGGACAAACTAGATTTTCCTAGGCCAAACTAGTTTGGCCTAACTCTTATAGGATAAACTAGTTTAGCCTGCTGTTTATTGGTCTGAACTAGTTTACCCTAGGCCAATTCAATTTGGCGTGATTTTATTGAATTCCATGACCGCCTCAACGCCAACATTCTTGTTTGTCCTAGGCTGATATAGTTTATCCTAGGCCAATGTAGTTTTACGTGTTTTTAGCTCTCGGGCGTCAAAGCTAGAGAAATAAAAGGCTCACAGGTTCTGTATGTATGTATGTAAGCATATATGTACGAGTGTATGTACGTATGCGCGTACGTATGTACGTATGTGCATACTTATGTACGTAACGCGATAACTCTTGATATAGATATCCGATTTGCTTCAAATTTTGGATGTAGGTTCATTCTGATAAGGTACTTTTCTGATTAATTTTGGGAATTCATTGGATAAAAATAAAGGGGGGCGAATGGGGGGCTAATCCCTCACTGTTAATTTTGAGAAATGGATTTATCATGCAGAAGTATCAGTTTTCATTTAAAATTTTAGATATAGGATCATTGTGACAAGGCACCTCGACCTCCGTGATTAGTTGTGGATGTTTATTGTTTAAGTCTAAAAGAAAGGGCAGTGTAGATAACACAACATAATTTAGATAAATGGCTTTTGAGGCAGAATTGACGAATTTGCTTCAAATTTTGGATATAGATTCTTTCTGATGAGGCGATTCCCTGAATAGTTTTGGGTGTTTAATGGTTAAGTATGAAAGAAAAATGAAGGATTACCCTTTTACCTAGGAAAAACTAGATTATCCTATTTACATTTAGATAAGCAAGTTTGGTATAGGAAAAACCAGTTTATCCAATTGGCGTTAGGATAAAATAGTTTGGCCTAGGAAAAACAAGTTTAATCTAATTTGGCTCGAAATCGGGTTTGGCCGGTAAAAAGTATGTCTTTTACAAGAATAAGCATTAAATGTGTGGAAAGAGTCATTCCTCATAACATCAATACAGATATTTAACATGTCCACCGTAGAGACATGATACATTGGACATTTTTTTTCTTTTTTGGCGGACTCGTACCAACTGAGATCTGACTTGCATTTATTATTATTATTATTATTATTATTATTATTATTATTATTATTATTATTATTATTATTATTATTATTATTATTGCATATTCGAGCGAGATCGGAGCTGAACATAATTTCGAATCGAACAGCGTTTTCTTTTTTTGAGAAATTAATTATCTGTTGACATATAAGCTATTCTTGTCATGACGTCAAGTTTTTCTTTTCCGTAAAGTCGTAAACGGAATTTCGATTCAAAACGTAGCTTTAATAGTATTTTCTCAAAGGTACATCGCTTTTATGAAAAAATGGTAAACGCCATTCGATTACATATTTTCTGAGTGAGAATGCCTGTTAGCTTATGCATTTCCAAGAATGAATTAGTTCTTAAATGTGTCAGGATATAGCTCTTTTGGATTTGAGAAAAGCCTTAAGGAATGACAGAGAAACATATTCACAAATCTACTTCTAATTGAACAGATTCAATAGTTATGATATTTATAATTCTCCTTTTTTTCTTTTGTTCTAAACTACATTAATTATTTAATTAATCCCTATTTTAATATTGAAAGGTCTAATAATATAAATAATCAATAATACATTGTGTATTTTCAATTATGCAAACGCATCGTAATTTAAAAATACATTGTAAATTTATCCAATAGATATGTATGCAGAATTTTTTAAAGGAATATTAATTGTATGTTAAGTAAAATCTGAATTTTTTGCAGAAATTGAGTAGGGCCAGATCGAGCCGGACTGAGTCTCTTTTCACTGATTTTTGTACAGGCAGGGCTTGAGCTGAACTTTTAATTTTTTCACCGAGTCAAGGCAAAACAGCTTTCCTTCGGGAAGGGCGGGGCCTTCCCGAAGGCCTAGAAAAAGAATTAGCCTAATTAAAGAAGCGACTGATTAAATGAATTCATGTCCAAAATTTTAAGCAAATTGGATAATTCTGCATTATAACCAATTTATCTATTTTAAGAAAGGAAAAAAATGTGTAAGTTTCCCCCTTTTATTTAACCGAAGAACCACCAAAATTAATCAGTGAAGCGATTCATCAGAATGAACAAATCCAAGATTTGCAGCAAATCGGTTAATTCTGCATGAAAAACTCATTTGCCAAAATTAGGCGTGATCCCCAAATTCTTTCCGTTGTTCTTATTCAATTAACTCCCAAAACTAATTAGGGAAGCGTCTTACCAGAATAAATTTATTTCTAAAATTTAAAGCAAATCAGTAAATTCTGAGTGAAAAAAACATTTACATAAATTATGGGTTGTTACCCCTATTCCCCATCCCTTTATACTTAAACAATGAACACTCACAACTACTCATGGAGGCGCCTCAAGAGAATGCTCCTATATCTAAAATTTGAATCAAATACATAATAATGCATGTTAATAATACATAGAAACCCATTTATTTAAATTAAGAGAAGGGGGGAATCAGCCTCTCGTTTCCCCCCCCCCCTTATTATTATTCTCAAATGACCTTCCAAAATTAATCAGAAAAGCTCCTCATAAGAATAAACATATATTGAAAATTTGATGCAAATCGAGTACTTCTATCAAGAATTATTGCGTAACATACATACATAGATACAGAACCTACGAGCACATTAGTTCTCAGGCTTTGGTAGCCTGATGAGATAAAAGCACGTCAAATTACATTATTTCTATCAAGAGTTATCGCGTTGCGCACATACGTACGTACATACATACGTACGTACGTACATTCGTACATACATGCGTACATACGTACATACAGAACCTGTGAGCCCATTATTTCTCTGGCTTTGACGCCCGTGAGCTAAAACTACAATGGCCTAGGATAAACTAGATCAGCCTAGGACAAACAAGAATGTTGGCGTTGAGGCGATCATTGAATTCAATAATATCACGTTAAATTGAATTGGCCTAGGATAAACTAGTTCAGACCAATAAACAGCAGGCTAAACTAATTTATCCTATAAGAGTTAGGCCAAACTAGTTTGGCCTAGGAAAATATAGTTTGTCCTGTGGGCCTTAGGATAAACTAGTTTGGCCTAGGAAAAACTAATTTATCCGATGGGCGTTAGGATAAACCGGTTTGGCCTAGGAAAAACTAGTTTATCCGATGGGCGTTAGGACAGACCGGTTTGGCCTAGGAAAAACTAGTTTATCCGATGGGCGTTAGGATAGACTGGTTTGGCCTAGGCCAATCTAGTTTGGCCTAAAATCGGGTTTGGTCTGTAACATATATAAATTTTGTTTAGGAGGCCATCTACCTATTAAAACTATGCCTAACTTTCTTTCTATCAATAACAGTATCCAATTCTGACAGCATAAATGAACTCTACACCGTTCAATTAGCTTAATAAAAAAATTTCATGCAACTCTTGCAATAAGTTTATAATGAATGAATTATTTTAAAATGAATAATTAAAGGAACTGTATCCAAATTGAAGTTTGGTACTCGATTACTGACCGAGAGAACTCTCTTCTTGATCAACGCTTTTTAGGCGTCAGTCAAGCACTCATTGAAAATTGTTAGATTACAGGATACAAGTTACAGGTAAAGAAGACATGTTGGGATCGTTGTTGGAACGTATTTTCTCTGATTCTTGAGATTTAATTACACAAAATGGGATGTACTGTCGTAGAAAAAAGTAAACTACTAACTCTGCGAAAAGTTATCGTAGAAGAAAATGATTGATACAGGATAATTCGATATAAAGTCAATTTTTAAATGATGCATATAATGTTTGTTTAAGGGGTCATCTACATATTAAAACGAACCCTAACTTTTTTTTTTTTTTTTTTTTTTTCCAATAGCAGTACCCAATTCTGACAGCATAAATGAATCCTTCAATTAGCCTAAAAATAAATTTTAATGCAACTCGTATGGTAAGTTTTCGTGAAATTAATTATTTTAAAACGAGTATATCATAGAGACCGTATCCAAATAGAATTTCGGTACTCGATTGTTGGTCAAGAAGATCCCTTCTTGATCATGACTTCTTAAGCACCACTCAAGCAGTCATTGAAGACTTCTAGATTACAGGATAGCATACGAAGTTTCAAAATATCTAGTTATTCTGTCGTAGATGGCCCTAAACCATCATTTTGTCGTTTTTTATGCATAATTTGAAAACTACTTACAAGAAAATTTTGAAAATTTGGATTTTAACAAAACAGGACTTAATAAATCTAAATTCCTAAAAAAATATAGGTTGCAATTTATATTTTTCAAATATTAATTTCATAACTCATGTCATAAAATTATACAAATTACAAATTCAACATGTTTATGAATGGATATTTTAGCATTATTGGTACATAAAGAACACCCAACCATTCAATTGACCAATTCTAGAGATTTCGGGTCCACTGAATACGACTGTCTTTATTTCGTTTTGTAAACTTTGGCGAATGGTGCATTTTCTGAAAATCAAGAAATCTACGTGCCATCTGCCCTAGATGCACCATGGATATTGACATTGTAAGCTTTTACTTCTACAGAAACTGACTGTCACATAGGGTCTGGATTAAAATTTATTTCAAAATTTCTCTGTCTGACCATTTAATTGTTTTCTTTTATCATCTAAAATAGGATTTTGTTTTAGATTGTTAACTTTTGACAAAATTCGGTAAATACCAACCCTACTGTGTGCTGTTTCTTGAAATTTCAACGACTTTTCATCCATACGCCTTTGAATGACAGGTTTTCAAAATTTCTATTTTGGAAAAATGTACATTTCGAGGTATCTTTGCAATCAGCCAGAAACGGAACGACAGATTTGATTTTATCTCAGGAAACTACTGCGCCACAAATGTATGATTTTCGAATATGCGCATTTTGATATCAGAACTTAAATCAGCTTTTAATACCGGTTGTCTATATTTTTTTGGGACAGCATTTTTTTTTCTTTTTTGTTTGTTTGTTTTTAATTTTTCATATTAAATCTTTGACTACTAAAAATTGTTTGAGAATTTTATTATTGTTATTTCGTCATTATATATTTTCATAAGTTATTTCAGATTTCTTAGGCTTGTATCTTGTATTCACATACTACTTCGACCACGAGTTACACCGAAAACCTCGGTCGAACGCTCAAATTGATATTCACCTTCAATCCTGTCAGTAGTGTAAAAAGGAGAGTTCGATTGATGATGTGGCGGTGGGGTGGTGGGTGGTGTGTGGTGGAGGTGGAACCACCACCACCTCACAGAGAGAGGGAGCACCACCACCACCTGAAAGAGAAGCTTATCTGATGGAGAGTGTATCATACTATAGTAGGATGATTGGGGAGGGCTTAAAATTGAGGGGGCTTAAATTTTTTTTTAGGAGTTTAAATTAGAGTAGAGATTGGAATCAACTTAGAGTAGGAAAGATATTTGAATATGAAATGGAAAAAATGTAGTGGCGCCCTCTATCGGTGGGAATTGGAACCATTAGAATAATATTTACGAAAATAGTAATTTTTTTTTTTTTTTTTTTTTTTTTAAGTTTTGAAAGAGGTTCGAACTTGTAAAATAGTCTCTTGGCTCGATGATATGTTGAGGACTTAACTAATCGAGCCAAGAAACTATGTCTGTTTGTCAAGATTTTAAATGTTTAAAGAGAGTAGTGACGTGTGAGAGGTGTCATTTTTAAGAATGACTTCGAGAGATGAAGTGTTGAGTGTGGTGTGTCTATACATAACGGTGTGTATTATATTTTCGTTGATATATGTATTCACCGGAAATGAAAACTTTAAGGTTGATTTTATACTGAATTTAAATGAAACCGGAAATTTATCTTTTTCGATATGATGCGACTGAATATTAATATTTCACGTAATAAAATTTCATGCTGCAATGAAGGAGATTTATCAGAATCCGAGTCACGCGGGAAGTTTCGGTGGTATAAATGTTTTATATTCTGCTGCGAAAGGAAAAGTGTCCAAGAAGACGATACAGAAATGGTTAAGCGGAGTCGACTCGTATACACTTCACAAACCTGTGCGAAGAAAGTTTCCGACCAATCGTGTGATCGTGTATTCGATCGATCAACAATGGCAAACCGATTTAGTGGATATGATCAGTCTGCAAAAGCACAATCGAGGATATCGCTACATTCTCACCTGTATAGACATTCTTTCTAAATATGCGTGGGCGATTCCGTTAAAAACGAAACGTGGTGAGGATATTATGAAAGCCTTTCAAAGCATTTTTGCAACGCGTAAGCCCAAGTCTATTCAGTCTGACGCTGGTAAAGAATTCAAGAACCGAGTTTTCCAAACGTTTTTAAAACAACAAGGTGTGCGATTTTTTACTTCGTATAATAACACGAAAGCTTCTGTGGTAGAACGTTTTAATCGTACCTTGAAAACTAAAATGTGGAAATATTTCACGCATAATCACACCTATAATTTTATCGATGTGTTAGATTCCTTGTTACAGAGTTACAATCATACGTATCATTCCAGCATTAAGAGACCCCCCGTGGAAGTAACACCTGAGAATGAAAGCGATGTGTGGTTTACTTTGTATGGAAAAATGCAAGATGTGGAAAGAAAACCGTGTGTATTTAAAGTGGGTGAAATCGTGCGTGTTTCGAAACAAAAATTAACTTTTGAAAAAGGTTATGAAACGAACTGGACCGAAGAATTGTTTGTGATAACGGAATGTGTCGCGAGAGATCCCCCTGTGTATCGAATTAAAGATTTGATGGACGAACCCATTCAAGGAACCTTTTACCCGCAAGAACTTCAAAAAGTTCAACCGAAAGAGGATTACACTATCGAAAAGATTTTAGAAAAACGCACACGAAAAGGTCATGTAGAATATAAAGTGAAATTTAAAGGTTACCCCGATAAATTTAATCAGTGGATTCCTTCATCTAATTTATTTTCGTTATAAAACCCTCTGTTTTTGACCTTGCATTCTCATTGTGAAACATGTCTTTCTACGTGACGTTACCTTCGGACAGTTCGCTGAATTATTTTCCAGAGAATAAAATTTCTCATTTTGTGACGAGATTACCTTCCGCCTTAGACTTGAAAGGAGAGTGGGAAGTGGGTTTGACAGAACTGATTTACCCACACTTGTGGAATAATATAACCGAATTTACTAACGGATATGAATATGTTTTGGGAGAAAATATCGAATGGACGAACGGAAGACCTAGAAATGAAAGCGAATTTGAAATAGGAGCATTTGAAGTGAAAAAGGCAAGAATCCCTCCCGGATTTTATGAATCTCCCAACGATATTATTAAAATACTCAACTATCAAAAATTTTATGATAAAATTTCTTTCAACTTTAATAAAAACTCAAAGAAAGTGAGAGTGACTTTAAGAAAAAATGCGAGAATCAAGTTTGATCCAGGATTAGCAGAAAGTTTAGGGTTTCCACCTGGTAATGTAGGTGAACCCTTCGCAGGTTCTTCAATGTATTTTGATAGCCCCTTCGCAGCCGACCCCCATGCTGATTTTAAATTGATGTATATCTATAGTGACCTCGTTGAACCGCAGATCGTAGGGGATACTGTTGCACCGTTGCTTAGAGTGATCCCCGTGAAAGGACAAGATGGGGAGATGATTCATGAAGTGTTTGACAGGCCGCACTATATTCCTGTGACTCGAAAGAATTTTCAGACAATTGAAACAGTTATAAGAACCCACACAGGTCGATTAATGTCATTCGAACGTGGGAAGTTGATCGTGAAACTTCATTTTCGTCAAAAGTATCTCTCATAATGTTTGTGCCTTACCAGTGTTGTGCAAAATCCTTCGAGGATTATTATACCCACCAGTCAGGTAGTGGTTTGAACTATTATCATGGTACTACTTTACAAAAAGGATATGGGTTTGGTGGAGTGTTTCGCTCTTTGTTTCGTGCTGCGGTACCTCTTTTTAAATCGGGAGTCAAAACCGTAGACAAGCAACTGTTTTCTTCTGGACTCGATTTGTTGAATGATGTGTCACGTGGTGAGAATGTCAAAGTAGCCGCCAAGCGGAGGTTGAAAGAAGCCGGTCAGACTTTAACGGATAAAGCAGCCACCAAGGTTAAGTCCATGATTGGATCGGGTCGCAGACATAAAAAGAGAAAGCTTCCAAAAAAAACCGTCAGTCGTCGTAACGTCAAGAAAGTGAAAACAAGTGATATTTTCGCTTAAGGATGTCCGGACTAATTCATAAAGATTCTGCCGCTTGCGCTAAAACGGAATTGGATCTCTTTTTAATTCCCCCAACTCAAACCGCCATCGAAAAAGGATATTTTGTAGAATATCACCCCCTTGCTAATATTCATGATGGGGTACCTGTGGAATTTAATATTTCGGGTAATGGTGAAGACTATATTGATTTATCCTCGTCGTATTTGTATACGAAAGTGAAAATCACTAAATCGGATGGATCTGTTTTAACGGATGATGATCACGTAGCACCCGTGAATTTATTTTTGCAAGCCTTGTTTTCCCAAGTTGATGTGAGCCTGAATGAAAGAGTCATTTCCTCTTCCAGTAACACCTATCCCTATCGAGCTTACATCGAAACACTTTTGAATTTTGGAGAAGATGCCAAGAAGAGTTTACTGCAATGCGAATGTTTCTATAAAGATAAGAAATTAACATGCACGGACCCAACATCTGATGAAAACCCTGGATTGAAAAAACGTTATGAACTGACGAAAAATAGTAAAACCTTAGACATGATAGGTCCTTTACATTGTGACATTTTTCAACAAAATAGACTGTTGTTAAACATGGTCGATTTGAAAATTAAAATGGTTCGCAGTAAACCCAACTTTTGCTTAATTGCAGCAAAACCTTCAGATACTACAAAACCTGATCCGGATTTTAAAGTGATTTTAGAACACGCTTCCTTGTTTGTTCGTAAAGTGAAAGTCAGCCCAGGTGTGTTGCTTGGTCATGCGAAGGCTTTAGAAAAAACTTCTGCGAAATATCCCATCGATCGTGTATTGTGCAAGACCTATTCGATATCTACCGGAAGTCGTTCTTTTATGCAAGACAATGTATTTTTAGGACCTTTACCGAAACGAATTATTATTGGATTATTAGAAAATGCTTCCATCAATGGACAATATGATTTGAACCCTTTTCACTTTCATCATCACAAAGTCAACTTTTTAAGTGTTTATGCGAACGGTCAACCTATACCTTCAAAAGGGTTAGAATTGAATTTTGAAGACAATAATTTCATAACTGCTTATCATCGTTTGTTTTCGGGATTTAATCATGACACCGGTATTTATTTGACACGTGAGGAATATGCAGAGGGACACACCTTATACGCTTTCGACCTGAGTCCAGATTTGTGTGACGGCCCCCATCTAAATTTACAACAACAGGGGAATTTACGAATTGAGATTAAATTTGCTGAAGATTTAAAAACCACAATTTCAGTTTTGGTGTATGCGGAATTTGAAAATATTGTGGAAATCAGTAAATCAAGACACGTTTTGTGTGACTTTGCCAACTAGATGGATTCTTTACAAATCAAGAAGATTTTATCAGGAGATCCAAGAACTCGAAAGTATTTTTTAGATGTTTTTCCCAGCGATAAACTACCGTGGAGAATCCTACACTATCCTGCCTGTTTTGTATGCAATGTGGACAAGTCAACGGAACCCGGAAGTCACTGGCTGGCATTCTTTTTACCCTCACCTGATGAAGTGGAATTCTTTGATTCATATGGAAACGGGCCTGCCTTTTTTCAAGGATCTATTGCGAACTTTTCATCTCATTTTTCTCGAGTGGTGTTTAACCCCCTCACCTTACAGAGTAATAAGACGGCCGTATGTGGTCAATATTGTATATTTTACTTGTATTCACGATGCCGCGGCAAAACTTTGAAACATATTTTATCACATTTTGTAACTGAAAATATTTGTAACGACCAACGAGTCTATAATTTTGTAGCTAAACGATTTCGTGTGTCTGTGAATTTTTATCAATAAATCGATATTTAAACTGTATTTCTTGGTGTTTGTGTTTATTTCGATTGTAACTTTCCTTGTGTTTGCTCCTACAAAATGGAGTTTCCTCGCTTTCAACATCCTTGTACAATGCTTCTCACAGGTCCCACAAGAGTGGGTAAAAGTTGGTTTTTACGAGATTTGCTGAAGGACAGAAATCAAATGTTTAATCCTCCCCCTGACAAAGTGGTTTGGTTTTATGGTATTTACCAAAAGCTGTATGATGAAATGACGGATGTGACCTTTGTTGAGGGATTTCCCTCGAATTATACTGAATACTTAGGAACGAATTCACTCGTTATTTTAGACGATCTCATGATTCAATGTGGAAGTGATGAACGCTTGACTTATCTTTTTACAATAGGTAGCCACCATTTAAACATAAGTGTGATTTTTATCACGCAAAATCTATTTCATAAAGGTAAAGAAATGAGAGGTGTTTCCCTGAACAGTCAATATTTAATCTTGTTTAAAAATCGTCGTGATATGAGTCAAATTATTCATTTGGGGCGGCAATTGTATCCGACTAAAAGTAAATTTTTTCAAGAAGTGTATGAAGATGCAACCCAAAAACCTTTCTCCTATTTACTGGTGGATTTAAGAAACGAAACTGAAGAACGTTTACGTTTAAGGACGCAGATTTTACCGGGTCAAACACAGTTCATTTATGTCTCGAAACAAGGTTTAAAAAGAAAGACATTTGGTTTTTAATTCAGTTGCCGCTATGACGTTGACGAAGAAACAACTTCGTGATTTAGAATTGATTAAAACGTGTCCTTCGGCATTACGTAATCAACTTTTAAAAAAATTACCACCCCGCTCTGTAAAAGCCATCTGTGAATGCAGTTTGAATCTGTTAAAAGGAAATATCCCTGTATCTTCAAAACAGAAAAAGTCTTTAAGTAAATATAAGACTACTTTACGAAAAATCGGAACGAAAAAGGGTTCTCTTTTTCACAAGAAAAAACTTATTATTCAACGAGGTGGGTTTTTAAATATTCTAATCCCAGCCGCCTTGAGTGTATTAACCGGACTCATTAATGGAGCTCGCTAAAAAATATGCGTTGGTGCCGGAAGAGAATCTTTCCAAACACGTACCAACAAAACAGCAAATGTCCGAATTCGATACTGCCATGTCGAAAATATTAAACAGCACTCTTCCCGATCATGAAAAAGTGATTCAGTATTTTGAATTGCTGAAACGTAAAATGGACTTGCAAGAATTTAACACGCCCTGGATGTCTAAACCACCTGAACCCACGGAAAAAGAAACTTCTGAACCGAAAGAGGAACCGAAAAGTGAACCTGATGAACTGACCCTGATTTTATCCTCGGTACCACCTTCTATGAAAAGACAAGCTCGATCCTTGTTGGACTTTTTAAAAAATCATCCAAGAAAATTCGAATGGGATAAAAATTTAACAATTAGTTTCGAAGGAAAACCTATCCCAGAATCGAATATAGCTGATTTATTTCATCTTTTGTTTTCTGTGAATAAAAGAACTCCAATAAAGGCTCAAAATGAACTATTAAAAACTCTTCGTGAAATGTATGTACCTGAAAGTTTTATAAAAAATCGACATTTATCTTCTAACAAAAAACATGTATCACTCATGCCCACTAAAAAAATAAAAGTGGATCCTTATGTAATGCAATGGGAAAATTTATAAATAAAATATTATATTTAAAAATTTTATGTCTATTTTTTTTTTTAACTACACTTCACACTTACATATAAATAAAAGAGTACTACTTACCCACATCTGCTTCGAACAAGAGTACACCGAGAACTGAAGAAAAAATGGCGGCTCAACGTAGAGGGCGCTAGCAGTAATCAGATTGTGATACCGTTTATCTGATATGTGATAAGCATTCACTATATAAGAACCACAAATCTGCTTCATTGCTAACACTTTGCTCGCTGCCTAGCTGCATCTTGATGCTTGTTATCTGACAATCCCTTGGAGCCTGATCTGGAACATTCGTTTGCTGACTCATCTTGTTTTGACTGAGTAACCTTCACGTGCCTTGTTGACCTTTGTGACTCATCTTCTCGTGACTTGCTGACCCATCTCGCTTCGACTAACTAACCCTAAACGATGTCTGCTGTTAACTTCACCGAAAACGGACTGAACGTGCAATATATTTCAGACTTTCTACAAAAAGATGTGGCTGATCAGTTCTTCGAACAACTTAAAATTTTACCCTTTTTCACACCGACGCTGCGAATTCGAGGAAGAAATATCAAGCCTAAAAGACAAGCCCTGGCCTATGGCGATCCAGATGTGAGTTACAGTTTCAGCGGAACCACCATTAGTGCTAACCCGTGGACACCACCTATCCTTCAGCTGCGAGATCTGGTGGAAAAACAGTCTGGCTGTACGTATAACTATGTACTTTTGAACTTATATCCCGATGGGAGAAGTTACATTTCACATCATAAAGACGATGAACGTGAATTAGATAGTGCTTGCCCAATTTCAGTTTTAAGTTTCGGAGCTACGCGAAAAATCGAATTTAAAAGCAATAAATCATCGATGACGTGTATAAATTTGGAACATGGTTCCCTTTACCTAATGCACGCCCCAACAAATCAGTTGTTCACACATGGAATCCCACCTGACTCGAGCATAAAAAACATAAGAATTAGTTTAACATTTCGTCATATTACAAACAGTTCCCCCTCGAAAAAACAAAAAATGAATTTAGATGTGATTTCCACTGAACAACCAACCCCCAAGCAACCACGTGATTCAGAAATACCGGAAAATGATTGGTTTGAAACCCATTTTCGAAATTTTAATGCCCCTGACCCAGTGTTATTGGAATTTAATTTAAACTGGGAGACTTTTTTTCAAGTTAGATTAGAAAATCAGATTTACTTGCGATTCCATATCAGAAATTTTAAAGAATCGAATACACAGCAAAAATACCCCACGAAAGAAGGTGTAATTTTTAATTTAGAATCATGGGAAAAACTGAGTGGAAAATTATATAATTTTCATTTTTATTCGAACGATGAAACATTCGTCGCAAATAATCAACTCTTAGTTGCTTATATGGATTCAGACTATTGCTATTTGCAGCAGTTATTTAATCTTGGGAATTCGGGATTTTACTTAAAAAATTCTGGTATTCGTTTGTCAAAAGATCAAATTTGTAAATTAATTGAATTAATCCCTCGAATTAATGAGTCTTTGAGTGATTTGGTTTTAACACAGGTTATTGGTAGTGTAATAATGAACAGACCCTCCAAATGTACTTCGCATTTAAATCAAGATTCTGCTAAGGATCATTTTTTGCGTTGTCTTGAACAAGAATTAACCTCTGCTGTTAATAAAGTTTATTCATGCAGCGGATGTCGCTTTGAATTAAATTCTAGTTTTCGACATGAATGTTTAAACGTACCAATGAAAGAAAAATTCGAGTTATATAAACAGTCTGCCTTATTTCACTTAAACACTTTTAAATTGGCAAAGAATGTGTGTGAATCATGCACATGCTTTTATACGAAAGACTTTTTTCAAAAAATGGACTCTCAGTTTTTTGAAGAATTTTGTGAATCCTTATATCAAATCTGAAGAAAAACTTGTGTTGTACATATTTTTATCAAATCTAAAGAAAAACTTGTGTTGTACATATTTTTAATGTTGAATAAACTGTTTATTTTTTTTTAAATTGATGTATATTTTTTTACTTTACATAAACTGTGTCTAATTATTTTTAAATCTATTTAATTACAATTCTTTTTATTTTGGGGAAAAAGCAATCTCTTATTAAAAACTACAATTGAAATAAAAAGTATCTTAAAAAAACTCTTATTATTTATTTTTTAATCAGTATGATGTATTCAATTTGATTTCAGCATTAAGTATTTTAATATCTGAAAAGGAAATTACTTTTAAAGTTTCGTATGAAATCACACCAAGCAAACAATATATTTGTTTTAAGATAACAAGTCATTTTAAGATATCTTCATCCTGTTGTTTTGCTCTCATCGAAAAACAAGGAAGTTTGTTAATTCAATCTTTAAGAAACAAGATACGAAAATGCTGATTGTGATATCATGTTTTGTTAAACATTTTGAGATAATGCCTATTTTCGTCAGAGTTTGATAAACAACTAACAGTTATTCTGAGTATTGTTTAGACATCAAATAATCATTCTGATTAAGAAAGTAACTTATTTTAAATAATCAACATCCGACTAACTAAAATATCCCAGATTTTACTGGATTTTTCTAGAAGGGATGATGAAATATTTTGCGATTAAGAAAGATATAAATAAAGAACCGTCGACTCACAACTATCATTACTTCAAATTTTTTGGTTTAGTGCGAAAGGATTGAAGACCTCTCGAACATGGAAAGAAATTTAGTAAGTGAAATTTGCTCATTTTTATTTTAGAACTTTTGAAATTTGTTCCAACTTGTGATAGATTTTTTTTTTTTTTAATCTTTATGAAAAGAGTTTGATTATTTTCATAAATCAATGTTTTTATATAACAATTATAAGTTGGAAAAAAATTCATTCTTTCAATTTACGAAATATTTTGAATACTTATTAAACTTTTGTATTTTTATAAATCTATTGCTTTTATACATAACCTAATATGTTTAACTGTGAATTACAATGCGGCAGTAAGATAATATATATATAAATCAGAAAACTCATTTTAACTTTTATAAAATAAATTTTAAATTTCTGTCGAAAATAATTTTATTAAACAACTTTTCATTAACTTATGATATTTCTTTTTTAAAAACTTGTGAAATGTATTTTTTTAATTTGTAAACTTTTGAAATTTTTTTTTTTTTCGCAAACTTTTTTATGCAAACTTATTCATTTTTATTTTAGAACTTTCTTTTAACTTATTCGTTTTTATTGAAGAATTTTTGAAATAACTTATTTTTAAATCCTTTGAATTATTATCAACTTTTTAAATTGAAAAACTAACGGAAATATTTTATAAACCTATGTCTTATTTACTTTTTGAATTTTTATAATTTTTCCATACTGTAAATAGAAGATCTATTGCTTTTATACATAACCTAATATGTTTAACTGTGAATTACAATGCGGCAGTAAGATAATATATATATAAATCAGAAAACTCATTTTAACTTTTATAAAATAAATTTTAAATTTCTGTCGAAAATAATTTTATTAAACAACTTTTCATTAACTTATGATTTTTCTTTTTTAAAAACTTATGAAATGTATTTTTTTAATTTGTAAACTTTTGAAATATTTTTTTTTTTTTCGCAAACTTTTTTATGCAAACTTATTCATTTTTATTTTAGAACTTTCTTTTAACTTATTCGTTTTTATTGAAGAATTTTTGAAATAACTTATTTTTAAATCCTTTGAATTATTATCAACTTTTTAAATTGAAAAACTAACGGAAATATTTTATAAACCTATGTCTTATTTACTTTTTGAATTTTTATAATTTTTCCATACTGTAAATAGAAGATCTATTGCTTTTATACATAACCTAATATGTTTAACTGTGAATTACAATGCGGCAGTAAGATAATATATATATAAATCAGAAAAGTCATTTTAACTTTTATAAAATAAATTTTAAATTTCTGTCGAAAATAATTTTATTAAACAACTTTTCATTAACTTATGATTTTTCTTTTTTAAAAACTTATGAAATGTATTTTTTTAATTTGTAAACTTTTGAAATATTTTTTTTTTTTCGCAAACTTTTTTATGCAAACTTATTCATTTTTATTTTAGAACTTTCTTTTAACTTATTCGTTTTTATTGAAGAATTTTTGAAATAACTTATTTTTAAATCCTTTGAATTATTATCAACTTTTTAAATTGAAAAACTAACGGAAATATTTTATAAACCTATGTCTTATTTACTTTTTGAATTTTTATAATTTTTCCATACTGTAAATAGAAGATCTATTGCTTTTATACATAATCTAATATGTTTAACTGTGAATTACAATGCGGCAGTAAGATAATATATATATAAATCAGAAAACTCATTTTAACTTTTATAAAATAAATTTTAAATTTCTGTCGAAAATAATTTTATTAAACAACTTTTCATTAACTTATGATTTTTCTTTTTTAAAAACTTATGAAATGTATTTTTTTAATTTGTAAACTTTTGAAATATTTTTTTTTTCGCAAACTTTTTTATGCAAACTTATTCATTTTTATTTTAGAACTTTCTTTAAACTTATTCGTTTTTTTTGAAGAATTTTTGAAATAACTTATTTTTAAATCCTTTGAATTATTATCAACTTTTTAAATTGAAAAACTAACGGAAATATTTTATAAACCTATGTCTTATTTACTTTTTGAATTTTTAAAATAACAGAAAATATTTTATCAAAAATAAATTAAGCTAGTTTTTTTAATGAAAGTATTTTAAGAAAATAAATTTAAGACTATCTGTTTTAGCAACTGACTTGTGCAGAATGCGAGAAAGTATTTTCTCGCACAGACAGTTTGCGAAGACATATCCGGAATGTGCACCTTTCAAAACAACATCAATCTGCAGACATGATGGTAGGTGATAATCAATTTTGCGTGAATTTTTTCAAAAAGTTTTTTAATTAGAAAAGTATAAAAATTCCTTTTATTGTTAGATTGACCAGGATCTCATCAACGAAATGCAGATTTCGGAACCCGAATGGGATCTTTCTGAAAATGATGATGATGCCTCGATGAATAATACGAAGGTAAAAAAAAAATAATGATTGGGTTATGTTTTGAGAGGGTTAGGAAAAAAAATAAAATGCATACATTTTTTTTTTTTTTTTTTAATTTATTTTTTTTTAGTAACTGACATGCAACATATGCCAGAAGGAATTTTCTAGAAAGGATGCCTTAAAAAGACATGAAAGGACCCATCAGGAAGGAGAAACTTCAAATCAGGTATGTACATTTTATTATAGTTATTTTTTTCAGATTGTCGCGAATTTTAGTGTACGTTAATTTTTTAAAGAGAGATAAAGTTTTCTATAAAAAACTGTTAAATTAAGTGAAAATTTTTCGACTCTCCCAATTTTTTTTTTTTTTTTTTTTTTTTTTTTTTTTAGGAACTGACATGCAACATATGCCAGAAGGAATTTTCTAGAAAGGATACCTTAAAAAGACACGAAAGGACCCATCAGGAAGGAGAAACTTCAAATCAGGTATGTACATTTTATTATATTTATTTTTTCAGATTGTCGCGAATTTTAGTGTATGTTAATTTTTTAAAGAGAGATAAAGTTTTCTATAAAAAACTGTTAAATTAAGTAGAAATTTTTCGACTCTCTCAAATTTAACTCGCATTTTTTAAACAGATTTTAAAAATTTTTAAAAGATTGTTAGATTAAGTAGTGTTAAAAAATTAAAGTTGGTTTTAATTCTTTTTTAGGCTACTCAACCTTGCGATGGATGCACAAAAACTTTTGCAAGACTCGATGCATTAAATCGTCATAAAATTACGCATGAAAAAAACAGACGAATTTTTATATGTAATGCATGCGGTGAAGAATTTAACCGAAAAGACCTTTTTAATCGACACATAAAAATTCACGAAAACCCCCAATATTCATGCCCGAACTGTTTCGAAAAATTTTCTCTAAAACAAAATTTACAGCGCCATATCAAATCACAGCAATGTATCAGTAACAGCAGCAGCACATCTTACGTAAGCGTAAAACGTAGAAAAACAAGTGCAAATCCACCCACATCGAGACCTGCCAGTGAATCCCTCAACGTTTTTAAAACGATTCGTTTGGAACCAGATGAGGGCAATCAATATGACATTAAGATATTTTTTGATAGCATCTTGCAGGAGTTAGTTGAAATCATTCAACAGGAAGTCGAACAAAAAGAAGCCATCAAATTTCATATGATTTTAAAACTTGTACTAGAAAGAATTACAAGTGATGGAGAGATTATAACTGCGGAACCTTTTTTACATAGCGATACCTATATCCAGTTAACAAATGATATGGTTGAAATCCAAATTCAACAAGGTTTTGCTAAAATTTTAAAATGCTTTGATCGGTATTTAGAAGGCGGTTCTGGATGGCGACTCAAAAATATTAGTTATTTAGAACTCAAAATGGCGAAATACAATCCACTGCGCGGTAGTAGCTTTATCCCACTACCGAAAAAAATCAAGCAAAAAAATGCTGTGTTAAATATAAAAAATTATGATGATAATAAATGTATTGTTTGGTGCATATTAGCTTCTCAGCTTAGCATTCCTTCTGAAGAGATGCCCGATGATGTAAATCATTACACCAGCTTCGAAAATACCCTCAACTTAAAAAAGATTTCTTTTCCTATGCCTTACCAGCAAGCGAAATTGATAGAAGACCAAAATAATATCAGAATTAACATCTTTGGCTTCGAAGACAATAAAATAACGCTTTTATACATTTCAGAGAGGGAGGATGAAGATGTAATCAATTTGCTATTAATCGCTACCGAAGATAATCAACACTACACGTTAGTTACTGATTTTTCACGACTGTTAGGCGATCGTACAAAGCATAACGGAAAACAACATTATTGCTTCCGCTGCCTTCATGCATTTTCCCAGAAAGATTTGTTAGATAAGCATACAAAATACTGCAAAAAACATGCCGCCCAAATTATTGAAATGCCTATGATTGGTGAAAATTTTCTGAAATTTAAGAACATACATATGCAGCATCCTATCGGTTACACGATATATGCTGATTTTGAAAGCATTTTACAGCCCATAGATTCTTCAGCACCGAATTCACAAGACCCGTATACACAGAAAATATCCAAGCATACTGCATGTGGTTTCGCTTATGTAATCATAGGACCAGACGGAAAGTGTGTAAAACCGGTGGAAGTGTATCGAGGGGAAGATGCTGTGGAAGTCTTTTTACAGCGAATGATACAGGAAGAAAGAAGTTTAGGAAAAATTTTAATGCAGATAAAACCTCTAAAATTGTCCCGTGAACAGGAAACAGAATTCAAACAAGCTACGCAGTGCTGCATTTGTAAAAAAACTCTCGGTACTCATCGAATTCGTGAACATGATCACCTTTCGGGTGCATATCGAGGGGCTGCCCATGCAGACTGCAACTTAAAATACAGACAGCCTAAATCCATTCCTGTCGTTTTCCACAATCTTAAAAATTATGATGGGCATCTGTTAATAAGTGAATTGGGGAAGTTCAAGGATCATGAGATATCCGTAATAGCAACGAGTTTAGAAAAATATATCACGTTTAGACTAAAAAAACATGATTCTCCTATCCAGTTGGTTTTTTTGGACTCATTCCAGTTCCTTCCAACTTCATTAGAAAAGCTTGTTGCTAATCTTCAAGCTAACCAATTCCCAATTTTACAACAGCATTTCCCATCAAACAGACATTTAAATTTACTCAAAAGAAAGGGGGTCTTCCCTTATAATTACATAACGTCTTTTCAAAAATTCAATGACACACAGCTCCCACCACATAAAGCTTTCTTCAACAATTTGACAGAAGAAGATGTGAGTAACGAGGACTATGAGCATGCGCTGAATGTATGGAAGACTTTCAACATACAAAATCTAGGAGAATATCACGATCTGTATGTCAAGACGGATGTTTTATTACTATCTGACGTTTTTCAGAATTTCCGTCATCTATGTCAAAGATATTATGAAATAGACGCCTGCCATGTTTTTACTTCCCCTGGGCTCTCGTGGAATGCATGCCTAAAAATGTGTGACATAACATTAGAGCTTCTGACGGACGTCGACATGCTAATGTTTTTAGAAGAAGGAGTGAGAGGTGGGGTCTCTCAAATATCTCATAGACTCGCTACAGCAAACATTCCCGGAACTCCCGATTACAGAGAAAATGAAGCATCCAGTTTTATAATGTACTGGGATGCTAATAATTTGTATGGCTGGGCTATGTCCCAATTTTTACCATTTGCAGGTTTCGAGTGGGTGGATGTCAGCAAACTGGATCAAACTTTCATACAAAACCTGAAAGATGATTCACCAGAAGGATACATCTTCGAGGTGGATTTAGAATACCCCTCAAATCTGCATTCATTACACAATGAATACCCGCTGGCCCCCGAAAGAGTAACAGTCACGGAAGCAATGCTATCACCCTATGCGAAGAAATTATTAGGAAATCGGAAATATGTGGGTACACCAAAACTGATTCCAAATCTTAACGACAAATATAAGTATGTAACCCACTATCGCAACTTAAAATTATATCTTCAACTAGGACTAAAACTTGAGAAAATTCATCGGGCCATAAAATTTAGAGAAGCTCCTTGGCTCCAGAAATATATTAATTTCAATACAGAAAAAAGGAAGCAAGCGACCTCATCCTTCGAAAAGGACTTTTTCAAATTATTAAATAATTCCGTTTTCGGAAAAACGATGGAAAATCTTCGAAAAAGAAGAAGCATCGAATTATGTACAAATGAAATTAGGGCTCAGAAATTAGTCGCCTCACCAAATTATAAAAATTTCAAACAATTCAATAACGATTTGGTGGCTGTGGAACGAAAAACACCTACCATCTTAATGGATCGACCGATTTATGTTGGTTTCACGATATTGGAGCTCTCCAAAGTACTAATGTACACTTTTCACTACCATCATATAAAAGCCACATATCAAGAAAACGCTGTCTTGTTATTCACGGATACTGACAGTTTGACTTATCATATAACAACACCTAACATATATGATGATATGGGTCAGCACAGTGATTTGTACGATTTTTCAGATTACCCCCCAACTCATAAATTGTACTCGACTAAAAATAAGAAAACTCTTGGAAAATTTAAAGATGAACTATGCTCAAAACCAGCTTTCGAGTTTGCAGGAATCAAGTCAAAAATGTACTCGATCAAATCGAGTGATGGCGAAAAAAAGCGGGCAAAAGGTGTATCTACACGTATCGTACAGAATCGCCTAACTCATCAAGATTATGTAAATTGCATTTTGTATAAAAAAGTAACTATGAAATTCACACGAAATTTCTGCAAGAAAAACATCAGTTGTTTACAGTAAAACAAAACAAGAAATGTCTTTCTCCATTTGACGATAAAAGATTTTTACTGTCGGATGGCATCACCAGTTTAGCATATGGTCATAAGGACATTTCAAAGTACAGTTTAGAAGATTCGTAAAAATAAGTATACAAATTTTTTTTCAAACCTCATGAACACCGAAACAATATTTTTGAAATTCCTTTTACATACAGAATGATTTTAAATGTCAAGCTAATTCAAAAGTATATTTTTGCAGAATGTGGGCCACAGTGAGTGAAGTGGTGTTCATGATACCCCTGTCTCTGAACAGCTAATACAACATATATTAATTTTTTAATATATGTTGGGGGACCCATAGCCAATGCAAAAATATATATCTTTTTTATTTATTTCAGAAAACCCCTCGTTCCAATTCCCACCGAGAGAGGGCGCCACTGCATTTTCCATTTCATATTCAAATATCTTTCCTACTCTAAGTTGATTCCAATCTCTACTCTAATTTAAACTCCTAAAAAAAATTTAAGCCCCCTCAATTTTAAGCCCTCCCCAATCATCCTACTATAGTATGATACACTCTCCATCAGATAAGCTTCTCTTTCAGGTGGTGGTGGTGCTCCCTCTCTCTGTGAGGTGGTGGTGGTTCCACCTCCACCACACACCACCCACCACCCCACCGCCACCTCATCAATCGAACCCTCCTTTTTACACTACTCCTGTCCGGAGGTCTCTTTGATAATGTCCATTCAAATGTTATCATGAATTTCATTTGTTAGTTTGGCCGAAATGCTCTAGTTTGAGGTAAATGGTGAAAATGAGCATTACTCGTTCAGTCAGATCTTAAATTAAAAAAAAAAACAAAAAAACATTGTCTATAAACTTTTGAGACGCATTGTAATACTTTTTACTATACATACGATTTTGGAATATTGAACGTCATTATTATTGTTTTTAAATAATAGTAATTTATTGTAGCCAATTACGATTCTTCTTATAGTAGCATTATAGATAAGAATATCATCACAACTTTTGACGAAACCAGATTTTACTGTTATTGAAAGGATGTAAAAAGTTTATAATAGGATAATTCCATGGGACTAGGAAGATTTAGTTTAGTAATTCAGTGGGTGATTCAGACTTTTTCACCCGAAAGGAATTTTTATATATAAGGCCAACATTGTCGCTTTCCGCGAAGAAATGTTTATCTCCTGAACAATTACACAACAGAAAAAAGGAAAATTTAAGCAAATTTATCACTGCAGTTTAAAACATTCTATTATATCTTTCACAACAAAACATTAAAAAAAAGTTTTTTATGTAGATAAGACACCCAAATCAAAATTGAAACTCCGTGTACTTACACGTCCTTAACTATTAAACATGCAAAAGAATTAAGACCGCCAGAAAATAATACTAAATATAAATACATATTAATGTGGAAAAGTGGTTATACTGTTACATATTCCACAATGTTGTAATACAAATATCTTATAAGTTCCAAAAAACAGACAAACACGTTAAAAAAATAAAACGAAAAAATATATGTTCGAAAAAAATATATATATATAACGCTTTCTTACGGCGGCTTTATTATTGTCATTTTATTTAGTATTTTAGCAGAATATTTACATTGAGTTTATACTTTTTAGTTATTTCTTTCATTTGCTAAATTTATATATATATATATATATATATATATATAAACATTATAAGACAACACTAATGTATCATATATAAACGGAGAATAAAAATAAAAAAATGAAAAACTAAATTTTTATATATTCTCACACATATTATGCATGGATGCTCATATATATAACATGGTGTGTGATGTATGTATAAATACATATGACACACTCACACACATTCATATATATAATAAAACTTCCTCCATTTATTGTAACTATTAAATCACATAAAAATGGACAAAGTAAAAAAGTAAACATTTATAATACAAGAGAACAATTTATTTTCAAGATTGCAAAAAGCTCATGTCAAAATAGAGAAAGATGTGTAGATTAGTTAGTAATTTTCACTTCATAGTTTATATCATTAATACCTTAATATTAAACGTCTTCTAGAACATATTCATACACTACTCATTTTGTAAAAAACAAAACACATTCACTGTAACTCCCCTACACGTTATTAAAGTATTCCTTTTCGCAACACCATTTTCTCGTAATTAAAAACCAGGATCATAAGAATATACTCCATGTTTTTGCTGTCCAAACACAGTCCGCCCTGCACTTAAAAATACACCGCACTAATTTCTTTTTCCTCTAGACAAACACGTATTATGCAGCTGCATATATTCGATAATGCTGGAGAGGGTGTTTCATTTTTTTTCTTCTTCATTCTTTTTCAACACCAGTTGTTTGATCTTTTCCTGATATATAAGAAGCAAAAGCAAGTTTCTGGGGTTTGGTGTTTGCTGGACAAATATCAGTTATTCAGCTTTATGAAATAGCTTTGCACATTTTGTGTTGAATTATTTTCAGAATGAATTGTGATATTGGGTAAAATATGGGAACTAATATTCTCTCGTTTCGTCTCGTTTCGTTCATTTTTTTTTGCGTGTTTTATGTATTGTTATATCTGAATTCCGTGCAAATTGAGCTATATCTGAAAAATAAATGTATTGAAGTGACATACTGTCACCTAAAGAAAACCACAAATAAAAATATTGAAATCAATAATAATACCAATATTTTTTACGACGAAAAATGTAATAATCTGAAGAGGGGTCTGTATTATACTTTGTGTCCATTCTCAGCGATGCCCAGTTCCTAAACCGTTAGGCATAGATCTGTAGTTTTAATTAGAGAAATATTTTAAATGAGGTAAATAAGTATTTAAAAACTGATTTGGCTAAGTAAAAACATTTCTTAGAATATAAGAAATTTGAAATTTATACGGTCCCCATTCCTTTAAGTTATTATATTTTGTAAAAATATCCCACTGCAGTAAAAAGCAGCAACTAAAAGAATTTAAGTCATGTTTAGAATGACTAAGTAATGTTGCAAAACAGTTAAAAAAAATAGAAAAGACATTTAATTATTATTTCGATATGATATTTATAACTATTGTTTGAAATTATATGATGGCACAAATAATATTTCCTTTCAAACAAAAAAAGTATTTTAAAGTTATATAAAGAATATTAAAAATAGAAAGGAAAATTTTGTGAAAATTATATCAGATTTAAAGGATACTTTTTAAATTCTTTACGTAAAAAATTGTCTTATACTGCGATTCATTATCAGGGGGCAACGACTCTATGTCTCACTGTTTAACTGATCTTGTGTACTCAAACATATAAATAACCAGTAGATGTTTAACAGCAGTTGATTAGGCCTTATAATTCTGCCAATCAAAAATAAATGAATGGAAACACACATACATATATATATAACCATTAATTGTAAAACAATATACATCAATAGAACATGAAAAAATGAATTGAATTTAATGCCAATTCCCACATTCAAACATAGAAAAAATAAATTAAAATGAATATAATCAAAATTTATAAGACCAAAGCAGAATCTTTAGGCACACAAATATTTTGGAACTTCAAATAAATTGTGTGGTTTCATCTTCGTATTAGCCATGAAAAAGCAAAATAATACGAATTTGGAGCTTCCAATATATATATATATATATTAGTTCAATGATTCGCAATCTTTTAAAAGCCGATTAATTAGCGTGATTTTCGAGTTTGTGGTATTCCAATGGAGGTTGATGAGCGTAGCTCATAGTGGACAGAGCACTTTAGTTTTCTACATTTTACGATATTTTCAGAATTTTTGCGTCTTATTTCTGGAATTAACAACTTTTAACTTTTCGAATTATATTTAGTTTATAAAAAACTATGCACCGTTTAATTTTTACATATAAACCAAACTGGCACAAAAAATATTGGGGGTTTTAATTGAATGCATATAGGGCATTTTGGAAAGTTCTTAATGCTTAAAATATTCAGGAAGATTTCCTTTTTTAAACAAATTTTTTTCTCTTAATTTCTTGTGTGGTAAATACATTCCATAATCATACATGTGCCATTGATTAGTATTTAAGGTGCAAATATTTTTTTTTAAATGCTTATGTCATCCTAAATAGAATTAGAAAATTCCGGAATTGTTTAAATCGTGTCATTCTGCTATTAAGAACTTACATCGGGTAAAAAAATTTATTTTTTTACGATAAAATTTAAATTTACATTCTCTACTTTCTTTCTTTCTAACCGATGACCAGGCCCCTACCTGCCGAGTTATCTCAGCTTAACGGGTTAGATACCTGGTATCGGGGCGGACGACCGCCTAATTGCCACGTAGCGGCAATAAACTTTGCTTCGCATGCCATCATTTCTGCAGCATTTGCTTGTCGTTGAACATACTTTGTTTCGCTTGTTAATTAATGGTACATGTTGTTTGAACTGCAAATGGCTTTGCAAGATGGTCTCGTAATTTAGAGCCTTGATCCGATGACGAGACCTTCACCTGGAAAGGCACCTCCTGAGGTATAATTCACAGGTAACTTGGAGGACTTTGCACCCACGACGGATTTCACATGCACCAGGCGCCATTAGCGTACATGATGGAATTTTAGCGGCAGAGTGGGAGCGATCTACGCAGACAAGTGCCGAGGTCGGCTGATTGTGGCTAACGGTTGCTGGACTGAGTAGTTTATTGCCTTCATGCATTCTCTACTTAACCGTTCACTGCACGGTTTGCCACATCTCCACATAACTACTGTAAATCTCATAATGTGCCATGAACTTGGACAATAGAATCATTGTAATTAATCAAAAACAGTCCAAAGAATGGAATAACATTTATTTTGTCCATGTCAGATGGCTGCATTTGATAAAAAAAAACAGAATTGGTTATTCGGAAAAAAAAAAAAAAAAAAAAAAAAAAAAAAAAAAAAAAAAAACAATCAAATTCTTATGGCAAAAATTACTTTTATTTTTTTTTTTTTTCTGAATATTTAAAAATATTTAGGTAAAGAAAATTGCAGAGTGTTAAGCAGATAAAATTAATGAATTGAAGCCCAATTAATTGCAAAATGTAACACACAATATTTGAAAAATAATTGCATATATATGGCCAACGCCATAAAATACCAAATTTTAGCTGAAAATTTTATTAAAAAAAAAAAAAAATACATATTTTTCTCATTGTTAGACCGATATATAGATAATAAATTATAATATATAATGTAATAAATAAACTAATTTGATATAATATGATATGATAAATTAATTTGATAGTATAATAAATAAATAAATAATAAATTATAGTAGATAATAGTTCATAAAAAATTATTGCATGTAGAAATAAATTGATAATTTCAATTAAATACATAATTTCTATGTCGTTCAAGTTTATTGCTGAAAAAATTATTATTAAAAATGAATTTTAATATTGCAGTTAAATTTGAAGTTTATTTTAAATTGGAAAATAAGCTTCATTAACTCGAATACTTAACTAAATTTAATTCTAAGTAAATGTACGTCTAAACTGAGCAGATATCTTTTTTGTAAGAATTCTTTTTTAAAGTAACAAGTGGAATTATTTTGAACTTTTTTTTACTTATTAATTTTTTTACTAAAACCTTCATTTTTTAAAGAATATTAATATGCATGTTTATTTCTTCCCGTTGAAAATATACTTTAATTTACACATCACTCAAAATGTGCATGACATATTATTGAAAATTGAGATAAATTGTTAACACGCATTAAATGCATACATTTTGTACTATTATATTAGAAAAAGGAAAAAATCAGAAAAAAAGTTTCCGATCATATTTTAACTGTCACATTATGGAGATATAATCTCATTTGAATCTGTGTGATGTTCATACACATTTGTCGCATCAGCCTATAAAATAAAATCATGAAAAGAAAATAACAAATTTGTAAATAAATAAATAAAAAATACTTCAACTTCAACTAAGAAAAATAAATCACCTTCCAAGAACCTTTTGCAACTGATCATTTGTGTTCAAGCGCTCAATTAATTTTTGCTTGACAGCTAGATTTTTTTTTCTTTGCTCTTGTTTTGATATTTTTGTTTCTTACAGAGTTCCTTTTTTCTGCGAGAGATCTGAGTTTCTTCTTCTATATCTATTTATTTTGGGGTCGCATGCATTCCCTAGCGTTTTGTGCGATTGTCAAGGGGCGGCGAATCGATAAATGACTCCTTCAAGAGGGCTAACAGGTAGTTTTCTTCCGGCTAAATGCCACATTAAAAAAAATGTCGGCATTAACTGCCGATGTGGGGGCAGAGACAAATTTCAAACCGCTCTTTAATTTTCCGGTAACAAGAAAACTTTTATTTTATTTTTATTTCAAAAGAAGTTGATATTGGAAAATTTATATATTATAAAATGCATAGATAATTTTTGGGGAAATTGCAAATATTTCCTGTATGAGCTTTGATGATATCACGGTCATACCTGCAAAATCCAAATTTTGAGAAATAGCAGTTTAGAATATATATTTATCATTATCCTCAGCTTGTATTTTAAAGCAAACTTAAGAATATTAGAGGCGAATTGGGATATTGTACGAGATTAAACCAGTAATGATGAATTCAGACATTTTTTTCCGGGAGGGATTCTTGTAGCTCTAAAAGAATGGGGGGGGGGGGAGGAGGAATTATCCTCCTCATTTCTGAGACAAATATTACAATGGGCGGCAAAAACCACTTTAAAAGGACTACGAAACATCTCTAAAGATGCATCAGTCAATATATCGATGCTTATGATATGCATGCATTTATTAAAAAAGTTTAAAAGTAATTTTAGCAATCCTGGAAGGATTTAAATTAATTTGAAGAGTGTTTTTTAGTGTTTCCTAACAGGCGACATCGGGACTGAGGAGTTATAGAATTCCGAGGGAGAAATTGCACTTTTTGATCATTGAAAACACAAAACCTCTGATCTTCCGGGGAGACATCTCATTCAGCACTCTGCAGCCGTTTCTACAGTCTTTCTTGTTATGTTTAAATGAATCTACTTTTAGTTGTTCTTCAGTTGTATCCGCAAAACTTTTACCCCGCGTGCTATTCTTTTTGGCAATGAAATTAATCCCACTCACTGAACAATTCAAGTCACATAATTACTAAAATACCATTACTCAGTTATGTTATACTAAAATGTGAATTTCTTCGAAAAAAATACAAGTCTTCTTCAAAAAATGTTATCCCCCCAATTTGTTTTTGTGGGGGAGGGGGCAAGTTTTAATTTTTTTGTAATGCCACTGCAAGTCACGTACGTCTCAGCTAAGTATGGCCAAAGATCTATCGTATTATGAAATAACACTATGACCAAAATGGAAATTTTAAACATCTTAGGAAATTAGAAAAAAAACATTTAAAATAGGATATTTTTATGCGTTACTAAAATGTGAATTTCTTCGAAAAAAAATACAAGTCTTCTTCAAAAAATGTTATCCCCCCAATTTGTTTTTTTTGGGGGGGAGGGGGCAAGTTTTAATTTTTTTGTAATGCTACTGCAAGTCACGTACGTCTCAGCTAACTGTGGCCAAAGATCTATCGTATTCTGAAATAACACTATGACCAAAATGGAAATTTTAAACATCTTAGGAAATTAGAAAAAAAAAAATTTAAAATAGGATATTTTTTATGCGTTTGACAACTGTTTCTGGTTCTAATGTCATGTGGTAAGTGAGATAAGATTGATAAGGGTTAAGGAATAACATAGTTCTTGTAGTAATGGAACAACATTGTGAAAAAAATATTTGTGAGATAATAAGAACTATAAAAATTAATTGTTTATCCATAGAGATGAAATTTAGAGAGCTTTATGGTGGTGATGTATTTATTTATAAAATAGTGATGTTTTAGGACTGCTGCTGTCCTAAGTTGAACTTAGTAAAGTGTTTTTTTCATTCATTTTCCTCTGAATATGCATAAGGTGTTAAACTTTCGTGAATTAGAAGTTTTGTGAAAAATAAAAAATCGTCTGTTATAATAAAAATACATTTTATTTTTGGGAAATATGGCGATAGAAAAAATCATCAAAGAATTTGGAAATTTTCTGAATCCCGACTGACAGTTGAAACTTACGAATAAAAAATTCGGCCAACTGAAGATGATTTTCAATGAATTGTTTAAAAAAAACTGTTCTTAATGTGTTACATATAGATAATTCCGGTTCAATTTACAAAATAGCTAACAGAAATATTTCCAGTTTCTGTTTTAAGTGTTTTGAAATCAAATGTAATTCACGGACATAGAGATAACATTGTCATCGAAACTGAATTTTTTTTAACAATAATTCTAGTGTTAATAATATTTCTAATAGCAAAATTGATAATTTAAATGCTACCATATTATAAGAAATAGCTTTGTAGTACCAAAAACGAAGTGGCGCAATGTTTTGCTTTTGATATTTTATTGAAACCTTCGATTAATTTTAATGATGTCGAGATCATAATAGCTCTGTTCGACGGTAGTCAATATCAATGTATAAAAAAAGGGAATAATTTAAATTTAGTTATTTCAAACTTTAATTTAAATGACTAATTTGTAACCTAATTAGAGGTCGACTAGTGACATATTATTTATAAGTAGATAAATTTTTCGTACAAAAAAAAAAAAAAAAAAAAAAAAAAAAAAAACTATTTTTTTTAAAGCAAAGATTATGTCTGGATACAGAGACATGTATTTAACCGGATTAAGAAAAGATCTTTAGAGCCAATTAGCTACTTTTAACCTAAAATCCCAATTCATAAATGATTCGAAAATTATAACCTCTGTTTTTCGTGATTAAAGTAAATTATATTCATTTTAACACTATTGGTTCTTATGTAAATCATAAAGGTACTTTTTAATATGTGAAGTGATAATAGGTGAGGGTGTAAAAATAAATAAAAATCAAAATCATTCTGAGAATTCCGTGGTGAATGTTATAAATACAGGTGAAGTTATATCTAAAATTAACTTTTATTCTTCCTCATTCCAAAACAATAGCCAACGAGCTCTAAAACAAAATAAAAAGTTCCCATTTAATCAATATAATTATACAATATCGCAAAAATTCACGCATTATGCTAAAAAAGAGAAAACTTGACAGTAATTTAAAGAAGTAAAAATAAACCAAAAAGAAAAATAAAAGTGTAATTGAATTATAAAAGCGTATAATCAAGAAAAAAAACAAGGATCAGGATAATTCCCTCAGAAACCGAATTATATGACATGGAAATTAAATCAGAGCAATAAGTAAAAGAAAGTCGAAACATCGCTAAAACATATTAAAAATTAAAGATGTGCATAACAGAATTAATGCCCCAATTAGAAGAACAACACAGATGTTCTGAACAATATTTAATCTGTTTATTAAAGACTTACAATTCACTCTAAGAAATTTTGACAAGGGATTTGACGAATCAGAAGAAGAGTGTTGTATAAAAAAATACTAAAAGAAAAATTCAAAGTAGATTTGTTGATTTCCAGGCAGATCGGGAGATGATGAAATACAGTCAAACCACGTTAATATGAACACGCTTAACGTGAATTACTTTTAGCATGAATTTTTTTCAATTTTCCCCTAAAAAGATGAATACAAAGATTTGATACTCTTAACATGAACAAAATTTTGATTCCCTTAGAGGTTCATGTTAACGAGATTCCACTGTAGCAGTTCCTATCTAAATAAGTCCCCGTAGTACGAATGATAATAATTATTTAAGATATCGTTTCCTTGCTATATGAATAATCAAACTTTGAGAAACATCAGAGAAGATTTCAAAAACTATCATAAGGATTTGCCATCCAGATCACTGTGACTTCATATCAACATCACTTGATCTCACATTGGTGGTAACAATGTGAAGTCACTGCGATGTTACCACACTGTAAAAAAATCTGTAAATTTTAAAGAAAACAATTGTATTTTTTACAAAAAAAAAAACTGTCATAATGTTATATGGGATGTTATTTAATAAAATTTCTGTGGATTTTTTAAATTAATTCTAGCAGAAATGTCGAAAATACCATTAACAATAATGATGATGATATCTTCATAAGAAAAAATAAAGAATAAATAATTGTTTAGTATTTATTTAGTAGAGGAATGTATTATGTTTACATTTTTTTTAGATGATGACGCATGTATATAAATAAGTTGAAGAATTTAGCATGTCACATTTTTTTGAGAAATTATTTTTGTTATGAATAAAGGAAGTGTAAAATGCCTAAGATTCTAATTATTATTAAAGATATAAAACATTATTTTTTAATAGTTTTTTTATTTAATTGTGTGAATCTCAATAATAGTTCTTAATTCTTAATAATAAAATGTTAATAAGTTTTACTAGGATAGTTCAGTTACACTTGCCATTATTGCTAAAGGATGAAAAATCAATAAATGACTCCTTCAAGACAATTAACAGGTAGTTTTCTTGCAGCTACATGCTGCATTAAAAAAATAACGGCATTAACTTCTGATGTGTGGGTGGGGACAAATTTCAAATTGCTCTTTATTTATTTTTTTTTTTCAGTAACAAGGCAATTTAATCTTTTATTTGCGCTATTGAAGCCGTGCCGGATACAGATATTATTTCTTTCTGTAGGTTCGTACCGAGACTGGGGTCCACTCTTTTCTTGCCCGGTCCGGGTCTTATTTTTTTTAAAGGTTACATATTTCCTGAAAAATTTGGTTTGGACTAGCTTTTTTTTCGTACCGAATCGAATCATTCTTAATAGCTTTCACTTAAAGATATTTTCAGTCCCGATTTTGACCCACCCCGTCTGGAAAATATTTGTTCGGAGTGCACTGTAAAAAAGAATTGGGAAAGTTACAAAAAATTTTCTAGTAGAATTGTATTCCAAGAACTTTTTATGTAACGGCAACAATAAAAATTCATGTAACAGATACAGATTTGCACTTTGAATCAAACAAATTTTAAGGTTACTAAGAATTTTTTTGGGAAATCGTATTCCAAGAACTTTTTAAGTGACGATAACGAGCATTATAGATAAAATTTTAGTAAAGTTACCAAAATTTTAGTAAATTCTTTTGTAAAGTTACAGATGGTTTTAGTTTTGCTTACAAGTTTTGTAGATTGACATCATTTTCTTGTACAGTGTACACATAAAATTTTAGTAAGCATAAGAGATTTCGGTTAATTTAGATTACTAAGGTTACAGATTTTTTTTACAGTGTGATCTAGTCCGGCAGAGACCAGAAAAATTTGGCCTGGTCAAAACTTTATCCAAAAAATACATATATTTTTTAATCGCTTTTTACCGTTTTTCTACAATTAAATATGAAAATTTATTACTTTTAAAGAACAGTAGATTTCTAAGCTTGTTAAAATGCAGCTAAATTAGAATGTAGTAAAACGCGAAAATAAAGAATTTTCATCTATCCTGTTTGTGGAATTCAGTGTTAAACTGAAAAATTTGTTCATCAATAAAAACTGAATAAAGTAATGCGTTAGAAAAGATTATATAATACATTTACACTTACTAAGAAGAAAACTTATCCACAACGCATTTTTATTCTTTACAGTCCAATTCTCTCTTGGAAGATTATACTGTAAGCAAGTTTTAAATTCTTAAATCTTCAATTCATATAATATGGATTAACAAAATTAATGATAACTTTAGCATTCACATAAAACAAATAGAGATTCATTATAACAACAAATATCTCAGACTACCATATTTCTATGAAAATGAAGAATATAAACTTGAAAAGAAAATTACAATAAGTATTTTTGTAGAAAACTATTCGTTCGAGACAAATTCTTAACCAAAATTGACGTAAAAATTAATATATTGTAGAAATTCATTTTAGTCGGACGAGGCTTGGATCGAGGATTTAACTTTTGTCCGGGCCGAAATTTTAGATCTTACACTGTAAAAAAAAAATTCAAGAGGTTACTAAAAATTTTTTAGTAAATTTGTATTCCACAGAATTTTTTAGTAACCATTACAAACTTTTTTTTTGCAAGTGAAACAAGCATTTCTTTTGTAAACTGAACAAAAGAATATTTTGTATAACTAACTTAAAATTTTTTAGTATGAGCCACCAAGCAAATTTTAGTAATAGCTCCAAAATTATTTTTAATAACAATTACGTGCGTCCGAACGGCAGGAGCTTCCTTCGAGCTGTATCCAGACTTCTGAAGCGATAGATTTTCGGCAAAAACGCAATAGATGGCAGCACCAAACATTGCGACCAGTTCAACAGGAAATTCATAACCCCTTTATTATAGAGTACTTACACAGCATACATTCGGGGCGTACTTGGCGCTGTCCAGTTTTGAACCCGGGACCTTTTAGACTGGAGTCCGTTACTATAACCACTATGCTATCGAGGCCACGCCAAGTGAGTTTTAGTAATAGCTATTAAAAATATAAAACTATTAACTCTATTCGTTGCTAACTTTTTTCTAGTAATTCTTACAGATTTTCTAGTAACCGACTAAGATTACTAAACATTTCTTAGTAATTACAAGGATTACTAAAGTTTTTTTAGTAGATCGACCCTTTTTTTAGCTCACAGGCTATCATAGCCTGAGAGCTTATGTGCCCGTCCGTTCTGTATGTATGTGCGTAACGCGATAACTCATGATAAAAATATCCGATCCACTTGAAATTTTGTATATAGGTATATCCTGACAAGGCGCTTCCCTGATTAGTTTTTGGAGTTCATTCGATATGTATAAGAGGGGGAACGGGGGGCTCATGCCCCCCGTTAGTTGATATAAATGGGATTTTCATGCAGAATTAAGTTTTTGTTCAAAATTTAGATTAGGATCATTCTGATAAGGCAATTCCGTGACTTATTAGGTGTTCATTGAATAAGTATAAATAGGGGGAACAGGGGCTCTAATGCCCCCCCCCGTTAGTTGATATAAATGGGATTTTCATGCAGAATTAAGTTTTCGTTCAAAATTTAGATTAGGATCATTCTGATGAGGCGATTCCGTGACTGTTATTAGGTGTTCATTGAATAAGTATAAATAGGGGGAACAGAGGTTCTAATGCCTCCCCCCCCCGTTAGTTGATATAAATGGGATTTTCATGCAGAATTAAGTTTTCGTTCAAAATTTAGATTAGGATCATTCTGATGAGGCGATTCCGTGACTGTTATTAGGTGTTCATTGGATAAGTATAAATAGGGGGAACAGGGGTTCTAATGCCTCTCCCCCGTTAGTTGATATAAATGGGATTTTCATGCAGAATTAATTTTTCGTTCAAAATTTAGATTAGGATCATTCTGATGAGGCGATTCCGTGACTGTTATTAGGTGTTCATTGAATAAGTATAAATCGGGGGAACAAGGGTTCTAATCCCCCCCCCCCCGTTAGTTGATATAAATGGGATTTTCATGCAGAATTATGTTTTCGTTCAAAATTTAGATTAGGATCATTCTGATGAGGCGATTCCGTGACTGTTATTAGGTGTTCATTGAATAAGTATAAATAGGGGGACAGGGGTTCTAATGCCCCCCCCCCCTTAATTTATATAAATGGGTTTTTCAAGCAGAATTTTCAGATTTCGTTCAAATCTCTGAATAGTTTTGGAAGTTTAATGGTTAAGTATAAAAGAGGGGGATAACTCCTTTTAAATTATATAAATGCTAAATGGGTTTTTATTAAGAATTATCTAACTTGCTCTGAATTTTGGATATAGATTTTTTATATGATAAAGCATGTCTTTGATAGTATAGGAGGTTCAATGATTAAGTATAAAAAAAGAGGAAAGGGGAGAGCTGTTTCCCCTTCTTAATTTTTTTTTCGAACGGAATTAACCCTTGAAAATATAAGGCTTTAATGTACAATTAGTATTTGTAGCCTGTGAGCTCAATGCCATCAGTTTAGCTGGGCAGTATTCTTTATTTTTTTTACAGTGTATACTAGGTCGAGCCATTAGTTTTATTCAATGGGCCCGTGTGAGCTCGAGCCGAATTTTGAACTTTTATAGGACCCAGGCCAATCTATCTATCTATCTATCTATCTATTTATCTATATATATATATATATATATATATATATATATATATATCATACATCCGGGCTTGGGCTAAATTCTAAATTTTTTACCACGCCGGACTGAATTGTTTTTCTGTGGATTGGGCTGGGTCAGGTCCTTAAAATATTTGCCCGTGCCGATATATAACGCAACTACATGAAGTTTTTTCAAACTAATTTTGAATGTTAAATATTTATTAAGATTCTACAATGAAAATATCAGCTGTAATATATATTAAAAGTATAGAGTACATTCCTTCTACTTAAACAGGATTCATGCATATCCTTTGTATAGCTATTAACAGTTACAAAAACTCATACAGCAACTATTTAAAATTTGTAAACGGTCCCTTTATTAAGCCTACTTCCTCTTTTTTCCCCTCAAGGAATATTGTTCGCGTTAAGAGTGCAGTGTGACATTTCTAATTCCTCTTTTTAAAATCTATTTCTTTTGTTCTTCTAAGCATTCTATCCGATTTATCTAAATATATTTATTTTTCTTTGCTTAATTTTTTGGCAGCGTTTTTTCACTTCTTTGCTCATTTCCATGCTCTTTTTGGTTTTTATAAAGATTTTAAAATTTTGAGATTCGGAAAAAGAAAATCATGCGATTTTCAAAGCCCACTTGAAGGCATCAAGAGATGGCCTGCGGAAAGGGCTGGTTAGAAAATTAACATTGATATAGAGTGTTCAATTTAAATTGTAAATTCTTTTATGAAGTTCTTTAATATCAGCATCTGATAAGAAATATTTGAATTTTTAAATATTGTTTTTTAAATTACATTCTGCCGCAAATGAGTGTTCTTTAAGAAAAGTAAATATTTTGTTCGGTATTAAATAAGAAGTTTAAGTGATCCACTTATTTTTCTGATAAATGAAAAAAAACAGTACTAATGCTTTTATTTAAAAAAAAATAATATTATTTATCCTAATGATACTATTGTTTAAGAAAAACTGAAAATAACGAGGTTACGATAATCTTTTGGGTTTTTTGCTTAAATAACAAAATATGATATAAGTGTATAAAATTTATTTAGTTTAGAGTTTGTTTCTTTAACATAATACATGTCTATGTCAAACATAAATTCACTGATTGATTTAACCCTTTGTAACCTGGTAGCCATTTTATTCATAAACTATGAAACATGGAAAGATTAAATTGGGAGATGTATTAAAGACTATTGGCCCACATATTTACACACTATTAATTATCTACAAATATATTGAAGAAAGGGGTAAAGAGCTAAATAAGTTAATTGAGGAAAAAAAATAATCGTTTCAGTGTATATCGTGAGGAGTATCTTGTGAAAGCTTTCGTTAGGCTGAACTCAAAAAATATATTAATTTTAATTTTAGGTATTTTATTTACAGAGATATGGCCGAAAAAATAGTGCAACAATATGTCTCCCCCCTCCCCCCTCATCTAATTCCGAATCTACTGAAACTAAAATTATGAAAAAATTAGAGGTTATAGAAGTAACTTTAAACCTTGCAGTAAAACTATAGCGATTACTCTACATTGCATAGTTTTTGAGAAAAGCACATATTTCTGTTGCACGCAAATTTCGAATTGTAGGTATTGAGCAAAAGTGTTGAGGAGCGTTGGAGTTAACTTTCGTAGCAGAAGTATAAAAGCATTGTTCATAATGATTTTTGAAAAAAATCGTCTGTAATTAGCTGAGATATTAATCATTAAAGACAGGGATGGTTTGGACATAAATAAAGATGAGAGCGGCATATTCTGCATACCATTGGTTTTTAAAGCGCAGATAACAACTTTTAATAATATATTTTTATAATGCAATACCTAGTAGCAATATATATACAATAAACTTCATACTGTTGAATACATACTAATTTAATTAGAATTAATCACATAAATTATGGTTCGTCCGCATAAGAAATTAAAATAAATTATCCATTTTAGTACCAGTTTTTTTTTTTTTTTTTTTTTTTTTTTTTTTTTTTTTTAAGTATTATTTGTCTTATTTAATGTAAAACTTTCATTTCTTAGAATATAGCGACCACTACGTTACGAAATTTTTGGTATTAAAATGTCTATTTTTTTTATTCCTTATGCAAGCAAACGCTTTATAAATACTATGGGGCTCGCCACTAATTTGCATTGAGTGTGTCTCTCATTACGACTCTTCTGTATTTAAAATTTAATTTAAAAACTATTTGGAAGAAAAACGCGTCGTGACCACAACGCATTTGCAAATTTTCGAGCTCCTTTTTACACAAGCTCCTTTAGCATAATGCAAAGTTTAAACATTGAACAAGATTTTGTATACAGAAAAAAAGAACTATACAGAAAAAAAGGAAAGGTTATTATTACTCTGAATTTAGATATATGAATGTCAAATTAAGTTTAAAAATGCACTACCTTTTATTCCCAATACCAAGTTAAGTTCCTTATAAGAATAAGTAAAAAGAGTTAGTTGTAATAGCAATATTTGATATTATGTAGGATTCCTATCTCTTCGAATTTTTATGATATACCCATACATACTTTTCTAGCATATACAGATACACTATATGGCCAAAGGTGACCGGCCATTTTGATTTTAGGCATTTTATTAAATATCTAGAAAAATGCATGAGGAATTATACAGAAACTCTAAGTATGTAAGCATAATAATACATCAGGTCATACATTTCTGTGAAGATTTTTTAACGAAATTCCATGTGGGACTGTCTACAAATTGAAAAATAATGAATAGCTTTTGAATAACCCTGTCAAAACTTATGTAGCAAAAGCATTCAAATTGTATATTATGATTAAGTGGCTTATTATAATTAACTGTGTTATTATAATTAACTGTGTGCTAGCATGTACGCTGGTAAGAAATTTAAGGTTTTTTTAAAAATAGCCCTAAAATTTTACAAGCTTTTTGCTTTAATTTTGAGATTTTTCAATATAAAAAAAATGTTCTTTTCTAAAAATATGCAAATAACATTATACACAATACCCTGTAATCAAAATTAAAAATAATAAAAATTGTATGAAAAATGAGCAGGTTTACTAAATTTATTTTTCATTGCTTATGCGTAAATGTTATCAAAATTTATTTGCATATTGTGTTAACTAAATGTATACAGAAACTTTTGTAAAAGTCTCAAAAACATAACTTGAAAATACTGAAAATGTTCGTCTGTAGATTAAGCTCAAAATCCTTTATTCCTAAAATGAAGCAAAAAGATGAGAGACTGTATTCATTTATTAACTGACTAGCGAGCTACGCCCGCTAGCTGGGCCACTTTTCCAAACGAACCTCGATATTAAGCAGTATATAATAAGCAAAAAAATTCATTTAATAAGCAAGTCTTGGTGTTCGAATCCTCAAGCACAAAAAAAAGTAAATTAAAGAGCTATGGTTGTTATGCGCCCATTATCCCGTTAAAAATATGTGATTTCGCACAGTGGGCGGTACGGGCCCATCGTGCGAAGCCGGCCCACCGGCGCTACGCGCCATTGTCGCCATTGTCCCGTTAAAAATATTTGGTTTTGCACGGTTGGTGTTGCACGCCCATAAGACATTTTCTCGTGTTTTTTGGTTCATCAGAAGTAGACTTTTACGCAGATTTTGAATATGTAATCAGTTTTTTTCTCCTTAAAAAACTATCTGCATGATGGTTTAAGAAAAAACGCGCAAAAAAAGTTTTCGGTATTAAAAACTGCAAAAGACTACTATTAAAAAGAAATAAGTAATTTCATTAATATCACAAACAACATTACTAACAAATAATTTTGGCAGCTCGTTTTCCGTTTGTACTAACAGAAATTAGTATTAATCGCGTAAATCTTAGGTTACACAATATTCGTGTATGCTACCAAAAAGAAAAAGTATGAAAATAAACCATGTTTAACATTTTTTACCAATTAATTAGTTCTTTTTCAAAGAACCGAAACGGAAGAAAAAGTCGTTTTCCCGGGAGAAAAAAGAGATTTCGGCTGCTTCTTCTTTTAGCCAAAGGGGAAAAGTTCAGGTTCTTCACCGCAAGGTGGCGCAGTGTTCTGCCTCAGAGCTCCGTTTGAGCTCTGTTTGGGAAATTAGACGTTTTCCGTTCCGATTCCCGACCGATTTTTAATTCATAACTTTTTTAATTTTGGTCCCACGGTCTCGAAAATGCCCGAAATGACTTCCCCGGAATTTTTCCAATCGAAAGACACCTTTCGCGACTTCCAACTCGCCAGCGTTGCGAACTGTAATCGGCTTCAAGCAGACAGACAGACAGAGGCGCACGGATTTTATTAGTATAGACTAGCGAGCTACGCCCGCTAGCTGGGCCACTTTTTCCAAACGAATCTCGATATTAAGCTATATATAAACAAAAAAATTCATTTAATAAGCAAGTCTTGGTGTTCGAATCCTCAGCACAAAAAAAGTAAATTAAAGAGCTATGGTTGTTATGCGCCCATTATCCCGTTAAAATATGTGATTTCGCACAGTGGGCAATACGGGCCCATCGTGCGAAGCCGGCCCACCGGTGCTACGCGCCATGGTCGCCATTGTCCCGTTAAAAATATTTGGTTTTGCACTGTTGGCGCTACGCGTCCATAATACATTTTCTCGTATTTTTTGGATCATCAGAAGCAGACTTTTACGCAGATTCTGAATATGTAATCAGTTTTTTTCTACTTTAAAAACTGTCTGCATGATGGTTTAAGAAAAAATGCGCAAAAAAGTTTGTTTATTAAAAGCTGCAAAAGACTGCTATTAAAAAAAATAAGTAATTTCATTAATATCACAAAGAACATAACTAACAAATAATTTTGGCAGCTCGTTTTCCGTTTGTACTAACAGAAATTAGTATTAATCGCGTAAATCTTAGGTTACACAATATTCGTGTATGCTACCAAAAAGAAAAAGTATGAAAATGAGCTACAACGATTAATACTCACATACAGAATAAATATATGAATAGCCAGTTACATCTGATATCCTCAAAATATTAATTAGCAACACTATTACCTCTTAGTGAACATATCTTGCTGTGCTTAAATAGTTGTGCTTATTATATTAATTAAACAGTGTTTAATATTTTTTACCAATTACTTCTTTTTCTCTTATACATTCTTTGACAAATTGACGGGAGAAAAATAGGTTTTCGGCTGCTTCTTCTTTTAGCCAAAGGGGAAAAGTTCCTGTTCTTCACCGCAAGGTAGCGCAGTGTTCTGCCTCAGAGCTCCGTTTGAGACCTGTTTGGGAAATAAGACGTTTTCCGTTCCGATTCCCGACCGGAATTTAATTCATAACTTTTTTAATTTTGGTCCCACGGTCTCGAAAATGCCCGAAATGACTTTCCCGGAATTTTTCGAATCGAAAGACACCTCTCGCGACTTCCAACTTGCCCGCGTTGCGAACTGCAATCGGCTTCAAGCAGACAGACAGACAGAGGCGCACGGATTTTATTAGTATAGACTAGCGAGCTACGCCCGCTAGCTGGGCCACTATTTCCAAACGAACCTCGATATTAAGCAGTATATAATAAGCAAAAAAAATCATTAATAAGCAAGTCTTGGTGTTCGAATCCTCAAGCACAAAAAAAAGTCAATTAAAGAGCTATGGTTGTTATGCGCCCATTATCCCGTTAAAAATATGTGATTTCGCACAGTGGGCGGTACGGGCCCATCGTGCGAAGCCGGCCCACCGGCGCTACGCGCCATTGTCCCGTTAAAAATATTTGGTTTTGCACGGTTGGTGCTGCACGCCCATAAGACATTTTCTCGTGTTTTTTAGTTCATCAGAAGTAGACTTTTACGCAGATTTTGAATATGTAATCAGTTTTTTTCTACTGTTAAAACTGTCTGCATGATGGTTTCAGAAAAAACGCGCAAAAAAAAGTTTTCGGTATTAAAAACTGCAAAAGACTACTATTAGAAAAAAATAAGTAATTTCATTAATATCACAAACAACATAACTAACAAATAATTTTGGCAGCTCGTTTTCCGTTTGTACTAACAGAAATTAGTATTAATCGCGTAAATCTTAGGTTACACAATATTCGTGTATGCTACCAAAAAGAAAAAGTATGAAAATGAGCTACAACGATTAATACTCAGATACAGAATAAATATATGAATAGCCAGTTACATCTGAGATCCTCAAAATATTAATTAGCAACACTATTACCTCTTAGTGAACATATCTTGCTGTGCTTAAATAGTTGTACTTATTATATTAATTAAACCGTTTTTAACATTTTTTACCAATCAGTTATTTTTCTCTTACACATTCTTTGACAAAATGACACGGGAGAAAAAGGGGTTTTCGGCTGCTTCTTCTTTTAGCCAAAGGGGAAAAGTTCTGGTCAATCACCGCAAGGTGGCGCAGTGTTCTGCCTGAGAGGTCCGTTTGAGCCCCGTTTGGGAAATGTGACGTTTTCCGTTCCGATTCCCGACCGGTTTTTAATTCATAACTTTTTTAATTTTGGTCCCACGGTCTCGAAAATGCCCGAAATGACTTTCCCGGAATTTTTCGAATCGAAAGACACCTCTCGCGACTTCCAACTCGCCCGCATTACGAACTGTAATCGGCTTCAAGCAGACAGACAGACAGAGGCGCACGGATTTTATTAGTACAGATGAATAATTAATATCAATATAGAATACACAATATAGCACGTACTACTATACAACTCCTCATTTTTTTGCTTCAACTTGAGAATAAAGTATCATTTCTGCTTTTTTTTTTTTTTTTTTTTTTTTTTTTTTTTTTTTTTTACATTTGGCACATTTTGTTTGGAAAAGTTGAAAACATTTGTTTTGATTTGACATATATAATAAATATATGAAACACATGAATTATATAAAAATATATAATATTTATTTATAGATGAATATTTTTGAATTTGTAACAGTATAGTTCTATGCATAGTTGTATTTATACAGAAATATATGTTATATATGTGTATTAAGATAATAATATAGTATAAATATCATACGAAGTGACATACATAGTATATATAACATTTATTAAATATATATAAATGTTTAGAAATATTTAACAAGCTATATGGTCTTATACCATCTTTAAAAATTTTATAAGATGTTAAAATGGCTTTATGGCGCCATTTTAGATTCTTTCGCCACTCGGAACAGGATATGGAATTCTTCCCCAATTTTCATACAAGTTAATTTGCTCAGTCATGTTTAGAAATTACGGCGAAACCATTAATTCTAAATACTTTTTAACATTTTTTTAAATCAACCATTTATTCTTTTATCCTATTAAAAATATTAGAAATTTTTTTAACTCTTCTCTGTTTTCAGATAGGCTCAAAATAGGTTTTATAAGAAGTGTTTTAGGTTTCGTATACGAATTGTGAGATTTTCATAACAGTAATTTTTGTTAATTAATCTAATTATTCTTGTAAATATTTTGCATAAAGATCTCTAATTACCGATTTATTAAAAAAAATGTAATAAAAAAAATATCTAAAAATGGCATTTTTATTACATATGGACATTAATGTAAATAATTATTAGGTAAAGTTATTTTTGTATTCAAAATTCAGGATATAGACATAATGTACACTGTTAAAAAGATACAACTTTTGCTGCATTATCACCCCACCAATTTTTAGAAAACGGATATTTGTCAATATTATGGAGCATTGTCATTGGTCAGTATAGAAATATTCTATAAAATCAGTGCAGTGATTATGCAGCAAAAGCTGCGGATTTTTAGCAGTGTATATTTATTTAGAATCTACGTTTAGAACGTCAGAATATGTTTGTATAAGGATGGTAAAATATCGAAATGAAATATGTGCGTTACACGGCTATGATTGTTTTAACAAAAGATACATGTTGTATTTATTCTAAAAATTTGTTTATCTTTGTTTAATATTTGTACAATGTTTTCCTTCTTTTACTCCTTACTGTCCTTGTCTGACTTTCTGCTTTTTAAATAAATTTATTTATTTGTTTTAAATTCGGGGTAGAAATTCAAGATTTTTCAAGGTGTACTTGAACGGATTATGAAGCGAAAAAGGTTGGTTAGAAGATTAAGATTGTTAGTTTATGCCATTTAAGCTTGTGGCAAGAAGTATTTAATTTTATTTATTTTATTTACAATGTATTCATTTTCATTAATATATATAAGTGTGTGTTTTGGGGATGTTTACAAGCTGGTGTAGTTTATGATAGATAAAACGATGGATAATCCTAATGTTGCGGTACCGAAAAATTTTCAAATTTTCAGCTATAGATAAAATGTTTTACGTTATTTAATTTCTTTCGATTTTTTTTTTTTACTTTTTAATTTTTTTTTTTTACATTATACAATGAAATAAGGATCAATCGATACTCCTAAACAAAAATATCGTTATGTCGCATCAATAATTTTAAAATATAAATTAGTACTACAAACGCAATCAATTTATTTCTTTTTTATTCTATGATTGTGATAAATAATGTTAATAAGTATATCTTTTAAATAAAATAAAGCTTGATAATATCAAAACATACTTCTACAACATAACTGCATTCCACTTATCTAAATTAAATGTAAATGAAAAAAAAAAAAAAAAAAAAAAAAAAAAACATATAAAATAAAAAATAGTTTAAAATTTCTGCGAACATTTAAATTAAACATGTTTTAAATATTTTGTCTTAAATATTATCCTATATTTTTTATCTTATATTTTTTGGTAATTTTTGTGCCTCTTTGCTCATTTCCGCCTTCTTCAGATTTTTATAAAGATTTAAAATTTTGGGGATTCAGGGGGAGTATGAAAATTTTCAAAATTCTCTAAAATTAATCAAGAAATGCCTTGCGGAAGGATCTGTTTAGAAGATTAACCTTACTACAATGTACAAAAATTAAATTGTTAGACATTTTATTTTGATAAGAATTATTTGAGTTTTCACGTGATCTTTCTTTTCATAAGTGTTGTCTGAAAAAATTACTTTTTACGAATGTTTAAAGTTTTTTTAGAGCCTTATAAAAATTTTAAGTAATACACCAAGTATTTTATCTTTTTTCTTTTATTTTATTTATGTAAACATAAAATAGCAATCAAATTCTTGTACTCATGGATTTGTTTGTATCTTTTTTTTAATAATAAAATTATTTAAGTGGCATCATTAGTTAAAATTTTGATTTAGCGGGAATCAAGTATGTTTTTTAGTTAAAAATCCTTCGTGTCTCTTAAAAAATGAAGAAACAAACAACATCATCATGTTGATATGCATAATATATCTGTAATCCAAAAATCTGTAATACAAAACGTATATAAAGCAAATCTTTACAAAATACTTAAAAAAATATACATTCTGAAAAAAAAAAATGCATTCAAAATTCTGAAGGCGTACGTAAATAGTATGTAAAGAATATAAAGCAAAAGTAAAATAATAAATAAATAAATAAATAAATTAAAAAATTAAAAAATGGAGGAGGAAGCAAAAGTAAAAGAAAAGTAGATAAAATTGGTCTTCACGCCATTTTGATGCTTTTTTTTCACAATATTTCTCGATTTTCTTCATGTTATTTGTTTACATTTCTACTGACCTTAAAATTTTTAGAAATGTTGTTTATGAGTAATCTTAAATATGTTAATTCATATAACAAGTATATATATCTATTCATTATAATAAATCAAATTAGAATATATATGAGGCTTAATTCCTTACCCTTTGATGCTCACCAATCCCTTAAAAAATTCTTTAAGGACATCGAACAAATAATAAAAAAAATTATAATCATCATACACATCACAAATATCTTGATTAGTTTTTGCAGATACGAAGCTTTCATTGTATACTATACATTAGTTCGTATTTTCTACTCCGTTCTACACTATCTGCCAATAAGTAGACATTTTGCTAATTTTTCTGAAATTCGCGTTAAATTTGGTCAAAAACCGTGCATGATATAAACAAAAAACATACCAGAATTTTTAGAATTTTTTAAAAAAATCGCTCTTTATCCATGAATACAGATGCTATTTTTACAAAAATCAGTGTACATGTTGTACATGTACAGTATCCACATTTGTATTCTGCAATGATAAATCGTTTTGTGCATTTTCATGTACAAGGTGATCCCAAAAATTTCTATTATTCTTTGACTTTTTGTCGGCCCCCTAATTACCCTATTTATCAAATGGATGATGATAAATCTGATGTCAAACATAATCTTTATAATCCTGAAGTTCCGAGATGAATTCGACAAGTATATTTTTAAATATTTGACAAAATGTCAAAAAATGAAAGTGTCCAAATACTTATTGGTAGATAGTGTGATTCCGACATTTCTCATACTTAAAGCCCCACACTAGTCACTGAAAAATACCCAGATGATAATGTTAAGTCTATGCGGGCGTTATTTTTATAAAATCTCGCTCACATTTTAATGTTTTTACGCTTTTTTTACTTTTTCAATTTAGGTTTCAAATTTTTTTTATTACTTTAACTTTTGAAACCGGTTAGAACCGGTTCTGAAATTGAAACTCATAAAATGCAAAATGATAACTCATGATGATAAACTCATGATAACTCATGAATATGAATGATAACTCATGAAAAATGGTGACTCATAAATGAAACAAAAAATCATAATATAAAACAAATATAACCAAAATAGAAAAAGTAAAAATTAGTCCGGTTGTATGTAATACTCAGCTATCCTATGCAAAAAAAAAAATCATGTAAAAATATTAAAATTTGAGCGAGATATTTAAAAGAACGCCCTCATAGACTTAACATTATTATCCGGTTCTTTTTCAGTGATTAGTGCTGCGCCTTAAGGACCCACAATAGTCGCTGTAAAAGACCCGGATGATAATGTAAAGTCAATGGAAGTGTTCTTTACAAATATCTTGCTCAAATTTAAATATTTTTACATTTTTAGAATAGCTGAGGACGATCTACAACCGGCCTAGTTTTTACTTTTTCAATTTTGCTTAAATATTTTTTTATATTAAAATAGTTTAACTTTCAGAACCGGTTTAAACGGTTTTGAAATTTAAAGCAATTTAAAAAAAAAGAAATCTGAAACCAAAATTGAAAAAGGAAAAACTAGGCCGGTTATATCCATAACCGGTCTAGTTTTTCCTTTTTCAATTTTGGTTTCATTTTTTTTTTTTTTTATTGTTTTAAATTTCAAAACCGTTTAAACCGGTTCTGAAAGTTAAACTATCCTAATATAAAAAATATTTAAGCAAAATTGAAAAAGTAAAAACTAGGCCGGTTGTAGATCGTCCTCAGCTATTCTAAAAATGTAAAAATATTTAAATTTGAGCAAGATATTTGTAAAGAACACTTCCATTGACTTTACATTATCAGCCGGGTCTTTTACAGCGACAACCTTCTCAGCTATCCTATGCAAAAAAAAAAAAAAAAAAAAAAAAAAAAAAAAAGTAAAAATATTAAAATTTGAGCGAGATTTGAAAGAACGCTCCCATAGACTTTACATTATCATCCGGGTCTTTATCTGTGACTAGTGTTACGCAGACCATAATAAAAAAATTACAGCTATAGAATGTGTTCAAAATTCCGTCAGTCTTTATAGATTGATTGTCGAAACTATAGCCAAAAAACATCATACACATATATATGAAAGCTGAACAACAAACACAAAACGTTAATTTTTGCAGCACAAAAGGCAACTTTGAGACTCAAAGGGAAAATATATAAACAGCAGGTGTATAAAATATGTACTACAGCAGTGCAGCCAATCCATTTGACATCATTGTGATGCCACAAATAGTCACCAGTGTCACAGTCACCACAATGCAGTGAAATATAACGTATTTCATTTATTATGTCTCATTATTCATGTTATATTCCCACTTATTACATCTCAATATTATCCTCAATTGATCATCATTTGATCATTTCATTGAGAGTTACTGTTATTTATGGTTTTCGATGGATCATTAGGTGACTTTGCATTAAAGTCACTTTGCGAATTTAGTGTAACCGACATTTGGAAACTTTAGTAAAGTCTCCATAAGAATTGTTCATGTCTAATAACGAGTTTCCCAGTGACAACAAAATTAATTCATTTGGGGGATTTATCGAAATAAGTCCTTATCTTAACATCACTGCAGAATCTAAGTCATCTGAGAGATAACATGTAACTCAATTGTGACGTTGGTTTGCGACACATGCAAATTCAAAGCTATTTATGACATCACAATGGAGTATCCAAATGATTTTCACATGAGAATCACAAGGTAATTTCATTCTGTTGTCATCTTGTGAATCGTCTCAAACCAATATGAATCTTCATTTTGAATCAGCAAATGACGATGCGTGAGAACAATAATAATACGAATGAAAGCTATCCCTTTTTAGTTCATAATAGCGACCGTGACGTAAAGGAGACATCGACCAGCCATAGTACTTATTTAGGTATCCTAAAGTTAATATCATTCTCTTTTGAGTATTTACGTGTTTGACAAATCGTATTTTGTGTATTTTTGATTTTTGACGATAGTACACATGAAAAACAGGGTAATAGCAACTTTTTCATGTTAATTATAGTGCAAGCCACGGTGCTTAGAATACTGTGTTCTACTTACAGTGGTGCAAAAAATAAATTTTCTGTAACAGAAAGTGACAACATTTTCACTATCAGTATTTTTAGAAGATTACATCATATTCAAGAAACCATAACAACTTTTTCATAAATAAAAACTTTTCTGTCAATTATAGCGTCAATTTCAGCTATGAAATTTTGTTGCAAATATTCAATTTAAAATTCCTTTATTATGGACCAGGATGATAGTTGTTATTCATAAACTTGAATACTTATTCTAACTACGCGGAAATGAGGTTGATTCCAGAAACATTCTACTGTGTCATGGTGAACATTTTTAGATAAATTGTGGAGCTTTCACATAGTTTTTTTCGCGCAAATGACGATCAGTGAACAGACAACATATTGACATAGTAAAATGTTTTACATTCATGATACATTATATATATATATATATATATATATATATATATATATATATATATATATATATATATATATATATATATATATATGTCTGTGTGTGTGTGTGTATGTGTGTGTGATGCATATACAATATATATATATATATAAATTGCTGTTATATATATATATATATATACAGGGTGAGTCATAAATATCGAAACAATAGGCTATCTCCTTAAATATTGCCCATAGACCCATACTTCCAGTTGCAAAAATTCATAAAAAAGGTGAAATTTTTGATAAGATAAATTGCGACTTCATGGGGGGTCTAGTAGAAAAAATACAAAAATTAAATTTTTATACGGCGCCGGTAGGATAAAATTTCCAATTAGAAAAATTTTCCTTATACAATCCTGAATAAGACACAAAAAGTTGCATCTTCTAATCTTTAAAACTAGCTAAGTTATAGCCGTTTAAAAAATGCATCAGGTTTTAAGGGATTAGACACAAATTGAAATGTGCGCAATTCAAAAAACAAAGTTACATTAACAGTTCTAGGAAACGCGCAAAAATCTATTTTTTGAGTTCGAATTTTGATTTTTTCTTTTCTTTTTTTTTGTGATGGTTAGTCTTGTAGTTTGCTAAGAAAACCACATTCTAACATTTCGCATATAATTTATAAATATTTCATGCGGTTAGTACTGGTTTAATGAAAAATGGGATAATTAAATATCGTAATAACTCGTAACATTATTTATCGGATTTCAGTTTCTTTCCATTTAATTAAAGATGAAAATCTGATTTTAGTTTTGTTCCAGAGTTTTGTTTTTAATATTAATTTTAAAAATATTAAAAATATTTATTGAAAAAGTAATATAACTTTTTAAAAAATCATATTTTCAAAAGTAAATATTTTTTCAAATTTGCCGAAAGAATATTAATGTAAAAAAAAAAAAAAATGACGTGTTTCAAGTTCTTTTTCCTTTAAAAATTCGTAGCATTAATTATTTAAAGACAAGAATTAATGGGGGGAAAATTCATTATGCAGAAAAACGAAGTATACTGTTTAAATGTCTGTCATTTATTTAAAAGAATGTTTTTTCTAAGATGCAGATTAAGTCTTTTTTATAAATTTAGCTCTCACAACTTCAGGCTTTTTATCGTCCTGGAGAGGCTGCTAAAAAATCTGTATTCTTTGCCCAGGCCGGACCAGGACCGGGAGGCTCCTTTTTTCTGAAGACATGCCAGGCCGGACCTAACGTACTTTTCATAAAGGAGGAGACTGCTATCTTCTTTCTAGGTGTACATTGGACGAAATTTTCAATCCCGGTCTCGACAAAACCCGTATTAAACTTAATACGTTCTTAAAATAAATAAAATTCGGCTCAATCGAATTTTTTTCAAAAAACACATAGATTTTATTTTTTTTTTAAATAAAATTCATTTTTTTAAAGAATAATATATTCAAAGGCTGAAAAATTAAATACAATAAAACCAGTGAAAAAAAGTCTGCCTATGACAAAATTCTGTCTTAAACGGAAAATATGTTGATCCATGCAAAATAAATACAATGATACTCCAGGAAAAGATTAAACTCTAATTACACCTTCTAGGGAGGGCATCCGTCTATAACGTATTTTTTCTTTTCTGTGTGATTCCGTCTTAAAAGGTTTTATTGTATAACATTTTTCAAAGTCTCCAACGCATGGGATGCGTTGGAGATTAACGATGTTGAGATATAAATGATACATTTATACATGAATAGAGATTCATTGATAAAATATAAATATTATAGCCTTTTGCACTTCTTTAATAATAAAAATTGTAAATATGAAAAACTAAAAGCTATAAAAGAAATTTTTGGTCAGAAATCTTTCATACAAAACCATTTTTTCCCACACCGAATTAAAAAACTATGCAGAAATTTGTGGCTGAACCGGGCTGTGATTTAAATTATTTTCCAGACCAGTTCGGGTTATAATTTTAACATTTTTTCAGGGCGGCCAAACTTTTTCCCCCTATGGGTCAGTTTGGGACCGGATCAAGATATTTCGATCCATGCAGACCTCAAGTGCAGACTACCAACATATTTTGAAAAAAGTTTAGATTTAATTCAATACACTACTTTGTTATGTCCAAATGAGAGGCACTGTCTTAAATCGATATTTAAAAATGGACAATATATGGACGACCCCTTACTTGCTTTGAAAATTAGCGAGAAATTCTTTGTTTCTAGGCATGGTAAAGTGGTGTAAGTCACGAATTTTGGAGAAATTCAGATTTTAATATCTCTGTCAGATTTTTAGATATTTAGATGAAATTTTTTTGTTAATTTTAAGAATGGATAAGGAATAATTTCCTAATTGGGAATTTTGTCCTACGGGGGCCGTATAAAAATATAATTTTCGTATTTTTTCAAATAGACCCCCCATGGCGTTGCAACTTACCTTATCTGAAACTTCATCTTTTTTTTATGAATTTTTGCAATTGGAAGTATGGGTCTAGGAGCAATATTTAAGGAGATAGTCTATTGTTTCGATATTTATGACTCACCCTGTATATATATATATATATAACAGCAATTTTTAAAGCAATAGTAGCTGATGAGAAATCATTCATAAACCAATTAAAACAAAATAAAAAAAATATTTTAATTGGTAGTTTTAAAAAGTCAAAGCATTTAATTTTATATAAAAAAAAAAAAAAAAAAAAAAAAAAAGTAAGTGGTAGATTTGTATTGTCACTTTACAAGTCGATTAAAATGTTTGCAAGCATATAAAAGTGAACAGCAATACATTCTTATTTTTAATGGAGCAGCATTACAATGATAGTTTATTTCTACGATCTGCATACTTTTATCATACTAGAAATGGCGTAAAATTAATAAATAATTTTGTCATTTTAAATATCTTTAAAACAAGAGCTACGCAAGATGTTATATTTTAAATTTTCAGTGGATGTCTTAGCATTAGGTATTTTATAAAATGTTATTTATCTCGTTGTACTTTATTTTATTTTATTTTTTATTTTATTTTTATTATTTTTTATTTTTTTGCTTGATATTTCGGCATTATTTTTGCTTTTTTTTACGCACTCATTTCATTTTGTTTTAAAATAAAATTTAAAAAAATTTCAGATGCGATTAAAAAAACCGTGAGATTTCAAAAACTACTTGAACGGATGTAATGATGGCATGCGTTGAAGAATGATGAGTAAGTTAAGACGTATACCGAGAGAGATTAAAAAAATTTCCGTGATATTCCTCATATACTCATTTCATAATAAATATTTATAGTTTTAAAGTATGTATTACTGCAAACTAGCAACTGTTAAGGAAACTCAAAAATATATTTTTCAAAAATTTCGTAACACAATAAAAGGTCAAAAGATAACATGCTATTTGTAATTAGAGATAAATGCATATAAATATTAAAATTTTTACTTTTGGTTTCTACTTAGTTAATGAAATTACTTAAGGGGTTTACCTCTGTATGTTTGAATCTTTAATTTGAATGGGTTGTATTCGCTTTATTGTACATTATTATGAGATAATATCAGATTGGTTATATAACGATTTTTATTTCTGTACAGCGTAACTTTAATTAGAAATTCTTTTTTGATTCCTTTATTTTTCAATGTACCAGAAAAAAATATTTCATCCGGTTATATTCTTGCGCTCTGACAAACAAGGAAACGGGTAGAATATTATCCATTTATAGATTTTGAAGTATAATTAATCTATTTTTATCATTAACATATACATGCATACATTTCATGAATACAGGATGCTGCTGCAAATGGATTAACTCAGTGGCGTAGCAAGCGGGGTGCGGAGGGGGCGGTCCGCCCCAAGTGTCACCCTCTAAGAGGTGACACCCAATCTTTACTTGCAAATAAATATACAGGGTGATTCCGAATTTTTTTTACAATAAAAGAGGGGTGATAGTACACATCAAGACAAACAATATTAAATAGGAGACCAAGGGTCCAAAACGTTTTCTTAAGGAGATAGCCGGCATTAAATTTTAGGGACCAAAATTTTAAATAAACATAAAAAACGGAAAAATCGGTCGATTGATTTGCGGTTTTCACTAAAATTATTCTTTATGTCGGCATTTTCTTGAAATTAAATTATAAAGATAAATTTCAAAAAATGCCGATAGAGGGCGCTTTAGACTTTGGAGTAACGGACAACTATTTATTGCCGGTATGTTTTGCATCTCATTAAATGTTTTCGTAAATTTACACTCAAACTTAAATTTTGAGCTCAAAATCTGTAGTTAGGAATTGTTAAGTAACAAAAACTGAGCTGTGTTCAGAGGGTTCAAATTTCAAATGATTAAAAAAAAACGGAAAAATTGGTCGATTAATTTGCGGTTTTCACTAAAACTATTCTTTATTTAGGTATTTTCGTGAAAATAAATTATAAAGATAAATTTCAAAAAATGCCGATAGAGGGCGCTTTAGACTTTGGAGTAATGAACAACTATTTTTTGCCGTTATTGTTTGCATCTCTTTAAATGATTTAGGAAGGTTAGACTTAAACTTAAATTTTGAGCTGAAAATCTCAATAGTAGGGAGTGGTTAAGTAGCACAAACTGAACTGTGTTCAAGGGGGAGGGGGAAGTTCAAATTTAAAGTAATTATAGAAAATGGAAAAATTGGTCGATTCGTTTGCGGTTTAAAATAAAACTATTCTTTAAGTCAGGATCTTCTTGAAAATAATTTTTAAAGATAAATCTCAAAAAATTCCGTCAGAGGGCGTCTTAAACTTCAGAGTAACCAACAATTCATTTTAACCATTATTTTTTTGTTATAATTAAATGCATGCACAATCATTTTAAATGTTCTCGGAAGCTTAGATTTAAACTTAAATTTTTAATTCAAATCCTGAATCGTTATGAGGAGTTAAGAAGCGCAAACTGAAGTGTGTTCAGGAGTTAAAATTTAACCCTCTTTCCTCCTCGAGCACAATTCAATTTTTCGCTACTTAAACACTCCCAACGATTCAGAATTTCAGCCCAAAATTCAAGTCTATGCATTTGAAAGCATTTAATGAGATTAAAAAAAAAAAAACAGTTAAAAATAGTTGTACGCTACTCCAAAGTCTAAGGCGCCCTCTATCGGCATTTTGTGAAATTTATCTTTAAAAATTATTTCCAAGAAAAAACTGATTGATCAAGGAAACTGCTGATTTAAAAATTAGTTTTAGCAAAAACCGCAAACGAATCGACCAATTTTTTCGTTTTTTACAATTATTTAAAGTTTGAACCCTCTGAACACAGCTAAGTTTGCCTACTTAATCACTCCCAGCTATTCAGATTTTGAGCTCAAAATTTAAGTTCAAGCCTAAGCTTACGAAAGCATTTAATAGGATGCAAAAAATAACGCCAAAAAAAGTGTTTCGTTACTCCAAAGTCTAAAGCGCCCTCTATCGGCATTTTTTGAAATTTATCTTTATAATTTATTTTCACGAAAATACCTAAATAAAGAATAGTTTTAGTGAAAACCGCAAATCAATCGCCCAATTTTTTCGTTTTTTATAATCATTTGAAATATGAACCCTCTGAACACAGCTCAGTTTGTGTTACTTAACCACTCCCAATTACAGATTTTGAGCTCAAAATTTAAGTTTGAGTCTAAGCTTACGAAAACATTTAATGAGATGCAAAAAATACCGGCAAAAAATAGTTGTTCGTTACTCCAAAGTCTAAAGCGCCCTCTATCGGCATTTTTTGAAATTTATCTTTATAATTTAATTTCAAGAAAATGCCGACATAAAGAATAATTTTAGTGAAAACCGCAAATCAATCGACCGATTTTTCCGTTTTTTATGTTTGATTGAAATTTTGGACCCTAAACTTTAATCGCGGCTATTTCCTTAGGAAAACGTTTTGGACCCTTGGTCTCCTATTTAATATTGTTTGTCTTGATGTGTACTATCACCCCTCTTTTATTGTAAAAAAATTCGGAATCACCCTGTATATATATTCTTATAAGATTTTGGAAAAATAGTCTGATATAAAATGAAATCTCTAGAGCACGACGGAACAGAGTTAATTTTCTTTTCTTAGATAATGTGAAATTTGATACAGAATGGTATGCCTAAATAACATTTGCACCGAAGGATAAAAAGCAACCTATACAACGAATAGTTAACAAAGGCAAACTTAAAAAAAAAAAAAAAAAAAAAAAAAGAATTTTTTTCTACACATAGAAACGACACTGACTTGTAGAGGTCTGCACGGGCCGGAATTTCCAAGCCCGGCCCGGCCCGGCCCGTAGGAAAAAATTTTCGGCCCGACCCGGCCCGTTGTAAAACTTAAAAGTTCGGCCCGGGCCCGGCCCGGCCCGTTTAAATTTTTATATTTTAGGCCCGGCCCGGCCCGTAAAGAAATCAGTGAAAACAGGCCCGGCCCGGCCCGGCCCGTTTTGGCCCGTTACAATTTCTACAATTTCTAAAAAATTCAGATTTTTTCATATAATTAAGATCTCTTTAAAGAATACTGCATACATATCTATGGAATGATTTTACAGTATATTTTACACGAAATACGCATTAGCAACATTAGTGATCACTAAGATTTTTAGGCTTTCAAAAATCAAATAGAGATTCATCAAAAAATTAATATGGCCTAGAATAAAAGAAAAAAGAAAGTTAAAAACATCGTAGCTTTTGAAGCTGTTTAATAAAAGAAGATTTATAAAAATATTTCTATATCATTTTATTAAAGATTTTAAATCCAAATCCATTCGTTAACTCAAATATACGCCTTTCTGATACATTTATAAATTCATTTTTTTCTCAGAAACGCACTGCAGGTATCTTTATTCAGAAACTATATAATCAAGTGGCATTAACCGTTTTTTGATACAAGCAATTTAAGAATACTAAAAGGAAATAAATTATTGTTATAGTCGGCATTTTCAATAGAATTTCCGGAAGCGACAGCTTGGGAAGGGAGAAAAACCTGCAACCATTTGAGAAATTATTGTATCTGAACAAATTTATGCAAGTATTTTATTCATCAAAAATGAAAAATGCTATTCGATTCCAAATGCCTTTAATAGTCAGGCTTATCATTTTTATGTTTTTACAATTAAAAATTAATCTGAAAATGTGTCAAACTTTCGCGTTATTGAGAAATAAATTTAAAAACCATCAAACTTTCGCGTTATTGAGAAATTAATTTAAAAACCATCAAGAAGTATATATCCAAAGATTAATCTAACATAAGTTCTTTATCGCTGTTAATAATTTTACAAGTCATGTTGTCTTGAGAACAATTAAGTCTTGTTCCTGTCCGGTAAGTCTATATGTAGAAAAATGATGCAAGCTTGATCTCGGCCCGGTATGAGTCAGCTAAAAAAATATTAAAACGGGTTACACACAATTTAACTGTCCGATGCCGATCTCACACTGTACAAGTTACATTTTTATATTGAGGCTGTCAAACTAGTATGGCTCGTGACGCACATTTATATTTATTCTCGTTAAAACCATTTGCGTTGAAAATAGATCATATTTTAACGTTTCTGCTTAAATCTTGATAACGGGCCGGCAGGCCCGAAAATTTTTTTATCGGCCCGGCCCGGCGCGTATGGCCCGTTCAATTTTTTTGCCGGCTCGGCCCGGCCCGTTTATTTTGTTTGTCGGCCCGGCCCGGCCCGTTGAGAAAACTATTCTAATTCTGCCGGCCCGGCCCGTTAGAAAATTTGAAACAATTCCGCCGGCCCGGCCCGGGCCCGTGCAGACCTCTACTGACTTGTGCAGAATATGGGTTAAGTGAGGAGTCGCCCCTGTGGGCTTTTTTATGAATCGGGAGGGGGGATGTCACCATGGTGTCTGGGGGTGACACCCTTCACATCCGCCCCGGGTGTCATCCATCCTAGCTACGCTACTGGATTAACTAAACTGTCTTTATCTCTGATTATTTTGAATTCAATACCTCTGATAATTCAATCTGACGTAAAATAATAACAAATGAAGAAAAGTGAAATATTGATTTCTATTTGCTTATTTTGTCAGGTTAACAAACCATCATGCCCCCAGCCCTTTTGTTTGAGACAAGTTTTAATTATATTTTTCATTTTAATTTCATGTGTTTCAAAGTTATCCTAAAGGGCTCAGAATGATGGAGGGAAAACTCTCTATAAAAAACATACATATTTCTTTATTTCAACTTTCCATTCTCTATTCCAAAAAGTGCTGGTATGTATTTTTAAATTAACATGTCTTAATTGTAGATATTCCGCATTGCTTATTATGGTGATATGTTTAAAATTTTTTTTAGGTGTGAAATGTTGACAAAAGTTACGCTTTCATGTTTATATTTGCAATCTATAGACGCATTTATTTGAAATTTCCTCATTTACTCCATATTCATTTTCCTTAGTTCCCATGTCTGTAGTTCTCCTTTATTTTATCGTAGCTATTTGACTTGAAAATATTTCATTGTAATTTAGTATTTTTTTGTTATTGTTGTTAAATCTCATCCTAATAATTGCCAAAAATTATTATTCAATTTAATAAGATTTTTTTTAATTACAGATTTATGTCTATTTTAATGTGATTCTCTATTTCCCGCATAACAGCTTTAAATAAATACATCTAAATGAGATCGTCTTTTTTGTGTAAATTTATATAAACTATCAAGCTTTTTTTTAAAATCTGTATACCAAATCCATTGAGCTTACGATTTGAAATAAAATACTTTATCTCTTCATTCTTTTAAAATTTCTTTGGAAAAACAGCATATAGTTCTTTTTAAAAGAAAAAAACAATCATAAAAGATATGAACTTCTGAAAAGCCGAAAGATTGTAAAGGAGTAAAAAAAGAATTAGCAATAAAGTGTGCAACCATGGAAGCACTCACTGTTCAACAAAGTAATTGACCACTTAAGAAGAAAACAGCTTAAAGAATAAATAAATAAAAGTCAGAACCTTAAAGGATTAGAAGTTCTAATTAAAAAGAAGAAATTGGATTGTGAATTGCGATCGTTCTAAACGCATCTTTTAGATGTTTTAAACTTCTTTTTTTATGTAGATAAAATAACGAGCAACAGTGGTGGCTTTTTTTCTACGAAGCTTCCTTTCCACTTAAATTTAGCAATCATTTCAAGTGTTCAGTAGAAAAACGCACTCTTATTTTTTTTTCCTTCTCCTAAACGGATATAATATAACCGTAAATAAACTGAAACATTATTAAAATGGAAAATTAAAGGAATAATTTAGTTAAATGGTATTTTATATGTGCTTTGGAAATGAAAGAAATATTTTGTTGGGCGCATTAATTTTCTGAGAAATAAGAACGAAACATTTAATTTTGAAGTTTAAGAAATCATGGAAATTGAATTATTAAATGTTTGTATTCTAAATTAAAATAAGAAATGCAACGTGCATTTTGCTTTAATGAATTAAGCGCTGATACATTTCAGAAATTATATTTACATAAAAAACGAAATACAAGAACCACATAAGTTCAAATTGGAAATGAATTTTTTAAACAAAACTAAGTTTCCCATGGGAAATATGGGATAAACCCATACACATGTTTTAACCTTTCTTGTCCATGAAATACAGGTACCTTTTTTCGCGGATATGTCAGAAAATTCAAACATGTTGATACATGTAGTCAACAAGTGATTGTTCATATAATAGATTAAAAAAATATAGTATTTTATTTTTATTTTATAAAAAAAAATAGTAATTTTATTTTGAGTCTGGTATTAATTTAAGTGCACTGTAAAAAAAAAAAGAAGAAGAAGAAGAAGAAGAAATTTACCGCAAAAACTGCTAACAGCAATGTGCCATCAGTTTTTGCCGTAAAAATTGAAGTAAAATTATATGTAATAAATGAATTTACATGCTATTTTACTGGAATTTTTACAGCAAAAACTGCTAATAGCATTGCTGCCAGCATTTTTTGCCGTAAATTTAGCGTTTTTTTTTTTACAGTGTTTCTTTAGGATTTTAGTACGATACAATTTCATTTTGGAAAACCGAAGCTTTACCTCTGCACCATACATTATTATAATTCACTGTCTACTTTATTTCTGTCTATAATATTTTACTAATATTCTAATTAATTTTATTTTTTTTTTTTTATTTTTTTTTTTATTTTTTTTTATTTTTTTTTTTTTTTTTACTATACTAAAAGTTTTCTTGTAATTTGATAATCCTTAATCGTTATTCTTTTGATTTCAATGATGAATTATTAAAAAACTATGTCAAGAAATCTTTAATATGAAAAAAAAAGTAAAAGAAAGAAAGAAAGAAAGAAAGAGAAAATTCAGATTAGCCATGATATTGTTTCATGTATATAAAATAAAAAAGTAAATGTTTGATTAAAAAGAAAAAAAAAAACAGATAACAATAATAATAATTCATATAAATTTTTAATTTTTGTACAAATGTATAAAGTATGGTAAGAAACATAAGAGTTTTTATTTATGTTTCTACTTGTGTAAAAAAAATAATAATAAAATAAAATAAAATATATGAAAAATAGTGGCATTTAAAATAGAACACGGAATGACAAATTTCAAACTAAGAAATGTTTTTGTCCTTTGACATATACTTTGCTATGTATTTACTAATCAAGTACATTTAAAAAAATACTTTTTATTTTGTATGCACTTTAATATTTCTTTTATTTCCTCCGTGCTTATATCCTTAGTTTTTCGATACGTACTATTGAAATGTCTTTTGCATCAGTTTTTCATTACAAGTAAAGCTTAAATTCAAAATATAAAATTAAAAAAAATACCCTATATACTCGCGTATAAGTCGATCCCTCTAACTTTTGACTGCAAAATCTGTAAAAAAAAAAAAAAAAAAAAAAAAAAAAAAAAAAAAAAAAAAAATCTACTTGTTTATACTAAAAAGCTAGTAAGAAAACCAGAACATTTTTTTTAAATTTTTAGTGATAAATTATCGTTATTTGTTCGTTTCATGCATCATTTTATTCTTCATATACATAAAAAGCCAGAATTTTGGAATACTGGTATCGTGTATCAGTTTTTATTTTGTGTTTTTGATTGTTCCGCGTATAAGTCGACACTTTCTCAATTTGCTTGGCTAAAATTGTCAGAATTTCAATGACTTATACACGAGTAAAAGGCATTTACTTTGTTTTGCTTAGTACGAAATAAGTATTTTCTGGAAAGCAAAGGTATACTTAATAATTTGGAAAGGTAGCTATAAAAAAATTCAACATGTATATTCAAGCTTCATCCGGTTCACTGTGAAATTTGTATGCACAAAATATTCAATAAATGTGATTAGTATATTTATCAATTATTATAAGTTTAAAGAGTTTTTAGACATTCGAAATAATTTTTTCTGCGAATTAAACTGAATTGTAAAAGTGTTTTTTGGCTACAGTTATATTTCTCATCGTCCAATTTTTCAGATATAGTCATGTTAAAAACAAATAGTATTGTTCCACCATCTAAGTAAAAAGGAAAAATTACGTGCATGTGATATGTATTTTTTGATGTGATAATTTCAAATTCTTTGAATATCTCTTTTCAGCATATTATCTTGAAAAATATAATGCATGGAAAATTTCAAAGAAGTATTCACGTGATATAAAATTAAAATATAGTCACTTACAAAATTGTTTAAGGCTACAAAAGTTAAAAAAATCATGTATGAAATGGCTGACATTGGTGTGACTTTCTAGAATTTCGGAGTAATTTAGAAATTTTTTTATTAAATTTTAAATTTCATAAAATATTTAGTAATCGTTCGGCAAAATAAAAGATAAATAAATTAAAATTAAAAAAAGCAAAAAAATATGTTATACAAATTTTGTTAGTTCCCGAAAAAGTCAGCGTGCGCTAGAAACTTTAATGATTTAGTAAACCGACCGCAGAAGATGCTATCAAATAAAATTATGTCCAACTCAATAAGTTAAAGGCATACAGCGCCTTGTTCAGGCGATTTTAGTAAGGTATCTGATGCAAATATGGCCAATGCAGCTAATAAGGCCAACCAGAAATATTGTTATTAAAATCAGTGAGATCCAAAAGATGATGCCTTGGATCCATTACCTAGACATCCGAGTTAACATAGTCAAGTTCCATGTTGGCCGCAATCCTTAATCATGTGCTTAGGGGGGCAATCATTGTTGATTTGTTTTTAGTTGCGTTGGCATTTTATAAAAATTTCTGTAATAAATTTGTTATTTTTTTTATTTAAGCAAAGTATTTGTATTCGTAGTTGCACATAATATTCTAGCTGATTTAAATTTTCTTTTTAACTATAACAATGAATTTAATGTGTGAATGTTCAGGCAGAATTACGAATACTTTTTCAAAACTTATCATTGTTGGTAATATGCCCAATGGGCATATTACCTGCATTTATGGCATACTACATTCATTTAAATAAGTTTTCCCAGTTTTTTATATTTATTTATTTATGTAAATAACTGGGTTAAAAAAATTAACGCACTATAAACATTAAATACCAAATAAATAAATTAAAAAATATATAGTTACTACCAAATAAACATAAAAGAAATCAAATGTAATAATGTTAAAATAAAATACCAAATTTTTTTCTCTTTTTTTTTCATTATCTTTTGTAAAAACTCAAAAAATGAATTTGTTTTTTTGTAGTTTTCGTTTTGCATGCCTTAAATATGAATATTTTAATTATATCTCACTTATGGCCATATTAGCTACATATGGGCATATTACCTTCATCAATTACACTTTTTTTCAAAAAATTACTGCAAGTTTAAATCTTGATTAATTTAAATTTTTAATTTTTTTTTTCTATTACTAAAAAGTTTTTTCTCTTTTAGACAAGTTTTATTTTTTTAAAAAATCCCTTACAACTGTCGCTAAAAAATTCTATTCTTAAGGTGGCCAAATTACCTGCAGATAACCTTACGTTTAATACAAGAAGCATTTAAAGGGCCGGGCTTACCAGCATTTTATATATATTTATTTGTTTATTTTTATATATTTATTTATTTATTTTTATTTTTATTTATTTATTTTTTGCTAAACGTCCATTTATAGTTTAAGTATTGATAAAACTATCAGAAAAAAAATTTAACCACTTTAATATTTACGCGATATCACAAATAAAATTAATCTCATTTTTATTTCCATAAATTAACATAACTTTTGCGTTGGCAAAACTATCAGAAATATTTTTTGAAATCACTTCAATTTTTATGAGACTTGACAAACAAACAAACAAAAGAAATCTAGTTTTTCTTGAATTGACATGATTATTGCAATTTTTATTTTTAATGGTTTTTAATAAAAGTATTTGTAATAATTATAGTTTAGGTGTTGCTAAATCTATCACAAAGACATTTTTTCGCCACTTCAATATTTACACAATTTCACAGATAAAATAATTTTTTTTTTTTTTCATAAATGAACATAATTATTTTAATTTTTATTTATTTTTTGAAAAACAATTATCGTTTAGTTATTGCCGAAACTATCATGTAGAATTAAACCACTTCAATACTTACACGATTTCATAAATAAATAAAATAGTGCTTTTTTATTCCTTGATTGTAAATATTGTAAATGTGTAATGTGTGATTGTAAATGTGTGATGTAATGTAAATATTTTTTTAAACGAGCATTTTATAGTTTATATGATGCTCAAAACTACCAGAAAATATTTTTGTAAACACTTTAATATTTATTGCGATTTTACAAATAAAACAAATGTAGTTATATATATATATAACTACATATATATATATATATATATATATATATATATATATATATATATATATATATATATATATATATATATATATAACTATATATATAATTGTTACTATTTTTTGTTTTGTGAGGGGGGTGTGCTGGTTCTTGCTAAATTGATAAATTTGAAGCTATATATAACTATATATATATATATAATATTATTGCGTTTTTCATTTCCATTTTTTGTTAATAAATATAAATATATTTTATAGTTTAAGTCTGTTTAGTTTTCTCAGACTAAACATATTTTAGTTTGACTCTAACAAAACTACCTGAAAAATATTTTGTAACCACTTCAATATTTATTTGATTTCTCAAATAAAATAAATCTAATTAATTTTTCTTAAATTAATGTTTTCGGAGGGCGAGGAGGGTGGGGGACTAAGCGTTTTTGAAACTACTTCAACATTTACGCGATTTGACAAATAAAATAAATCGAGCTCCCCCCTCCCCCCGTAAATTAGCATAACTATTTCCTTCTTTCTTTCTTGATTTTTTTTCTGTTAAACGATTAATTTATAGCCTAGTACTTCCAAAACAATAAGAAACTACTCGTTGGAGGCCACCGTAGTACTTACCTATCATTTATATGCATGTGAAAATAAAATATGTGAAAACTATTTATACAATGTACTTCAATTCCAAAACTAAATTTAAATGTTGTTAATACATATAGTAATACTCTATTAATGAATTGCTGACGCACCAATTTCAACAAATTATATAAAACGCCAAACTACTAAAGAAATACCAAACTAGGTAAAATAAACATCCTTATAACTCCAAAAATAATAACCATATTAACTAACAGTTTGCTGCGTCGGATTAAGCGTCTCATTTTCAATTAAAATATACCTTTGAATTGAAATTCGAATGAAATACAGGATCATGAAAAATCGAAGAATGCGGAAAACAGGATTACAAATATCTCGACAACTAATAATCCGATTGACTTCGTTATTTATGCAAAATTTGTGTTTTTTTATTGCCTTTTACATGCATTCTTTAAAACAAAAAAATTCGAAATTTTTTATATACCTTTCATCAGAGCGAATTTTTCGAGAATCCGGAAAAAATAGTTCCGGATAATCGAGGTTGCTGATATTCAATAAGCTTCGTTCCATTCTTACATACTAAGTACATACAAAATTTCAAGTCTCTGTCTCAATTCTTTCGTGAGATAGATCGTTTACATACAGACAGACAGACAGACGGACGGCAATTTTTTTTCTAAAAATATGCTTTTCGAAATCTCCAGTGTCTAAAACGTGTAAATCCGTCAAAATTTTTTTTTCAATTTTCAAAACGATTGCAAGACTTACCCTATACTACACGTATGATGGGAAAGTAAAAAGAAAAAAATTGAAATTGCTTGAGAAGTCCCATGGAAAAGATTACATCAGTATCTAATAATTTAGATGTGATTTCGCAATTATTTTCATTCTTTTTAAAGCTTGTAAAACCTACAGATTCCATTTAAGAGTCTTAAACATTTTCTAAATGCATATTATAAGAAAATAATATTTACTTTAATAAAATATATTTCTTTAAACAAACTCGATTTATCGCCAACGAAATTTGAATTAAAAAACAAAATTTCAAATGTAAAATGGGTGCAAAATGCATAACTTCCATTAATCAAATGCAAAGTTAATTTTACTCGAACCAAAATAAAATGATTCAAGTGGAAATTTATTTGGCATATAAAAGTTTTATTATCCATGCATGTCGAAGTGAATCTCAACTATCTATAATGAAATATGAAAAATAAAAATTGTAAAATACCCATATTAAATAAATAGCTTCTTTTATTCACTTGGACATCAATCTTTTTGCAAATTCAGCAATCCCTTCATCGTAAACATTCAAAATTCCTCTTTTAAATTCAACACTTTATGATCTGGAGTGCCGTAAAAAAGGAAAAAGTGCCACAGCATCATTGTTCTAAAACCGTCGATAATATTACTCAAAAGCCACTAAAAAAATGGAACGCCAATTGATAACGTTTCATTGTAGGATGGATTCTGAAAGTTTTATTCATATTTCATTTTAAGAATCACAATATATACGATTGTTGCTCGTGCCTATCCTTTACAAACAAAGTCATCTCTTTTTTTTTCTTTGACTCCTGTTTGAAGCAAGACAAACTGTTGTTGCCAATAATAAAATTTAAAAACAGAAAAAAAAGTTTTATATATATTTTTATGATGGATCGTGGACTGAGACAATCTTTGAAATTGTCTGAGATAAACTGAAAATGCAATTTATGAATTGCTGTCTTCCATTTTACTTTAAAAGAATAATAAAAAAAAAGGAGAAAAAGCAAAGAATATTTGATATTTGTTGAAAAAAAAGAAAGATAAAAAACATTCTTAAGATTTTTGTTAAATTAAAGAGGATTGACTTTGACTTTGCTTGGGGATTTTGGAACTAATATTTTACCACGAGAGCTTGAAGGCTACGTTTTATGACTTGTGCATATGATGATGCATGACCATAATTTCATTTTATGCTTAAAATTTTAAGTTTTTCTATGATTGAGGAAATGACAAATTTAAGAGAATTATTCTTTTAGTAGATATGAAATATTTCTAAACAGTATTTACTTTTATCAAGCGTTCGGGTAAAATCTTTTTGAATCATTGAGAAAAAAAAAGAACTTCATTTATCCTAATTCGTGTCACTGATGTGATACTTACAGGGTAAAATATTTTTAAAAATCCTTAACAATTAAGTAATATGTACCGAAATTAAAGGTTCTTTTAGGATTAGCTGAATTCATTCATTGGAGTTATTCTTGGGCGGAATAATTTGTGCATTTAAGAATATCGTTACAACATTTCCGTGTCTTAGTTCAAAGGGCTACAAATTAACAATTGGATGTTCTTTGTGCCATTTTCTATTGAGGCAAAAATGTCCCTAAAGTGTTTCAAAACTCTGCAATGTCCCTTCGGGGTTCTCTACCAGAGTTTAAAATCTAGTTGCTTTTGGATCCTTTCTTGTTTCTAAATTTGTAATTATGTCGCTTGTAAATTTAGCACATATATCTATCAAAGATCCACGTTGGTACCCCTTAAGCAATGCGTTAACATTTGAAAAGCCATTTATAGGAAACAATACACAGTCAAACTCTTACAATTTCAAAACACAAAGCATATTTTTAGTTCTAAACAACTAAGTAAAGTGAAGTTTAATAGCTTATTTAGCTTAAATTTATCTTTATACGGTAATTTGGTTGTTCTGAGAGTTTGACATAATGCACTGACGTCGATTGGTAATATGTAGAAGTAAAAAAAAATGAATTGTAGTAAAAGAGATCCCATCATCACAACTTAACAGCGTACAAGAAAACCTGAATCGTTGACAACAATTAATTGTTAAGAAATTTTGAAAATATTGTCATTTCCTTTTAGGAGACATTGAATGCGCGACGTGAAAAATCACAGCGAATTCATAGTAGAGCGGATTTTAAAGAAAGTTCATGTTTTCTATAAACTAGATAGGATAAATTGACTTCTGTTTTGGCAGAAATAAAATATTTTACCGACTTAATCCCTTGAAACCTTACATTTAAAAAAAATGCAGAAAAACACTGAATTAAAACTGAAAAAAAAGCTCATTTTTCTGAAATGGATATTTTAGAGGATATTGGTAATGTAGGCTTACAAATATGGATTTAACATTATCATTCTTCTTAAAATATTAATTTTAATACCAATAACCAAAATTCACAAAATATAAAATTAGGTCTAAGTGAAAGGTCTAAAAATTCTCTATTTATTTTTCTTGCAAAGAATTTGATTTAACTTTTAAATGTATAGTGCAACTTAGGAATTACATGATCCGTTTTTTTTTTACCATTTTGGTGCTTTTTATTGAGCGTGTGGTGAATTATTATCTGTTTGTTAATAACACGCATTTAAGGAGGTGAAGTATGTTTTTGTTCTGAGTTTTTTTTCGTTTGGAGCGTATAACATATTTTTCTGATATTTACTAAGAGAAAATTTTCCATATAAAAAATATGTATTAAATAAATGTTTTTAATACGAACAGTAAGAAAAATATATATGTTCTATAATAAATATGATTAAGCTCTATGATGAAATACTTTATAAAATTACACACGCTTATATAATACTTAAGACATTTGCAATCTAAGCCAGATATATCAGGCAAAAACGCATGACAAAATTTTAAAAACTAGTTATAAAATTGCTTAGTAATACTTTGTCAAAAATAATACCGTTTGTGTCTTTCACTATCAGAGGACGCGCTTCGTGTCATCTCTGATAAAACATAATCTTTCCCATCTAAGAAAATTACATGCATGTTGCAAAGATCAACAGGACAATCTAGGGCACAGCGAGGTGGCTATTGATAAAGTTTCGAAAGTTAATCAAAAGTGGCAAAAGAACCTGTCTAAAGATAATTAATAGGAACAGTTTGTCTTTTGAGAAGAAAAAAAAGGAAAAGATCAAAAAACATTCTTAGTCAGCTAAACGTATCATTTTTTCAACTTAAATGAATATCAACGAAATGCTTTTCAGTTTTTAATTTGTTCTTACATTACATTTTCGACGCATTAATTACTTATGTTTTATTATTTGTTATTTTCGATTTTCATGGAATTTAATATTTAGAGGCATTGTATTATTATTATTATTTATTGATTGATTATATACCGATAAAATTCTGGAAATAAGTTTTAGGTTTATGTCGATTTCGAATTAAGAAATCCTGCTATTTCACGTGAAATACTTGAATACTTGATATCAAGAGTACCCCGAGCTCAACCCTTCCCGCTATTTAGTGACTTTAATTTCTTTCCTTTTAAACTAGTTCGGTATCAATTTCTCAATTTTTCCCCATTCCTCTACGGAGTTAGGTATTCGGGACGTGCCTATGGACTTGTCGAACTGGCTTTTGCTAGAGAGTCGGATATTCGGGTGGAAGGTAGGGTTGCTGACAAAAAGAAGTCGCTTCCACGGCGGTTGACTCACCCGTTCATCCCGAATCGCCTACGAGACTAAAAATAGGCACGAATCTCCAAGGATATCTCGTTAGTTTCATCATCCTGGGCCCAATCCTTTCCGATTATTAATTGGTGTGTAAGTTATGTTCTTTAATTTGCGTAATTTACTTTTAAATTTGTCCGGTTGCAATCTCTCAGTCCCCCCCCCCCCCCCTGTTTCTCTAGAGAATCAGGTATTCTAGACGTGGCTAGGATCTGTCAAACTGGTTATCGCTAGAGAATCGAATATTTGGGTCGATGGTAGGGTGACGGACGAAAGGAGTCAGTGTAATATATTCTATTTTCACTTTTTTCGTTTTTTACGCAATGTGTTAATTACTTTTGAGATCATGTAATAACTAATTGTATATTAAAGAATATATGAATTTTTAAGGAAAACCATTATTTAGTGCATCATGAACTACCTTTTTAATATTTGCATTAATTAGATGAGAAGAACATAAACATTTTATTCTATATAAATGATCAAGGATTATATTACGATATACAGAATTATGAATACAGGATTTAAAATTAGTGAATGTATTAACTTTAAAATTAAATTCATTCTGTGTGTCATATTTATCAGTTATTAATTTGTTTTCTTGTAATATAATTTTAAGATCTAAAAAGTTAATGGTATTATTAGAAAGCAAGTTTTTTGTAATTTCTAAATTAGCTGGATTCAAATGCTACTCTAAATTGAGATAAACTGGTATTATCAGTATCAATTAAAATTCTATCATCAATATAATGATATAAATGTATTTTATTACTAAAATATTAATGTTCATAAAAATATGTCTAATAATATATTAGATCTACAATCACCTTGTGGTATACCGAATTTTTGTATATTATATATATATAATTTTTATTTTATTTAATTGATTTCATGTTCACTGTTGCTCATTTGCCCACTTTTATAACAATAAAGGAAAAAAAAATAAATAAAAGGCATATTTATTTCAAAGCTTTTATTGCATAAAATGAGCAGAAAATACAGAAAACTCTAGTTATTGCTTTATTATCATTGGTAAATGTATATATAAGTAATTATTTCATAGAATTGTTATCTGTTTCACATTACAGAACACAAAATTGTTTACAATTCATTCAAATTAGTCACATGAACTTTAAAAATGAAATAAATTATACATACTATAAATAACTAGAAGAATACATTTACTTTTGATTATTATCAATACATTCAAATTAGCAGCGAAATTAATTTGTCTGACTAATCATCCTTAAAAAAGTATTGATTTGTCTTTAATTTATCTTGACGCTAATTATAAACGCAGAAAATTTGTTAAAGAGATCAACACAAAATTTTTTCAAGTGCGCTTCTGAAAAATAAAAGAGCTGTTAAATTACGAGAGAGTGATCATGTTTCATTTGCTTTTAAAAAACTCATATTTAAGTTAAAAGCTTTTGATTTTTATTTTGAGGATGGTAAGCAAATGTTACAGAAGCAATTATAAAATTTTTAACAGATATTAACAGCGTTTTAAATGAAGAAAATATTATCTTAAAAATAGCGCGAAATTAAGTAATTGTATATTTTAATAAAACTTAAATTTATTAATGAGTATTTTCAATTTGATCAATATTTTCTTTTTCAAAAATATATGTTAAGCAAGAAATGCTTTTAGTCTCATACTTTTTATTAATTATTTACTTTAAGATAATTATTTGTAATGATAACTGTTGTTTAAGTAATTTTATTACTTTCTATATTGCGTGAGAAGCAAATCTTTCAAAATTTTGATTAATTAGATAGAATGCCATCTGCTTCTTTACTAGAAATTTTTTTAATTCTGAGCAAACACTGCAGTGTATTTCTGTGGTATAGAAATATAATTACCCATGCTTCTTAAGGTCTTTTATTATGTTACTTCATTTCTGGTCTTAAAAGATATAAACACCACTATAAAAATAATGTTTCTTTGGTAGGATGAGTTTTTCAAAGAAAATCGAATTTGCTTTAAATTTGCTTTCTCAGCAAGCCCTATTCAGCGTAGAAAGAAAAGAATAGTACACCATCTCTTCAGAGTAATAAAGGATTGAATAATTGGAACATGTTTATGAAATGCAAAAGAAAAATACAGATTAGTTAGACTAAGTAAAAATTTTTATGCAAAAACTTCACATACTACTGGATTTCATCACTAAAAAAGATAATTATTCGTATTAAATAGAAATAAGTCCTTCAGCTAAAAGCATGTAGGCTGCACCGCCAGTAGCTGATACCCTTTCAGTAGTTGATCAAAATTTTGAAATATTTCAGCGAGAAATAAATTACGTGGCACTAGATATAAGGGTCCATCCATAAATGAAGCCATGCTTAGAGGGGAGAGGGGTTTCAGGAAATAGTCTAGTTTGTATTAAAGGGGTGAGCGGAGGGAGTAAGAAAAGTGTAGCATCACACATTTTTGTTAAAATAAAAAGCATTAAAAATCAGAAAATTTAATTTTGAAGTTATTTCTAAATTAATGTTTTTTGTTTTCATAGAGAAAAGACAAGATTTAATAGCCAAATATATTAAATTCCATTTTAAATTCCAAAATACTACTGTTTTCAGTTGCTGTTTTATATTAATATTTTATTACTATTGTATTATGTTTTTGTTCTAAACCTTAATCTTATCTCATGCAAAGTAAATTAATGAATCATTTTTATTGCTATGCTCGCTAAAAACATTAAAACACATGCTTAAAGTTTGAAAAAAAACTTTGAAGTATGATGAAATACTATAGCAAAGTGTTTTGTTTATGAAATGCAAGTTATGCTCATATAATATAAAGTGACATGTGACAGGAGGGAGAAGGGGGGGGGGGGCTTAAGGTGAATTGTGACACTTTGTGACAAAGGGGGGGGGGAGAAGGAAAGTCACAAATATTTTTTATAAATGTGTGACATCATTTATGGACAGCCCCTAATATTATTTTTAAATGTTAATGCACCCGATATTGCATTGTTGTCAGATGTCCGCTGCAAGAGAAACCATTTTACAAAATTTCTTTAATAAAAAGCGTAAGCATTTAATTTTTGATTGGTTGGAGATAACTAAGGTAAATTTTAATCCACTTCTAAATTATATTTTTCAATCACTAATATTTTTATAAGAATTATTGTCAAACACGACACAAGGTTAATATTTTAAAGATCAATTTTCATATTATCACTGTAAAGAAAAAAAAACGGGACACTTTTACAAAGATTGTACTGCAATCATACCGCCAGTACAATACCCGTATTTAAACAGGATTTTTTTTTTAATTCCAGAAAATTTTCCAGTTTTTCGGGGGGGGGGGGGACGGAAAGTATTCTGAAATTTCCGGATATTTTTCCGTTAAAAAACGGGGATTGTATTGGCGTCCCAATTGCAGTACAATCTCCGTAAAATTGTCCGTTCTTTTCTGGTGATCAATCGACTTTTTTCACCTGATCAGACATTGGGAAAATCGCAATTAAAAAAGCTGTTTATTTATCATTTTGTTGCTATGTAATTTCAGTTGATTTCATTTTTGTACATTATAGAACATTTAGAAAGGGATGTAGTGATCATGTTTTTACTTGTAAAATCTAAAAGAAGGAAATGTAATGAAAACCCCGTAGCACTAATTTTAGTTGATCAACTACTAGCAGGGTCATCCTAGATAATTCTGACTTTTAACAAGAAAGGCATTCTAAAGATATGCATAGTAAATCAATCATTGATATTGGCAATCATAGATTGGAGATTCCATGGAATTATTATTATTATTATTATTATTATTATTATTATTATTATTATTATTATTATTATTATTATTATTATTATTATTATTATTATTATATAAAATCTATTCTTTTTTGCATTTGTATTTATGAGTAGGATTCCATTACATTTAATTCCTATTGCCACGTTGAATGTATAACTTTTCAGAATACAAATTTTCAAAACACATGCTTCTTTATGATTTATTATATTTATCTTCACTTAGGATAAATAGCTAATAATTGCTCTGTAACATAATCATAGTAATGTTTGCTCTTTTTGTTAAATATTTACACAGTATAAACCTTCGTTTTCCTTAGAACTTTTTTACAACGTTGTCCGATTTACTTCTCAAACGGGTAAAGACCAAATTAAATCATTTATAAATACAATACTAGTTATGCATTATTCTTCATACAAGTATTTAATTAAAAACCATAAATAAAACTGTTAAATAACTACATTTAGTTTGATTTTTCTAGAATTTCTTTTACAAATATTTTGTGTTACTGTTGCGCTAAATGTGATAGTATTATATTTATCATTAACCTTAAATTAGATTTTATCTTAAATATAAGCCTAAATGCAATATATTATCCACAAAAAATTGCCTAATCGAAAAGCTATAAATAAATATCTCACTACATTCTCTGTTTAAAATAGTTACAAAATACTATATATCCTTCATCTTCTACAGATGTATCAATTATTTCATATTACAGTATATATTATAATATGGCCGTTGAAGAAAGATAAAAAAAACTTCAGCATTTCAAGTTTCATCTGTTCTTCATGTTATTGCTTTATGATACACTTATTGCTCTAGATCTATTATTGCTCTTTGTACAAAGTTTTAAATAGTATTGCTACTTTAAGCTGCAGCAAAAGGCATCTAGCAACTATATGTTACAATGAAATATCAGAGATTACAATGCAGTTTAAAAGATCAAATATTTTCTTTTTTACATAAGCGAGCCTAATAATTCAGGCTATAAAATTAAAATTACTTACATGATGCACCTTATAATCAACAGACGCTTAGTTTAAACTAAGAATATACAATATATTTACATATTTGTTTTCAATTGTTAATATTTCACAAAATTATTGCTTTACGATATCCTTATTTCATGTATTACATATACATGAGAAAAAACATTTCTTGATTGAAAACACCAAAACTTGGTACTAACGTACCCTTTTTTCCTAAAGTAATTATGTAAATCTTACTACACGATATAAGTAAAAGTAAAACATTCTAATGTATCCGTATTATATTGAGTTAAGAATAATTTTCTTTTGAACTAGTTTACGTATCACAGTATAGTGCAAAACTTGTATAAAAATAACTTTTAAGTGCATTTTTTATATAAAAGAATGATAAAATGCCGAAAGTAAACATTTTTTACATCTTTTCTTCATAAAAATCTTGATCATTAAACGTAAAACATTCATAATTAAATTCAATTAGTCTGTATTTTTAAAATTTTTTAAAAATTTAGGGAAAATTATGTATTTAAAAATGGTTAATTTCCTTATAAATAAATTTGAATCAAAAAGATAATTATCTTTTAATTTACTGTGTTAGAAAAAATGAAGCACTTCTTTTTATTTATAAATAGTATACTTAAAAATAAACTGTATAATTCTTTTAAATTTTTATTAATTGTATTTTTAAAATTAAAACATTGAGAAATAAAACTAATTTCTAATTATTTCTTCGTGGTAGTTTCTAAATGTTTTATTATTACGAATTCATTGATGAAAGTTTTGTAATAACTCATTGTGTTTAATCAATAAATAATAAATACATGCTATAAATAAAGCGGAATAATAGTGAACATTTACATAAGTATCACAAAAGAGCACCAAACAAACAACAAAAAAAAGATATTTACAAAATATATTAATAAATAAATAAATTTAGACAAATACACGAACAAACAGCAAATATATTAAAACTATAAAAATATAAAAAGAAGTATTTAACAATATATCACAAAATTAAATAGTTAAATTGGTATCGAATAATAAACATTACATCATATGCATTCGAAAAAAATAAGAAGTATGAAATAAAAAAAATTATTTGTTTGGAAATCAAGTAAATATTATTAGAACCAGAGAAATTATAAAATAAATATTTCATATTTAATATTTTAAGATTAAGTATAAAAATGCTGTAGTTCTTGACTATTTTTATTATCATAAATACATATACGTGTAAATCAACCGTTTTAACTGAGATACATTTGATGGGGTAAACAGCTGAATTGCATTTTTCCAACTGAGAAAAAAGTACCTAGGTTAAATTCAAACCTGAAAGCTAGATACTTTCTTCTCTTTTGCGAAAACGTATACATTTTTTACTTTATTCAAATAAATTAGTTTTAGGATTTTAAGTTTTACAGTCTCATTCGCAGAATCTAGATTTTGAAAATTTTTAAACTGATCAGAAAAATTAGTTAGAATAAGTTATTGTTCAAACGCAATATATGAGTCTGATAAGTAATACAAGTGAAAATGAATATATATATCATTTAAATAACGATATTGTTAGTTTATGAAACTATTTCGATTAAAAATATTGATTTGTTGTTTAATTTCGTATTTTTACGGTATTTTTTCTGTTTAACCAATCAGTTGTTTTTCGTAATTATTTCATTTTTTTTTCTAAATAAAAAAAAAACATTTTTATTTATTGTGAATGCTTTTTAACGCTCCACCTAGCAGACAAATCCAACAGAACTGCCTGGTAGGTTGAGGGTTAAGTTATAAAACGTTATTGAAGCTGAAAATTTATTATTAAGAGACTTCAATAGAAAAAAAAGTGCAATTGAAATGAATTCCATGTAAAAGGTTTGTTCGAAAGACCAAATCACAAACAACCGAGCTTATGTTTTATACAAAGCTGCAAAGAAGATTTTTCTGTAAACAGCATCAATATCAATGACCGACAGCATTTATATAACAACATCTTTTCATGAATCCTTTTCGTGAATCTTTAATTCAGTATTTTTATAGAAAGATGTGATGCACGTAATTTTTTTTAAATTTAAAATACATATTTTTCTTTTAAAATGTGTGCATAATTTCAAATTCTCTAAGTCTCAAACATATGTATACAGTAATGACTAAATAAACTTAAATATCATTCAAATGACTAGTTATTAAATCACAAAATAATTTACAATTTATAAACTCTCAAACAAAATATCTAGTAATTATTATAAAATTATGATAAACAAGTTCCATTTTCATAAATATATTTAAAAATAAAAGAATACACTACAACATGTGTATTGGTAAATGACTAGCTGTATGGTAAAATCAACTTCATTCTAAATTTTCACAATCCAAATTACTATAGTCGTGAAATACTACTTAACTAAATTCTCGAGATATTCACAATGGTATTGCATAAGGTGCCCGGCTGTATGACCCATTTAATATAGTTAGTCACGTAACAAGTATTATCTTGTGAATGCGATATCGGACACTGAAATACTTTTAAACAGATAAAACAGTACTTACGTATTATACGAATTCCGATAATTTTCATAACTAAATAGTATTTCGAAGACTTTTGAAAGATTTAACAAAGCCGCAATCAATCTATTTTTCTTTTCTTTCGTTTTATAATGTAATATCCAAAATGTACTCTTCGAAATCACTGCTACTTCATGCATCACTTTAACTGTTCTTTAACTTTTTGAAGTTAGCAAATCCCAACAAATCGAGTCAAAAAATCTGAACTAATAATAAGAAAAAAATGCAAATAGACTGAAATAATAATATTAATAACACTGACTAGTCAAAAATAATGTACATTATAATTTTGTAGTCCAAACTTATTAGACAAAAAAAAAATATTGGAACCCATATAATACCTAAGTACCGAAAAAATGACTAGTATTACAAGCACAAAAAACGTAGAAATATTATATTCAACGTGGTTTAAAGCTCACATTTTGTTCTTATGTACATAAATATTTCGAACAAAATATAAATAAAATAAAAGGAACTAATTACAGCAAAGCTTTCAATAACTTTGTACATATAAAAAATTTACATTTCACAAATATTTACATAACATTTTCATTTAAGCTTCCATATTCGCATAGATTTTATATCATTTCTCAGCATTTGAGTGAATAAAAAGTGACTAAAGTTATAAATTTATTCGTGTAAATAAAAAGAAAAAAAACTAACAAAATAAAGTATTTATAGAGAAAACGTTAATTTTTAATAACTGATTTATTTACAAGCATTTAATTATTTGCTTTATGTATTTACATTTAAGTATTTAATAAATATTTTGATGTTTTTACGACACTTGCATAAAACACAAGAATTATAATTTGTTATTACTGCAATAGAAAATTAATAATTATTATAAAACTAAGTTTTCTAAAAATTATACTTCAAATATTTATTGCTTTGATTTTCTATCGACTATGTGTCTATTCTATGAAAAATCTTGCATATAAAAAACAGAAGCTTTCTTCGTTGTTAACATACATACTTTGTAAGTATTTGCAAGTTTTCTCTCTCTGAATCTTTCAAGTGAGAAAAATAGCAGAGAATTTTTATCAGTGTAACAATATAAAAGAATGTCTTGTGTTATTGCTTTCATTATTCAACAAGTGTTTGAAGCATAAGAATTTCCGTATGCAAAAGTCATGAAATTATATCCTCATAGATACAAAAAAAATTCTTCTTATCCCTTTTGTAAGATAGTAGGGTTTACATGTAACAACATGAATAAAAATACTTTGTTAAAATAATTATGTTTATAAGTATACAAAGTTAATATTGATAACAATTGAAAATACAACTTTCTACTTTTGATAAAAGAAAATGAAAAATTTTAACTTTTATTTACTTAAAAAAAAAAAAAAAACTATACTCTTAAGAGTGATATTTTTAAGAATTGTAACGGGAGTAAATACAAAACGATTGTTATAAAAAAAAATAATGGTGGTTTTATAAAACAAGTATCTATTATATCAATATATAACAATTTTTGCTGAATACATGATTCATGTATATTTTTCTTGCCGATTTAAAAGAAAGCATATCTTTTTTTTTTTCCATTTTATTTTAAGAGATAGTTAATTTTCTAATGTTCTTTAAATGAAAATTTAAAACTGAAAGTTTATAACATTAAATTTTTTTATGCAGAGAGAATTTTTCAGCTAGGAAGATATACAGCATGACAAAAGCATTCGTGAAATTAAAGATTTTTTGTAAGAAGAAGTACACAGAAATAGGTTTTTCACTTACCGAATATGAAATTTCATGTTATCTTATAAGAAATTTGGGTACTTATGTATTCGTGCCACAAAGATAGATCGACAAAAATTGCTGTCAACTGCTAGTCTTGTTTATTATTGCTAGTCACATTCAAAACAAAACATCATTGTTGAATACAAAACATTGTCAAAAGTGATAAATAATATAAAAATAAATTATAGTAAACAAAGTAGATTTTTTAAATGTATAAAAAAATTTATAAGATAATAATAAACAATATAAACTGTAAACTATAATAAAGAAACTACATGATGGTCAAATAACAGGTTTCCTATACTTAATATTTTTGCGTCATTATTCAGTTGCATCTTCAGGGCACTTATAATATGTAAGTACCGAAATTGTAATTAGTAATTATCAAAATTATGAAATAAATAATTATAAAATACGGTTTGTACTATCAGAAAATAGATTCCTTATACCGACTTGGAGTGCAATCTTTAAATAAAATGCCTTCTTAAATCTCTTAAATTAAGACATTTTAAGAAACCCAAGAATCTTAAATATTCTATTTATGGAGATTTTTCTATTTTTTAATCGTCTTAAAATTTAAGATAAAAATAAAACCTAGCCTGATCATCTGGTGCCTACTTTCGGTAATGAAAAACCATATTTTAATAATCATGTTAGGCAATGAGTAAATTACTAATAAATTTTCTCATAGGTTGACGTGGGACTATCGAGGATCAGTGAAAAGACCCCTTAAGGTGCTTGTGTTGTTCCAATTTCCAAGAGATCAGAAGAATTATCGCTGTTGTCAAATACATGTTGACACTTACCGTCGATGGCAGAGTCTTTGGTACCTTCCTTAAAGCAGGAGGATTCGTAGTGCTTGTTGAGGTAGGATTTTAGGGCGAAAGTCTTATTACAGCGGGCACATGCATAATGCTTGAAGGCAGAATGTGTCTGCATGTGAGCGCGGAGATTTGACCTGTCGGCAAAGGCCTTGCCACAGTGTGCGCATCCGAAAGGCTTTTCACCTGTGTGCGATCGCATGTGCCCCTGCAACAACCACGGTCTTGAAAAGGCTTTACCACATACACCACACTTATGGCTCAGATTGTGCGTGAGTAGGTGCATCGCCAGAGCAGGCATACTTACATACACTTTACCACATGTTTCACACTTTTTGGCTTGTTGTGAATCCGTGCTACGGTGAGTCTGCTTGTGACGTGACAAGTTCGACGAAGTTGCATAGTGTTTACCACATTCTCCACAAGTGTAACGTGGTCTATCGTGATTTGGTAGAGAGTCCTCTTGTTTGCTGTTTTTCCGTCGCCGTGAACGGCCATCAGTTATGAAGAAGGCTTCATAGGTGTAACCGACAGTTACACCATTTGGAGATGCTGGGACAGGAGATGGACTGGAGTCTAGGTTGTTGTTATAGACAAAATGTGTTCTGGCATCATCGCTGCTGATATCACTGGCGCTGGCGTCGCTGAGACTACCTGAAGGGCTAGGACCGGACCTTTCGAGTGCAACCACATGCTGGTTTGAAACTTGTACTGGACAGGTCTCTGCTTCACCTGCCGTTTGAATTTCGATTCCTCCAACGATGTCGTCACCCACGACTTTGTCGATGTATACGTAATCTCTAGAGGTCTCTGGGGATGATAAATCGTAGACATACCCTGAAATTATTTAAAAGATTAAAATTAAATTTCACAAAACATTTGATGTACATTTGAAATAAACTTACTGCATGATAGCTCACATTTAAATAGTTCAAGAAAAATTACAAAGCTGGCCATAATTATTTCTAACTTAATAATTATTTTTAAATTTAGGTTACAAATATTGATAAAAAAGTATTTTTTATTTGATATTTTATAATAAAACCTCTCGCTAATTTTATTCATTTAAAATAAAAAATGTTCATGATATCATATAAAAGATTTTAACAAAAACTGAAATAAAATTACCTGTAATATATATATGCATGTATATATATAACTATAAACAACTATACAATATATATAACTATAAACATATATATATTACATAAAAATTAGCTATTGCATTCATTTAATATTCAAAATACAGTGCAATCTCGATTTCTCTAACTGGGATCCTAACCCTAATACATCGGATATCGGAAATCTTGGTTAATATAAGTTGTGTATAAAAACTAGCTGTGTTTGCGAATTTATTACCATCTCTTAAAATAAAATAAACTATAGAATATTTTTAAATGGTAAAAATTAAAATACAAAAATTGCGTTTCACAGTTGTACAAATAAAAATCATTTTGCAATGGTTATAATGTTATTAATATTTCTACAAAACATATTACCAGCCCTACACATTCTGCGAAACAATGAAGTCCAGTTCCGGCCCGACTCAATTGTGTAGCGAAAAAAAAAAATTACAAGTCTGATTTCGGCACAGCGCAAGTCTGCTGAAAAAATTATGACTGAACTCAGACCCCACCCACATGTTATACATCTGTATCGATGTTGTCAAATCAGCATTGGCTCGTGGGGCACATTTATACTTTTTTGCACGAAGTCGTATTCATTGAAAATAGCTCACATTTTATCGTCCTTGTTTAAACTTTTATATCGGGCCGGTTGGTATGCTTAATTTTTTTTAACCTGCTCCGGCCCATTGAAAAAAATGTCCTAATTCTGCCGGGCCGAGTACGGACCTAGGACCAACCCGGGTCCGTGCAGACGTCTAAGCTTGTTGCAGGAGCAGTGAACTAGAAGTGAGATTTTCTTCAATTTTCATTCACACAAAAAAATAAAAATAAAAAAATGAAATAAAATAAAATCTGACTTTATTATCAGCTCGGTTAACAGGAACCTCGATTAATCGAAACTCCGTTAATGTAAGCTTTACTGTATGTACGATTTTTATGAAATTTGTTTAGTGTAAATTTCTATTGTAAATTTGTTTAAATACAATACTTTCTCAATAAATCTTTAAAAAAAAACCTTGCTGTTTAAAAATTTCCACACAATTGCTTTTTTTTTTTTTCAATGGATGTACCAAATACGTGATGCAAATATCACGCTGGAAACTACTGATTTTGAAAGACTGTATATCCACTTTTACCTCGCTTAAGAAACTTTCAAGAAGTTTGTAATCCTTCCGCATTTGTGGCTAATACATGGAGAAAAGCTCACTAACTAGGAAGGAAAGTGTTTTTAAAAGATGGGAAGAATCTACTAAACTTATGGCAAGAGTTTTAAACAAGAATCTGTAGATGGATTAATTATTGTAATGGAGGACTTTAAGTATTGGCAACTATATGCTAGGTGATTACTGGCGGATTTTTTAAGTAACAGTTACCTGAATTAAGTTTTCGATTGTTATGCAGTAACTGCATTTAATGTTATGTTATGTCTGTTTAAAATAAAATAATGCAAATAAAGAAAACTTTTGAATTGTAGCAATTTGGATTTTTCACAATTAAATTTTACTCAACTGATTAACTTCCAAAACTTTAAAATAGGGATTTTTGATCCTTTTGCTTAAAGTGGTTTGTAATCACGGATACTGAAAGGATACTAAGGGACTGTGAACATATAGCATTATCAACTTTTTTGTAATTTTGAACTCTCCCCTCCCCATAATGCTATCGTTATCAATTTCTGAACATTTTTTTATATTAGGAATTTACTTCTTTTGCTTGGAGTGACATACAAAAATAGTTGCACATATTTTTCGTATAATTTATTGATTGAAATAAAGATAAATCAATAAAACATCACTTTATATATAAAATATATATGGCTTTATATCATATACCACTTAAGAAATATTTACAGTTTAAAAGTATTTTATACTAGCGTTTTCTTACATAATGCGTTCAACAATAGTAATGTTTTCTTGCACTTGCCCCGCACGGAGTAGGAGGGGGGATAGAAATTCTTATCAGTGAAACAGATGGACAAGATCCTCCCTCTTTCATTTTTATTTATTAGTAGACACAAGTGTTATCTTAAATATATTTCGCATGTGGTTTCTCAATCAGCATTTATATGTCCATACATATATGAAGAAGAACATCAATGTCAAACGTTGAGGTATTCTTCATTTTGGAATTAAATACTTTGTATTTTCATAAAATTAGATAACAGACTAAAAAAAGATAGTATGTTATTTTTATGTTACGAAAAAAAGGAGAAATTTTGGTTGGATCAAAAATGATATCGATTTCAAAAGACAACTCCCCTCCTCCTAGAGATATCTTACAATAGCATGAACCAACTTCCCCCTTCCTTCCCCTAAAATGGTAAGGATATTTATGCATAGACCCTAATCTTTGTTTTAATTAATTACAAATTTCCGGTCGCGAAGTAAAAAAAAAAAAAAAAAAAAAAAAAAAAAATGCATATTTCAAAATAATAGTTGCTTGCTAGTTAACTGCTCATAAGCCTCTAATTTAATTGCCGCACCGTTTGAACACAGCATCAATGGGTAATAATATTAAATCCTAAAAAGAGAAGACTTCATTACGAAAGTTTATAATTTACGTACATTTTTCTTTATTTTGGGAGACGCTTTGTTCTTAATTTCTCATAATCTCATAATTTTGAAATGACTGCATAAACAGAAATAGAAAGCGTCATTTGTTATACAGAAACACACTTATAAATAATCATTGAAAAGGTAATTATATGCAAACATTTTCTTAAATAATCTGATAATATAATATAAAAAGTACGTAATATTATTTTGATTTTAATTTATTTAAACCAACAATAATTTTGTTTAATTTTATAATTAACATACAAATACTGTAATATTTCAAGATTAAAAAGTCAGCATGTGGATGATGAAAAAAAGGCTAGCTTTTGAATTGTAGCAATTTAGATTTTCATACATTTTACTTAATTTGTTAACCATTAAAGCTATAAAGTTAAATCTAAAACCGTTTAGTTTAAATTCGTTCTCCACCGCTTACACTAATATTTGCTTTAATTAATCACAAATTTTATGTTATTAAATATGAAAATTTATGTTGTTTTAAAATAATAGTTGCTTTGTAATTAATTTTTCATGAACTTCTAAATTAACTGTCGCTTGAACGTATCATCAGTAAATAATAAATTAAAGTTCGAAAAATGGATAATTTTATTATGAAAATTTATAATTTAAGTACATTTTCGTTTGTTTCGTAAGACGGCTAGTTCTTAACTTCGCATAATATATATATATATATATACAGGGTGATTCCAAATTTTTTTTACAGTAAAAGAGGGGCGATAGTACACATCAAGACAAACAATATTGAATAAGAGACCAAGGGTCCAAAACGTTTTCCTAAAGAGATAGCCGCCATTAAAGTTTAGGAACCAAAATTTCAAATAAACATAAAAAACGGAAAAATCGGACGATTGATTTGCGGTTTTCACTAAAATTATTCTTTATGTCGGCACTTTCTTTAAATTAAATTATAAAGATAAATTTTAAAAAATGCCGATAGAGGGCGCTTTAGACTTTGGAGTAACGAACAACTATTTTTTGCCGGTATTTTTTGCATCTCTTTAAATGATTTAGGAAGGTTAGACTTAAACTTAAATTTTGAGCTGAAAATATGAATAGTAGGGAGTGGTTAAGTAGCACAAACTGAACTGTGTTCAAGGGGGAGGGGGAGGTTCAAATTTAAAGTAATTATAGAAAATGGAAAAATTGCTCGATTCGTTTGCGGTTTAAAATAAAACTAGTCTTTAAGTCAGTATCTTCTTGAAAAAAATTTTTAAAGGTAAATCTCAAAAAATTCCGTCAGATGGAGTCTTAAACTTCAGAGTAACAAACAATTCATTTTAATCATATTTTTTGGTTCTAATTAAATGCTAATTAAATCTAAAGCATTTTAAATGTTCTCGGAAGCTTAGAATTAAACTTAAATTTTGAGCTCAAATCCTGAATCGTTAAGATGAGTTAAGAAGCGCAAACTGAAGTGTGTTCAGGAGTTAAAATTTAACCCTCTTAACTCCTCGAGCACAATTCAATTTTTCGCTACTTAAACACTCCCAACGATTCAGAATTTCAGCCCAAAACTTAAGTCTATGACTTTGAAAGCATTTAATGAGATTAAAAAAATAACAGTTAAAAATAGTTGTATGCTACTCCAAAGTCTAAGGCGCCCTCTATCGGCATTTTGTGAAATTAATCTTTAAAAATTATTTTCAAGAAAACACTGATTGATCAAGAAAACTGCTGATTTAAAAATTAGTTTTAGCAAAAACCGCAAACGAATCGACCAATTTTTCCGTTTTTTACAATTATTTAAAATTTGAACCCTCTGAACACAGCTAAGTTTGTCTACTTAACCACTCCCAGCTATACAGATTTTGAGCTCAAAATTTAAGTTCAAGTCTAAGCTTACGAAGCATTTAATAAGATACAAAAAATAACGCCAAAAAAGAGTGTTTCGTTACTCCAAAGTCTAAAGCGCCCTCTATCGGCATTTTTTGAAATTTATCTTTATAATTTATTTTTACGAAAATACCTAAATAAAGAATAGTTTTAGTGAAAACCGCAAATCAATCGACCAATATTTCCGTTTTTTTTAATCATTTGAAATTTGAACCCTCTGAACACAGCTCAGTTTGTGTTACTTAACCACTCCCAACTACAGATTTTTAGCTCAAAATTTAAGTTTGAGTCTAAGCTTACGAAAACATTTAATGAGAGGCAAAAAATACCGGCAAAAAATAGTTGTTGGTTACTCCAAAGTCTAAAGCGCCCTCTATCGGCATTTTTTGAAATTTATCTTTGTAATTTAATTTCAACAAAATGCCGACATAAAGAATAATTTCAGTGAAAACCGCAAGTCAATCGACCAATTTTTCCGTTTTTTATGTTTACTTGAAATTTTGGTCCCTAAAATTTAATGGCGGCTATTTCCTTAGGAAAACGTTTTGGACCCTTGGTCTCCTATTTAATATTGTTTGTCTTGATGTGCACTATCACCCCTCTTTTATTGTAAAAAAAATTCGGAATCACCCTGTATATATATATATATATATATATATATATATATATATATATATATATATATATATATATATATATATATATATATATATATATTTTAAATGGCTAAATAAACAGAAATATAAATAGTCAAAAGGTCAAATTATTCGATTCAGATTTATTTAAACAAACTGTAATTTTGTTTAATGTTACAGTTAACATACAAATGAAGAATTATTTAAAAATAGTAAAAGTAAACATGTCTCCTTTTTCTTGCTATTTCACGGCTACATGCTACTGAAAATTAGAAAACGAAAATTTTATTATAAAAGTTTATAATTTAAGAACATTTACGTTTGTTTCGTAAGACCGCTAGTTCTTAACTTCTCATAATATCAGTTTTTTTTCTATTCTTTTTTTTTAATGGTTACAAAACAAAATTATAAATAGTCAATAGTTATGCCAAAATACACTAAAAAATAATCATTAAAAATTTAATTAAAGGCAAATATTTTCTTATATAATCCGCTAATATAATACGCAATAATTATCCGATTCAAGTTTGTTTAAACAAACTACAATTCTGTTTAATATTACATTTAACGTACAAATACAGAATTATTGAAAAATAGTAAGAGTCAACATGCCTTCTTCATTTACCTTATTCCTGTCAACATGCCTTATTTCTCGGCCATGTGCTACTGAAAACTCTTCTGAACCTCTACTTATTTTGATAGGTTGTAAAACCCGATTTTAGCCTCTGTTAAGACACTTTCAAAAACTTACTAAACGGAAATTAAGCATAACACATAATTATGCGATTATACACAATAATTATGCGATTAAGGTTTATTTAAACAAACTATAATTTTGTTTAATATTACAGTTAACATACAAATATAAAGTTATTTTAAAAAAGTAAAAGTCAAAATGTCTTTTTTCCCAGCTATTTCTTGGTCACATGCTACTAAAAACTCTTCTGACCATCTACTTTTTTGAGAGATTGTAAAATCCTCTTTTAGCTCTCTTAAGATATTTTCAGAAACTTACCAATCGAAAATAAAATTTAATACGCAATAAATATTCGATTCAGGTTTATTTAAACAAACTGTAATTTTGTTTAATATTACAGTTAAAATACTAATACAAAATTACTTAAAAACAGTAAAAGTTAAAACGACTTCTTTTTCCAGTTATTTCTCGGCTACGTGCTACTAAAAACTCTTCTGATCCTTTACCTATTTTGAGAGGTTGTAAAATCCACTTTTAGCTCTCTTAAATCACTTTTACAAACTTAGTACTCGAAAATTAAATATAATACGCAAAAATCATTCGATTCAGGTTTATTTAAACAATTTGAAATTTCGTTTAATATTACAGTTAACATACAAATACAGAATTATTGAAAAATATTAAAAGTTAACACGCCTTCTTTTTCTAGCTATTTCTCGGCCACGTGCTACTGAAAACTCTTCTGAACCTCTACTTATTTCGAGTGGTTGTAAAATCAGCTTTTAGCCTTTCTTAAGACACTTTCAGAAACTTACTAATCCTACATACAGTGTTTGTGGATGATACTCGGAGAAAAGCGCACTTACTCCAATTCCCGAGGAAGGAAGGGAAATGTTCTTAAAAGGTTGAAGAATTCACTAAACAAGTCTCAAAAGTTCTAAACAAAGAACCTGCAAATGGATTAATTATTGCAACGCTATCTATTGCCGATAATATGCCAGGTAGATTAATGGAGTATGTATTTAAGCTAGCCATCAGAAGAATTAAAATTTGGGTTGTTTTTCAATAATTCTAGTTAACGTATAAATATGATGCAATTTGTTTAGAATAAGATAATATTTAATACTTCTGTAATGGTTTATCTATCTATCGATCTATCTAAATATATATGTATATAAAACCATTAATTTTAATACAATATACATAATTAAAACATGAAAAAATGACTTAAAAGAAATGTAACCGAAGTTTGTAGAAGCAAAGTAGATTAATCAAACCCACATTAATTTGAAAGTACATGTAAAGTGGATTTTTTTTTTTTATCTTCGTATCAGTCATGAAAAAGCAAAATAATACAAATTTGGGATTAAAAACACACATAAAACCATAATAAAGTTGAAAAAAACATTAAAAAATTATAACAACAAGATTAAAATGAATAGAATAGAATAAACATACCAGACACTAAAGATATCATTAAAATGATGCATCATAAAACAGACTGTTATAATTACCTTCAACTGTTGCCAAAAAAAAGGATATTTCAAAAATTAGAGCAAGGAGTATATCACAATATCAAAGATACAATTTTCAATATATGGGATAAGTTCCTCTATAGTACTCCCAACACTACCCAGTTGTTTAATAAAACATATTAGTGCTACCATCTCTATTGTATAATTCTACAAATCGACATTCATACCGAATACAAGTCACAATTTTGTACCATGCCTATGAGTAGCGGAATATCAATTCTGAAATCTTGTACATCACATAAAATATGTTTTACGCAATGTAGAATCACTCAATGGAATCTACGGAATCTACTCAAACAGAACAAATTAAGTAAATAGAATAACCAAAAGTAAACCAATAATGAATAAAAAGGCATTTTGTGACACTTAACTCATTATGATACTCTTACTCGTCGTTTTAACTCGTCGTGAGTAAAAACTTATCATATAAAATAGATTCTGAAGAGAGAAAAACCTCATAATTTAACAAACCTGAAAACCTGATCGAAATTTCTAAACTCATGTACATGTTATTGTATATTCACACTTTTTTTTCGACAATCATTTCACAAATGAAAGAACATTTCTTTTCATGTATGTTTAAACCTTCTTTAATTCAATAAAATACTGTATTTTATAAAAAAAATTCTTACATACTTTTTAAAATGCTGAAATTTAACATTTCATTTTTTGGGGGTTTTCTTGCGTATACATTGTAGAAAGCACTCTTGATCGGCTACTTATTTTGAAAAACTGTAAAATTCGCTTCTACTTCTCACGTGACGCTTTTAGAAAATGTCTAATCCTTCAGCGTCTGTGACTGATATTCACAGAAAATCCCTCTTACTTCGATTCTTCGATTCTTGCGGAAGGAAGAGTAAATGATATTAAAAGACTTTAAAAATTTACTAATCTCATCTAAAAAGTTATTTTTTTTTAAAGAAATGTACAAGAACAAATATTGCAACTTAATTTATTGGCATATTCCAGGTAGATTGGCGAAGTACCGGTTGTCCCAAAAATGACTGATGGATTTTAAAATCCAATATCTTGCAAACGGTGACAGCTATTTAAAAAAATTTTGCAGGAGGGTTACGTATAATGTCAGGAGTTTTTTTTACTGTAATTTTTTGTTTTAGTTTGCATCTCAAACAATAGGTGGCGCTGACGGCGATTGAAGACCAGGTGATCAATGCTGAGTGAAGCGTCGACCTGGTCTTCAATCGCCGCCAGCGCCACCTATTGTTTGAGATGCGAACTAAAATAAAAAATTACGGTAAAAAAACTCCTGACATTATACATAACCCTCCTGCAAAAATTTTTTAAATAGCTGTCACCGTTTGCAAGTTATTGAATTTTAAAATCCATCAGTCATTTTTGGGACACCCGGTGTATATATATATATATTTTTTATATAAACAATCCGAAGAATTAGCATTTGGATTATTTTGCTGTAATTGAATTTAATGTTATAAGAGGGATGAACTTTAATTAAAATAAACTAATGCTAAAAACCTATTTAAACATTTATATATCTATCTATCTACGAATCTATCTGTCTATCTTCCTGTGTATCTGTATACGTGTGTGTATATATATATATAACTAAAATGAAATCACAAATGAAAGTACAAGTTGGCAGGATTTTAAAGAGGAATATACAATGTACAGTAGAAACCAGAAATGTATAATAAGAAACTATGAATAACCTACAGAATTATATACATTTATATATATCGCTGCAAATTACGAATGTATTATTTCCAATTCATTTTTTTTCATATTTTATTGATATATATTGTTATGCAATTAATGGTTTTTGTATACATACAGTCACAAAGAATTTTTTCCACACTATAATTTTACTAATGAAACAATTTTTCTATTCATTTATATTTAAATATTATATGACTCGGTCAGATACTGTATTTCCTGTTATAGTTCTTTTTAAAATTTCACAACACAGCATCATCTTTTCCGGGTTATGTCCTGGTTATAAGCTATAAAAACACAGTTGATCGACTATTTATTCTGAGAGGCTGTAAAATCGCTTCTACCCTTTATAAGACTCTTTTAGAAGGTCACTAATCCTTCATCGTTTGTGACTGATATTCACAGAAATGCGCACTTATTCTGATTTTATCGGAAGGAAGGGAAAATGTTCTTAAAAGGATTGAAGAATTTACGAAACTCATCTTAAAAGTTTTAAAGAAGAACCTGTAAATGACTTAATTATTGCAATGGAGAACTTTAAGCATCGGAAATTATGTAGAATAATGAAACTTTTGTATTTTTTAATGCTTTGATTAAACTTTGATGAACTTTGTTTAAATAAACTAATGCTAGAAACCTGCTTAATGGCTTATGTATCTATAAATCTATCTGTCTATCTTTTTGTCGATCTATCTATATACGTGTATGCATATGTATATATGTATATAACTAAAATGAAATCACAAATGTAAGTACAATGGCAGGATTCTAAAGAAGAACAAACAGAAATACAGTGAAACCAGAAATGCAAAATAAGAAACTATAAATGACATACAGACATATATACATATACATATATATATTCACAAGAAATTTTTTCCACCCAATCAGTTCATTAATGAAATAATTTTTTTATTCATGTATATTTAAATATTCTGCGACTCGGTTAGATACTATATTTCATGTTACATATCTTTTTAAAATTTAAACGTACAACATCGCCTTTTTCAGGTTATTGCCATGGTATATGATGTAAAAACATACTTGATCGACAACTTATTTTGAGAATCTAAAATCGCTTCTACTTCTTATAAGTGTTCTTCAGAAACTCACTAATCCTTCATCGTTTGTGACTTATATTCAGAGAAATGCGCACTTATTCCGATTCTTGCGGAAGGAAGGGAAAATGTTCTTAAAAGGATTGAAGAATTCACTAAACTCATCTCAAAAGTTTTAAAGAAGAACCTATAAATGACTTAATTATTATAATGGAGAACTTTAAGCATTGGCAATTATGTCTCAGACAGAGTAATGAACTTTTCATAAAAACTATTATTTTTTTATGCTTGTATTATTCCTCGATAATTTTTCTTATTATAATAAATTTACGTTTTTCATTGTGATATAAGAATGAGATAAAAATTTTTGGATGTAAAGATTAGCCCATTAACTAAGAATATCTTTTCACTTTATTAATTGTGCAAAACCAGTTGACATTAATTTTTCAACATCATAGCTTTTTTCGGATTATTTCCTCAGTATTTGCTGTAAAAACACACTTGATCAACTACTTATTCTGAGAGGCTGTAAAATCGCTTCTACGTCTTATAAGACCCTTTTAGAAACTCACTAATCCTTCATCGTTTGTGACTGATATTCACAGAAATGCGCACTTATTCCGACTCTCGCGGAAGGAAGGGAAAATGTTCTTAAAAGGATTGAAGAATTTACTAAACTCATCTCAAAAGTTTTAAAAAAGAACCTGTAAATGACTTAATTATTGCAATGGAGAACTTTAAGCATTTGCAATTGTGTGTTCAGGTAGAATAATGAAACTTTTAAAAGAAACAATTGTATTTTTTAATGCTTTGATTAACTTTGTTTAAAATAAACTAATGCTAGAAACCTGTTTAATTGTTCATATATCTATCAATCTGTCTATCTTTTTGTCGATCTATCTATATACCTGTATGTATATGTATGTATGCATATAACTAAAATGAAATTACAAATGTAAGTAAAAGTTGGCAGGATTCTAAAAAAGAAACAACAGTGCACAGGAAAACCAGAAATGCATAAAAAGAAACTGTGAAAAACCTACATATACACTAAAGAAATAATTTTTCCATTCATATATAATTAAATATTCTGTGACTCGGATAGATATTATAATTCATGTTACATTTCTTTTTCAAATTTAAAAATACAACATCGCCTTTTTTCGGGTTCTTTCTTGGGTATATGCTGTTAAAAAATGCACTTGATCGGCTACTAATTCTGAGAGGCCGTAAAATCGCTTCTACCTCTCCTAAGACCCTTTCAGAAACTCACTAATCCTTCATCGTTTGTGACTGATATTCACAGAAATACCCACTTATTCCGATTCTTGCGGAAGGAAGGGAAAATGTTCTTAAAAGGATTGAAGAATTTACTAAACTCATCTCAAAAGTTTTAAAGAAGAACCTGTAAATGACTTAATTATTGCAATGGAGAAATGGTAATTATGTTTCAGGTAGAATAATGGGCTTTTGAAATAAACAATTGTATTTTTTCATGCTTGCATTATTTTTCGATAATTATTCTTATTTTAATGAAATGCACAGTTTTCATTATAATTTAATAATCAAATAACATTTTTTTGATAAATATTAAACCATTTGCTACGAATATCTCTTTCATTTCTTTTAATTGTTCAAAACCAGGTGACAATAATTTTTTCATAATGTAGTTTTAAGTTACTGAATTTCCAAAAATATTAGATATAGTAAGGAGTAAATACTCCTACTAAAATGCTAATTTCCAAATTTATATGTTTCGTGCATTTTAAGAGGCAAGTATACTTGCTGAACTTTGTTAATGTGGGAATAATTTCCTTAATTATTCAAAAGGTTTCTGTACTTTTTATTTTCTTCTCATATCGGATTAAAGTTATAGTTATTTAAAGAAATATGGTTAAAATTATTAACCATTTCAAAGAATGCAGTGCATATCTATACATATCAATGTACTGTACGACTAAAAGTATATTTTGAAAAAAAAATTAACTGCATAAACTGCTGAATACTGCGCATGGATTTTAAGATATATTAGATATAACATTTACTATAATTTTTTATTGCTATATACAGTGTAAAACGGTGAAATCTAATACATCTTCATATACTATTATTAAAAGATAATAATAACAAAAAGCATCGGGGCTAATTTTATGCATATAATTATTATGCACATATTATCTAATAAAGAACATGCAAGAAATATTTTAAATCCCTATCTTAGTTACAAAAAAACTTTTAGCGTTTTTTGAAATATAAAAGTGAAGAAAATATGAACACGAAGAAAAAGATATTTAACGTTTAAATTTGTGTGGTTAATCTCACTGCGTTTATTTAAAAAATTATAATATCTCGCGATACAATTTCCGTATGGATGAAACAGAGGGACAAAAATATTTACAATTAAACAGGTTTTCAATTTATATTAAATTGGCTTTTTTTATATCAATTTTGAGGTAAACTGTCCCGTTAAAAAGGCGACCAAATGAAACAGTTATTGAAATGATAATTTTTTACGAAAAAAATAGAGAAATTCTGTGATATTAAATAGACATATAAATTTCATAATCCGGAAACTAATTTATTTATATTTTTTTATACTTTTTACCATTTATGAAAATGCCACAATTTGTACCAGACACTTAGAAGAGATTAATAGCGTGTGTAATCATGTCCCACTTTGCAATTTTCTACCAAATATCTTATTCTCTACTAGAAAAAAATATGAACGCATATTTTGGGCTAAGCAACAAAGTGCCTTTACCGTACAAGCGATTACTGCTCAATTATTATGCAGCCCATGCATTCCTGTATTAATCACTTCCCCTTTTACTCCTCCCCCCCTCCATACATGTGCGAAAGAGCTTGTCGAATTAATAGCTCTCCTTTCTCTTTCTCTCTATACTCCAATAGAGAGATAGAGTAGGAACACAGAGAAAGCTCTAGCAACGCTTGGTTTAGCTCAGTGGAACAGAACAGATTTCGTCATTGTACTATGGTTCACTTCACTTGTAAGCAGGTCTGTCTATCTTTCTATACACAATGAAATGGTAACTCGGTCTATTTTTGGGGGTGTAAAGGCCACATGTGATTCATTGTTTGAAATAGGCAGTTTGTTACAACATTCATAAAATGTTTGAGTAATATAATAGGTTTCAGACTGTGGAATTTCGATGAACGTGAGTTGAATTCAGAAATTCTTATTTGGTTAAGGCATTTTCGTTAAAATGGTTTGGGATGAGAACGATTTGTATTATTTATTATTTTTGCATAAGTCATTTAATGGGAAATATTAATGTTCTAGAAAATGCGAAACTATTTAAAGCACGAATGTTTATGTTCTTCGAACTGAAATCTTATTTACGAAATTTTTTTTTCCCATAAAAGCATATTTTATACCAAATAAAAATATAGTATGTATCGTATCTGATGTTTTTTTGAATAAAATACATGCTGTAATAAAATACTTTTAAAATCACAGTAAAGGCACAAGTCTCTAAATTGTAATAGAAGAAGGGATTAATATTTAGAAAATAGAATATGTTAATAAGAACTTTAAGTAGAGAATCTAAACATTTTTAGACAAATGCTGTGTTGAGATTATTTATAAACTGAGATTATTATATAAGCTGAGATTATTTTCTGAAAAGTAATTATCATAATACTACCTAATGTTTAGCTAATGTCAAGAATACATTAAATATTTAAAAATATATTATGTATTAATTTTTTTTTAGAAAAGATACTGTAGCAATGCAAAAATTATTCTTAAAATACGGTTATGATGTTACGTGCATTCTTTATTGTACGCATGCTTTTATGTCATACTCCTTTATTAAAAATTCAAACTTATATATCTTTTTCTTTTCCCATCGCAAATTGTTCTCAATCAAAAAGTCTTTTTAAAAAGTGAGTTTCAGAGTTATTAACAAAGAAACACGCATATCAGAATACATGATTTCTAAGGACATGCTAGTTTCGACGATGACATAATATAAATTAAAACATACAGGGTGATGGTTCAGAAGTATATGTCAAAAATGTAAAGCAGGTAGAAGGGATCTAAAAAAGTAGATTCCGTATAAAAATGTATGTGTAGAAATGCAGCTTTGCGGTAATAAAGGGCGCTGTTAAGTTTGCCGAATGAAAGCACTTCGTTGACTTGAATCGTCATTTCCCGCAGAGAGCAACCTGCATCATAAATCCAATACCGAGCATGCCGACATGCCTTTTATTTTTTGTTCTGCACAAGGAATTTGTTCATATTCACTGCACGTCTAACAGTACTCGAGTCTGTTAAAGGACTATTCACTTGTATGTGTAATATTGCTTCTTCATAGTAAGAATTCTGTGACATCTTCCAGTGCATTACTACTGGAAACATAAAATTATCAACTTATGCACAACTCCCAATAAAAATACTTCAATGTTCAGCGATCTAACATATTCCTATCTGGTAATTGTTCTATATACATCTTCTGAGTAGCCGCATTTCCTTGAGCAGTCCTATAGATGAAATGCATGTCAAAAAGTCTGCCTCCGTGTAACAACTCATGTTGATCGAAATTCGTGCGGAGAATGAGTTTTTAAGCCATCGAAATGCTTTTATCCACTGAAATCAACTGCGAACTCTAGAATCTCAACGCTATGTTTCCGCACTCACATACCTGTATAAAATCTGCTTATTTAGGTCTCCTCTATCTGTTTTGATATTTTTGACATATAGTTCTAAACTATCCTGCATTAAAGTGTGCATTAAACACATATATAAAAGAATGCTTTGGTACTTCACTTTTTTAGGGTATTTAGCAAGAAGTTTAGATATAGTTCTATACTACCCAGCATTGAAGCATTAAAAGACACATTGAGCACATATACACTATATTGCCATTGATTATGGGACACTTGCGATTTTAGACATTTTACTAAATATCTAGAAAAATACGTGAGGAATCATCTCGAAACTCTTAGTGTATAAATATAATAGTATGCGTCATACATCTCCCTGAAGATTTTTTACCGAAACGCTATAGGGGACAGTCAACAAATTAAAAAAGAATGAATATCTTTTGAATAACCCTGTCAAAACTAATGTAGCAAAAGCGCTCAAACTCTAGATTATGATTGAATGCCTTATTGTAATACACTGTGTTCATTTTTATGCAAATAGCATGCACACTCGCAGAGTAATTAAGGTTTTTATAAAAATGGTCCCAAATTTTTCCAAGTTTTTCCATTATAATTTTCAGAGTTCTTAATATAAAATAATGTTTTTTTCAGAAAATATGACAAACAACATTGCACACAGTACCTTGTAATCAGAATTAAAAAATAATAAAAACTGTATGAAAAATGAGTAGGTTTACTATATAATTTTTTACCGCGCATGCGTCAAAGATACCAAAATTTCATTTGCATATTATGTTAGCTAAATGTATAGAGCAACTTTTGTAAAAGTCTCAAAATCATAGCTTGAAAATTCTGAAAGTAATCGTCTATAAAAAAAGGACAAAATCCGTTGTTTCCAAAATTAAGCAAAAAAATGAGGGATTTTATCCAAATGCAGTACTAAATCCCATATTGTGTATTCTATATTGACACTAATCAATGAATATATGGATACAACCCCTCTTGTTTTTGCTTCATTTTGAGAATAACGGATTTTCGCCTTATTCAATTGACGATTATTGTCAGAATTTTCAAGTTATGATTTTGTGACTTTCACAAAAGTTGCTCTATACATTTAGCTAACATAATATGCAAATGAAATTTTGATATCGTTGACGCATGCGCAGTAAAAAATTATTTAGTAAACCAACTCATTTTTTATACATTTTTCATTGTTTTTTAATTCTGATTACAGGGTACTGTGTGCAATGTTGTTTGTCATATTTTCTGAAAAAAATAATATTTTATATTAAGAACTCTGAAAATTATAAGGAAAAAACTTGGAAAAATTTGGGATCATTTTTATAAAAACCTTAATTACTCTGCGAGTATGCATGCTATTTGCATAAAAATGAACAAGGCTTATTACAATAAGGCATTCAATTAAAATCTAGAGTTTGAGCTCTTTTGCTACATTAGTTTTGACAGGGTTATTCAAAAGATATTCATTCTTTTTTAATTTGTTGACGGCCCCCTTTGGAGTTTCGGGAAAAAATCTTCACGGAGATGTATGACTTATACTATTATATTTATACACTAAGAGTTTCGAGATGATTACTCATGTATTTTTCTAGATATTTAGTAAAATGTCTAAAATCGCAAGTGTCCCATAATCAATGGCAATATAGTGTATAAAAAAATGCTTTGGTATTTCAATTTTATAGGGTCTTTGAAAAGAATTTTTATTTATTTATTCTCTTTTATGACAGCAGATTACCAAGATTATTAGTTCTGCAATCGAATTACGAGATTAAACTTTCAAATAATCATAATAAAAAGAATGCATTCCATATTTATTTACTAATAATTATCTATTAAATCAATAGCGTATAAAATAAAACAAAAATCTCCACCCTTTCAAATCGGACAACTACTAATTGATTTCAAAGTCAAGAACAATCACGATACGATGACACAAAAGGGCTCATGTTTCCATTTTTGAACACATGTCCATCATTCATTTCAAGATTAGGAGATTATCTGCTAAAAGCATTTTCTTATGGAAATTTCTCTGGCGAAATTACGCATTTTTGAAGTAGATTATTATATATACATGTATATATATTGGTATTTCATCTGGGAAACATGGAAAATTAGCAATATCCATACGAGCCCTCCTATATCATTATGCATCAATTTACGATTATAACAAGAGTGAGTTTATTAATATGCTATTATTTGATAGCAAATAACTTTTTAATTTAAGAATATTCCTGTAATTCAACATAGTAGAGGGAGAGCAACATTTCAAGATTTCACAATTCAATATCTTGTATCAAAATCAGCATATTTCACGATCGGAAGTTTTTATTCTGGTGTTAGAATTTTGAAGAAGCAACACAAGATCAAAATATAAGCTAATTTTTTTTTCTACTTAAATTTGTACATATATGCAGTGTATTTATAATCAAATATTTTGTACTAATAATTTTATAAATATTAATTGTTCTAAGCTAAATCAAGAACTGTTAATTTACTTCCTGCATACATAATATAAAGTTAAAGAACAAAAGTTTAAAGTAAAAATTCTCTAGTTGATCACGTGACATCGGCGCCTGGAGTCTAGCTGTAAAGAAGTCCACTCAAGGAGTTGCAAATATTCCAGGTTATACAATGCAATTTATATATTATACAATACATGTAATATTATACAACTATAATATTTTACAATATATCTGATTATTGCACAGTATTATTATTAAAATATGATTCTCAGTGTAATGTTTGATATTTAAAGTATAAGACATAATATAATTGTCAACAGAATGATGTGTAAGTACCAAAACACTTAAATACGAATAATAAGTTATAACTTAAGAATCATTGTTCAAAATTAATAATGGCTCAAGTATCAATTCCTGTACTCATGTCAATCCTTATATCTATATGGATCAGTTTATAGTTATAATACGCCGAACGTATATTGTTATATTATAACTCAATACGACTTGTATAACACAATATATATGCAACTATACAACTTATAATATTATACAATATCATCAATAAAATTCTTTCCAAGGTGTGATATAAAAGTTACAAGATACTTTTCAGAAGAATCATGTATAAGTTCCAATCAATTTAAATACAAATAATATCTTGTAACTTACGCAGCGCCGTCATACGTTAAACACATCTTGAATGAGAAGAATCAAGATCCGTTTTCTATAAGGCCACTTTGTTCGTATTGAATGCTTCAATTATTCGTATTTGTTCGTATTCAATGCTTCAATATTCAATTAATATGTCATGGCCATATAAAAGTAAAAAAAAATTAAAACCTTCACCCTTTCAAATCGGACAGCTACTATATGGTATATTTCTGTGCCAAGAACAAACGTGATACGATAACGCAGAACGGCTCACGCATCAATTCCTGCAAACATGTCCATCCCTATATCTATATTGAACAGTTAATACTTATAAAACGCCGAACGTATATTGATATATTATAACTCAATACGAATTATACATAACACAATATATATACAACTATACAACTTATTATACAAAATCATCAATAAAATATTTTTTTCAAGGTGTTATATAAAAGTTACAAGATATAAGATACTTTTTCAACAATACGATGTGCAAGTTCCAAGGCACTTAAATAGTAATAATATCTTGCAACTTACACAGCGAGCGTTGTTATACGTTAAACACATCTTAAATGAGAGGAATCAAGATCCATTTTCAATAAGGCCACTTTGTTCGTATTGAATGCATTCCATATTTATTTACTTTCCATCTATTCAATTAATATGTCATGGGCATATAAAAAGAAAATAAAAGTAAAATAACCTCCACCCTATCAAATCAGACAGCTACTAGTTCTTCCTATGCTAAGAACAAACGTGATATGATAACAAAAAAAAAATGGATCAAGCATTAATTCCTGCACACTTGTCCATCCTTATATCTATATGGATCAGTTCATGATTATAATACGCCTAACGTATATTGGTATATTACAACTAAATTCAATTCATGTGTAAGGCAGTACATATACTACTATATGCAACTATACACAACAGACAATACATATACAATATCACCAATAGAATATTCTTTTCAAGATGTGATATAAAAGTTACAAGATATAAGATGCTTTTCAGCAGAATGATGTGCAAGTTCCAAGGCAATTAAATACAAATAATATCTTGCAACTTACATAACGTTTTCATACGTTAAACACATCTTGAAAGAGAAGAATCAAGATTTCATTTTCTATAAGGCCATTTTGTTCATACTGAATACATTCCATATCTATTTACTTTGTATCTATTCAATTAATATGTCATGGCCATATAAAAAGTTAGAAAAAAAATAATAACCTTCACCCTTTCAAATCGGACAGCTACTATATAGTTTATGCCTGTGCCAAGAATAAACGTGATACGATAACGCAGAACGGCTCACGCATCAATTCCTGCACCCATGTCCATCCCTATATCTATATTGAACAGTTAATACTTATAATACGCTTAACGTATACTGATATATTATAACTCATTACAACTTATATATAACACAATATATATACAACTATACAACTTATAATATTATACAATATCATCAATAAAATATTTTTTTCAAGGTGTTATATAAAAGTTACAGGATATAAGATACTTTTTCAACAATACGATGTGCAAGTTCCAAGGCACTTAAAAAGTAATAATATCTTGCAACTTACACAGCGTTGTCATACGTTAAACACATCTTAAATGAGAGGAATCAAGATCCATTTTCTATAAGGCCACTTTGTTCGTATTGAATGCATTTCATATTTATTTACTTTCCATCTATACAATTAATATGTCATGGGCATATAAAAAGAAAATAAAAAGAAATAACCTCCACCCTTTCAAATCGGACAGCTACTAGTTCATTTCTATGCCAAGAACAAACGTGATACGATAACGCAGAACGGCTCACGCATCAATTCCTGCACCCATGTCCATCGCTACCCCTTCATGCATCAGTTCACATTCGAAGCACCCCTGCCTTCTTCCCCCGTATCTTCTATTTTGGCAAACCCCACTTCTCTTCATGGTTGGAGAGTTTTATTAAGAATTGAATTTAATCTAACAAGTTAGTAGACCACGATAGCTGGAATTCTGGAACGAGGGAGGGAGGGGTGTGGGATTTTTCGGTTTATCGATATTTTAAACAAAATGAGCAGATATTCTAGCTTGTTGCATACATTGAAAAGTTATAAATAACTTTTAATTCTAAAAAAGTCCTTTTCTTTATAATACTAAAAAATAAAGATTATAAATAAATAGAACTATTGATAAGTTATCAATAGTAGAAAAGTGACTTAAAATGTATTTGAATAATTGTACGGATCATCTATGAAGATAATATAAATCATTATATTTATATATATATGTATATATATTTGTTATCATTGAAGTAATATAACTGTTAAATCCGAAGATAATTGATACAATATAAAATAACCAATAATAAGATTTCAATAAGAAATTTTATCTAATATTAAGGTTACATGGGGCAACTGGGCCACGATTTTACACTGTGGCCATGGTGTTTCTAGGAATTCAGCTTCTAAAAGCTAACGTTCATTCGAATGAAAGTTTGAACCTAGAGTTTTAGTTAGGTTCAGTCTATCAGAGAAGAATTTTTAAAACTGAATTTTAATGTTTAAAAATAAAAACATTTAAATATTTCATTTTCCTTTCTTCGTAAGCCCAGTAGCCCCATAAGAATGGAACAAATGGAGCAGGTGAGTCTGTTATCCGCATATGTTTGTGTTTTTCAATATGGAGTATGAGGTCCTATTTAAGAAAAGCATAAAGTACTTTAAAAATTAAATCAGACAGACCATGTAATTTATATACAACTAAAGAGCATTGTAAGAGAAAGCTTTGCGGTCAAGGTGTCTAGAAAAAGCACTAAATGCAAAAATATTAAATTTATTTATACAAAATACAAAGGAATTAAGCAAGTACTTATGTACTTTAGGATACTTTAGGATTTAGTTTAGGATAATTATTAAAGTTACATCGGTATTTTAGGGGAAAAGAAATATAAGATAAATCTATGAACAAGCGGCTATGTAAGTACTTAAGTATATCTTATTCTTTATGTGTCCAATAAACCCGTGGCGAATATAACCATATTTTTATATCAAACAAAACTATATTTTATTGGTTTCAATTTATTTCTAATAATGTCATTTTGTTTTATGTAAAGCTCTTTATCTTCATAGTAAAATTTCAAGGTTTGGCTGTCTCACCTAAGAAATTTGGTTTGATACCACCATTATGATTTTATAAAATTTTATTAGATAAATTTAATAAAGTATTCCATAATTTTCTTCGTTAAAAGTAAAAGTAAAACAATGAAGACATTAATTTCCCGTAGTAAGAAAAACTAAAAAAATATATATATTGGGGTTAACTGGATCCAAGAAACTGATTTAAGATAGAGATTACGTATTTTTGATATTTGTGGATGTAATTTTCGGCAGAATTTTATGAAAGCAGCAAATATTTCACTGATTTCGATAGCTTATGAAACGAGTAGTTCCAGATATAAATTTTGTTACCTAAAATTGCAATACAGATATAAATAAAAATTATATTGTGAAAATATTATCGCAGTTTTACGAATGTCTGAGATTATAAAATCTCTTATTATCATCTTCATGGTAATAAGAGGTAGGTCTTCTTAAATGTGTGTAAAGACCAGAATTAATATCACATGATTATTAGAATAAAGACGAGCATAATTTTTATTAAGACCAACATTTGTATAATTTTAATCTGAACGGGCTGATAGAAGAATTAATTACTCTTTCAACAAATCTTTTAAAAAAAAAAATCTTAAAATTTAGCTATTTAAAAAATAAAATTAATTCATTTTAAAAATTTAAAAGGCTAAACCTAGATTTTTTTGAATTGCATAACAAAGTTAATTTCAACGAAGACTTGAAGGCATTTTCCAAAAACAAAAATGGTGCCTAAAAAAAATTAATAATCTTTCTTTCAATACTTTAGAGAAATGAAAATAAGAATCAGTGTTTTAACACATTTTTTAAAAATCTATTTCATGTGTGTCCATGCAAGGGTGGGGGTGGGGGGGATCACTCTTTTCATCTTACCTCACCTACGTCTAGTGAAATAAACAAAAAAACAGTAGGAATAATAAAAGTATTAATTTTCACGCATAATAAAATTAAAAACTTACATTCTATTCAGAAATTTCCACAATGTACGTCTCAAAAGAAATAATAAAATAAATAAAAGTCTAAATTATAAATTTTCTTTTAATTTTTCATAGGTTTTTCTAAAATCAAGATTTAATATTTAAAACTGTTAGAAAGACAGTCACAAGTTTTGATTAATCTATATCACATTAACAATAAATAATACTTTTTCATTTTTTAAAATAACCTGTTAAAATTTTGAATTATTTACCTTTTTTGAAAAGATATAAATTCAAACCATGAAAGGTTTGTTGTAATAGGATTTGATAAAAACAAATAATTTTGCAGTTGTCTTAAAATTTTAGATATTTTTCTATTTGGTTCATATACAAAATAATAATAATAATAATAAATAATAATAATAATAATAATAATAATAATAATAATAATAATAATAATAATAATAATAATAATAATAATAATAATAATAATAATAGTAGTAGTAAATTAAATTATTAATTTTTTCTTATTTTGGAAAACAATTTTAACAGCGATGATGAAAAGACGAAATTTTAAAATAAATTTTTGAATAATAATTATAAAGTTCTCTTAAAAATTGAAGATTCAAGCTGCCTTAAAAAATAAGGATGACGCGTTCATTTGATACCAATGCAAAAATTAAAAACATGTACATACAAATTGAAAAAAGAAATAATAAATAAACGATTTGATTCATTAAATACCTTTACATTAGTTGAGTCATTGATGCTCGCCTGGTATCCGTGAAATGTAGGATTTATTTATTTTTTTTTGTACATATATACAATTAGTAGTAATTAGCTCATACTTTAGAATAAAAACTGTACACACAAGTAATTTCAGAACAATTCGTGATAGAAACTATTTAATAGCAAAACTACTTATAAAAAAATCACAAAATGTGACATAATTTAATAAAGGAACTGTGTTTTATTTCGATCATAAATTTGGTGATAGCTTCAGAAATATATCTACACACACACATACACGCACAAAGAGAATAATATACAAGAGAATAAAAAAGTATCTATTATTATTATTTTTTTTTGCCTTAAAAAATTTAATGAAATTATCATATTTGTAAATTTTTTTACCTTCAATAGTTCAGACAAAAATATCCAAACGTAAATAATTCCATGTGTTATAAAATTTGTGCGCAAAAGTTCTTTATCTTGGATTTTCTACTCTACTGTTATAATTGACTTTTCTTGACATACAACATACATATTAGTTTTTGGTACTTTTTTGTATCTTCATGGAAATCCCAATATTTCTTTTCCAAGTTTGATTTGTCATATTAAGTATAAGTAAAATGCTCTTTTCTACTGTCTTTATAAATACTTTACGAATCAAATAAGAGCCCATGCTTGTCATACGAAGTTACTCAAAAGCGATTGTTAAACCAATGGCAACGTTTTATCTAGTTTATAAAATTTCCTATTTCAGTTGCTTTATTTTTTCGTCGAAATATACTTTCAAATTTAAAATCTTTTAGATTTTGAAAGAAATTTATGGTAAAATAAATCATTCAGTGTTATAACGAACTTTCTTTTAATAAAAACAAAAATGTCGCCCTCCCCCTCCTCTTTGATTATTACTTTCTCCTTATCTTTACAGGAAGAAAGTATTGGATTCATAATCATTTTCAACTTTCGACAAATTTACACTTTTTAGGAGTCAGAGATTTAAAAAAAAAAAAAAAAAAAAAAACATATTTTTGGAAAATGTCTGTTAGTGTGTTTGCCTGTTAGTCCGTATACGATACAAATTTTGTGGGCGCTCTCTATCAAGAACTAATGCACGGAATCTAATAAAAAACTATATTCAGTTAGTCCTTGATATAAGTTGTTTTTGATTAGTTTTTGTGAAAATCGCTCAATAGGTGATGCTGCTATGCAGCCTTTTTTCACGATTACTGCAATAGCTCCATCTCAAGAACTAATGCACGAATTTTCATCAAACTTCAGATTCAGTTAATAAATAACATGAATTGACAATTCATATATTTTGCTGTAAATCGCTCAACAGGTGATGCTGCCATACAGCATTTATCACGTTTTTCGCAATAGCGCTATCTCAAGAACTAATGAACGGATGTCTAATCAAACTTCAGATTCAGTCAGTCTTTTGGCATGAATTCGCATTCTCTACATTTTAGAATAAATCGCTCAAAAGGTGGCACTGTTTTGCAGTATTTTTCACGATTTCTACAATAACACAATCTCGAGAACTAATGTCCGGATTTTCATAAAATTTCAGATTTAGTTAATATTTGACATATTAATTGACGTTTTCTAACTTTTGGTGTAAATCGATCAACAGATGGCGCTGCCATGCTGCATTTTTGTGATTTCCGCAATAGCTCTATCTCTAGAAAAAATACACGGATTTTCTTAATACTTCAGATTCAGTTATTCCTTAATATGACTTGGTGTAGTTTACATTTTTGTGTAAATCATCCAACAAATCACACTGCTATGTTGCATTTTTCTAGATATTCGCTGTATCCTTATCTCAAGAATTAATGTACAGATTTTCATCAAACTTTAAATTCTGTTAGATGTTGATATAAATTGTTACAAATCTGGTTTCGGTGTAATTCATCCAACAAGTGGCGCTGCTATGCTGCATTTTGCATGATTTACATTATTTTATCGATAATCGTATCTCAAAAACTAATGTACAGAATTTCTTATCATTAGAATTCCCATTAAAATGTATAGATTGCATTTTAATTTCGGTACTGTGATAACGAATTTTGAGATAGTAACACGGATGAGATAGAAGAAAATTTTAAAATTGCCTCATCCCACTAGTTTAAACCTGTAGTTATTATATCCATTGTTTAAATATTTTTATCCTACTGTACATTTTAACTAATGGAAACTTCAAAATTACTTCGTAATCCAGACTCTCCAACCTACATTTAATATGCATTTTAACCTTCCGACGACAGCAAAAAAGAAGATAATTATGTTTAATTCATATGAGGCGTAGAAGCAATAGGTCCGATTTTATTGCTTTTCGAACAATGTGCTGCAATTTTGATAGTATTTTAATTGCGTTTCGAAGAGTTTAATTATAAATCAAGAAGGATGTTAACAGTGGTTCGGTACAAGCAACCCATTTCTTTATCCCTTCTTCTCAGCGGGACGATTTGAAGTCAAAAGGAAAATCTTCTTACACGTGTCCCATCACTAAATTAAATAAACTGTTGACATTTCTGTAATTAGGGGAAGAAAATAATGATTTTGGTATCCTATGTGATAACGGAACCAATTTTGTGGATATTTTTATTTAGCATCAATATAAATTTTGAGAAAACGCGCTTCTCTTTGAGTAATCTACTTTAAAAGTATTAGTTCTAGATTTAATTTTTCGCACAAATGTTTAATTCGATTACTAGTACTTCTTAATATATCTCTATCTCGAGAAAAAATGCACGGATTTTCATAAAACTTCAAATTCAGTTATTCCTTAATATGATTTGATGCTGTTTACATTTTGGTATAAATCATCCAACAGGGCGCACTGCTATGTTGCATTTTTCTTGATTTCCGCTGTAGCCTTATCTCAAAAACTAATGCACAGATTTTCATCAAATTTTAAATTCTATTAGATGTTAATATAAATTGTTTCAAATCTGGTTTCCGTGTAAATCATCCAACAAATGGCACTGCCATGCTGCATTTTGCATTATTTACATTATTTTAGCGATAATCGTATCTCAAGAACTAATACGCAGAATTTAATATCAATAGAATTCCCATGATGGGCATAGATTGGCCATTTAATTTTGGCATTGTGATAAAGAAATTTGAAAGATAACATGGATGAGAATTTCTGGAATTGCTTCATGCGATTAGTTTAAACATGTAATTATTATGTTCATTGTTTGAATATTTTTATCCTATTGTTCCTTTTAACGAATGGAAAGTTCAAAATTACTTCGTAATCCAGACTCTCCAACCTACATTTAAAATGCATTTTAACCTTCCGATGACAGCTAAAAAGAAGATAATTACGTTTAATTCATATGAGCCGTAGAAGCAATAGGTCCGATTTTATTGCTTTTCGAACAATGTGCTGTAATTTTGAAAGTATTTTAATTGCGTTTCGAAGAGTTTAATTATAAATCAAGAAGGATGTTAACAGTGGTTCGGTACAAGCAACCCCTTTCCTTATCCCATCTTCTCAGCGGGACGATTTGAAGTCGAAAGGAAATTCTTCTAACACGTGTCCCATCACTAAATTAAATAAACTGTTGACATTTCGGTAATTAGGAGAAGAAAATAATGATTTTGGCATCGTATGTGATAACGGAACCAATTTTGTGGATATTTTTGTTTACCACCAATATAAATTTTGAGAAAACTCTTCGCTTCACGGAATCTAATTTAAAAGTATTAATTCTAGATTTAATTTCCGTCCATACGTTTAAACTGATTACTGTTACTTGTTAATATAACAAAGTGAATTTTTCTTTTAAATTAAAAATTCAAGTATAGTATTTATTGATAGAAATTTGCAGCCTTACTATATAAATTTATCACAACCAATGCCTTTCTTAAATTTGGGGCAAATTTTTAATTAAAATATACGACACTTAAAATCAATAAATTGAAATTTCATATTAATGAACAACATTTTAATTTTCCCACACCAGGGCCACTCAATCTACTGGTTAATACGCTAGTCCCAAAAGATTATTAGTTTGTGGGTTCAAAGACAGCACCATCTGGAGGAATAGACTGTACAGGTTTTTCAAGAACGATTATTTGGGTCACTTCCCCTACAAAAGTGTTTTCTTATGTCATTCAACCTGTAGCAATATGACCAAAGCTTATCAATTACCTATACCTGATCAAATCTTTATCCTCGTCTATTTTTTCTTTGTCTGCGTCAAAAGTACATGGCTGATTCTTATGAACTATAGCAATTGCATGACTTTTTTGTTTATTTTTATTTATTTTTATTTATTTGACAGGGTGGATAATATAATTTTCTGCACAATATCTCTACATGAGAAAAAACATGTATGTAATTAATATTAATGTATCCTTGGATAGTTACACAACGTATAGTTATAACACATAGTTATGAAGGAATTTGGAAAGGCACTACAGATTCTGCGCTGGAAGTCTTTTAGTATTTTGAATCACAAATAACCGCTAAAAGTTAATTTGTTACATTTGTAGGTCTTATTCCTGGAATAAGCATGTAAGAGTCAACGCGCGATCTAAAATTTGCTTGTAAAGTTCTCTGATATGAAGAGTGTTTATTTATTAGGAAATAAATGCTTATAACATAAATTTGCAGTGCATTTCATGTTCTGTCAAAATGTTGTGGGATATTTTGGATGTGTAGCTTGTAGTTTAAAATATATTGTACAAAATATATAATTTCAACCACTTTTGATATTGTTAAACCACCGGTTTTTTTTTTCAATGCAAAACTGCATTTTTTATTTTATTTTATTTATTATTTATTATTATTATTATTATTATTATTATTATTTTACACACGAGAGACCATTATTGTCATTGTTGAAAACAAAAGGATAAAGAGAAATTTGTATGTCCACACTGCTGCTATTTTTTTCATATCAGAATTACAAAATATTAAATGATCTTTACTAAATTCTGATATCACAATAAATGATAATTAAACGTAATTTGTCAATTTCTAGAGCTATAGAGTTTGAATCTTTAAAACTGGACAATTTACATGTCAATAGTCCATCTCACTTTGTAGTTTTATTTCCATGGCGTTATTACCCATATAGGTGGGTAATAATGCCTAATAGCATTAGTTAGGAAATCACGCCACCACATTTTAGGAATGCATATTTGCTAAGATATTCTTCCTTGTATACATAGTCAGTAAGTTGCTGCATCAAATTCTATATGTGTTTTGAAAAAAGAAAAAAAAACTTAAACAAAGCCGTGAAAATTGGTAGAATCTTAACGTGGCATTTTTATTCCAGGATATATCCCGGATACCTTATTTATTATTATTACATATAATGTTAAAAAACGGTTTATCACTTTTTTTAATTTGATATGTTAAGAAATTGTAAGCATGTATTATTATTTATTGCACTAGACACAACAATAAATTACCGTTTATTCTAATTAAACAATCAGTAAAAAAAACCGCTTAAAATATTCCCCACGCATTACACCAAATTTAAATGAGACGTCTAAAGAAGAGCCTCAACAGTAATTCCGTTTATAAAATCCCCGGCGTAAATCTTTTTCCTCCGTGTCCGTGTTTATCTTTATTTATCGAGTTTAAATCTCAAAACATCGAAGTCATGTCATCTCCCCTTCCGAAATTTTCTCATCGACACTATATTCTGGTTCTCGCCCGGTACGATCCTTATACTCCTCTCTCTGGCGCAAGCAAAATGGGCTTCGACGTTCTCCCTTTTTATAAATGACGTTGCAGCACAGTCAAAGGCGTGACATTCGACTTGGAGTGGTGATCAATCTCGCTTTTTTTTTTATTTCCCCTTACTGTTTTTTTCCTCACTCTTTTTTTGCCCATGCCTTTTTTTTCTCTGCCATCTCTCAAATACAACCTGTGGAGGAATCGAATGAAAAAAAAAATCCAATGGAAATTATTGATCATCGGCCAGGCTTCTTGGGCCTTCTGCCAGAAGTCGGCGTAGGGATTTCTTGATGACTTTTCGCTTCTTTGCCTCAAATTGACTAACGGCTTTTCTTTCTTTTTCTTTTTTTTATCATTTTTTCCCTGAGCCTTGTGTGTGTGTGTATTGGCAATGCAATACGGCAAGTCAGGCATTAATGTTATTATGTAGACTCGCTCAGGACTAGCTCTGCTTCCAGTCAGAAATTGTGTTCTTTTCAGGGAGAAAAGAACGATTGCCGATTTTCGACCACTTATTCGCGCCAGACTACCAAATAAAAGGAGCAAAAGAAAAAGAAAGAAAAGAGGCGCACGAGAGAAAAAAAGACGATGTTTCACTGTGGTACCAGCTTTTCCCCAAAATGGAAATCTTCATTACATAGATTGGGTTTGAGATTGCTTCTCATGTTCCTTCGATGTATGGTATAATTAAATAATCTTGTAGCTGGATGTTTCCTGATTCAATGATTTGTTTTTATTCAACATTAATGGAAAGATTCAACACGCATTGTAAACAACTGTAAATCTAAACAATATTAAATGTGTTAAGTTGAATCCTAATATACATTTGTATATTAATTGCCGCAATTTAAAAGTGATTTCATAGTTTCTTTTCGCAGTTAAATTTTATTGATTTTAAAGCCCTCATTACATTGGCAAAAACACTTATTTTTAGATTTTTAGTCGTATATATTTGAATAATTTTCATTTTATCGTCCAAATATAAAAAGATAAACGTGCGAATAAAGATTTTAAAACGCGTTTTAATTGTATTAAACTTTTTCAAATTTCATGAAATGTCTATAAATTACTAAGGCTTACTATAACTTACTTTCAGCATATTAGAAAACAGACAGTATTTTCAGGGACACGCAAAAGATTTCAAATACTGTACTGTATCCGAAGTACTGTATACTATTACACCAAGATCTGAATATTTTTAAAACTTTGTTACAATACGAAATAACCTCATTTGCCACATTTGACGAGAAATTTCCGACTTGTTTCTTTTTATTTATTTTTTTTATTTATTTATTTAAATATAATACATTTAAATATAAACACATCTGATAGTGTTGCACGAATCTCATTTTCATTTCGGATTTGAAACAAAATTCTTAGTAAGCTTGAACTGAACAGTATGCAATACTTCTTTTTTATGCCTTAAACTCTTGGAAGTTATGTAAAATGAAATCAACCCCAAAATCGCGATTTCCTTTTGCATGTATTATTATTATCCAGTTTATATTGAATTATTTGTAAAAAAAATGTATGCAAATGCGATGATTTTTCGCGAAGTTACAAATATTTCAATTTTGCGCACAAATATTTTAGCCATTTAATGGTTGATTTTTCAGCATTTTTAGATATTTAAAATGCTTCATGCATTTTACTTTTTGATTAAAATTCATGAAATTGATAAGGAAAAACACTGATGCTGCTTACTGTGTATGCATTTCGAAATTTGACTTAATTAAGATAATTAAATTTGATTTTTAATTTATTAAAAGGTAAAATTTGGATAAAAGTCGAAATGAAATTGGGAATAAAAAAAAAAAATAAATAAATAAAAACTATACAAAGAATTAAAAAAATAATAGATTTGTAATAGTATTTATGTGTTTAAAATTTAAAATCTAGGAAATATGCACAAAATTAAGATGCATGGTGCATTTTATAATTTTATTTATGAAACATCTTTAAATTATAATAAGATTGGAATTTTTTTAGATGTTCTATATACGTATGGTGAAATGTAAATTTTTACAAACTTTCATATCTTTATGAAAACTTGAAAAAAAATGAACGTTCATTGCCCCTTAAATTCCTCATCTGAGACATATAAATGATTCTAATCATTATGCTAATGCCATTTAAAAATGGCAAGAAAGAAAATTAAAGTTAAATATTGATATACCAAAATATTAATTAAGATAGATATGAGCATTTTTCTCAGCATTAAACGGAAAAACTTTATTGCAAATTTATGAATTATCACTAAAAGCACAGTCGGTTAGAAATTCGTACTTAATTTCCGTTTCTAACGGAGGCAGCCGTCCTTCTAAAATTATAAATCGGTTCAATACAATGGAATATATTTAATAAACATTTTAAAATGCAATTTTGAAAGTTTCTTACAAGTTTCGAAACTTATGAAGTGATACATAGCAACACATTCATAAGTCTGCATTACCGCAATAGTAGAGGATGGACACAAGTTACAAAACGCCTTAGTTATTGATACAGCGTTATTATAATCATCTTAATATTAATAACGTCTATTTCAAGTAGAAGAAATAAATACATTTGCACGTGTGAAGTTTATGTTATTACAGACAATCACACACGCACTCACACATACAATCAGAATCTAAACATTTTGTGCAAGTTTTAAGAAAATAAGCTAAATTTTTAAACGCACAAATTACATCAGAATTACACTTAAAAAATCATGTAACGTTACTACACAAATTTAATGGAAATAGTATACTGACTGCAACTTTATGGAGTAATTTAACTTATAAAATGTTGCAATTTAAACTGATACAACTGGTGTAATATTGCACATTAGTGTAACATGACACCAATTACATTGGATAAATTAAATTTGAAAAAAAGAAAAAAAAAAGAAAGAAAGTAAGAAAGAAAAAGGATGCTCGGAAGCTGTTGCCAAATTTATGGGTCAACATTACATAAATTCTTGACAGTGTTCATTAAAGCACGTAGAATTCTTTCAAGGATACCCAGATCGTCTTCATTTCTCAGAAAATAAACATAAAAGATAAAGAAAAAATTACAAATTAAAATATTAAAAATTAATTAACTATTAAAACAGCTTCAAAATACCACTTCGGCTATAGCAGAATAATACTTGGTAATGGACTGAATAATGCAGTAAAAGCAATAGTTTAACGATATAAAAAAAGATATCTACATAACAGGAAAAAATCGTCACTTCTTTTAGATGTTTGAATTAAAGCTTTTGCTGCTTTAGTCACTTCATATAGGTATATATTCTAGAGATATTTTTGAACCAGTTTCAGTTTTTATTCTTTTAGTTTGAATTGTTTTTAATAGTTATTGTTACACTGATGTATTGTTACACTGCATGATGTTGGTGGTTCAATGTAATATTAGTGTAATTTGTGCACTTTAGCGTTGAAAATTTTAATTTAGGTTTTTAGGATATATATATAGCTTTGTCTGATATGCCTCTATTGGTTTTTGTTGCATTGCAATACTTTTTCTTTGTAAATTTTTATGTAAAGCGGATGTATTAATAGAATCTTTAATTATTAACATTATGATAATTGGCTATAAAATAGCTTTTTAATAAAAGATTCCACGTTGCAAAGTCAAAAAGTAATGTTTCACAACAAAAGAAAATCTTCTGCGTGAATGTTTAATAAATTGAAATCAGATATTTTTCGATTAAACAAATATATTTTTGTTTATTTTGACAAGTTCTTGAGTGAAATATGTAAAAATCACTGGAGGTATTGTTACTTTAAAAAATGTGCGCCCGTGCAACACTTGGTGCAATGCCGAATTGGGCATCGTAAAGTCGCTGAAAATACAAATACCATATGGTTTATGAAAGCCAATTAAATTTGCAGAACCATGTACATTTCATCCAAATTAAGCTGCATAAAGAAATAGCGCTTTCTTTAAAAGCAGCCGACAATTTTTTGGTTATTTTTTCTTTTAAATAACATAATAAAATGAAAAATCGTGAAAAAAAAAACGATTTAACAGATGGTTTAAAAACATAGAATACATTCATGGTGCAATGTTATTTTAATATTGACCATAAATTTGTTAATCCATTTGATCTGATTAAATGCTGAGATATAACACGTGTGATAAATCGTAGTTTAAAGAAAATGAGTTAAGGAAAACTAACTACCTGCATTTCAATATGCACATGGTTCTGTTCAAAGGACCGTAAATTTATAAATATCACTTCAGACATTCAAAAGTTACTTCAGATTCATATTCTACACACTTTAAAAATCTAAAAAAGTGTTTTTTAAATTGATTTCAGCATGCACATAGTTCTGTTTAAAGGACCATAAATTTATGAATAATTTGAACATTCGGAAGTTACTTCAGATGTATATTTTACACACTTTAAAAAAATGTGTTTTTTTAATTGATTTTTTTTTACTTTTTTTACTTCAATTAATTACAGTTTTGAATCATAGTATTCTGAAATGTTTTCATCATACAAAACAGCTTTGCATTCACATAATTACAAAATTAAATATTAAATAAAAAAAATTAGTATATAGTCAAATAGTAGAATTTATTTATTTTACAGTTTAAAAAAAACCCATATTTTTTATAAATGTTATTTTTTTAATAGATTTTGCCTTCAAACGAGTTTTTCCTTTGAGATTTTTTTTTGTATAACCAATTGCTTTTACTATGTTCTTAATAGCGGAGTTCTCTGTATAAACGATTAAAAAAATCACCTCAGCTCCCTGTTGTTAACAAGTATATTTTCATATAAAATAGTTTATTAATTCCAGCTCATTGTTTCCATTGATGTTTTATTTATGATTACATATTTTAATAAATGTTTAAACATTGATAATATTTGCCTTTTTATATCATTAAAAGGTATGAATCATTAAAAACAACAAAAAATAACCTTTTAAATATAATATAAATTTAAAATAACAAAAAATAAGCTTGAATTTTAAAGAAAAACACTAGAGATTTTTTTTTATTCATAAAATCCAAAGTATACAACTTTAATAAGATTATAATTATATGCACATTTTAAATTTAATAGGAATAAATTTATATGCATGCATTACAAGTCAGAATCAATTTCAGGGATAAATTGCGATTTAATAAAGAAACATGCCGCATTTTTTTTTTTTTTTTTTTTTTTTGGGGGGGGGGGGTTGTATTTTAAACATACTGAAACAGAAACTACCATTTTACTCAACAAAAAATAACAGCCCCCCTGAACATTTCAGTTAGAAAATAATATTTAAAACTTAAGTAGAAACACTTATCGTTCGAGCTACTCAGACCGCGGTGCAATTAGAAAAATATTAGAGCTGCACTAAGTGTAAAAAAAACTCTCCTAACTTTCCTCCCTACCGCGAGAGTCGGGCAAGAGAAGATGTAAATATGTACTCATAATAATAAATATAATGGAGCAAAATTATGTGCATAATAAACACGCATTTCAATTTGGGCTGCCAGCCATATGTCTTGGAATGAGGCATGGGTGACTAGAAAACTTACTTAAGAACAGTGTTAAAATAGCTTTACTCTTTGAAAGAATAAGCATAAAATGTGAGTCAGAAAGAGCAATTTAGAGTGGTGTTTTTTTTTTTCCTCGGTTACATTTACGAGTGGCACGTTTTAAATCATAGCATGCTTAGACGACCTTTATTTATAACGCATAAGCATATAACGTCCCGTAATTTCAAAGAATGCTTGGTGCTTATGATAATGAATTTAAAGTAGTAACTTTACAAAAAAGAAATCTTAAAATTTACCAATTTTTAGTTATATAGTTTTATTTATCCTTGCCTTTATCATTTTAGATAAATGTAATGTTGCATTTTCGGTTGAATTCTGAAGAGTTTATCCTAGAAATATTCTAAAAATCTGGATTTGAAGGAGTTATTTTTATGTTTTGCTAGTCTTTAAATATCAGAAAATAACAAACGTTTACATAAGAAGCACAATTTAAAATCCCGACTACTGAAAAAATAAACATTCAAATAACAAAAGATAAATTAAAAGTAGATTTTTTTCTGTATTTTCTAATGATATGTTTTAAAGTATTGATTATAATACGGTTTGCATTAGCAGCTCACAAAAAAATGTTTCCATGTATCTTTCAATGAAAAATGTTGCTTTTAATATTAATACACCAAGCTTTTTACTATTGGTTTTTCATGGTAAATAGTTACCATATTGGCAATAAGTAAAGTTTTGACAAAATCTTTGGAAAAAACGTATATCAAAAGATAGGGAGGATTGGACTTTGTGTCGGTACATAAAAAATAAAATACAACGTTATTAGACAGAAATATAAATATTTTACAATGCATACGGCCATTCCAAAGTCTCTAAGCCCCTTTAACAGTGCATGGAATCTAAGTTAAAATTACATTAAAAACATTGAATAAAAATAGAGGGACATAAGGGCTGTAAAGCGTATCTTTATTCCCGACTGTCAACAGCGAATGCGAAATCCAGGTGATTAGCAACTGCGAAGTTGAAATAAATACCACAGTATAAAAATAAAACACAATCCTTCTTGGTTCATAAGTTCGTGAAAAACAGATAGGTAAATAAGATTTAAAATTTAACCAACTAAAATGATCCCATTGTTTCTTTTTTGGGAGATATTTTAATGTTTTTGTAACCCCTAGGACTTAAATTTAATAATTCAAGAGTTTAACTTTCATATTAACACTTAGTGTACCTGAAAACTGGTGTTATATAGCGAAATTTTATGTAGTTTGGTATATTTTTAATTCATTTGACTTCTTTGAGAAAAAGAATTAAGAATTCTCATAAAATATGAATGATTTTTATAAGTATATTAAATTTATTATACAAACATTTATATAAGAAAAACAATCGAACGTTATTACAAACATTTCTTATTAAGAAATTGAATGCAAAATTTTTTCTAATGCATTTAAATTTGGTAATTCAGATATTATACAGTATTTTTAAAAAAATTGTTTTGACCAAAATTAATTGAAATCTATTAAATTTACGTCCCATATCTATATATATATAGATATAAACATTTTTTATGAATAAAAAAAAGCCTTATACATTTATTTTCGTTGATTTACGGGATTTTTTTAATACAATTTTTTTTTTTTTAACTTGAACGAATAAGGATACTTTCTGCAACAACTAATAAGTTTCTTGATTGTACTATAAATTCAGCATTAAACGTGTGATAACTTAATTCAAATTCATTAAATTTATGTCTTATATTTTATCAACAGAAACAAAGTAGCTTAGAAAAATGGTCTTAAATGAATCAAAAAAGAGATTTATACATCCATTTTTGTTGATTTACATTTTTTTCAATACAAATTTCTTTTCAGTTTGAGCTAATAAGGAAACTTACTGCAACAATCAATAAGTTATTTGAATTTACTATATATCTAGCATTAGACGTATGATAAATTAATACGAAATATATTACTGCCTGCAAAACATAAGTAAACATTATCACATGTCATTTTCTGTGACAATCCTCACACGGAGATTTGATGAACTCCGCAGAGAAAGAATTAGCGATACCGAACACTCAATCATCTTCAACTTGTTGATCCGCAGCTGATATGAAGAACAAGTTTTAGGTTTTTCTGGAAGTATTTTAGGTGATTTGTTCTCTGCAGAGAATATTATTATGATATTAAAAGGGTATATATTTTTTCGTGCTTTTGTGATTTTTCTAGTTAACGTTTCCTAGATTTCTACTTTTTTTTCAGAAAATTAGATAAGAATATTTTTTTGTAAATCTTTAGAAGATGCTTAATGTAATTTTTTGAGGAAATATTTATTTTACTTTTAATATTTTCATGACAAGATGCAGTTATTAATTAAATTAGTAAAATTTCAATAAAAATACAAATAAGAAGACGATTTAAAAATCATTTGATGACATAATAAACGCATGTATCGTGTTTAATGTCAAGTGGGTATGACATTTATAGTTATCCATTATTGGCATTTAATATTATAATTTGATGATAGTTTTTGGATCGACGGTGTAATCAAGTTTTACCAAATATTTTTCAGCCATTGTTTGGAAAACAATTCAAGTAATTATGGCATTTTATGATAAAATCAGATTACTTGACTTACCCCCCCCCCCCCACCCACCCATAAATAAATAAATAAATAAATTAACCTCAAATTTTTAAGAAAGCGAGAAAAAAATTATCTGCATTTGTACTATTTATATGAGGCAAATAATATTTTAAAACAATGGCATAGAATATTTGTTTAATTAAACAGTTTCACCGCGTTGTAAGAAATGTCCATTTTATAATTTTGCGTTCTCCTTTTCGTAACTCTTCGAAGTGTTGTTTTTGCTCAAAAGGCTTCAGTTTAGATATTTAAGAAGAATAATGCAAATTAGATTGCTGCCTAGGAAAAATAATTAAATAATAACATTTATTTATTTATTTTGGCAATCCTTCCATAGATATTTGATAACCATCACAGATTAATAATAAGTGTTATTTAACACTCTTCATTTTCAAATTGTTTATCAACAGTTTGTATGAACAAGTTTTAGTTTTTCCTGGAAGTATCTTTTATGATTTGTTTTCTATACATTACAATACATTAGTATTAAAAAGGAAATGGTTTTTTTTTTATGTTACTTTACTTTTAACGTTTTTTATATTTCGGATTTTCTCCAATAATATGGATGAGAAAACTCTTTAATAGCTGTTCTGAAATTGTTTCATGAAAAATTTTCGTGAAATATTTGTATTTTTTTAAAGTTAAATGTTTTGAACAAGAACTGCATTTGTCAAAACTCAAACTTCCTCAAAGATGAAAAAACGTGTCTTGAGACGTTTTGTTTCGATTGGACAAGAAAAAGTTTCTCATTTGATGGAGAGAAAGTGGACTTTTTGTAACTGTTACAAATAGTTATAAGTCGCAATATCGAACAATAGTTCCTTTTAAAATCATCTTCATGAATTTAGAGCAATTTCGGCATTGATTGAAAAATCTTTAGTATAAAACCTTGCACTCTGGCGTCGATAGCTGATATCCGTCACTAAAGACTTGCGTTGCTGCATGTGGCAATTTTTTTTAATTAGAAATTTTAAATTTACACCACATAAATTTAAATGGTATTTTTAAAAACTTATTTATAGAAAATTAATCATGTTGAAATCAAAAATAATAGTTAAAATTTTCTGGTGAGAATTCGGAAAATGTGTAATTAAAATAAACATCCGTATATTATGACGTACGCTATGTACGACATTGACGAAAAGGACCAAAATGGCATGTCGTACGCTACGTACGTCATAGAGTGCAAGAAATTAAAGATGCATCCACTAATTCCGATATTTTGAAACATTAGCAATAATGAGAAAATATCAGCATATTAATATCGATATTCCTATCGATATCGATATTCCTACTGCATCTTAAACTTAAATGTTAGCTTCACTACATGGAGAAAAATTTTTTTAATGCAACTTTATAGACCGAGAGGCGGCAACAAAGACAATCATCTCATAGAACTCACAGATGTAAATCTAGGATTGGTGAAAGCTTGATTCGCTTATTAAAACGTAAACAGTTTGTCAAGTCATATCTTGGTAGAAAACACCTAAAAACACGACTTTAGCGGTTGACTCATAGATTTACCGTTTTGTTTTCCGCTCCCAATCTTCAATGTTTTCGTATTTCTGAATGCAGAAACGCAGAATGAGTCAACCACTAAATGAGAGTTTTAGATGTTTTCTACTAAAATATAACTTGGCACACCGATTGCGTTTTAAAATGCGAATCGAAATTTAACTAATCCCAGATTTTCATCCGTGAAGTCGATGAAGTTATTCTCTTTGCAGCTGCCTTCTGGTCTATTAGGTCGATAATAATTATATTGAACAGTAGACTCGTAAGCACATAACTTTCTTTTCAATACAGTTTTCTATTAGTTAAAAATTACGTTCTACAACAATTAATAAATTAAGCTTTTGTGACCTAAATTCAGCATTAGACATGTGATAAGTTAATATGAAATATTGCTGCTTCGAAACATAAGTAAATGTTCACACACTACATTTTCTTGGACTATCTTTACAGAAAGGTCTGATGATTTCTGCTGAGTAAGAAACAGCGATATTGAACGTTCTGTTATCTTCAATTTCTTCATATGTGACAACCAAATTTATGTATTTTAGGTAATTTTCTCTCTACAAAGAATTAGATAATGCTATGAAGGGCAAAATATTTCTTTTTCATTTTACTTCTTGCTTCTTTTATTTTTCTAATTAACACTTTCAAGATTTGTGATGTTCTTTAGTAAATTCGATGCATATATTCCCCAGAAATAATTTAAAAAAAACATAGGATTATGATTTACAAAAAATCATTGTTTTCATTGTTTTGTTTATATTTTTGAAATATTAAAACACAGTTTAAGCAAAGCGTTTTAACCTTTAGCTCGTTTTTTATAATTTTTTATGTGATTTAACTAATATTCTTACTTTTTGAAAGAAAATTTAATATAATTTGTTAAATTTTTAACAATAATGTTTTAGCCAAGGCGCCCTTATCATAATATCAAGGCCTCGCATTCAGGAGAAAATCCATTGTTTAAATTGTCCCTATAATTGCCAACTTATTATAAGACTTTGTCTCGTATGTAACGCCACCTGGTGCATACTACTGCTAATAATCCCATAGGAAATAATGGAAAACATTTCAGTTTCTAACATTAGATGGCGCTACCAACGTGAAAATCATGTAGTTCAGCGCCCCCTGAACTGCGGTCAAAGGAAACTTGGCGAATGACAAGCCTTGATATTATGATAAGTTAGCCTTGGTTTTAGCAATAAAATTAATGTTTCATTAATGTTGCAGCTAGAAAAAAATTGGATTAAAAATACGCGATATTTTTATGTTGGTAAATCAAAAGAATCCAGTTTTTTTCTTTGTAAATATACTTTATGTTTGTTTTATTAAATAATTTTACTTTTTAGAAATATCTATAGATTTCTCGGAATAACAATTTAAAATATACATATTTATATTTAAATGCCAAAACCACAGTAAACGGTAGTGCAATTTTAGAAGTCAATATTTTTTAAACCCTTGTGATCGTAATGTTTTCTATACTTCCTATAGAACGAGTAAATTTCATAACTTATTTCAATTAAAATGCAATGCATTGATTAATTTTATTTTTCTTTTCACGAGGAATCGTAACTATGCCTCTCGGAATAAACATGGATGTTATTCAAAGAATAAGAAAAAACTCTACTGATGAATTTACAGAAACAAAAATTAAATTAATTACACATACACCTGTGTTTAAATATGAAGAAATCAAACAACGCCAATATTTTAAACAGAAGTGTATGTAGAACTTGAGGTAATTTTTAAATAATTAGTTGTCGAAAATGTCCATTTCATTTAAGGAATTTCTTAAAGATTTTAATCCGTGTTCTACATATATTCATCATTACTCTTATACCCTTAAACCAGTTAGATAAATAATTTATCTGTACAAAAACAATTAAAGTTACAGGAATAATTTATTATATATTTCCTTCTAGTTAAAGAAGTACTTTAATTTACACTTCTTACTAGTTACAGAAATATTTAATCTATACTTACTTTGAAACTTATAAATTTTATAACTTACTTGAATTAAAATATAAAGTAATAGGTAATTTTTAATTTCCTTTTCACCAGTAATCGTAGCAATGCATATTGGAATACACGTGCATGTTATTATGATACTATATCAGGGAAAACTGCACTGATGAATTTATAGAAAAACAAATATAATTAATTGCATATTATGAATAATAAGAATAACAAGAATATTTTAAACACAGGTGTATATGGAATTTGAAGCAGTTTCTGAACGGTTGATTGTCGAAAATATCCATTTTATTCAATCATTTTCTTAATGATTTTAATCCGTGTCATACATATATTCATAATTATTAAAAAATTCCAATGAAAGATACCTTAAATTGATCACAGAAATAATTTTTCTTTTCAAAATGTCTTCCGTTTTATTATAACGCTTTAAAACTTTCGTACTGATAATTGGTAATTATTCAACATAGAATATAGACTACGTAATTCCGTATATCTACAAGTGAAGTATCTTGAGTATTTAATTATTTATTTTAATTTTTCGAGTATGCATTTATGAAGAGCTTTTTGAAATAAATCTCGTTTACCGGAATGAATATCTTTAGCATTTTATTTTTAATGCAATCTTGTTTTAAAACACTTAATTTCATTTTGAAAATACAGTTTAACAGATTTTTAAATATAAAAAAAACGTAAAAAGGAAACAAGTTAATGGTGTGTAGAAAATTCGTTATGTTTAAACTAATCTGTTTAAACTAATCTAATAAGCGGAAAGTTGTTTTTTACTAGAGTCCATATTATGACCCAGAAACCAGTTTTACAGGAACGAGAGGCAATATATTCTTAAAGCTGTGTTCGGAGCGCTTAAAAAATAATAAACATATAAATAAAATATTAAGGAAATACAAAGAAATTTAGCTCCCTTGTAACAGTTAATAAGGAAAAAACATTAAATTCTTACAGTACCTCCATAAGCTTTTTAAAAAATTCATTTTTTTTTTCCATATTTTCAGCAAAATTTCATCCGACAAAATTCAGTCAATTTCACTAAATCTATGTATCCTATACATATATACATATATATTGCTTTATTGTGTCTATCCCAAATTCAAAACTCTAACATACAAAGCACATTTAGAAATAAAAGTACAATATTATAAAAGTACAATATTACATGAAGAAAGGTGTGCAAATTATATTTTTAAATAAATTAAATTTTTGAGATATCACTCACTATAATAATAATAATAATAATAATAATAATAATAATAATAATAAAACAGATTTTTTAATGTACAAAAATGTACGCTAATCACAAACAAAACTATGCAAACCTCTCCCGAGTCTCCCAAGATTGCAAAAGGCGTTCCTTTATCTTTAGAAACCTCACAAAAGATTTTACCTTTGTAATTTAAAGAAGAATATATAAACACAAAATTTTATTAGCTGCTCATAGTTTTCGAAAGTGTTTTTGAGTAAATTTTATGATGCATTAACCAGTTCTCGCTACTCAGAAAACCGTTTTTCGGCTACTATGATGTCCCAAGGAAATATTTTCATTTTCAGCAAACATGTTTAACGGAAAAACAAGCAAAATTAACAGCATTAATATTAACAATAAATTTATCAATTTGCTATTACGATTGCATGCACAATTTTTGTTATGCAGATGAATATGACCAGTTGCGATTTGACAGCATTCGAAAATCCGATTTTTCGGATAGAGAAAGCTTATTAATGGATCATAAAATGATTTTTAACTCAAAATCGTTTCCAATAATTATGTGTAAATCATTAAAATATACTTTTATGAGTTCTTCTTCCAATTTCAAAAATAAATTATTTTCTGGAGTTTTTTAAAAATACAAGAATGCTTTTCGGATATTGGGTGACTTTACAGCGGTTTATCGAATATTTTTGTTGATGTTCATTATAATTTTTCGTTTTAGAAACAACTGGATTTTTTCAGTTCTGTAATACAAAATGCAATAAATATAAAAATAAGTTATGAGTGCGAAAAAATTCTGTATGAGCTAACAATTTTGAACTATTCAAATTTGCTCCCTTTTCTTTTAAATAATCATATTTTAATGCTATGATAAATGTCCTTTATCAAACTTTTTTACATTTGTAGCAATAAAATTACTTCCATTGTTAAAGAGAAAATGTAAAAATGGGAATATGTCTGTACTGCATTATAATTAAAAATAACGCTTTTAAAACTTTTGAACAAAAAATGACCTTATGATTTAAAATAAAGCATTTTTTCTTATAAAGCTGTTAAATTCCAATATTTTTTTCATTCCCCTGGTACTGATAATCGCACGATTATCTCAGAGAGCATTAGTGGGTGAAAATTATTTATTACTAAAAAATGAAATGAGTAATATCCTTGATAAAACTAAGCATCGTTTAGGCATCTGTCTAAAAGTAAATTTTTTCATTTTGCCTGTATTCAGATTAGAAGCTCAAATACATAAACTTGATAGCAAGTTTCGGAATATATTTATCAATAATCTGTTAGACGTTGAAATATATTTTTTAAATGCTGAATAGGAATATCAAAAATATGCATGTAAATTGTTCGACTGTGAAAAAGATGCCAATTTGAGGTTTGTTAGAAATAAAAATAAAAATTTTGTCATAGTGGCGCGATTTCCGCTGATGTTTCATTATGTAATACCAAAGATAAAGAAATAAAATAATAATTTGATAATTTTATTATATTAATTGCATGTTATTTATTACGCATAAGAACAAAATTTAAATTTATCAATAATTTTAAAAGTTGAAAATAAACTTTAGTTAACAATAATGTTTTAAAAGATAAACAAATCTATATAACATTGATTAATTATTGTAACTATTTTTAGTATAAATTCAATCACCCAGGTCTTATAAAAATTTTCATTCGTCGAATTCGACGAGTTTCAACCAAAACTAGAAACAAGCTTTGAAGTTTCTGAACACATAATATAAAGGAAGTATTGGAATAATGATTTGTGCTTTCGGAATGTAACAGTATTACAGGAAAGAATTGATTATATAGGCTAAAACACAGTTATAAAAAATATTACATTTAAAATTCAATGCTATTTAACCCTTTATATCTCAAATTATCAAGTCATGAAAATTTTATCTTCTACCATTTTTCATGAATTTTTGGCATTGCATTGGAAGATTTGTACAATCATTTAATAAATTAAAAAAATAGACTAATTAAAATTAATTAAATATCAATGTATTGGAGTAATGTCCAATAATGTTACAATAGTCATATCTTACATTTAAAATATATTTTAGCATTTATTTATTTATTTAGCATTTTATACTTTTAGCATTTTATAAAATTGGTAAATGTATAACTATAATGCTCTTACAATAGAAATATAGAAATATTTCCTAACTAACACTTTTGCCCCACAATCTATAACATCAAGAAGGTTTAAAAGATGCAAATGATAATCCTTTTAAACATATTTTTCTTTTGGGCAACCAATAATACTTTAAGATTAAGATAAAGTAAAATATTTATTACTCATTGTAAATGGTAGAACTACTAACAGATGTATTTTATGTAATTTTATAAAAAGCTATTTTAATGGTAACATAAATTACCACCGGCTCATAAAGAGACTAAAATTACAGTTTAAATTTTAAAATAAGAAGAATTGCCGAAAAAAAAGTTATATATGAGAAGAAAACTCCGTTTAAAATAGTCACTTTTAACTCCCTAAAAGTATTTTCTTAACTGTGTTGATATCCTTACTATGGAACATATTTTAGAGAAACGGAAGCGAGTATAATAAGTTTATTTATAATTGTTTGATTCAAAAACATTTATAAAAATTAATCTTAGGTTTAAAATAAATTTTAAAATGTTAAATAACGAAATAATACTGCAAAGACTATAAAAATACTGCAATTACTGAAAAGAAATCTCCCAAAGAAAACTTCTCTAACTCTGTAGCCTTACACTAAAGTTCGAACTTTGACTAAGACATGATTCTTATACAAAAAGAAGCAAATATAACAAGGTTATTAGATTGTTTTTTTTTTCTTTTTTTTTTCTTTTTACTTTAATGTTTGAGAAAATTTATAAATCATTGGCTATAACTTTAGGCTAAAAATATAATTGTAACTTTTTTTTTATTTAAAAGGACAATTTACATTTTTAACAATTTTGTTTATAAAAATAATGGTTCAAATGATGAACTCACTGAATTTCAATTTTCAACTAAAGGCGCATTTTCAAAAAGAAATTTTACTGGTTATTTAAATAAAAATTTTAAAAATTTAAAAAAAAAATAAATCTTTTTTACTTATTTTTTAAAACCTATGTTTTTTGTTCAAATTTTAAAAAGATTTTCAAACATGTTTTACATAAGGTTGCACAAGGATTTTTAGATACATCTGATATTATTTTAATGTGTTTTTTTACTGATATGTATAGTCTAAAACGATGAAATCTATCACACATTAATATGCTTTTCTTATGTAACAAAAACTTATGTAACTGCACTAATTCCAATCGCAAATGAATTATATAAAAAATAAACAACGCATACAAAAACGTTTAAATTTCACAAATACGGAAAAAAAGAAAAAAGAAGCCTTAGTATTTTTAAAACACGGAAGTAAAGAAAATGATGTGAACATGGAGAAAAAGGATATTAAAAATTTCATTTGTATGAGTAGCAGCGTTGAGTGCATAAATAAAATTTCCAATATCTCGCGATATAATTACCGTATGGATAAAAATGAGATGTCAAATTGTTTACAATTAAACAGACTTCCATTTAATACTGAAAAAAATCTGTTGTATCTTAAAGTAAACTGTTCTCTTAAAATATTAAAAAAGATGAGGGGTTAGAAAAATATAGTAACTAAAGAAAATAAAACTTCTAATAAACAAATCTTTTTAAATACGCAAAAGATTATTCATATTAGAGTTTATATTATCATAAAAAAACTAGCTTTATCGGACAGAAAGCGAATGTATCACGATTTATCATAATATATTACTTCAAAATTTAATTCAAAATTTAAATTATTAAATTTAGCCTAAAAAAATTCTTTGCATATTTACAATTTAATATATTAGGGTATAGGGTAACGCATAATAAAAAGACAGCAATTATGGAGAATCAAAATTATATGAAAAAAAGTTTCTTAATCGTTAGATCATTGTTATATGTTTGAATTCCTATTATGATTAATACAACCTTTTTACAGAAAAGACATAGGATTTGTTCATCCAAAACTTATGTGTAATTCAATAATATTTTTATTAAGAGATTAGTTTTACACTAAAGATACAATTTTAACATTTTTTATATCTAAAATATTAGGAATTACACTAAAAGATTAGAAAAACTGAAAAACTAAATGGGAAGTAAACTCGTACTAAAAAAAAAAAAGAATAAAATGTCTTTAGGAGGTTGTTTTACACTGGAGTTGATGTTATGACTAAGAAAACAGTTTTACAGGTACAAAAAGGAATTTAATAGGATAATAATAATTATTATTGTTATTCCAACAACATTTTTAAATAATTAATTTTAGCCTAAAAATAAAACTTTGACATGCTTTCACTTCATAATACGAAGAAATACAGTAAAAGATTATAAAAAGACAATAACTAATGAGAAGCGAGAAGCAAAATCTTGATGAAAAAAACTTTAATACTCAGGAGGTTTCTGTACATTGGGATAGATATTATGACTAATAAACTCTTTTTATGTAAACGAAAGAGAATATAGCCTACTATTCATATTTTTTGTTTAAAAAATCCATATTTTTTGTCTAAAATTTTTTGTAATGTAAACCTAAAAATAGTCAAAAGTTTCGTCAATAGATGGCTCTGCACAATCTAAAAATGCAATAATATTCAAACTTGTCTATAAAGATGTATAAAAAATCAAAACTTGTATTATTTATTCTTTTCGAGATTAAAACAGAAAAACACAGTCGATTTTTAAAAATTTATTTAAACATTCTTAAGGTTTGAGACGGTGCAGTGCCTATCTATTGAAGAAAATTTGAATTATATTTTTAATTGCTTTATATGAACTTTAAGAATCACCAAACGTAAATATCACTTATTTCATATCCATATTAATTATAGTTAATAAATTATAAATTTTCAAATTGTTTTTTTCCTTTGATTACTGTGAATATATATAGCTTTACTTTTGATTAACAAAAAAAAAAAAAAAAATAAAATAAAATAAAATAAAATAAAATAAAATAAAATAAAATAAAATAAATAAATAAATAAAAATAAAAGTAAATAAATAAATAATTTTAATAAATAAATAAATAAATAAAATAAATAAATAAATAAATAAATAAATAAATAAATAAATAAATAAACCTTTAGAAATATATTACCTAAAAACAACTTACTTTAAAAAATTTTACACATTGTTTAAAAGTGAGATATATATTTCGCTACAAACATAGAAATTTATCCTTTACCTTAAAAAAAAAGTATGAAAAAAGTTTATTTGTTCCTTTGTTTCTACCACACGGTCTAAATCTTTTCCCATGCACTAATTCCCAAAGAAGCAATGCGACAGGTGTCATACCTGATCCAAAGACTCCCTGCCGGGTCTTCTCCCAATTAGATTTAATGACCCGTCAACTCTCTGCTATTTTGGCCTTCACCTAAGATGTCAAAATATGAAGTATACCGATAAAAAAAGAATCGCCGGCGCAGGGATTATTATATCGAACATGAAGTTAAGGAAACAAGTAAAAGAATATGTAGAAGTTTGCTAATTTTTATATTTATTACATTTATATCTAAAAGTCGGAAAAAAGAAATTATTTTTATTTCATAGAAACTTTATATTGCAAATATAATCAATTTGGTTTATATTCGCGCTTCTGAGAATATAATATTTTATTATAAATGTACATATCATGGATTAATCCAAAAGCTTACAGTTAATTTTAACGATTTTTTTTCTTTAGCAAGGACAAGAATAACAATGGGTTACTATTCTTTATGTTTTCAAAACATTCTAAAACTAGATGTGGACTTATATTTTTATATTTATTACATTTATATCTGAAAGTCGGAATAAAGGAATTATTTTTATTGCATAGAAACATTATGTTGGAAATGTGAGGAAATTGATTTACATTCACTTTTTTGAAAATTCAATGTTTTTATTATATGTATATTGGATTATTCCAAAAATTTACAACTAATTTTACTGGATTTTTTTTCCCGTTATCAAGAACAAGAATAACAATCGGTTGATGCATTTTATGTTTTCAAAATGTTTTATAACGAGTTGAGAAGTTCTATTGTTAGAAAAAAGAAAAATTAGAAGAGAAAACAGATTATGTTTTCATTATTATTATTATTATTTAAAAAGAGACATATTTTTATAATAATTAAATATGTTATAATATCGAATATTAAACAAAAAAAAAAATCAATGAATATTTTATTCATAAATTTAAAGATGACGAAAAATAAGTATTTTTATTTTATTCAATGTGTTTTTATTATACATCATCTTTAAATATATGAATAAAGCATAAGCTGAATAACAATATCTATTTTGCTTACTGTAATTTTATAAATGTTACAAATTTTTTATTTATAAAAATGACTATAAAAACTTATCAGCTTATCAAAATAGTAGTGTGAACAGTAAAAGTATCTGCATGCTATTTTTTTTTATTTATGTTTTAACGTATACAAAATTAAGTAAAAAATACACAAAACAATAAATTAAAAAAATTATTATACATTTTTTATACATAAATGCAGCTTTTCTTGGAAAATAACATTAATTTGCATATGACAAATTAATTATGAATGTAAGGAAAATTAATAAATAAAAACTTTTAAAATCCTGTTATGTGAAACTATTTTATATAAATATATATAAATATAATTTTTTTTCATAAAATAAAACTTAAAAACATCTTTTTATTGTAAAATAAATTTGTAAATTTATATAAATAAAAGCAATTTAATATGTGCTTCTGATGGATTTATAGTATAATAATTTTCTACAAGATAAACAGGTTAAATTATTATTATTATTCAATATTAGTACTTTTCAATTAAATTGTCTTTTCTATTTTCTTTCGTTGTTTCAACTAGTCAGTAGGGTACATAATGGGTCAAATTTTTTAGCTTGTAGCTCGATCTTTTACAGAAATTGATTGGATTATCACTTATATTTGTAAATTACGTACCCCTGATGAGTGGTTTAAATATAAGCTTATATATTGTTTTTTTCATCCACCTGTTTTTCATATTTCTGTTATTTTTTATTCTATATTACTTCATACTTCAAATGATGTTTTGTTTTGTTAATTTAATAAGAATTCATTTTTTCATGTATATTATACATACAGATAGTTTATATATTGTTTTTACTGAATTTTAAATTTTGGTAATATCTGTGTTGCATTGGATTTATTTATAAAAGTATCTCTTTATACATATATGTGTGTGTGTTTGTGTGAAAAAATGTTATCTTTCATTCTTTCTTCTTGTCCTACTCAAAGGAAAAAATAACCGGTTAAATTAGCTTTAAGTTTTTCTTTAAGTTATCTCGATTTAAACCTTTCCCATACAATAATCCCTCTAGAGGCGATGCGACAGGTGTCATACCTGCTCCAAAGACTCCCTGTCGGGTCTTCTGCCAATTAGATTTAATGACCCGTCCACTCTCTGCTATTTTGGCCTTCACCTAAGATGTCAAAATACAAAGTATACCGATAAAGAAGAATCGCCGAATCAGGGATTATTATATCGAATATGAAGTTAAGGAAATAACTAAAAGAATATATAGATGTATACTCTTTTTTATATTTATTACAATTTATATCTAAAAGTCGGAATAAAGAAATTATTTAGCATTTCACAAAAAAATTATATTCAATGTTATTAATTATATTGAATATATATTATCAATTTGTTTTACTTTTGCACTTTTGAGCATTCAGTATTTTTATTGTATGTACATACATTGGATTATTCCATAAACTTAAAGCTAATTTAACCGATTTTTTTCTTTTTAGGAACGAAAAGAATAATAATGTGTTCTTTTGTTTATGTTTTGAAAATATTCTATAACTAGATGTGTAATTCTGTTTTTCAAAAAAAGAAAATTGAGAAAGAAAAACAGATTACTCATTCAATTTTTTCTTTAACCTTTTAATCTACGGTGGCCACATCTGGCACATACTTAAAGATACTATAATTCTCATTATTCGTCATGAGTTTGGTCAATATGATCGCTTTAACTGTTGAATTACAGTCTAAAGAATGATTTGGTTTAGTTTATGTCGGCTGATTGTAGACACGTAGGATGTAGGCCCTAGTTGGTTGGGATGACCTCCGTGGGAGTCTTTTTAAGGGAACCTAACCCGTATATACGCAAGGAAATCGAAGGCTCGAAGAAAACCACGGAAAACTCCAAACGGTTAGGCCGACGATTGGGTTCAAATCCAGCATCTTCCATCTACCAGTTGAGAGGTCAAAACCTCTCCGCCACTGGTGGGAAATCTAAAGAATGGAATAACACTTCTTTTGTTCATGTCAGATGGCTGCATTTGACAATAAAATTAAAATATGTTCTTCGGAAAAAAAAAAGATTAAACTATGAAGGCAAAATTTACTTTTATTATTTTTACTGAATACTTAAAAATATTAATATAAAGAAATTTTTAGAGTGCTAAGCAGATAAAATTAATTAATTTAAGCCCAATTAATTGCAAAATATAGCAATACAATATTTAAAAACTCTAATTATGTGCATAAGTCACCCCTCATAAAATGTCACATGAGATTTAATTTTTTCTTCGCTTTTTCCCATTATTAGAAAGATATATAGATTTCAAATAAATTTTTTCATAAAAATATAAAAAATCGTACAGTGAAGAGTTAAATAAGAAACACAATTTCATAAGAATTAAGGACTTTATGCTGTAATATCGAGTATTAAACAAAAAAATTCAATGTATATTTTATTCACAAATTTACAGATGACGAAAATAAATTGTTTTATTTTATTCACTGTGCTTTTATTATGCATCATCTTTAAATTTAATTTGGATAGCAACGTCTATTTTGTTTAGTATAATTTGTTAACTTTTCTAACTTTTTTATACATAAGAATGACTGTAAAAAAGAATCGACCGATGGAAAAAGTTGCTGTAAACGGTAAAACTATCTACATGCTGTTTTATAAATTTGTTGTTTAACGTAGACAAAATTGTGTAAAAAATACACACACACACACACACATACACAAAAAAACTAAAAAAATTCTATGCATTTTTTATATATATAAATGTAATATCTTTTCTTGGCAAATAATGTTACATTTGATATAACAAATTAATTACGAAAATAAGACTAGTCGTTGGGTGCCACCGTAATACTTACTCATAACGGATATGCATAGTGTAAGATATGAAAAAAAAAAAAAATCAAGTAATATCGAATTGCGTAAAAGAAGCATATTTATAACTCTAAAAATTATAGTTATATTAAATAATAATTTACTGCGTTAGATTAGCTGCCCCATTTCCAATTAAAATATATCTTTGAATTGAAATTTGAATGAAATACAGAGCCATGAAAAATCGGAGAATGCGGAAAACATGAGAACAAATATCTCACAACTAATTATCCAATCCACTTCACTCTTTATCAAAAATTTATGTATTTTATTGTCTTTTACATTTTCCCCTTATAACAAAAAAATTCGAAAATTTGTACATACCTTTCATCAGAATAAATATTTCGAGAGTCCGGAAAAAATAGTTCCAGATAATAGAAGTTACTGATATTAAATGGGCTTCTTTACATTCTTACATACTTAGTACATACCAAATTTCAAGTCTATCTCAATTTGTTCGGGAGGTAGAGCGTTTACAGACACACAGGCAAACGGGCGGCAGCATTTTCCCCCAAAAAATATGTGTTTCGGAATCTTCAGTGTTTAAAACATGTAAATCCGTCATTTTTTTTATCGATTTTCGAAACGATGGCAAGATTTACCTTATACTACGAATTATGGTTAAGTAGAAATTTAAAACTTAAATAAGAACTTTTAAAACAATATTACTTAAAACGTTTAAATAAATATATATATATATAATTTTTTTCACAAAATAGAACTTAAAAATATCTTTTTATCTTAACATAAATATCTATACACACATATATGTACATGAAAAAAGCTCCCTTTCCTTCTTTCTTCCTGTCTCTCTATCTAAACCTTTCCCATACAATAATCCCTCTAGAAGCGATGCGACAGGTGTCATACCTGATCCAAAGACTCCCTGCCGGGCCTTCTCCCAATTAGATTTAATGACCCGTCAACTCTCTGCTATTTTGGCCTTCACCTAAGATGTCAAAATACGGAAGATACGTATAAAAAAGAATAGTACGAAGAAACGCCGCGGCAGAAATTATTTTATGGAATATGAAGTTTTACAGGGGGATTAAAGAAAATATATAATCGCGTTAATCTTACTTTTCTTTAAATTTTTCCTATAACTTCAGCATTTGAAATTTATGACACATAAAATTATTATTTAATGCTATGTTATTAATATATTTTTTACATATTTACTTATTTTATTGAGTAACTTTATGCTTGAAATTTGAGTCTACCTTATACATATATAATTAAACTCAAATAAATGATGAGAAATACATGTATAATTAATTCCTTTATAGTACTGTTCGTTGGACCTGTATTATAAATTGCACATATATAAGATTTCATAAATAGATTAATATCTAATTCTCCGCTTTTAAGTACAACACATCTGTACTTGCATAGGCTTTATACTTGCTCTGTAATTATACAGTTGCTCTAATTTTTCTTTACAATCTATTTATCTGATAGTTTTCATATCTAAAACAGAAGACGTTTGCATATAATTGGAAACAACTTATATTTTTATTTGTAAGATAAAATAATAAATTTTGAAATACATTGCAAATTTTTAAAGAACAAACTATTTCTATTTTTTAACACAGTTTTAAATCGCTTAAAGTAGCAGAAAAATTATACACATGGATATTTAGCTAAAAGTTGCACTTTTATGGTAATGTCAGGCAGTCAGGTACTATGAAATAGACCTCATAATTAATGTTAAAAGTGCAAGAAAAACAACAATTAAAAAAAATAACGAAAATTATTTAATGAGTAAACTTTAGTACATCATTTATAAATTACAGGTTTAAAAAATATCGTTCAAGTTTTAGACTCATCTTGAAACAGTTTTCTAGCCGATATTCCATATTATCAGAAATACCAGCTTGAAAAATATAATCCCTTCACGCGTCAACAAGTTAGCATACACTGGTAAAACTTTCTGTAAAATCATAGGTGAAACTCTATATATTAACTCCAGTTCTCGGTTAAATGCATTCGATTGAGTTTCTCGGTGATCATTTTACAAACATTTCTCTTATCTTACATCAAATTCGCTGTAGGGACTTCCGTGTCTTTATTTAAAGGTAATTTTATTTTTATATAAATTTTGTAATTCAAAATACACACTTTTAAAATTCTTTTGTAATTTTATTAATAATATTTAAAAAATATTTTATTTTACTTTTTTTAGAATAATTTAAAAAGAGAAAAATCAACTCATCAAATTCGCGGATTTTTTTTTTCCGCTGAAACATAAAAGTATTTACACTTTATACTCAATAGCGATATTACCCTGTAGCTCAGTCATTAAGGTTTTTTCTACTGTCAAGGGGTCTCCGGTTCAAACCACAAGACAGCTTGAAACGGACTCTGTTAAAGTTTAATGATACACCAGTTCTTTGAATCCCAGTGAAGATTAAGGGATTCATAAATTTTAAAAACCAAATTAAATGATTATCATTAAATTAAATTTACATTGTTTTGTGTGATTTTAACGATGTCAATTTAGAGAGTCTATTCTAAATTTACCGAATAACTTCCCTGTTATTTAACAGAATATCTGTTTTTCCACTCTCTATAATTTCACATAAGACTTAAGATTGTGATACCCGTAGATTCTCTGTAATTTCAAGGAATTTATTACAGTGTAGTAAAACAGATTAACATGGCGATAAATGTAGCTGTTCATCTTTATACTTAAACTTGGATAAATGAGACTTTGTATTTAATACGAATTTGATAAAATTTATATGAATAAGATTTTATTTCACGTTACCATTCCAACTACAGGTATTCAAATAGAACTGAGAATCCTGCCTCATGAAAGTATCGGAAAGTCATACGGTGGATTTACGCTTGGCTATAACACTGTATGCGTCACACATTGAAATACTTCACATTATCAAAAAATTCTACGATAGTCGATCTTCCTTTACATGTCAAATTAAATGATTACTTAAAATAACATTATCAATTATGCAAGATAATCTTTTTTAAGCTTTATTCCTGTTATGGAGTATATAAGGTCAATATGCCTGAATGTGTTGAAACCATAAATGCAATAATGTTTTTGTACCTAAACGCAAAAATCGTATATAAATGCTTTAATATCAAACATCTATTACACTGTAAAAAAAAAAAAAAAAAAAAAAAAAAAAAAAAAAAAAAAAAAACTAGTCGTTGGGGGCCACCGTAATACTTACCCATCATGGATATGTATATAAAAATAAAACATGTGAAACTATTTATACAATGCATTGCAATTCATAAACAAAATTTAAATATTGTTAATATACATAGTAATGCTATATTAAAGAACTGCTGATTACCAATTTCGACAAATTATATAAAACGACAAACTACTCAAGTAGTACCGAGCTGCGTAAAAGAAACATCCTTATAACTCCAAAAGTAATAATTCTATTAACTAACAATTAACTGCGTCGGATTAAGCGTTTCATTTCCAATCAAAATATACTTCTGAATTGAAATTTGAATGAAATACAGGGTCATGAAAAATCGAAGAATGTGGAAAACAGGATTACAAATATCTCGGCAACTAATAATCCGAACGACTTCGTTCTATATGCAAAATGTGTGTTATTTTATTGCCTTTTACGTCCATTCCTTAGAACAAAAAAATTCGAAAATTTTTAAATACCTTTCATCAGAATGAATTTTTCGAGAGTCCGAAAGAAATAGTTTCGGATAATCGAGGTTGCTGATATTAAATAGGGTTAGTCCCACTCTTACATACTAACTACATACAAAATTTCAAGTCTCTATCTCAATTTGTTCGAGAGATAGAGCGTTTACAGACAGACAGACGGACAGACAGACAGACAGACAGACAGACGGACGGCAAAATTTTTTTTTCTAAAAATATGTTTTTCGGAATCTCCACTATTTAAAACGTGTAAATCCGTCAAAAAAATTTTTCGATTTTCAAAACGATTGCAAGACTTACCCTATACTACGTATGATGGGTAAGTAAAAATGTAAAGTTACAAAAAGGTTTTTAATAAACTGGCATATTCGAAGAGCTTTTTATATAAAGGAAACAACGAAAATTCATGCAAGACATACAGATTTTCACTATGAATAATAAAAAAAATCTGTAAGGTAACTATGAATTTTTTAAAAAATTTGGATTCCTAAAACTTTTTATGTAATAGAAATTCAGATTATAAATTAAATTTTAATAAGATCACTGTAATTTCAGTAAATTCTTTTGTAAAGTTATAAATTTCTGTAGTTTCACTTACAAGTTTTGTAGATTTACATCTTTGTTTTATATATACACTGCCCAGATAAAATTTTAGTAAGCTTACACATTTCTGTAACTTTACATGTTTTTTCCCTATACTGCAGGAACAAAAAACAAAACTTTTAACTGAATTTAAAGCAATTTATGTAGAAGAATGAAGAAATAATTGTGAGAAGAAAAGTGATATTCTGCTTATTCTTTGATAAATTAGTAAAATTTTGGTAATACATATTTATAAAATAGTATACAAAATATTTATCATATCTGCTATAGACTTTTACAGTATATTTATTCATTGTTATATTTCATGAATCTGCACCTATTAATTATTATTATTACTTCTCACAATAAATTTATAAAATTTTAAGAAACAGGTATCAAATGATTTCCAATTCTTAAAAAAATTATAAAATAAAGAATGCATTTTCGTATTATTTTCGTGAAAATTTATTGTTCGGTAATTGCATGCGTTCTGCTTTAAAATAAATAGAATCGTCTATTTAATATTACAATTTGTAAATAGTAGGGGAGCGGGGGGCACGTTTGAACTGGGAGCATCTTTGAACACTCTAAATATTTTCCTTTAAATAAATTATTTTAAAAAAATGTATACGGCAATAACTTACTGCTGCTTCAAGGGAACAATTATACAAAGCGGTACCATTTTGTATGAACATTACTGTATAAACAAGATATGTACTTTTCTCCCTCTTGAATCTAAACTTATAAAAATAAAATATTAAGATTTTTGTTTACAAACTTCTATCCCTAAAAATTTAATATATTGATCAATGCTTAAACAAAGATGTTAGCTTCAGTTTATAAACTTTGTTTTATTCAAATTCTTCAGCCAAATTGAGTAAACTGTTGTAATGCTGAACTTCATGTGATGGGGCACCATTAAACAAAAAAGTTGGGGGCACCATTAAATAGCGAAAAAACACCGAATAAACTGGTGATAATTGAAATAATTTAAAGAGAAAACTTAAAAGGATGAAGTAAAGAGTTGTTAATGTATCTAAATATTATTATTTCTGATTTTTTTTTATGTGAAGTTTTATGTGAGGTATGTTATGTGAATTAAGAATGTCAAAGAACATGGATTTATACTCCCTTACTGCATACATAGGTTCAAAACTCTGTATGTGTCAGTGATGGGAAGTTTAAAATCTAAATTGAATCAAATCTAAATTCATTTATTGGATAATTGCAATCCTGGATACAACATAATGATTCATTATTTAACAGGTTTCCAAACATCATTTCTGATTTTGGTAATGGATAAAACGGAATTTTATATCAGGTCTCTTAAAAAAATAGTGAATGAAACATTTTAATTTTCCAGAAGCTTCAGATATCACATTGGTGTATTTGAAGGGTATTGTAAAAAAGTTTTCATAACCAAACACAACTGGAGCGACACTTTGTGTTTTATAAACAATGAGTTTTGAATCAACTTTGATGGATTTAAGTTTGGTTAAATAACAAAAAAAATAATAATAATTTAAAAAAATGTAATTATTTAATTTTATTCACATTACTTTATATTTCTGTAATATATGTAATTTTTTATAAAAACTCTCAATATTTTTATATTTTATTCATTTGTTCAAAGGTGCCCCTTGCTTGTTCAAAGGTACCCCTAAATGGGGCAGGTTTGTACAAAAATCTTTCAACTGTTTAAATCCTCACAACTTATTTAATTTCTTTGAAAAATGTTTATTTATGGTTCATATGACGAAGAAATGCGTTGTTTTTATTATGTAATATTTAAAAATCAATAAATATAATTCAAGTAAGAAATATATTGCTTTTCTGAAAAACTGTTCAAAGGTGCCCCCCTCTCCCCTATCTCCCACGTCAGTTTTTGTTTTCGACAGTAAATTTTAGTTATTCAAACTCTTAAAAAGAGAAATATTTACCATTTTCTTTAAATGTATTATTATTCATATTAATGTATTTTATGCCGGAAAAAACAGGTGGCGATTTCCTACACACAAGTCTTTCAAAATGATGCTGCTGTAAATAAATTGTAAAAATATTTTCAGAAAATTACAAAACTGGTGAACACAAAACAATGGCAATGCTAAAGTGTCATAAATAAAACTGCATGGTGAAGTTTAACAGAGAGGAAGTTTGAAACCAGTTTTTTAAACTTAAATGTCAGTCAGTTTTTACAGTTTCATTTGATTTTGAAGAAACTAATAGATGGCGTATTTTTCTGCAGAAACCTTTTTTTTTCTTTTTTTTTTAATTACTGCTAAAAATTTAGAGGCATACACCGAGTTGTGTGTTGGGAAAAATGGCTATTCATTTGTAAAACTATTTATTAAAGTTTTTATGAGACGTGTTCATCAAAACATTAGATAATTTTTCATATCTCAATTTGTGAATTCCTTTTATTCATCTGAAAATAAGGCTGGTCTTCAATAACATTTATTAATTTATTTATACTTTACTAATTCATTTAAATAATTGAAATATAATTTTTACTTTTTTTCTGTCATCAAACAATTTTTTTAAAAAAAATTTCTTTCTCCGAATTATATTTTAATAATTTTTTATAATATTACTGCTCATTTAAATAGCTAGTCTGACTTAATAAAAATCTAAATTTATTCAAAATGTATTTTCTCTCAAACAAAAGTAAGATCATAAGAAAAATAAGAAGTCGGAAACTGTCTGTCAAGCGTAGCAAATGAGGTGCGTTTGTACTATAACGAAGTTTTAAAAATATTCAGATCTTGGTGTAATAGCATATTTTACTTCGGATATAGTATAGTAGACGGAAACTTTTGTGTTTACCTGTAAATACTATCTGCTTTTTACTATACAGGAAGTAAATTGTAGTAAACTTCCGCAACGTATATCAATTTCGCAAAATGTATGTTTAATACATTTAAAACATGTCCCAAACAATGTTTCCTTCCTATACAATTATGTAATGTAATGCTTTTGCGTGGCCCTGTAAATGAATAACAAGTGCTCTTCGCACTACAGATTGTACAGAATGTATATGCTAAAGCATATACTTCATAGATGAATAGCTATTTCATTATGTTCGAAAGAGTGTGACATCATTAAAATGCACTTGAAACTATTTTTTCCCATTGATCGTAATGTAACGGAATACTTTTGATTGTCCCTGTAATTGAACTATACATTTTTGTAAAATTTACGATTTTTATAAAATTTGAAATGACTCAACAAAGCTATGCAAAAATTATATATTTTTAATTTTTAAATGATTCAGTTAGGTCGTTTTTGCGGAGAGACTGGTAGATTGAACGAAAACTATAGGTTACTACGTATTTATATAATTAGGAACGCAACTAAAAAGGACATTCAGTTAAATCTCAGGAAACTAAAAGTATACCTCTATACGTCTTGGACATCTGTACCTGTATAAACGGAATTTCTTGTTTAACTTTCGTAAACCTAACTTGAGAAAGTATTATCTAAAATGTTATAGTAAAATATATAACTGTTAATAAACGTATTTTTACACCAGTATTTCATAAATGCATAGAAATAAATCTATAATCACAGTTACTTTTTTATTTGTATAAAGGTGATCGAAATAATTAAAAAAAAAAACTGACTTGTCTTAAAATTTTTAAATAATTCTTTACAATTATTCCATGAAAACAAAGCTTGTGCTTTTTTGTTAGATTCAAAATATATATTTTTCACAAATAAAAATAAGAACAAAGGAAAAATAAAATAAAATATTCAAGTAAAACACTGGAGATTTCTAGAAACATGGATATATCTATGCGTTTATACATCTATACACAAGTATGTGTGTGTGGTGTGCGTCTGTTACATTTCTGAATAATTCAAACAAGTTGCACTTCCTGAAATTCAGTTGCCTTTAGTGGTCGGGGTTTCAAAGTAATGTTATGTCTTACCCTCTGACGTCACAAGCCAAGTGAATAAAATAAGACTTGTGGCCCCATGAAGAAAACGCAAATGGTTACACTGCATTCCCCGGTAGAATTCAACATGCATTTGAATAAGGTATCTGTGTAGCGAATAAATGTGTTGTTTTCTCTCTTATTATATTCGCTGGCGCATTTTTTTTCTACGCAATACCACGGTATACCACCCACGGGCTCTAGTTACGCCATGAAATAAAAGAAGGATGGCTCAAATGGGATCTATGATGATGCGATTTTGATGAAAGTGGATTTGAAGAAAGATTCCATTTTTTATTTCGTTCTTTTTTTCCGACGAAAATTTTATATCTCATGCATTTTAGTTTTCTCTCGTTCAGCGTCAAGATATTTTATGAGACATTATTTTATGCATGGAATAAAATAGAGAAATACAGATTTAAAATAGTTTTTAATTGTGTTATATCGATAGAAAAGACGTATTTTCTCGTTCAGAGCCACAATATTTTATGAGATATTATTTTATACATGGAATAGAATAGAAAAATAGAGATTTAAAATAGTTTTTAATTGTATTAATCGGTAAAATGGTACATTTTGCTTTAGTCCTCTCTTGTTCAACGCCAAAAATATCTTATAAGACATTATTTTGTGCATGGAATAATATAAAAAATAGAGATTTAAAATAGTTTTTTATTGTGTTAATCAATAAAATGACATATTTTATTTTAGTTGTCATTCTTTCAGCATCAAAATATTTTATGAGGCATTTTTTATGCATGGAATAAAATAGAAAAGTAGTAATATAATTTAGTCTTTAATTTTGTTAATCGTTAAAATGATACATTTTATCTTATTTTCTCTCATTCAGCGTCAAAAAATTTTAAGAGCCATTGTTTTATGCATGGAATAAAATAGAGAAAGTCCGATTTAAAATATTTTTTAATTATGTTACTCGATAGAAAAGACATATTGTCTTGTTCAGAGCCAAAATATTTTATGAGATATTATTTTATTAAATAAAATAGAAAAATAGAGATTTAAAATAGTCTTTAAGTGTGTTAATTGTTAAAATGATGTATTTTATTTTATTTCTCTCTCTTTCAGTGCCAAAATATATAATGAGACATTATTTTGTACATGGAATAAAATAGAGTAATAGAGATTTGAAATAGTTTTTAATTGTGTAAATCGATAAAATGATGTATTTCTTTAGTTTTCTATCTTTCAGCGCCAAACTATTTTATGAGAAATTATTTTATGCATGGAATAAAATAGAGAAATAGTGATATACAATAGTCTTTAAAATGATATATTTTGTTGTATTTCTCTCTCGTTCAGCGACAAATATTTTTAACGACACATTATTTTATGTTATGTTACGTCATTTGTTGAAAATAAGAGAAAAGGATTATTTTATTAAGAAATTAAACAATGCATTCGAAAATAAACATAACTGCGTTCTTTTTGCATCAGATGTGCTGATTTCTATTTTATGTCTGGAGTCGAGCCCTTTCCAAATTCAACGCAGATAACAATGAACATTAAATATGACAAATAGATGTGTTGTTTTTACTTTTATTTTATTTTATTTACATTTATAAGGGTTCTCTCTCTCTCTCTCTCTCTCTCTATTTAATACCGCGTTATATACTCACTCCTTGTACTTTCGGAAATAAAAGGAGGATGGTTCAAACGATATCTATTATTATGCGATTTTAATGGAAGTGGACTTTTAAAAAAAATCTTTATTTTTATTTATTTATTTATTTATTATTTATTTTTCCCTCAGATAATTTTTTTTATGCTTTTTTAAATACAATTCATTTAATTTATTCGCTTTAAGTCAAGGTATATTTTGAGATATTATTTTATATAGAAATAAAATATAGAAATAAAACAGTCTTTTGGTTTTTTAATCATTATTTTGTTACTATTCAGTAGTAAGAGAAATAAATACACATCTTCTGTTGTTAAGCATCTTATAATTTCGCTCACCTGCAAGAAAAGTGACGCATCTCGCAGAAATTCATTTTTCGTTTCATTCCATAAATAGGTCTGTCATAGGTGTGTCTTGTTACAAAAAAAGTTTTATAAGTGTAGTTATGTGGAAAATCCAATTATTACGCCATTTGTCAATTCGTGACCACAGAAGAGGGGTGGATTGTGTAGGGAGGTAAATTTATACAACTCTTCAAACCTCATCGCATATCTTCATACTTATGGGTTTTACACTTCTATGCCCATTTTTACTCTGGGATGCCGATCCAAGTGCTATAATTTCATGTTTCAGACTTATCATGCTAATTTCTCTTTTTCTCTCTCGTAAAATTTATTTTTCTCAAGATGTGTCAATTTGTGTGATATGTTCATCAATAAAAGAAGGCTCCGCCAATGGTTGAGAGATTGTGCTCTAAAAGTTGCTGGGTTCTCATCCAATCACGCCTGTTGGCCTGATCGTTCAGATTTTTCCGTGGTTTTCTTTGAATCTTGGATATGCTTACATAAAAACGGCTTAGGTTTCCTTAGAAAGACTTATATGGAGGATGGTCTCTCTCTCCGGCCTATATCCATCATACGGATAATCGGCCGCCATAAAAACAACACAACACTCATTAATAAAGGAATATGTTACTTTTCGAAGAAAGTATAGAATGCATTCCGAAATAAAATGCTTATTTTTATGTTAGATTTTGTTAATCTTATATGGATAGTATACGGAAAATCCAATTATTTCGCTATTTGTTCATTTATGACCACGTAGCATTTCCCCTTGAAAATTTAACATTCATGTGAAAATAAATAAATAAATAAATAAATAAAAAGAAAGGAGAAAAAATAAATAAAGAAGAAAAAATCACCTTAGTGTGCCAAACTTTGTGTTGCTTTGATTCTTATTATAATCATGTTTTCTCATTTTACCTTTGTAATATCACAATATATAACAAGAGCTTCCAGTTACACTGTAAAATAATAAATCTTTAATGAGATCTGTGATGATAGGAATTTGATAAAAAAGAATTTAAAAAAAAGTACCCTTTTTTCAATCTCTTTTTTTTTTCAGATGAGAAATATTGTATAACAATAAGCATTTTCGTTCACTAGTCTGGCATCCAAATACACTTTATGATAAATTATTTTACGCATAAATTACAATATGAAATTAGTGTTATAAAGTAGATTTTATTGTTTTTCATAATTAAATTAAATAACAAATAAAATTTGTTGATAAATTGCAAATAAAATGTTATAAGAAATAAAATAAGACTTTGTTAAAAGTACATTTAAAGCATGCAAAAATATACTCAGATCTTTTTCCTCTTTCTTTTTTTACATGCAGAAAATACAAACAGTTATAAAGCATTTCTGAGCTTGATTAAACATGAATTTAAGTAAGACGTTAGTATATGTGTATTCAAACTTGATACTTTTATTTCCTTTTTCATAATGAAATTCACAATCATATTGTTTTCACAATAATATAAGCTAAACATTTGTATTCAACATCCAACTCGTAAATTCTGTAATAAGAATCTTTATTTTATGTAATCATGAAATTACCCCTGTGAAATAATCTAAAATTTACAATTCATAATTTCTGGTATAAAATTGGAACCTCTGACTAAAATAAAAGAAGCCAAATTGGAAACCCTGTGTTGTTTTGTCTTATATTATAACCTGTGAATCTTTTCTTTTCAATAGTACAGTGTACCACACATAGACTCGTGATACGTCATGAAACAAAAGAAAGACGGCTCAAATGGGATCTATATTGATGCGATTTTGATGAAAGTGGATTTAAAAATAGAGCCCCCTTCTTCTGCTTTTTCTTTTTTTTCATTCTTTTTTCTGGCAAAAATTGTTAGATCCCATAGTCATAATAGTTCATTCTTTCGTGCATGACTTTATATTTCATTGAACCGCATTTTACACATGAAATGTAATGAAAAATAACATAATAAAAATTCTTTAAAAAAGATTAAAATAACTGTTATTAAGTAGTTAATCAATGTTTTTATTCGATAACATTCGATATTTTATCATATTTGGAATGTATCAAATGTATTTGGGAAAAGCCTTAGTTTCTTCCCATTTTTCATGATATTTCATTTATATTTCAATACATTTTTTTTCCTTTAATATAAATTTTGTTATAGAATAAGACAATCATATTGTTTTTCACAATAATATAAGCTAAACATTTGTATTCAAAATCCAACTCGTAAATTCTGTAATTGGAATTTTTATTTTATGTAATCATGAAATTACCTCTTTAAAATAATCGAAAAATTAAAATTCGTAATTTCTGGTATCAAAATGGAATCTCTGAATAAAATAAAAGAGGCCAAATTGGAAACCCTGAGTTGTTTTGTCTTATAAGGTGGTCTGGTGTAACAACGCCAGGCGGGGTAATAACGCCAAGTGCTAATATGCTAATATTTTGCATAATTATGAAATAATCTGGTAAATGACACCCATGTGCTCCGCGCAGAAGGGTTTTGAGTCATATAAATCGCAAAAAACAGCTTCAAGTTAATTTGTTTCATTTTTAGGTCTTATTGTTTTTACAAGCAACTAAAATTATCGCTTGATCTAAAATTTGCGAGATACGTTTTGTGAAGTGAAGACTATTTTTTTTTTTTTACCCGGAAATACTTTGTTAATTACATAAATTTGTAGTACATTTTATGGACTTTCAAAATATTGTTGAAGATTTTGAATATTTTCTCGAGATAATTTGTAATTTAAAATGTACAGCGCAATAACTATAACGGGGTAATAACGCCAATCCTTGGCATTAATACTCCGATTGATTCTCTACAGTGGTCGAGCTACATCCTAAATACTGATTCAAATAAACACAGTTAAAACTGTGCAATGTTTCTAATAATTCTACTTAAGCGGTTCTTTTTAAGCAAAAAGAAGCTCACGGTCTGATATTCTTTTGTATCATCCTCCCCCCTCTCCCCCCCACACACACCACACCTTAATTTTTCTTACACTTCCACAAAAAATTGAACATTTTCAATAGCTTAGAATGCAATTTGTCTATTTCTAAGTTTCTAGATTTTGTATTTTTAGAATTGGGCAATCTACATGCACTTATTCCATCTTATTTCATAGTTTTGTTTGCATGGCGTTATTACCCATATAGGCGGGTAATAACGCCAAATACCACTGGTCAAGAAATCACGCCATTACATTTTATGACTACATATCTGATAAATTATTTTTTTTTATATATATAGATAGTCAATGAGTTGCTGTATCAAATCATATATTTGTTTGAAAAATACAAACTAAAACTGAGTCGTGAACCTTGATAGAACCTTAACGTGGCGTTATTACCCCAGAGTACCTTATTACATTTCTTGAATCTTTCCTTTCCTATAGTACAGTATACCACTGATAGGCTCGAGGTGCGCCATAAAACAAAAGAAGGATGTCTCAAATGGGATCTATGTTGATTTGATTTTGATGAAAGTGGATTTAAAAATAGAGCCCCCTTCTTTTTTTTTCCATTCTATTTTCTGTCAAAAATTTTAGATACAATAGTCATTGTAGTTCACTCACTTGTGCATGAACGTATATTTCACTGAACAACATTTTATACGAAAAATGTCATGGAAAAATAACAAATTAAAAATTCTTTTAAAAATTTTAAAATAACTGTTATTAAGCAACTTAGGTATATTTCTCATTTGATAACAATATTTTATTATATCATAAATATATTGAATATATTTGAGAAAAGCCTTAGTTTCTTCCTATTATCTTTCGATTTTTTTAGATAACTTTTTTTCCCCAGTAATATCTTTAGTCCTGATGTCGCCTGTAGCAGACACTAAAGAACACCCTTTAAATTTATTTAAATCCTTTAATAATTGTTATAATTATTTCTAGACAGTTTTAATAAAAATAGAGTCCGTTCTTTTTTTTTATATATATTCCTTTTTTTGTCAAAAATTGTTAGATCCAATAGTCATTATAGTTTACCCACTTGTACATGAATGTCCATTTCATTGAACAGCATTTTATACGAGAAATTTAATGGAAAAATTACAAAATTAAAGTTCTTTAAAAAAATGATTAAAATAACTGTCATTAAGCAGCTTAGGTATGTTTTTTATTCGATAACATTCGATATTTTATCATATCAGGAATATATTTAAAGTACATGGAAAAAAGGCCTCAGTTTCTTCCTATTATTATTTTTATTTTTTAGATATTTCATTAATATTTGAAAATAAAAAAAATTTCTCATTAATGTATTTTATGTCATACAGGAAGAGAATGATATTGTTTTACGCAATAACATAAGCGAAACATTTATTCTTTCCTCCTAAACATCAGGATCTAACATGTGAAAAAAAAAAGGTAGATTTTTCTTAAACAACTAAAATTTACTAAACAACTAAAATTTACAAAAACATTAGATAATCGCTTTCAAGCTATCCAATATTCCGGAAAGTGTTCTATTACATTTCGAAACCTCATAAAACAGTTTATTTCCGAAATTTAGAGAAGAATTTACAAACATAAATTTTATTAGATGTCCGTAATTTTCCGAAACTTTTATAAATAGCTTTTACAATGCGTTAATCTGAATTCTCTATACCAAAATTTTTCAGATGCATAACTGTGATCATGCATGCAGTTGTATTAATTTTAATATTAATGATAATGCTGTTAATTCTAAATATTTTTCAGTTAAAAATCTCCTCTAAACATGGAAGTATTTGTTTTAGACCGGGAATAGGCAGCACAGACAATTCTTTCATCGAGTTCACGGATGAAAATTTGGGATTAGTTAAATTTCGATAGGCATATTAAAAAGCAAAGGGTGTGCCAAGTCATATCTTGGTGAAAAATACTCAAAAACCCAATTTCAGCGTTTGACTAGTTGTATTACCATTGTGTTTTCCTGCTTCCAGTCCTCCATGTTTTCTTATCTTTGGGGGCAGGAAAAAACTATCGTAAATCTACGAGACAACCACTAAAATCGAGTTTTCAGGTGTTACTCAAGATATGACTTGGCAGACCAATTGCGTTTTAATATCTGAATCGAGATTCAACTAATCCTAACCTAACACCTTAAATCCCGATTTTAACGATTGGCTTGTACGTTTATCAATGTGATTTTCTGCACTTAAAAGTATGAAAAGATGGAGGATTGATAGGGAGCAGGAAAACATAATGGTAAACCTATGAGTCACTAAAATCGGGTTGTTAGACGTTTTTCACCAAGATATAACTTGGCAGACCGGTCGCGTTGTAATATCCGAATCGAGATCTAACTAATCCCAGATTTTTATCCGTGAACTCGGTGAGATGACTGTTTGTGCTGCCACCTCCCGGTCTATTTTAGAACTCGTGGCATCCGAAAAAATGCTTTAATGTGTAGAAGGAACTAATTAATGAATTGTAAAAGCTATTCGGAAACATTTTCGAAAATTACGAACAGAGCTAATGATATTCTATCTTTATAGATTCTGATTTCAGTGTGAAATATATGTTATTTTGTGGGGGGGGGGGGGGGGTTTAATTATAAAGGAACGTTTCTCGGCATCTTGGGCTACTTGGTTGTTGTTGTTGTGCATGTCCGTGATTATGGTACATTTTCTTAAATCTAAAATAAAAAAGTATTTTTTTACAGTATAAAGTGTCCAATAACTACCTACCTACTAACCGTTTATACGAGGCAGAAAATAGAAAATTAGATGCTAGAAGAGAAAACGTCTACATTCAGAGATCGCAGCCACTGAAAATTATTTCCCAGTGTTTGATTTATATATAGATGTAAATACACGTATATTATGTATGTGTATGAAAGAGCTCAAATAAGTATTGTGTGCATAGTGTTATTGTGTAAAAATGAAAAAAAAAATCTTTTTAAATAATGTATATTTTCTCATATATACATTTGATTTATCATTTAATTAAGTATATGTCTATTACTGTCTTAGTAATTTTTATTAAACACGGTCTGAAAAATGCTCAATTTTCAAACTTTTTCTTTTTTTTTTAAGTAGATTAATGCTGTAAATTCGAAGAGGTATCTTAACCAAATGTTGACTTAAAGGTATGTGCCTGCCTCAAAATCGTGATTTTTCTGAAAATTTTCCAATTTTTTTTATTAGCTTATTTTATTGTCTATACATTCAAGATTCCAAAACTGTTTTATTTTTGTTTCTACGATAATTAGAAGCGAAGTTATTGCGCAAATAGTAAACCGGAAGTGGAATTTCGGAGACAGGAAGTGAGCGTTTAAAGAGCTGTAAAAATGTAAACAATGAATTTGAGCTATTATTTTAGCACTTTTACACAACTTAAAACTAGAAATCTTTTTTTAAACATGCAGTAAAGTTTCCTGTATTTGTTTTTTACTAGTTTATTTGTATTTGGCAACAGATTTTTCACTTATTTTTGAGTTACAGAACGGCAACGGTGTAACCTCGAGATCGTTGTTTACATCTTTTTTGCTACAGCGTGCTATCATTTTCAGTGATTTTTATTTCTTAATTCCTGCTTTTTATATTATTTTGAGGTTTATTTTATTGAGTTCTTATTATAAATTCTTCTCAAATATGCCGAAAGCTCGGTCTAAGAAAGCAAAAAAGCGTACGTTTCACGGAAATCAGCACACTACTACTCGGAAAGAAAATACTGCATTACCCGATAATGAAACTGCAAGCTCATCGAAACTGAAGATTTTCGACAGTTTTGATGTCAAAGATGCTGAAGTCCAATCATTAAAAGGTAATAGGATTATAAATTTAGAAACCTTGATCAGCATTTTCTCTGTCCTTTGCTGCCCAAATTGTTTTACAACAGGACTGAAACTGAGTGAAGATTCCAAAGAAGCAGGGCCTGATTACTAACGGGGCACTCTCCCACCAGGAAAAAGAAAAAAGAATTTTTCCTTATTCATGACAGTAATCTTGTATGAAAAGGGCGTTTAAAGAAGACGAAAATTTCTATAAATTTTTTCTGGTGAGAGAGTGCCCCGTTAGTAATCAGGCTCTGCAAAGAAGGACTTTGCTCCAACTTCAGTTTAACTTGTGACTGTGGTTTTATTACTGGATTTACATCAACCCCGAAAGAAGAAAAAAAAAGCTCCATCAACACTTTATTCACCTTTGGAATGAGGCTAATTGGAAAAGGGTATTCAGCTGGCAAAAAGTTGTTCTTCACTTTGAATTTGCCATATATTTCAAAAAGCACATTCAGACAGCATGAACTGAAGGTGTTGCAAGCAGTACAAGTTGCTTCTGAAGAAAATATGAAAACAGCTTCCGAAGAAGTAAAAAAGTTAAAAAAAGGCAAAACTTGTGGTGTGTCAGTAGATGGAACATGGCAACGAAGAGGCTATATGTCACTAAATGGCTGTGTCTCAGCTATTTCTGTTGACACAGGTAAAATTGTAGATATTGAGGCGATGACACAATATTGCAGAATGTGTGAGACAAATTCAACAAAAAGTGATCATTTGTGTTCAAATTATAAAGGATCCTCAGGAAATATGGAAACAATTGGGGCATATAGGATTTTTGAAAGATCTGTGAGGAAACGGGATCTCCAATATACCGAATACTATGGAGATGGTGATTCCAAGGCTTTTACGAAAGTAAAAGATATTTATGGAGACAATACAGTCACAAAATTGGAATGTATAGGTCATATACAAAAAAGAGTAGGGTCACGGCTGAGAAAATTAAAAAAAAATACTAAGGGACTTGGTGGAAAAGGTAAATTGACGGATAAATTTATTGATAAATTACAAAACTACTATGGGATTGCTATCCGCAGCAATGTTGGCAACCTAGAAAATATGCAGTCTGCTGTTATAGCTGCTTTTTTTCATTGTTGCTCTAGCAACAAAAATCCCATGCATGGACAATGTCCAGAAGGACCAGACAGTTGGTGCAAGTATAAAAAAGCATTACACGAGGGGAAAAAGTTTACAGAAAACTCACCGGGTCTCCCAGATTCTGTTATAAAGACTGTAAAACCTTCTTACCTCGAACTGTGTGATAAAAATTTGTTGAAAAAATGCTTACATGGAATGACACAAAATAATAATGAGTGTTTCAACAATGTGTTATGGAGTGTTTTGCCGAAAGAAACATTTGTTGAGCAAAAAACATTGTTTTTAGGGACCCACATTGCAGTCTTATTGTTTAATTCTGGATATTTGGGATTAATACCTGTATTTAAGCTGCTAGGAGTGGAAGTTAACCCACAAACATTGAGAAACTACATGGGATTTGATATAGAGAGAATACAGAAATCGAAGCGACAGTCTTTGCCTTCAACAAAACTATTTAGAAAGAAACAAAAAGCCAGAAAAAAGGCAAGATTAGTTAAGAACGAAGAAAAAGAGGGATTGACTTATAAATATGGAGAGTTTTAAACTTCTAAAGTAAGTACAAACATTTTTGTTCTGCGTTAAAATTTTTAATCTTATTTTCTGAGAAATTTTATTTTTCGTTATTTTCCTTTGCGATAAATGTAATTTTTCAAAATGTTTTTATGTTATTGACTTGAAATTTTGCCAAAATGTTTTATTCATTCCTAGCTGTGTTATGAACTAAATTCTAAACTCTGTGTATATATTTGAATTTTTAATTAATTTTTTCCTTGAAAAGTTAATTTAAAAAAAAAAAAAAGCTTCTTACAAAGTTTGGAATATTTCAATAACTTTTAGTGGTATTCCAAACCTTTTGGTTCATAACACAGATAAACATGTTAATTATGTACTGTATCAAAATTCTTTTAATATATTTAGTAGAATTTGTTACAAGGGGTTTAACGTAAATGCAATTTTTCTCCAAAATTTTGTCGGTCACTGCCTTCAACAAAAATAATTCAGAAAAATCTGAAAAGCAAAAAAAAAAGGCAAAATTAGTTAAGAATAAAGCTAAAGATGAATTGACCTACAAATGCAGTGAGTTTTAAAAGTCTAGAGAGGGTAAAAAATTTTCTGCTGTGCATTAAAATCTTTAAAGCCGTTTTCTGAGAAACTTTGTTTTTCGTGATTTTCCTTTGCGATAATTGTCATTTCTCAAAATGTTTTTAAGATTTTCACTTGAAATTTTGCAAAAATGTTTTAAACATTCCTATCTGTGTTATGAACCAGAAGCTAAGCTCTGTGTATTTATTTAATTTTTTTATTAATTTTTTTCCTTTGAAAAAGTGATCGTTTTAAAGAAATTTTTGAGTTTTCGCACAAAAGTTGGAATATTTCAATAACTTTTAGTGGCACTGAAAATCTTTTGGTTCCTAACACAGATAAATGTGTTATTCATGTACTGTATGAAAATCATTGCACAATATTCATTAGAATTTGTTAAAGGAGGTTTGGCGTAAGTGCAAATTTTCACTAAAATTTTGCTAAAAATCACCTAAATTTCCAAAATTAATGAAAATGTTGTTGAAATTTTGTTTAAATTAACAGTTTTATGTCCCATTTTATCTAAAAACATGTGTGTTTCATTAAAATTTTACATATTTCAAAAAAAGTGCCCCGAAGGTAGGCACATACCTTAAGGCCCCACACTAGGCACAGAAAAAGACAAGGATGATAATGTAAAGTCTATGGGAGCGTTCTTTTCAAATATCTCGCTCAAATTTTAATATTTTTGCATGATTTTTTTTGCACAAGATAGCTGAGGACGATCCACAATCGGCCTAGTTTTTACTTTTTCGGTTTTTTCTTATGTATTTTTATATTACGATAGTTTCAATTTCAGAACCGGTTTAAACCGGTTTCGAAAGTTAAAGTAATTTTTTTTTTAATCTGAAACCAAAACTGAAAAGTAAAAACTGGGACGGTTGTGTATTGTCTTCAGCTATCTTGTGCAAAAAAATCCTTTAAAAATATTAAAATTTGAGCGAGATATTTGAAAAGAACGCCCCCATAGACTTTACATTATCATCTGGGTCTTTTTCTGTGCCTACAGTTGCGAGTTAAGTATATACGCGCATGGAGGAATTAAATTGCCATTGATGAAATTAAATGTACAATAAAAATACTAAATATACCGATATCTTAAAGGGAAAAATTATAATGAATAATATTAATAGGTTTCCACCTTTAAACATAATAGTTAAATCTCCGTATACGATTCTTTGTAACGATTTTTGTTGTCTAAAATAAAACTTCATCATCTTACCTATATAATAAAATGTGTAGTTAAAAACTAGAAATTACTCTCTTAGTAAATTAAACGTAGGCTTCGAAATGTTGAATTCTTAATAAATTTCCCATCTTTAAGCAAATTAACTTTGCAAATTCTAATAAGATCTTAACTAAATATCCACTCGAGTATGTGAGTAATGGTATTACTTAAACAAAAATGTGCAAAAAAAAAGAAAATATACACTGGAATTTTAAAGAAAGAATTATAATGAAAAATATTAGATAGGTTTAAACCTTTAAGCATAACTATGAAATCTCAGTAATGCCCATTCTTCGGATGACACATATTTAAAATTCAGAGATTAAAAACCATTAATTAATTTTTAACGCAGTCTCTTAATATATGTATACAGTAGAGGACCTATTATCCGGAATCCTCGGGACCGACGGCTTTCTGGATTTTGGAATTTTCCAGATTTCGGGTCCGTCCGAAACTCGACACTCCCCCCCCCGCCCGCCATAAAAAAACATGGAAAATTTTAAAATAATAACAAAATTATAGCACTACCATCTAGAATATGAATGAAAAATGTGTTGTATGAGAAGTCTGTAGAATAAACACTATGCTACAACTTTGACTCTTGTACTACAGTAGAAAAGTCTCAAATCCGGACATCAAAAATTCAGAACTCTTCAAAATCCGGACGTTTTTCTAATTGGCTTTATATATATAAGTATATATTACGGTAAAATACCGTTAATCCGCTCCTCCCCCCCCCCCCCCAACGTGACGAAAAAATCGTAAAATAATTAGAGGGGGGGCGCTTACACAGGATTTTTCTGCGATCGTTTCACAAAATTTGCATTTTTTGTGAGATATCTGCAGGATTTTTTCGCGACATTTGACGTGATTTGCAGGGTTTTATCGCGAGATTTGACGAAATTTGTAGGGTTTTATCGCAATATTTTACGAATTTGCACAGTTTTTTCACGACACTTGAAAAAATTTGCGTTTTTTATGGGAATGAATCATGATGAAATGAATGAATCATAAATTCTTGAATGAATCATGAATTTTGATACTTGAAGCAATTCTTGAATTAAAAACGCAAATTCTGTCGAAAAAAACGCTGAAAGAAGGTGAATTTTGTAAAAAAAAAGCCAAAAATACATGAAATCTATTTAAAAATCTCGAAAAAACGGACATTTCATTAAAGATTCATGATTCATTCATTTCATAATGATTCATATCGTTCTCAATCGCCTTCATTTCCGGATTTCGGGTCCTTCCGGATTTCGGAATTCCGGATAATAGGTCCTCTACTGTACCACTTTTTGTAGCTGTCGCATGTAGATGACATAAATAATACCACGTTAATAATAATAATAAAAATGCTAGAATCATTTATATTTTCTGTCCACTGAATATTTAAAACATGGATTATAACTTGCTAACTAAGCTTAGAACCAATAGGTTGAAAAATGTCCAAGCCGGGGATCAAACCCGGAAGTCTTGGAATAGCACTCCAAGTGCTCTAAAACCGGAGCGCTTAGAGCGTTATTCAAAAAGTTCCGGGTTCGATCCCTGGGTTGGACATTTTTCACCCTTTTGGTTTTACGCTTAGTTAGCAAGAGATGTATTAAGTATTAAATATTCAATAATTTCAAGCGTAATTCCACGGCTGAAAATTCTCTGTCCATGTTTCAACCACAAAATGAAAAATTATTTCATCCTTCTGATTTAACATGCACATGTTTGGATTTTCACAACAATATCAACTAAAGAAAATAATTTGAAATTAGTGGGAATTAATATGAAGAGATAAAAACTTCTTAAACCCATCATAGAAAACTTAAATTTGCTATGCTAGAAGACATGCATCTACTATAAAAGCAGCGGCAAGACTAATCATAGTAGATGCACGTCTTTTTTTCGCCTGGCGAAGAAAGACTCAATTCTTTGGAAAGGCATGTTTAAGATTTTTTTAATCTCTTCATAAAATATTAATTAGTTATATTTTACATTTATGAGCCTGCTCTCTCAATTAATTATTGAACTTGAATGTTATTTGTAGATTTTGTCTATGGTTATACAGAAGCTTTATTATGCTTGTTTTTTCCGTGTATGTACTTGTGGAGAAGAGTGTAACATATTTCCAACATGTTATTCAAAATTTATATATATTCTTTTTTATATCTTGCAGTATTTTAAGCTCATTGATGGGAAGTTTTTTACTGGTTTTATACATAAATACTCTATTTTATATTTCCCCTAATAATCAACAGTATTAGTGTTTGCTCAATATTTTTACAATTTGTTTTTCGTGTATCGGCTTTAATTGGCTGAGATACAGCTACATCATCTTATCTATATAATAAAATGCGTTGTTAAAAATAATGGAAATTACTGTCTTAATAATCGACATTAAGCTTAGTCTTAAAAAAAGGCTGAAACGAACAATTTTTAATGAATGACCTTTTTTTAAGCAAATGAAATGCAAAATCCTAATAATGAGCTTAACTAAATATTTACTCAGATATACGCGCATCGAAAATGGCATTGATTAAATGAAATGTGGCAAAAAAAAGAGGGGATCAATATACTGTTATTTTAAAGAGAAAATTTATAATTAATCATATTAATATGCTTCCATCATTAAACAGAATTGTGAAATCTCTGTAATGCCCATTTTTCTGATGATACATATTTAAAGATGAGAGATAAGGCAGCAATTTTTAATAAAATAATAATATTACTTCGAAATAATCGACCAAACGCCCATGTTTAATAATCTTTAATTCATTAGACTGAAGCATAATTATAGTGAATATACATTATGAATAATTAGATTTTTTAAAAATACGCTATTCATAATGATTTTATGTAGACGATTCTCCAAGTTAATGGCCTCGCATAAAAAGTGTTTTAAACAACGAAGGTAATTGAAATTTGGAAATTAACGTTGATTGAGAATATCTGTAGGATTCAAGAAAAAGATTATAATAATAAAATCCACTGAAAAAACTTCATTTAAACAAAAATACACGATGAGAGTTGTTGAAAAAAATTAAACAATTTTTAAAGAGCAAATAGTCTGGGTTGTTAAAAGTTATTCAAAGTTCTTTTAAAGAATGTATTTACCAGTAACATTGTAAAGTATATTCAAAAATCATTCGTGTTACGATAAATATTTTAAGTTTAAACCAATGTAAAGAAATTTGAAAGTAATTGAAATAAATTTAATATAATAATAATATAAATGTGAATAAATATAGCATGCGTTATATTTCAAAAAATCAAAAAAAAAAAAAAAAAAAAAAAAAAAAAAATAGAGAATGTTTTTTTAGAAATTAAACACAATTTAAAAATTATACTAGATTTTGAGGCTAAGCTATTATTTCTGTAAATAGTTTGGGAGGTACTAGCTAGTGAGAAACCTAAATAAACAATATTTCTGAAGTCTAAAAAAAATTTCTGAAAAAAAGGAACCAGAGGTATAATTTGGACATTTTTGTGTTTTTCCTGTTATAAAGTGTGGAAGAAAAAGTTTCACATACAGAATTTTCATAAATTATTTCCGATGCCAGAAAACATTTTTTAATTGCATTCAGTGGCATCAGTACTCCATGTGCATTTACATTAATAGTTATTTGTTTACAATATACAGACGTAACGTGGACGTGTATAACTCTAAGTTTGTGTTTATTATGTTTCTCGACATACTCTACCATAATACATATATTATGCTTGTTATAAATTCAAGCTTGTTATAAATTCAAGCTTAGCTTACATTATCTCACTTGGAATAATAGGTTCTAGGCAAATAAATCTCAGCTCAGCTGATAGATTTTGTAAAACTTGGACCTCTAAACAAAGCTAACCTCTTTATACTTAAGAAAAACATGCATGTGGAAAACAAAAATACTTTGGAAAACAAATACTGAAATATCAATATTATACTAACTTCCTTTTAAAACTATTAATCTTCAATCCATATACATTGAAAATAGATGTACTTTAGAAAAATATTTAATTCACTGCAACATGAATTCCTGTTTTGTGATTACCCACTTACAGTTGCTTTGTATTTTCACAAATGATTTATATATTTCTTTAATTTGAAATGAAAGGAAATGTGAGGCAATAACATACATTTAAAAATCAGAGATAAAAGAATCAGAGATCTCTGAATTTTAGTTAAAAATATCTTACTTCAAAATCATCAACTAGGCAAAGCCCTCATTTATAATACCCTTGACTATATTAGATTAAAAAAAATACTAATAAAGTAAACAAGTAAAATAAAATCTAGCTGTTGCAAACTGAGTAGTCATCTTATATAACAGCTGTTCTAAGACAATGTAATTTGAGCTCTTGATTTACTGATAATGAATTTAATTATTTTAGGATGTTACTTAAAAAACAAATAATGATTGAAATATAACCTGCTAATGATTTAAAAAATAAATTCAATAAGTAATTCAGCCAACTTTGGCATTCAGAGATCATACAAAACCTTGTGCAGATATTAATATATTATATTTTAATACCTAAATAAACTACGGATCAAATAAAAATAGAATAATGGTATCAACTAAGTCGCTTCAATTATCAGAAAATGAATGTCTTATCAATTGAAAATATACATGAAGAAGGAAAAATTTGTAACAAAAAACGGAAATGATCATTTGTATATTTGGGGAAAATAAAATATTCTTACTTTTATGCTAAGAAAAATTTTTCATCAAATATTCCAACCGCTATTTTTTCTTTTTAACAACATATATTATAATATCTGTAACAGTTTTTTGATTCTATTGTGTATGAAATTACTGTTAACGTTTTTTTTACAGAAAAAAGAACTTTATATAGACATGTATTTCAAATACTGTTTGACCATTAAATTAAAATGCCATATTTAAAACAATATTTCAAATAAAAGTAATTAGAGTAATTAACCGAAAAGAAAATATTCTATTTTGCAATCTATTACTATAAAAACCTTAAAAAATCTCAAAATAATGTAACGTTAATGCTGCATTTCTTTTAACTTTCCAAAGTAAATATATTTACGAGTAATAAACCAATACGTTTGTTTTAGTAATATTTGGTTCTCTCCAACTGCATTTGTAAGGAATTCATAATTAGATATACATCCTCATCTTTAAATACAAAACCTTGTAAAATTAAAAAATACATAATTATATTGTATATATATATATACATATGCGTATGTGTACATATTTATATATGTTATATTATTAATTCTTCCTTCGCAATATTTCAATTTATTATGCTAAATTGCTGCCATATTCACTATTTCCTATTTTTTAATAATATCTAACATTAATCCAATTAAATTTTCCTTAAATTAAATTATTATTTTACTCGATTTACATAAATGTAAAGTTTTTAATCAATTCCTAAATTATATCATCATTTTTTACCATTTCTATTATTTTGTGTGAATTCAAATAATTTTAAAAAAGTACTTATTTTTAACTTATTTTATTCCGAGAATCTTTCGTACGCTGAGATATTTTTTACTTCCAAATCCATCTGATCAAATATTAGCAGGATTCTTTTTTATAGAATTACTCCCATTGGACATGACATAGACTTCATGTGTGCCTTTAATTCCCTCATTGACTTGATTGCGCAATTCAGAGCGTTCAAATTTTGTGTACTTCTAGCTGAATACTTCTTGTCACACAAGAAATCATAAATTTTGGGAAAAGACTATTATTGTAATAAAAATAATTGTTTTTTTAATATCATCTGTTCATATTTTAATTTTTTTTTCTTCTCATTGTTTATGCAAGTTTAATTAGATATAACAATTATTATTTTTTACGCTTTAAAAAGAAATGGAGTACTTCTGTTGTCAGAAATACAAAATTGGTATTAAAAGCTTAAAAAAAATTAATATCTTCAAAATAAATCGAGATGCAGCTTTTAAACAAATTGCATTTAAAAGTACATTGTTTTCCTTATATGATGGTGTAAAAATTGAAAATGTGCGATATTTATAAGTTTAAAAATTTGCAATACAAAATTTCAAAAATTAAATTTCATTTCTTCTAATTGTTGCATGCAAGTTTAAATGCAATTATTATGTATGTAACAGAAATTAATGGATTAAATAAATCACGGAAAAACGTTTTTATTTGTTTTTATTTCATGATATTACATCATATTTATCCTCTATTTTGACATGCGAAGTGAAATATTTATTTATTTATTTATTAAATTCCTATTTATTTAAATTACTAGCCGCCTCTGGTGAACGGTTTGGTCGCCCTTAAACTTATGCTAAGCTTTGAAACATTTTAGTTTTATACATAACTTTATTTACTTCCGAACCTACACTAAATCTGTATATTCTGATAAAGAAACCAAAAAAATTATGCAATCAAGGTAGCATTTAGCGGAAGAATACAGTATTCTGTTCTGGTTGGCGAGATTGCCGAATAAATCCGAAATAGCCCCGAAAAATCACTTTCCGTTTGTTAATTTACTGTTAAAATGTTTTGAAGGAGATATTAAACGAAACCCTCTGTGCAATCTGCGATCACACTAACCCACTTGTTACTAATTTACTTTGAAAATCATAGCGATGATTTCTTACCTGAGTTTTTTAATGGATCGTAGGAAATGTTTTCGATAATATGCTGTTGAGAATTTATGAAGACGTAAGGTAACTCAAGATTTCGCAATGGCGAAACCCCTTGTTTTTTCATTCCACTGCCTGTATAAGTTCACTTCACGACAAGAGCCAACGTCAACAAGGTATAGGCCGTTTATCGAATAATAATGATATGACGCACGACTAATATTTTGCACTAAATCTGTTGGAATTCTATAACTTCTAGCAATGCAATATGAGTTCCATTGTATGCTTAACAGTAAACACACCAGAATTACTACAGTTTTATATGCATATATAAATAAAACATTTTGTAATTACAAAACTTCAAACATATAAAAAATACACCATAGTTAAAATGAACAAATATTTTGTTATGTAATTGTAAATCCGATAATTTTTAAATTCATGATCTGGGAAAAGTAAACTAAAGATTTAGAAAAATTCTCAATAGAACGTAAAATATAACGAGAAGGAAACTGAAACTTGTATTGCGAAACATGTTATCAAATATCAATAAATGATGGTGTAAGTAAGATACAATTGACTTCTATTTGAGTAAAGCATGAAATAAACAAAATTACTTTAGTCAAATTGGCCAGTCAATTGCGATACCAAATTTAAAAGAGAATGATTTGTGAATGAAATAAATATTAAAACTAGAACAATAATGAAGAAATAGCTAATAGAATGGAACCTTAAAATTCAGAAAATATTTTAATTAAAAAAATTTCTATGCAGAAAATTAATTTAAAAGCAGCACTAACCATTGATTTGCAGATGAAATAATATCGTAAACGTCAATATGAAGCATATGAAATTATTTTAAATCGTTACAGTTAACAGTTATTTTAACTTATTATAAAGTAACCCATTTATTTTACTTTTGTTTCAAGAATCAATTCAATCAAATCAATTATAAAATTATTAAAAATATAACATATTTTATAACTATCTTTTTACTATTTATACATATATATGCTTATATAATTTCACATAGGTGATAACTTATAATATTGTAATATTTTATAATGGTAATATATAAATACATACACATAGAGAGAAAGAAAGATGTTAATATAGATTTTCATGCGTATAGTGACTGAAATACAATGGTTAAAAAATTTAAATTTAGATTGGATAAGACAAGGGAATTATTGAACTATTATCTATTGAATTATTGAACTGCAAAAACAAAAGTTGGGGTTGTGTGAACTCGTTTGCAACCTGTTATGTTATAACTTTACTCGTAGAAATGATTAAAATTAACATAAAAAAATAATAATATTAAGACATACTCGTGATAGAGTGTAGGATAAAACATCATTTGTAGTTCTTTTGCCAATTGTCCCTACATTTTGAAAAACCCTTCTATTTGAAAAACCATTCCTTTTCTCCCTCTTTTTTTCTCTTTTAATAGCATTTCCTCCATTTTCTTTCCTACCCTCTCTCCTATTCCTTGTTTATTTGTTTCACCCTCTCATATTTAAACAGCGAATGTTTTTGAAGCTGCAGCATTTCCCCTGAAGACGGCTAATGTTTAGCTGAAAGAGCTTAGGATTTTAACATCTTCTCACATTGATGTTTTTAATATTTTAAATAGTACAAACTAAGATTATACGTACTTTACCTTGGATAGTCTTAAATGTTTTTCAAACTTTTATATATTTGCAACTATTCAGAAATAAATGCATTGTGAATTGAGTATTCATGTTGTTTATTTATCAAATGTTTGATTTAATTCTCGCCTTTCTTACAGGTCTTAGGCAATAAGCGAAAAATGAGGACCTAAAAAAAGCACCAGGAGGCCAGAATTATTGGAATTATACCGACGAGAATGTGGCAAACGCAAAAACAGCTGAACACGCAAAAGCATAAGGCTGAATATCACATAAATGTGCATTTTAGTGTCTCAGACCTTTATTATTGATTTTAAGCAAATAAAATGTAAAATTTTATTATTTTTCGTTAGAACTATTGTTTTAAAAATCAATAAATCAAAAAATATGATTCTACTGAGATTTCATTATTTTTTAGAAAATTTTAAACCTTAAAAATGTCATTTTTGTGACAGTATCCAGGACCAAAAGTCTATATATAAAGTACGTTTTCTTCTAACAAAAATAAAATAATATTTAAAAAAATGCTAATTATTGTAAAAAAACATTTTGTTTTCAAAGAAAAATATTTTTTAATTAATTTTAAGTTAATTATCATGTATGAGTAATTAAATTGTATGCATCCAAGCCTATCCATCATTTTCGTGACACTCCAAAATAACTTCATAAACGGTCAAATGATGGTACTACTATTCATTTTAACAGCATTTTGGTGATTGGAAACCTACATTAAGCACTTGTGGCAGAAAAAGTTTGAAGAAAATAAAAAATATGTCAGTGATAACATTATTTTTATTGTTTATATTCTATGTATACGTTTATTGCTTGTCATTTTCGAGATGCTTAAAAAATAAAGAAATATTATTTTAAAATTTAAAGTAATGTTTTTTTTGTTGTTGTTGTTGTTTTTTTTCTTTTAATATAGAATGTAAACTAGAAGAAAGAAACGTGCCGATGTAGGTTTAACGAAAGCATTCTTTTAATAATAGAACGAGTTATTGACGATCCGTCATTTCTCGAAGGTCATTTTCGTGACGTTTTAATGAAAATTTTTAATAAAAATTTAAAATTACTTTTATGGAAATTTTTTTATATTTTTTTTTTAGAAATTTATGATTGATCTCTGCCAAACTCAGAATGTCTAAGGTAGACTTATTCGGAATTATTTTAAAAAAACTGAAACTCATACATAGAGTATGGAAAAAAAATTTCTTTCCAAAAAGCACATTTATATATATTACACGTTTATATGATATTTAGCCATAATAGCATAAGTAAAACTAGTCGTTGGAGGCCACCGTAATACTTACCCATCATAGATATGCATACATAATATATGAAAACATAACATATGTAAACAATTTATAAAATTCATTACAATTCCAAAACAAAATATAAACGTATATTTAAGTATTTTCAACAAATCATCATGTTAATGAATTTCTGATGAACCAATTTCGATAAATTGTATGAAACGCCAAACTATTCAAGTAGCACTGAACTGCATAAAAGAAAACATCCTTATAACTCTAAAAATAATTATCATATTCACTAACGGTTTCTTGCATCGAATTAAGTGTTTCATTTGCAATTAAAAGATATCTTTGAATTGAAATTTGAATGAAATACAGGGTCATGAAAAATCAAAGAATGTGAAAAACAGGATTAGAAATATCTCGACAACTAATCATCCGATCGACTTTGTTTTTTATGCAGAATTTGTGTTAATTTATTGCCTTTTACGTCCACTCCTTAAAATAAAAAAATTTCAAAATTTTTATATACCTTTCATCAGAGCGAATTTTTCGAGAGTCCGGAAAAAATAGTTCCGGATAATCGAGGTTACTGATATTAAATAGGCTTCGTCCCATTCTTACATACTAAGCACATACAAAATTTCAAGTTTCTATCTTAATTTGTTCGAGAGATAGAGCGGTTACAGACAGACAGACAGACAGACAGACACACAGACACACAGACGGACGGACGGCAAAAAATTTTTTCTAAAAATATGTTTTTCGGAATCTCCAGTGTCTGAAACGTGTAAATCTGTCAAAAATTTTTTTTCGATTTTCAAAACGATTGCAAGACTTACCCTATACTACGTATGATGGGTAAGTAAAACTAGCTGCTACAATATTCCAAATACCACGTAATTCTCTTGACAATGACTGCCATGGAAAATACACCAAGTCTGAGGGTCGTCCGACAATCCTTACTCATAAAGAAGAGCAGTTGATTCCGAAAACCTTAAAAGTCGTGGTTGTCTAGGATTTTTCCTGAATCAAGCATGATGTTAAGGTGGTAATTAAAAAATATCTTAATTGGAAGCGTGTTTATATCTCTATATTTTCTAAGAATATTCCAGTTGATGATATGATCAAAGTTTTCACCCAGCGAAAAATACATTGAAAAAAAAAATACCAAAGAAAAATGCATGTTTTTTCAATAAATCATAAACTTTAATCATTCAAATAATCCCAGGTGATCTAAGGGGTGTATTTTTTTTTATTTTACATCGATATCTAATGTAACTTTGTCATAAATCGTCTACTGTGAGCATTTAAAGCATATTTGTAGTTAGGTGATCAAGAAGCCCTAAACCAGGAGTAACTTTTTCACCCTTTTCTTTATTTTGTTTCCTTACAATACTTCTCGTATTCATTTGAATCTGCTTTGATTTTGAAGGGAATCATTAGGTTTAATACGCCTGTATTTTTTTTTTTCTGACCTGAATTTGAAAAATTAAAAAGTTATGAACAAAAATACGCCTAAAACGATGTCAAAGTAACACCCCGGTTTACGGTAATATTTTGAAATATAGTTTAATAATAATAATTTTTATTTTATTTTATATCAAAATTATTCAATATTACATTAAAAATAAATTGTCGTATTTTATCCTAAAGATGTTAAAAGTCCACTTTTATAATTTTTTATTACAACAATCCTGATTTTTGCATGTTATGGTGAAATTTTGTAATTGATTTTAATCCACTGACTGGTGTGCTATAATTATAACAATTACGTTTGTTATAATTATAACAAACATACAACTATTATATGATGGAATGTTTTCGATGACACGTTACATTTTAATATTTTATAACAACTTAATTACAAATTATTACTTAATTTTATGGCATTTTTCTTTTAGACTGTCACAAGTGATGAAGTGCGAAATATTTTCTTTAGCTCTTCTAATAACTATATAGGAGTTGAAACAACAATGGATTTTACTATGCACCAACTTACGCTTGCTGAATTTTGTTGAATGACTACAAAACTGTAACAATGAAATAGATTAAAGAATAAAAATATATATATATTTATGAACAAAAATAAAGAATTTAATACTTAAAAAATTAATATGCTTGTATCGATTGATATGTTAATATTTATTAATAGCTAAATATGAATTAACTAATGAGATTATAAGTTGAAAATCAAGTTACATATTCTAAACAGACAATTTCAATACTGCTCTTTTTTCTTTCCATTTGCCTTATTTTAAAAAAAGGATCAGACAAAAATTAAATATTTTTTAATAAATTCACTTTCCTGTTTTTTTTTCAAAGAGTAAAAAAATAATGATTTTTTTATAATCGAAATAACAGAATTCAAAATCAAATAGAATTCATGCTAGGAAACATTTCATTAAATAAATTTGAATTTACAAGAATTTCTAGTTACTGAGTTTTTCCTTTTATTTCTATTTTTTTTTTTTTTTTTTTTTTTTTTAATATTGGTAAGACATGTATACATGGCATGCAAAATTTTCTCAGCAAAAATAAATAAATAAATAAGTAAAAGCATACTATATAATAGCCTTTATTAAATACATGAAAATCATAATAATAAGCATAAGCTTCTAATTAAATTTATTGTTTTTTTTCTTCAAAGTTTTATAAATGTTTATTTTTGAAAAGAAACAAACCTCTTACAATCAATGTAAAGTGTCATAGGTGACACATTATTAACGACTAAAAAATTTTTTTATTCCCATTTTATTAATACGCTTCAACTGTTGTATGATTGTTTAATTTTTAATCTTCGAAAACTGACAAATATTCCAACAATAAATTTCAACACAATTTAGTGATTTATATTTAGAATCTTAAAAAAAAAATTAAAAGAAATATTTTATATATTTTTTATTTCGTCTGAATTTCAAATTAATGCTGCTATTTTAGGCAAGTATTCAAAATGCGCAAAATTTATTTAATAGAAAAAAAACATACATACATATATATATATATATATATATATATATATATATATATATAACCATTAATTGTAAAACAATGTATAAACCATTTATTTTAATGCTATATCCATTTTGAAACATGATGGAAAAAATATTAATAAATCAAAATGAATACAATCGAAACTTGCAGAACCAAAGTAGAATCTTTAAGCCCACAAATACTTTGAAACTACAAATAAAGTGCATGGTTTCATCTTCGTATTAGTTATGAAAAAGCAAATTAATACGAATTTGGGGCTACCAACATACATATAACTAAAATAAAATAGAAAACAACATTATAAATAAATCATAATAACATTATTAAAATGGATAGAAAATGAAAAAAACATACCAGACACTTAGTTACCCCTAAAATGATGTAGCAAAAAAAATCATTGAATTTGGCAATACTAACCTAAACTCAATATCTTAATATAAGATAAAAGAAGGAATAAAAGAGATAGTTAATATATACATTTTATACACTTAGAAATAATATTTTAGGTAGTGTCCAGACTGTTGAAAGTTAGATTCAAGTTCATCTTTAACATTAATTATTAAGTTATATTAACAGATTTAATTAATATAACTATATAATTATTCATACATATGTGTTAATTAAACATCTCGTATGAAATATATTGAAATTCTATAGATGCCTCTCCCCCTTCATTATATATATATATATATATATATATATATCAATGAATGTTCGCTTATATTTATTTTGTACTACACTACATTATGATGAACTGGTGGAAAGGAGTTTATAAGTACATTGCAAAAGTGTCTGTGAATACATTTAAATGAGGTAATTGTAATTTCAGTAAATGAAGTAATTGTATATTCAGTAAAAGTTAAAAAACAAACATTAATTATGCAGCATAATTTAACGCTAGTTTATCCAGCTAACGGAAATAGAAATTAAGGATAAAAAAAATAAAAGCACATAGTATTACTCTAAATCAAAAATGCACAGCAATTTGTACAAACACGTTTGTTTTAAATTATTAAACACTATACAAATATAGACATAGCTATAGCATAGTTTATAGTTTATAGTACATAAAATTATATAAATATAGTACCAACTATTGATCGCATTGTAATACAAATGAACGCTTAGCTAAATAGATAGTAATTTAAACAGGAATTCATAGTTAATATACAATATGGGAAATAGCTTTAAAAATCATACAAACGTACTTAAAAAAATTAAAAGCCAGACGTAAGATTTGAAACTAATTTGAAACTAAATAAATTAAAATAACACCGACGATAAAGCAAAAACGTGATTTCAGAATGCAAATTTACTCTGATTGTTTTTGATGGAATACCATTTTAAAAAGTTCCTGCAGTCCTGATTTTTTTAATTGTAAGTTGCTATTAGTAAAAATATTATTTCAGTATTATAACATTTTAAATAATCAAAGAGCGTATTTTTTCAAACATTTAATTATTTTTCCGTTTCATCCACATTAATACCTATATTGTTTTGAATTTGAATCGGCAAAAAAAGCGGAGTAACAGAAACAAGAACAATAATACCAAAATACTGTTTTAATCTATACTCTTATAGGGCAAGTGTCAAAATTTGTGGAAACTAATTCCTGAAAGACAATAAAAAGAAAAAGAAATAATTATCAAATGATGCATATAGCTTTGGATGTAAATTGCACGAAATCGTATGCATAAGAATTTGATTCCGAAGTAGATAAACAAATATACATTAAAACTTATTTAATCCCTTGTATATGTATTTTTCATGTTTATTATTTTACAAAATATCAAAATGAAATAAATATTGATGTGATATTATTATTTTTAATTTATTTGTTTGGTCGCATCTTAGAAATAAGACGTTTTTGGATGTTAAATGTAATTATATTTTGATTTTCTTTTGTTAGAACACAGAAAAGCATTTCAAAGTTTTCTAAGTATTCTCATTCAACTATTATTAAAATAACTGACAGCTATTTTTATTTCATTATTAAAAAAAAACAGTTTGCATACTTCGTTAAAATACCTCTGTAAATGTTATTATCTATAACATGCAACAAAAGCTCTTTAGGAACACATTAAAGAATAATTTTATTGGACTATATTAAATAGAGAAATGTTTCATAAGATTACACTTAAATCTTAATCTATCTTATTTAAATTTCAATTAAAATTTTTTATTTAGAATCCGAAATGATGAACATTTCTATATTTTCTATTAATATATATGCACATGTTTAAAAGAAAAAAAACAACAACATAACACTTACTCCCTTATTTTTTTCCCCTTTCTCTGTGTACAAACACACTCATAAATATCCGTATGTACAGAGAAAGAGACATGGTCATAAAGAGATTTCTAATATTTTATGACGAAATAAAAGATAGTTACTTATCATCATGCGCATTAATTGTATTTTGAGTTGGCATTACTGTGATATTTTACTTTACATCGTATTTTAATATACAATTTAAAATTACAGTGACTTTTCTGCAAAAAAAGCTGTCATTTTGCGTAATATTTCAGGAAAGAACAACGCAATTTTCAATTTAACAAATATAAATCATACTATTGTTGTATCTTATAGAAAAACGCAGAAAAAAACATTTCACTGATTTAGCTTAAATGTAATTTCTACTTTTATTTTAAAATATTAAACACTGTTACTTTTAATAAGGTAGTATCAAAATATTTTATATTAATACAAAATGCGCTGAAAAAATGTTTTAACTCAATTCATATAGTGTTAACTATTTGAAACATAAAATTTATAATTATAAATTGCATATAAGTATAATAAATGACAGTTTTACAGAACTGTTTACATCAAATCCGGAAAAATTTATGATAAGAATTTGCATAGTAAATCTTAGCATAATTCTTCACAAAATATGAACTAGAAGTCTTACTGAATTCCAAAACTCATAACAATCATTGTACAAAAGTGGTAAAGAATGAGTATAAGGATGTTATATATATATATATATATATACATATTTTAATACAGAGAGCGCATAAATTGAAAAAAAATAACAAATCTAAATTTAAAAAAATTACTTCAATTATAGATTATATATAATAAATAGAATTAGAAATTTCATAAATAGCATTACATAAATTTATCTATACACTACATTTTCAATAAAAACAACGGCAAATAAAAATAGAAATTTAATTTTTCTTTTTTTTCAACATTTTTATTTTGCTTTATTATTTTTGAATAAAAGAATAAATCACAGAATAAAATACGTAGCAATTGCTAATACTGAATTAAGTAAATTTTTACAATGCTAATCTTAATATTTTATTCAATTTTTAAATTAAATCAACAAGCATAATGAGGTATGCGCTTTATAATTATCTATACGCGCAAAGTCAATGATTAAACCTTCTAAGATATTTCCAACTCCAAAAGAAAATTATTACTAGAAAATGATAATTAGTTACTAAGTAAAAAGTGGCATTCATTATTATTCGTAATTGGAAAATTATTCATAATTAGGAAATTGATTTCAGTCCGCTGCAGATGTTGCCCCTCGTTATTGATGAAAACTGTTGACACTGATGAAAACTGTTGCGCATTCGGTAATTAGAATTCATAAAATCTAATTTCAAGCGATTAATTCTTAAAAGCAAGTAACTAACTGCAAGGTTAATTAGTAATCAATAGCATGTGGGAGTGTATCACTTACCGTTCGTGTATCGGACGGTGAGGCAGTGATGCTGGGGCGACACAGAGGGGGCCGTGGCCCCTTCCGTGGGGCTCGAGGGTTCCCGGTAGGTCCACCGATTGCCATGGTCCACGGGATACTTTGCTTTCTTCACCAAAAAAGACTTCGGCATGATGGCCACATTAGGCTACGGCAATACGCCCTCCTCCGCTGCGGAAGCCGCCCGGGGTTGTAACGGCATTGCCGGGGCGCGAAACTTCGAACTCTGGAAAAATTTCGAGGGAAGTAGCCCGTGGAGTGGCCTAGTGGCGTGCGCAGATGTGAGAAGATCCAGGGGGGTGTGCGAGTGATAACTGCTCTCCGGAGAGAGGGGTAGAATGGGATGAGGGGAGCATTGGGGATGGGGGAAGATTGCACTGTTCAGTGGCGCCCTCTATTCTACAGATTCCATCAGTGCGGAGAGAGATCATGTTGAAAAGAATGAAAAATCACAACCGTCTAAATGTGTCAGTAGCAATTGCGGTCAATTTTATAACGATCTGATTTGTCATAGAATTATGTTTACAGAATATTAACTGCATACTCACTATCTTCTAACTTCGTTTATTTAGATCTTGCCACTAAACTTTTGAATTATTCCTCGCTTTTAGCATACATATCCATTAATAAATCTATGAAAAAACTACCTAAAATCTCTGTTTATGAAATAAAAAATCATTTTTATTAGAATTATAGATACACTATATATATACAACCATTAATTGTAAAACAGTATATATCAACATAAAATGAAAAAATTAATCAGAAAGAATATTTGGTATTTGAAGAGCAATAGTAGACTCGTAAGACCCCAAATACTATAGAACTACAAATAAAGTGTGTGGTTTTTCATCTTCGCATCAGCCATGAAAAGCAAAATAATACAAATTTGGGGTTACGAACACACATAAAACCAAAAAAAAAAAAAAAAAAAAAAAAGAAAAAAAAATGGAAAAAAACATTAAAAATAAATCATAATAACATTATTAAATTGGATAGATAAGGAATAAACGTACCAGACACTAATGTTTAGATATGTAAAAAAAAGAATATAAATGTAAACAGAAGAGAAAAAATAATAAAAATAAAAATTGAAATTATTTTCAATCCATTAAGTGTTTGAAAGGTAATATTCCGCACACTAAGCTCCAGATTTCACTGCAACATAAGCAATATTTAAGATAATATAATTCTATAGATTTAATGAATTTTCAATGCGTTTTAGAATGATAAATTCTCTCAAGGATTACATTCATAGTAATTAATTTTTTTAAATATAATATTAGAAGAAATACATTTTCTGACCATTTAAAAGAAAATGCAGATAAAGCAACAAAGGAAATTTTCTTAGCTATAATTCTAAATGATTTTTGTGTTATATGTAGATATATTACAGGAAAAGAGTGGTATGTATAAGAAAGAGTGCTATGTAATTGGTAATGCAAAATTTAAAAATATAATTGTAGCTATATACACTGGTGTCCAAAAGTTAAGCATAATTGGTAATTAAGTAATTATTTTTAAGTAATGAAAGAAATATGAATCGGAATGTGCTGAAACTCCAGGTGTGTAAACAAAATAGTACGCGTCACATATTTTCGCGAAGAGTTTTCCCCGAAATCGAACTGGGGACCGTCAACAAATTGAAAAAGAACGAAGATCTTTTGGATAACCCTGTCAAAACAAATGTAGCAAAAGCGTTCAAACTGTACATTATGATTAATCGGCCTATTTTAATGTACTGTGATAATTTTTACAAGGATAGTATGTATACTCGTAGAGAAATTAAGGTTTTTATAAAAACAGTCCTAAATTTTTCAAAGTTTTTTGCTTATAATTTGCAGAGTTCTTATTATAAAATAATGTTCTTTTCTGAAAATATGACAAACATCATTGTACACAATACCCTGTCATCAGAATTTAAAAATAATAAAAATTGTGTGAAAAATGAGTATGTTTAGTAAATAATTTTTCATTGCGCATGCGTCAACGATATCAAAATGTCATTTGCATATTGTGTTAGCTAAATGTATAGAGCAACTTCTGTAAAAGTTTCAAAAACATAGCTTGAAAATTCTGAAAATGGGAGCCTTTAGAATCAACTCAAAATTCATTATTCCTAATGGAAGCAAAAAAAATCAGGGGTTTTACCTAAATATAGTTGCACGTGCAATATTGTGTAGGCACTAAACAATGGAATATGGATACAGCCCCTCATCTTTTTGCTTCATTTAGGGAATAAAGGATTTTGAGTTGATTCTATAATCTCCCATTTTCAGAATTTTCAAGCTATGTTTTTGAAACTTTTACAGAAGTTGCTCTATACATTTAGCTAACACAATATGCAAATGACATTTTGATATCGTTGACGCATGCGCAATGAAAAATTATTTACTAAACATACTCATTTTTCATACAATTTTTATTATTTTTAAATTCTGATGGCAGGGTATTGTGTACAATGATTTTTGTCATATTTTCAGAAAAGAACATTATTTTATAATAAGAACTCTGCAAATTATAAGCAAAAAACTTGGAAAAATTTAGGACTGTTTTTATAAAAACTCTAATTTCTCTACGAGTATACATGCTATCCTTGTAAAAATTAACACAGTACATTGAAATAAACCAATTAATCATAATGTGCAGTTTGAACGCTTTTGCTACATTAGTTTTGACAGGGTTATCCAAAAGATCTTCGTTCTTTTTCAATTTGTTGACGGTCCCCTGTTCGATTTCGCGGGAAAATCTTCGCGAAAATATGTGACGCGTACTATTTTGTTTACACACCTGGAGTTTCAGCACATTCCGATTCATATTTCTTTCATTACTTAAAAATAATTACTTAATTACCAATTATGCTTAACTTTTGGACACCAGTGTATGTATATATAAATAAATAAGAAACATAGCTGAGCAAGACAAGTAAGAAAGTATTTTAAATGTGCCGTTAACGCAGAGAGAGCAATCGTTTGAAATGAGAAAATTTATAAACTAGTAAATGTGTTATTAATAGATTCAATACCTAATAATCCCTGATAATATGATTTAATAATTGATTAAATCTTTCAACAGGTCTTTAGAAAATTAGATATTATCATATTTTCTTACGCCATACCTCATAATATCTTTAATTTTCAGATAAATTGTGATTTATAGTATATTTAATTGTTATAATTTGATTAGCTTTCTTATAAGCAGAGGCATATTAAATGTTTATTGCACCTTTAGTCTTCAGGTGTATAGATATGCATTTTTTTTCTTTTCATATGCATACAATTCTGTCTATGTAACAAAACATTATGAATATTCTGTTTATACTTCTATATAATTTAAGAAGAATTTTAGAATGAATACATTTTCATATTAAAGTATTTATATGAGGCATTTATACGAGGCATATTAAAGTATTTATACGTATTTTTACGAGGCAAAATACTTTCGTTAGGAACACTTAATGCTGATTTTCTGCACCTAAGTAAACTATTTTTCATACCTTTCTTTATAGTATAAATCAACAAATAAACATCTGTATTATCTTAATTTCATGCAATTGATAAATAATGATAAGCAATTTTTATATAATAAGTAGATGTAAAAGTTAAATTAATTTCTTAGTGTTAAAACTTTCCATGTTCCAGCTACATGGGCCTCAGGTAAACAGCCTCTGCTTATAAATTAGGGATATATATATATTATATACTTCCATATCTTTCTATTTTATTATACATATATTGTTTAACATTTACAATATAAATAAGTTATGAATAATCAGGCCGTAAAAACAGACTGCAAAGCCCGGTAATAATTCCAATACGATCTCAACCACACACCCCATAAGTACGATGTAATGAAACTTACTTAGATGGAAACGTAAAAGATAAGTAAAAGATTCCGTTTTATATAGGCCTTTTCAGTATAATTACTTAGTTTTTTGGAGGATGACAATGGGGACTGAACCACGGTATTTTTTAAATGGATAGTAAGATTCCGTTACAAACAGGCTGCACTCTATTGGAAAATAACTTTGCTAGATAGTATAACATTAAAAATATCAATATTATTTGCTTAAAATTTTATTATTATATATTTTTTACAATATTACAGTTTATGATGCAATATTAACACTTTTCCATCAAAAGATTTTCAATAAAAATTTAAAATATAGTTAAATTCTTATTGAATTAATCAATTATTTTATCAATTAATTAATTTGAATGAAAATAAATATACTACGAAAAAATAAGATATTAAATCTTAACCTGTGACTTTAACCAATTATCTGTATTTTTTTTTTTTTTCGAGTGTCTGAAATTAGCCGTATTGTTAAAAAACGAACACTTTTTCAAATATTTGATACATACACAGTAGTACAGGCTCTGAGACCGGCCCGACATTCTAACAAATTCTGACTTATGAATTCTATTTTCTTAGTTATTATTATTATTATTATTTACTCCACTTTTCTGGTATTTAAAGAAAAGCAGGATCGAATGCGATCCATGATAGTTTATACCGACTCAACATCCAGTTGGCAACACAGCTTCTACATAGGCTTGGCAATAATCACAATAATGTTCGTTTTTGAATATATTGTCCATTTAATATACATGAAATCTTGTCTCTAAATTATGTTTATTCACAATTCGATGAATATATCAATAGTTATCTATTACATAATATAGCAAAAAGTATGCTAAAAAGTTACTTTTTCTATTTTTTATTTATAAAAGAAAAAATAATGTTATATATTGGTTCCAACTTTCTGATATAAATACTCATCGCGTTTAAAATAAAATAATGCACATATACTGTATAGCCAAAGGTGACCGGACACTTGCGCTTTTAGATATTTCGTTAAATATCTAGAAAAATACATGAGAAATTATCCTTAAATTCTAAGCGTGTAAACTTAATAGTATAGGTCATACATTCTCGTGAAGATCTTTTCCTGAATCTCTATAGGGGGCCACCAACAAATTGAAAAAGTACGAAAGTGTTTTAGATAATTATATCAAAACTAATGCAGCAAAAGCGTTCAAATTGCAGAATATGATTAAGTGGCTTGTTGTAACAAACTGAGTTCATTTTTATGCGGATACCATGTATACTCGTAGATAAATTCAGGTTTTTTTTTTTAAATTATTAACAGTTTTTTACTTATAGTTTGTAGAGTTCTAAAAATAAATAGTGTTCTTATCCAGTAATATGAAAAACAACATTGTACACAATACTCTGCAATGAGAATTATTAAATAATAAAAATTGTATGAAAAATGAGCAGGTTTACTAAATAATTTTTCATTGCACATGCGTAAACGCTATCAAAATTTCATTTGCACATTGTTACCTACACGTAAAGAGCGACTTTTGTAAAAGTCTCAAAAACATAGCTTGAAAATTCCGAAAGTGATTGTTGGTAGAATAAGCTCGAAATCTATTATTCCCAAAATGAAGCAGAAAGATGGAAGGGGGGGGGGGGCTATATCCATTTATCCATTGATTAGCGTGAATATGGCACGTACTATATTAGGATACAACCCCCCTTTTTTTGCTTCATTTTGAGAACAAAACGGGTTATGAGCTTATTCTACCGACAATTACTTTCAGAATTTTTAAGCTATGTTTCTGAGATTTTCACAAAGGTTGCTCGATACATTTAGCTAACACAATATGCAGATGAAATTTTGATAGCGTTTACGCATGCGCAATGAAAAATTATTTAGTAAACCTCCTCATTTTTCACACAATTTGTATTATTTTTTAGCCTTGATCGAACGGTATTGTCATATTCTTGGAAAAGAACATTATTTTATATTACGAACTCTGCAAATTACAAACAAAATCTTAAAAAGAAAATGTTTTTTTTTTTTTTTATAAAAACATTAATTCCTTTACGAGTATACATTCTATCTTCATAAAAGTCAACACAGTTTATTACAATAATCTACTTAATTATAATCTAAAATTTGAACGCTTTTACTACATACATTACAGGTAAAAAATTCACGGTAATGTATGAACTCTACTATTATGTTTACAAAACTAGAGTGTCAGGATAATTCCTAATGTATTTTTCGAGATATTTAACAAAATGCCTAAAATCGCAAGTGGCCGGTCACCTTTGACCATACAGTGTATTTAACGTGGTTATATAGTTTGTAGTGTGGATGTATAAAAAAATTGTTATCACATTAAAAAATATATCAATTTTTAAATACTCCAGTGATCATATCGATTTTTAAAAGTTTTATTTATTTCGTTCGACAAATGCTCTATAATAATTAAAACTTATTATTCAAAGTTTAATAGATGCATTCGTATAAAACAAATATAAAAATCCGTATAAAAAATCCATTTTCAATGTATCTACTCACATTACCGATTATAATATATATATATATATATATATATATATATATATATATATATATATATATATATATATATATATATATATATTGTATATGTGTTCCAATGGATTCGAGAATGGTTTAGATTCACATTTCATCGAAATTGATTCAGTACTTTTTTAGTAATTAGGCAAAAACTAATAGTTAATGATTTTTCGCTAATTAAAAGTGTTGAATAAGTTCGCTGAATAGAGTGCGGAAGGAATGGCCGAGCGGTCTGAGGCGCCAGATTTAAGCTCTGGTTCTCAAAGAAAGAGGTCGTGTGTTCGAATCCCACTCCTGACATACATGTATGATTTGCAATAATTTTCCCTGTATTATAATTGTGAGTAACCGACTTCAGAAAATCGTTAATTTTTAAGTAAAAAGAGAAAAATAAACTTATTTATCAAAAGTTGAACCGACTTCAAAATCTACTCCAAAGTGAAAAATAATTTCCTTACATAATTGTAATAAGAAATTAAATTAAAAGCGTCGTATTTATCGAGCGTATTATTATATTTATGTACATTTATTTGATTATCTGGAGTCGGTGCCAGGACAGCGTCTGTCGGTGCCAGGACAACGTCTGTCGGGTCCGCTAGTAATACAGCTCATATTCAAAATATTAGAATAATTGAGAAAAAGTAATAAGAAAAAATTATTTGTCATTTATTTATTTTTTATACTAAGTAAATGCAATTAAATTTCTTATAAATTAAATCTGGAATGTTTAGATAAGATTTTAACATTTATAAAATATAAAATACAGCACAATAAATTAGGTATACAGCTTCCTTAAACACACCAGAATATTAGAATAAAATTTAGATTGGTTCAAAATATTAGAATATTTTATTTTACGCAACAATATTACCTTATGAATATGAATTAAATGGTAGTTAATATTTTGTAGCATCCCCTTTAGCTTTCATAACAGCGTACAATCGATCTTGCATAGTATATACAAGGTGTTTACAAACATTTCTATCAATATTAGCCCAAATAGACTTTATACGTGCCACTAACTCAGTTTTACTTGAAGGAGGATTTTCTTGAAGTTTTTTCTTCATTATACACCATAAGTTTTCGATGGGATTAAGATCTGGTGAATTTGGTGGCCAAGGAAGTACCTTAATGTTGCGTTGGCGGAACCAATTCTTAGTTGACACCGAGGTATGCGGGGACGCTAAATCTTGTTGAAAGATGAAATCATCTTCAAATAAATCTTCTGATGATGGAATCATGTAATATTCTAAAATTTCTTGATCAGAGAGTTAACCTTTTCGTAGACGATGCATAACTTTCCAGGTTCTTCTGCACTCATACAACCCCAAACCATGACACTAGCAGCAAATTTTACGGAACGTTTAAGGCATTCTTTATCAAATGCTTCTTGCTTCATTTTCCAAACTCGAATACCTTGATTACCATATGAAACACAAAACATACTTTCATCACTAAATAATATATTTTTCCAATCTTCATTGCTCCATAAACGTCTTGATTTACACCAATTCAATCTTATACGCTTTTGTCTTGCAGTCATGAGAGGTTTTGTTTTCGGTACACGAGATTCAAATTTAAATTTATGGAGACGTCTTAATGTTGTTGATGTAGAAACTTCAACTCCTTCTTCTTTCCATTTTCGGTGCAAGAATCGCACACTTTTAAAACGGTTTTTCTTAACTATATGCTTCAGTTTCCTCTCATCTCTAGCAGATGTTTTTGGTTTTCGGCCACCATTTCGGCGATTATTTTGAAATTTTCCAATTTTTGAATATTGTGTTAGTATTTTACTAACGCTCGATTGCGAACAATGTAAATAATTCGCTATAAAACATTGATTTTTACCGTGCCGATACAAATCAACCATACGAAGTTTAGTAGATTCAGGAATATCACTCACACGGCCCATTTTAAGACGAAAAAGAAACAAACTGCAAAAAAGAATACTGATTTTAAATAAAATAGTCTGAATTTAATCAATGATGCCACCAGTTAAGAATTGGTAATAATTAAAGGAGAATTAATGTGAAATATTCTAATATTTTGAACCACTTGAATAAATATTCTAATATTTTGACTTTTCAAAAAAAAATTTTTGCAATTAATCTTTTCAAAAATGATATTAAATTTAAGATAACAAGTAAGTTTAATCAACAATAAGTTCTTAATAAAAATAGCGTTTGCATATTTTCATTAAAAGACATTAAATTACCAAACGATATTTTCAATTTCTAAAAAAAAGATAATTATTCTAATATTTTGAATATGAGCTGTATAATATAATTTAAATGTCTCTACATCCATTTACAACTTTTAAAATTGTATTAATTCTTAAATTTTAACTATGGTAATTTCTTGAACAAATTCTTTTTTGCTTTAGTTTCTATAATTTTTTTTTTCTTTTATAAAGTTTCGGCTATTTCTACTGTGATATAAATAACGAATAAAATTATACGTTATGAGTATCATGTGGAATTTGCACCGAGCAGATTAAAAAAAAAAACCTTTATTTTTCTTTTTTAGTACATAAAAACTGTAAACGAGTTTCTATTTTTTTTTTTTTTTATGTAATTTTTGAGTGAAGTACGTAATATTTTCGGAGAGATATAAGACCAACTATTTATATTCACAACTTTATGTGCAGCGTTATTTGCGGCCATACTTTAACGGTATTTTCCAACAAAATATATATTTTAATCCATGCTTATATCACAAATTAATACTCATAATCTATCAAAGATGTTGATTTGTTTGAGCAGTTTAATGAATAAAAATGATCAATATACATAGCCGTACACAAAAAATGCACAAACTGAGCACCTAAAGGGAAAAAGAGAGAATTTTAATCTTCTGTCGTCAGTATTTAGATAAATTAATAAATTTAAGGGCTATTTATCGGCTCAGATTTTCTCGGTGGAATATTTGGTGGTTAAATAGACTCATTTTACATTGCGTATTTATAATTAACATCAGGATAAAATATTTTCATTAATCATATGTAAACAGGATTTTGCTCATACATAATATTTTAAAATACAGCACAGTAAATTTTAATTTTGTAAATGGTATCAATACACATATATAAAATTAAAGTTTTGTCTGTGATTTTAATATACATATATATATATATATAATTTTATAAATATAACCAAAGTAATTCAGATATTACCATTCAATACACCAATGAAACCATATATATATACATAAAATTTAAGTTATTGTTTATGTCCTCATTTGAAGTACAGGTTACGCTGCCTAAAAAAAATATAGGGAACAAGTAATAACCTAAAGGTATTAAATATGAAAAATATGGAGGGGATGATAGTATATCGTATTCAAGATGTAAAAGCTTTTAGCGAGTTACCAAAATTTTATGAAATTTGTATTATTGAGGTGAAGCATTATACCACCATCTTTATTGAATAATTCCGATCGTTTCTGTTTCAGTAAATCATCCAATTTGTCTACACTGTAAAGAAAAAAAATGTAAAGGTATTAAATTTAATTTTCTTTATTATCATACCTTTTTAAAGCATTAGTTTAGATCTTTAAAAAATAATTTTATCTATCACTAAATACATCGTCATTTATCATAAAAAAAGATGAATAATAAAAAAATCTATACATTATATGTGACATTTAAAAAGTTAAACATAAAAACGTTTTCGTTCAATGTAGAACATCATCACCCATATAGCACACTTGCCTCCCCAGGATGTCCTGGGGAGGATTCACATCCCAGGACCCTCATCCCCCAGGCATCCCTGAGGATGCAGAAAATTGTCACCAGGAGGTCCTCAGGAACCGAAAATGTCCGCTTTACAGCGTCCTGGGGCGCTCCCCAGGACCTCCATCAGGGTCCTCCCCGGGAGGTTCTGGGGAAGATTTGAGGAAGTGATATAGGAGGACTTTGGGAAACTTCAAGGTCACTAATATGTTCAAAAAAAAATTAAAGCTATGATTTAATTAAAAAAATTTTAGGAGAAAAAGCGAATGTTTTATTTCTTCTATTATTCAGAGGGATTTACATATATAGAGATTATTCAGGAACAAATTTCTTACCTTTATGTTCCCTGCTGGATTTGAACCCGAGTACCTTGGTATTTCGGACGCGCACTCTGACCGTTATGCTGTCGGGACAGTAAGGAATAAAGGTTTCTAAGGTATAGATGATGCATTTTTCTTCGCTTTTGAAACTTAAAACTAGGAAATGTCCTCATATTTTGTGCCTTTTGCATACACTCGAAATAAATTTAAGTTAATAACGCTAAATAAATTGTCAATAATTATTTGTTATAACATAAATGTCATTGGCTTTAAAAAATTTTAAATGAAATTGTATTTTTAAATGATAAAAATATCCTTTTAGCTTTTAATACTTAAAATCCATTAAAATTGTTCAGTAGTTATAAAATTGATTATGAATTATAAATTTTGACACACAATGAATGATGCAAAACGTTTCTGATGATATCCCCTATAAAATTTAATTTTAGTTAATAAAAATATTATTTCCAGAAATTAAAATAGCAAGAGATTAAAACACATAGTTTCTTTAAAATTATGAATTTTACAGAAATTTTAATCGATTTTTTTTTTCTTTTTTCTCTTGGTGGTAGATGGTAGATGGGAGGTGGTGAGTTTGTACCGAATCGCACCCGTCGGCCTAATCGTTCGGAGTTTTCCACGGTTTTCTTCGAATCTTAAACTTCCTTGCGTAAATACGGGTAGGTTCCTTTAGAAAGACCCTCACGGAGGGCAACCCTCATCCCTTAATATGTACTTTAGTTTTTTTTTTAATGATTGACAAATAAAATCTAAGTAAATCCTTTCAAAAATGAAACTTTTTTGCTCTATCTCGATCTTACTTTTTTTTTACAAATTTTTTTATCGATATTTTTTCTTTTTACGCTTGTTTAAAGGTGCACTTATTATACGAATTTATGAAAAAAATATGTAAATTTGCTTAGTCTTTTCTTTCCTACTTTTTACTCTTTGAAATATTTCATTGTTACAGTTTCATTTTGGGTGACACCAGCGATCAAGAGATTCTGCTTTCGAAGGTGGTAGATGGGAGAGGCTGAGTTCGTACCCAATCGCGCCCGTCGGCCTAATCATTCGGAGTTTTCCACGGTTTTCTTCAAATCTTGGATTTCTTTGCGTAAATACGGGTTAGGTTCCTTTAGAAAAACCCTCACGGAGGGCAACCCCCCCCCCCCTCTCTTGATATGTCTTTGATGATTTTTTGTTTATGATAGACATATAAGCTCTAAGTGAATCTTTCAAAAGTAAAATCTTTTCGCTCTCTCTCTCTCTTTTATTTATTTTATTTATTTATTTATTTTTTACAGAAATTTTAAGCGATTTTTTTTTTCTTTTTACGCTTGGTAAAAGGTGCTCTTATTATATGAATGTATGAAAAAAATATATATAAATTTGCTTAGTCTTTTCTTAAGCCTTTTCTTTCCTACTTTTTGCTCTTTGAAATATTTCATTGTTGCAGTTTCATTCTGGGCCCCACCCGTGGTCAAGAGATTCTGCTCTCGAAGCTGGTAGATGCGATGTGCAGAGTTTGTAACCAATCGTGCCCGTCCACCTAATTGTTCGCAGTTTCCCGGGGTTTTCTTCGAATCTTGTATTTCCTTGCGTAAATACGGGTTAGGTTCCTTTAGAAAGACCTTCACTGAGGGCAACCCCCCCTTTCCTTGATATGTCCCTCATGTTGATAATTGGCCGTCATAAATACAACCAATCAACAAACTCGTTTTAAAGTGATTAGGTATATTTTGACGAGTATTTATTAACAAATAATTAAATCCGTTACTTATGAAATTCTTATACGACGGTACGAGTTACAGATGTTTGGAGATTTACCACTTGTTGCGGGATTAAAAAATACTGTAAAACCACTGTATTATTTTATAACATAGTAAAATATTAAAATTTTGTATTTTCATCAATAACACACCATTGTACAAAAATTCTATCATTACACTGAAACACTGCTTGAGTTATATAAAATAGAAACTATTAATAAAATTTTAATTTGTTACAAAATCATTTTATTTTCTTATTGTTATAAATAAAATTACTTTTCATTTAAATCTCCATTTAATTGTCTTTGAAAATTGTATGAAATATTTATATGCATAAAAAATACTATATGCACCATTTTTCATTTAATTAAAGACGGGAATATTTATTGTTGATTTCTTTACATTTAATTTTAGAAACTAAGATTTTAGGCAATTTAAAAAGCCTAAAAAAACTGATATTTTTATTTAAAATATAAGATGTTTTCAATATATGTATATATTTCTTTTACATGTACTAACAAAATTGTTTGTAACGCTTTTTCTTACAAATTCAGAAATAGTCTATTCTTGGAATATCGCACTTTCTTTCTCTCTCTCTCTCATTGAGTGACCGGTAAAACGCATTCTCAGCTGACAACTGACGGGGGGCAGGATAATCTTGTTAAAAATTCAATTGTTGAAAGGTTGGGAAGGTGACTGCCTGAAGGTTGGGAAGGTCACTTGGGGTAGTGAAATTCCATTCAATTCAGTTGAAAACTGTGATAAAAATATTTGTTACTTAGGAAATACAGATAAATATTTATCTGTAATTTCAGAACCAAAAAATTATTTATATATCTGAAGTTTTCAAAATAAAGACTTCATTTTATCTTTCAGAATTTAAATAATAATAATATGTTTGATAATCTATAAAAGATATTAGAAAAATAATTTGTTTTTAAGTACACATTTAAAAAAAAATATTAATGATAAGCAAAACAAAATAAGTTAATTCTTCAAAAATGACATTTAAATTGAAGCTTCTATTTAGAAAACAATTTCTTATCTTCAATACATATATAAATTACACTGGATAAATAATTGATAATAACCTAAATTAAACTTTAAATTAGCGTGAATTTATACTTTTTAAACTGATTTTATAAGAATGTATATTTTTGAACCGAAAATCTTTTCAAATAAATCATTTATTGGTATGTGTATGCGGAGGGGGAGGGGGGAGCGGCTCAATATTTATGTATTTTAAATCCAAATATACCATTTTAAATGAATTATCTTTTTGTGTTATGTGCTGTGATAAATATGTCTAATTTCGTCGGGACACTTTTGTTTACTTTATTTCTATATATATATATATATATACACACACACAAAAACATTTAACATTTGACATTAAGATGCATCAGGACTCAATTTAGATAATTTTCATAACAAAGTTTTAAAGGATACTCATAAACAAACTTACATTAAGATTTTTTTTTTTTTTTTTTTTGCATAAATATATTTACCTCTAAATATCAGAAAAATATATGATATAGAAATTTTTTCTATTTAGAGATTTTAGTGTATTAATTTAGAAACTTACTATTTAGTTAATTTAAACAAGTTAAATTAATTTCTTAATTAATAAAACAAATAATAATAAAGCAAAACGCAATAGGTTATTTATTAATAATTAATAAAATATTGATAAATGAACAAAACTTGATTTAAAAGATATATAATAGTACTTAGCATATAAAAATAGTAAGTAACTGAAATAATAAATAAAAATTTTTAATTTAACTAAAAAGATTAAAAGTTACAGCAATAATTAAAAATAATAGCAATTTAATAACAATTATCTAATTTGCTAATAAATAAGGAATTGAATAACTAATAAAATAAAATTAAGTCATTAAAATCGATACTGATTAAATTCCATTCGATATTTTATTAAAAAACAATTGAGTATTGTATTTCTGAATCATTCATAAGATGGCGCCAGCACTGTGACTTCCTGGGCACTTCCCCAGGAATGACTAACTGGGTACATCCCCAGGAGGGATTTCCCAGATACTTCCTCAGGAGTAGCGTCCCTGGGAAATTGCTCCGTGGGATGTTACTGGGAGCTCATTCCTGAGGACATCGTAAAAGACTCTTCCCCAGGACGTCCTGATCTTGTCATTTTAGTTTTAGGAGGAATATGGGATGGCTTGGAGCTCCTGGGGAGGTATTGAGGAGCTTTTGTGCTATATGGGCAGTTAGCATACTTATCTAAACCAATGCCTCGAATTGGTATGATAATAAAGAAAATTATGAATGTAGACATTATAAATATAAATGTAGTTATCTACAGTTCTTTGGCATTAAACTTTTTCTAGGAAACTGGAATTACTAAAGCTTTTTTATGTAATGGTAACAGAAAAATCTCATGTAACAGAATCGGTTACATGAGTTTTTACTGTTACCATTACATGAAAAGGGATCCCAGTTTCCTAGAAAAAGTTTAGTAAAATTTACAGAAATTTTTTTCAGTGTAATTGATAAATTTTAATTTCAGAACCGATCGTGATATTTTCCGGCAGAAGCTAAAACGTCCTACCGGTTAGTGCCAGGAGGAAGAGGTAGCTTTCATATACCTTATATTTTTATTTATTTATTTTAAATTTAGTTATATTTTTCAAACAAACGAAGCTTAAAACAGTGGAACCCTATTATATAAGATTCAATACTAGTTTTTGTCAATATTGATTATAAATGGAATTTTTTTGAAATATGTCATCTTTTACTCAAGCTGGTTTTACTTAAAACAATTTATAAGGTCGCAAAATTTTGTCGTATCATAAAGTGCCTGCCATTTTAAAACAACATGATCGGTGCAACAAACCAATGAGCTTGGTCGAAATCTTGATGCATGTGTGCATACACACTCACGTCGAAATCGGTTGATATATAAGAGTGCTGTCGCAGGCAAATATATTTTTTAATTGTCACATTAGAAATTCGAACTGCTATATCGCAGTCGTTTTATAAGATAAAACAAAACAAAAAATACTCCTGTATCAAGATCAAACACTTCAGAAAAAAAAACTTTTTTTCAATTTCAATTCATTTTTAATTATTATAAATTTAAATGTTTACTGACATTTTTAAATGGCCGCCATTTTTAAACAAGATGGCGGATGAAGTTGTCAAACAAACTCTGTCGAGACATTATTATGTACTATGCACACATTAAGTTACAAACCTAATCGGACCAAATTACGAACGAAATCGGTTCATAAATACGCGCATTATCGCGTTTTAAAAAGCAGATCGTTTCAAAATGTTAGCCACACTGGAAATTCAAAGTGCTATAACTCACTAGGGGACTGCAAGAAGTGTAAGTCACCGATTTTGACGAAAGTGGTATCGTTGGAAAGATCTCATCGAGAGCAATAAAAAACTCAATGGAACTACCCGTAGCAAATGAGCCGTTATCGAGATATCCGACAATTTATGTCACTTAACTAGTGCATACTTAATGGGGGGGGGGGGGGCGCAAAAAATTTTAGTCTAGATTTTAACGAAAGTGGAATCGTTATAAAGATATCATCATAAGAGAGAAAAAACTCAATTAAACTATCCGTCGGAAATGAGCCGTTATCGAGATATCTGATAATTTATATCATGTAGCTAGTGCCTACTGTTCTAATGCACATTTAATGGGGGAACGCAAAAAAATTGTTTTCTCGATATTCATGAAAATGGTGTCGTTGCAAAGATATCATAGTGAGAAGTAAAAAACTCAATAAAACTAACCATCTGAAATGAGCCATTTTCGAGATATCCGACAATTTATGTCACTTAATGCAGTTTCCCAGCAGTGTGCATTAGCAATGTGACACAAATTGTCGGATATCTCGAAAACGATTCATTTCCGACGGGTGATTCCATTGAATTTTTTAATCCTCACGATGATATCTTTTCAATGATACCACTTTAGATAAATCGAGACTAAAATTTTTTACGGTGCCCCATTAAGTATGCACTAGTTACGTGACATAAATTGTCGGATATCTCGATAACGACTCATTTGCGACGGGTAGTTCCATTGCGTTTTTTGCTGCTCTCGATGAGATCTTTCCAGTGATACTACTTTCGTCAAAATCGGTGACTTACACCTCTTGCAGTTCCCTAGTCAGTACAGATATCAATATGTACTACGTATGTGCCAAGTTACATCCAAATCGGTCCATGTTATCATGTTATAAAAATCAGACCATTTCAAAATGTCAGCCACACTAGAAATTCAAAGTGCATCCAGTCAGGCATTTTATTTACAGACGAAACAAAAAATGCTTTGGAATCTTTATCACGGTCAAACACATAAAAGAAAAATTGTTTTCAATTTCTCAAACACTGTACCTTATTTTAAATTTTAAATAAAAAAAATTAAATGAACGCCGTTTTGAAACAATATGGGGGATGGAACTGCAAAAGCAACTCGGTCAATCAAACTCGGTCCAGGCATTGGTGTTTACTTTGTAAATACTAAGTTACATCCATTTCCGTTCATAAATACGCTGTTATCAGGTGACAAAAATCAGATCATTTCAAAATGTCTTCAACACTAGAAATTCAAAGTGCTATAACTCAGCCATTTGTTAAGATATGGAACATTTTTTACATACAGCCATTTTTTAAGATATAACAAAAAATTCTCTGGAATTTTTGTATCAAAGTCAAACGCATAAAATAAAAATATTTTTCAGCTTTTAATTTTTTTGCACAAATTTTAAATTAAAAAAGATCAAATTACCGTCATTTTAAAACAAAATGGTGGATGATACTGAGCAACGAATCCGGTCGAGACATTAGCATGTACTATCTACACACCAAGTTTCATTCAAATCGGTTCTGTAATACCATAGTTACAGCATGACAAATAATATATATATATATATACACTGGTGTCCAAAAGTTAAGCATAATTAGTAATTAAGTAATTATTTTTAAGTAATGAAAGAAATATAAATCGATTTCGGGGAAAACTTTTCGCGAAGATATGTGACGCGTACTATTTTGTTTACACACCTGGAGTTTCAGCACATTCCGATTCATATTTCTTTCATTACTTAAAAATAATTACTTAATTACCAATTATGCTTAACTTTTGGACACCAGTGTATGTATATATATATATATATATATATATATACAGGGTGGTTATAATTAACAGGGTGGTTAGACCTACGTAGATACCGCCCTAACAGACAGACATCGATGAAACTTGGAATATAAGTTATATGGACCATAGGGAGAAGTAATCTACAATAAAAAAGATAGTTCAAATTTAGACCGATAGATGACGTTTTTCATTTGCGAGAAAGGACTTTATGCAAATTTGAAGCAATTTAAAAATCCAATATTCAATGCCATAAAAACATTATTCACCATGTCGTTACAGAAGAAATGATGTGAGTTACCGGTGAAGGTTTTCACCGGTACCCATTCACAAAGGCAATAATTTCTCTCAGAACTGTCAGCGACGATATTCGTAAGAGAATATTGTCACTTGAAACGATTAAGGAAAAAAAATGATGTCGAGGTATGCTTTGAAAAAGATGATGCCTAAATTTGAAGACACTGTGGTGTTGAGTGGGGCAAAGAAAAAAACTTAAACGGATTTCAAATAAAAATGCCGAAAGTCAGTCTGACCGTTGTCGAAATTGAATTGTCTCTTTCTTGATCTGCCGTACGAAAGGTTCTTCGATCCATCGTAAAGTGGTAACTATACAACATTTATGTTGAGCAAGCGCTAAACCCTGCAGACCCAGACACATGAACTCAATTTGCGAGAATTTTTTTGACCAGAATAACCGTTCACAAAGCATGACCTTAAAACATTCTGTGGTCGAATGGGACACATTTTACTCTATATGGAGCATTTAATTCTGCACCAGTCTGCTTTCTGATTACATTACTGTATAGTGTAGTTTTACGACTGATTACATTCTTGGTCATTTTTTTAGGGAACACTTCTAAGGGTTTTAAAAGGTGTTCCATTAAGGGTATCCGCTAATGCGACCTTCTTCAGCAGCAGGTCATTATTATCTTATAATATCGAAAGTGTTTATAGACAAATAGACAAATATACTGAATTTTTAACAAGATTTGATTTGAGTAATTGTTGTTCCAAAAGAAAACTAACATAAACCAATCTACAAAGTATTCAATGAGTTCGTTGTAGTTTATAGCAATTTTATATACAAAAAGGTTTAAATCATATATGAGTTGTTTAAACTTTTTGGTCCTTGGGACCCCATTCGGGGACCTCTTTCCTTTTTCTTGAAAATGTTAAAATGTCTGATTATTTTTTTTATATTTTTATATCGCTTCTTAATAGCTGAATGTTATTTGCCTTGAAAGCAAACGAAAAAATGCCTGCATCTCGGCTGAATTCCTCATAAAATAAATGTTATTTTCATCTGCGTTTGCAAAATGCCTAAAAATGTCCAAAATACAGCGAAAGCAAGAAAGTGATAAAGTTTTATAACTATATATTTTAAATCTTTTTCAATATTTTTTTGATAATTTGTAGGTTATTTAGTTGTTTAAAGCTCTTAAATTTGCGTCCGATTTAATTGACGTTTAATGGGGTCTTGCAGTTTTAGATTAATATTTTTGAGACTAAATTACTAAGCTCCTAAAAAGTCAATTTCAAGAAAGGCATTTTTTATGTGATTTACAATGTCATTTTATTTGAAAGAAAAAAACAATCAATAAGTATTTGTATAGTTATTTTAGCTTCGGAACTGAAGAGTAGGTAGACTGTACATAGAAAAAAGTGGATTCTCAAAATTAAGTAAAAAATACTCAATTTTAAGTACTTGGCATACTCAAAATAGCTCTGATTCAAATGTACTCAAAACTGAGAAACACATGCACTCATTTTTTATTCCATGGTTCGATTCAAATATAAATCACTATGAACTGCTCCCTGAATTTACAAATTAAACTAAAAATTTACTGGCATTTATTTCTTGCCCAAAGTTATTAACAATAAAAGTTTAATTGATTATTTATCAAGAAAAAAAGCAAAATACACAAATTCAATATTTTTTTATGACAAGGGAATTATTTGCAAGATTTTTTAAATTGCTTTAAAATACTGTGCATGATTTAATATTTACATTACAAAGGATCTTTTATGATGCCATGAACGAAATAAACAAGTATAGGGTACAAAATTATCTTTCTTTTGGATTTGTTAACGTATGATGATTCAAAATTGAGAAAGCAATGTCATCATTTTTGAGCCCCCCCCATACTCAGTTCGATATGAATACATCCATTTACTCATTTTTGAATACTTCATTTTTTTTCAGTATAGGTTTGATTATGATTGAATACGATACTTTGTACCAAAAATCTTAAATGAATATTACTAACAATGTCTATATTACCAGTGATAATGTGGCCAAGATGGGCATTAATATATTTAGATAGTTGAAGATCATTGAATTTCGGTCAATCCATTTTGAGTGGTCCAGCACTGGTCGCTCGACCATTTTTAAAAAATCTGAAATTTTTTGTACAACAACCCTAACATGATGGAAGTTTAAAATGACCGTTATTTTAATTTTACTATTTTTTGTTTGTGCATGGCGCCCATCTTTGTTTCATCGTGTGCAGCGATTTTCTCAGATACTAGGATACACAAAATTGTAAATATCTCGTCTTTTACTTTCCCAATTGAAATGGGGTTTGCAGCATTTTGTTCAGAATAAAATAGGCTAAATATATGGTGGTAGAATAATTTTGGAAAATAAAATTTTACAAGTGAAATTTTAGCACAAAGTTTAAGATTTTTTCCAAAATCTATCCGTTTAAAAGAGGAACTTTTTCATTCAAGGAAAACTGTCACACTTACACAATTTTTTCTACAAATAGGTCAAAAGTGCATGTACTCATACACCAAGTCCCAGATCTAGGAGTTGATTTCTCTTTGCGAAGAAAATTCCGAAATTCGTCAAAAATTTCAAAAATTGCACTTTTCAGGCTTTGATATCTCTGTTGGAGCACGAGATAAAAATTTGAAATTCTGGCCTTTGATAGTATTGTGTAGTAGTGTTATGTACAAAAAATTTCAAGAAGGAGATTTGATTACAAACTGAGATATGACATTGACAATATGTGAAAAATAATATTGTCAAACTATTGTAACGTACTATGTAATTGTTCCACAAGTCTGTCAACCTTACACAATTTTTTCTACAAATAGGTCAAAAGTGCGTGTACTCATACACCAAGTCCCAGATCTGGGAGTTGATTTCTCTTTGCGAAAAAAATTCCGAAATTCGTCAAAAATTTCAAAAATCGCACTTTTTATTCTTTGATATCTCTGGTGGAGCACGAGATAAAAATCTGAAATTCTGACCTTTGATAGTATTGTGTAGTAGTGTTTTGTACAAAAAATTTCAAGAAGGAGATTTGATTATAAGCTGAGATACTGTGATTAAAAACGTTAAGAAATGCTATTATGAGTACATTAGGAGAAATGAGATTAAGCTCATTTATTACAATATTTACACAGAAAATATCGTTTGTTGAAAACAGTTTAATAATAAATGTTTAATTTGCAAAGATACTATATATGCTCAACAAAGAGCTTAACACTATTTACGAGAGATGTTATGAGTTCGACCAGTTACTGTTGTCAATCCATCAGGCTGTTCTTTCTCAAAATTTTATTTGAAGCCACCCAAGTCTTGTCATCCCTTGTTAACTTGAATAAAATTCTCTAGGTTTAATAATTGAAACCATGTCAACTCGATCAGTTGCAACCCATTGTCTGAAATTTACTTTTCCTGAAATGTGTACCGAGTAAAATTGTTGCAATAGCATTTGTAGTAGGTTTGTTCCTCTGGACAAATAGTGTATTGGCTTAGCATACATTCTGAATTGTTTATATCACACAGACGCATTTGGAGAAGATATTTGTAATTAACATTTAACTCTGTACCATAAATAATTAATTTAAAATTTTGGAGGTATGAACAATTACATAGAAGGTTACAATAGTTTGGCAGTATTGTTTTCACATATTGTCCATGCCATATCTCAGTTTGTAGTCAAATCTCCTTCTTGAAATTTTTTGTACATAACACTACTACTCAATACTATCAAAGGCCAGAATTTCAGATTTTTATCTCGTGCTCCAACAGAGATATCAAAACCTAAAAAGTGCAATTTTTGAAATTTTTGACGAATTTCGGAATTTTCTTCGCAAAGAGAAATCAACTCCCTGATCTGGGACTTGGTGTATGAGTATACACACTTTTGACCTATTTGTAGAAAAGATTGTGTAAGGTTGACAGTCTTGTGTAACAATTACATAGTACGTTACAATAGTTTGACAATATTATTTTTCACATATTGTCCATGTCATATCTCAGCTTGTAGTCAAATCTCCTTCTTGAAATTTTTTGTACATGACTCTACTATACAATACTATCAAAGGCCAGAATTTCGAATTTTTATCTTGTGCCCCACCAGAGATATCAAAGCCTAAAAAGTGCGATTTTTGAAATTTTTGAAGAATTTCGGAATTTTTTTCGCAAACAGAAATTAACTCTCAGATCTGGGACTTGGTGTATGAGTATACACACTTTTGACCTAATTGTAGAAAAAATTGTGTAAGGTTGACAGTTTTCCTTGTATAAAAAAATTCCTCTTGCAAATGGATAGATTTCGGAAAAAATCTTAAATTTTGTGCTAAAATTTCACCGGTAAAAATTTATTTTTCAAAATTATTCTACCACTGTACACTTAGCCTATTTTAATCTGAACAGAATGATGCAAACCCCATTTCAATTGGTAAAATAAAAGACGAGATATTTACAATTTTGTGTATCCTAGTATCTGAGAAAATCGCTGAACACGATGAAACAAAGATGGCCGCCATGCAGAAACAAAAAATAGTAAAATTAAAATAACGGTCATTTTGAACTTCCGACATGTTAGGGTTGTTGTAAAAAAAATTTCAGATTTTTTAAAAATGGTCGAGCGACCAAAAAAATATTTTCTGGACCACTTGAAATGGATTGACCCACACTGTAAAAAAAAAAGGTCGATCTACTAAAAAAACTTTAGTGATCCTTGTAATTACTAAAAAATTTTTAGTAATCTTAGTCGGTTACTAGAAAATCTGTAAGAATCACTAGAAAAAAGTTAGCAACGAATAGAGTTAATAGTTTTATATTTTTAATAGCTCTTACTAAAACTCAGTTGGTGTAGCCTTGATAGCATAGTGGTTATAGTAACTGACTTCAGGCTAAAAGGTCCCGGGTTCGAAACTTGCCACCGCCAAATACACCCCGAATGTCTGTAGTGTCTCGTTAATAAAGGAATTATGAAAATACGGTCGGAAAAGTAAGGAATGTTTAGTGCTGCCATCTATTGCGGTTTTGCCGAAAATCTTCCGCTTCAGAAGTTTGGATGCAGCTCGAAGAAAGCTCCTCCGCTTCGGTTGTACGCAATGGTTATTAAAAGTAATTTTGGAGCTATTACTAAAATTTGCTTTGTGGCTCATACTAAAAATTTTTAAGTTAATTATACAAAAAATTCTTTTGTTCAGTTTACAAAAGAAATGCTTGTTTTACTTGCAAAAAAAAGTTTGTAATGGTTACTAAAAAATTCTGTGGAATACAAATTTACTAAGAAATTTTTAGTAACCTCTTGAATTTTTTTTTTACAGTGCATTTACATGCATATTTATGCATTATGAAATTTTTTGAAAATTTTACGCCCTAAAGTAATACGTATTTGAAAGTACTTTTAAGGTTAATACTATGGAGATAAAATTCGCAAATTTCATTATTAAATATATAATTAAGCTTTATTTTATTAAAAGCCTGATTGGTGAAACTGATAATTCAGTGGGAATTACTTTTATTTTAGTTCTTAAATTTGTGGTTACTATTAACACTAGTACACCGAACCCGGGGTTCCCGGGTCACAAAATAAAGGTGAAAAACTTTTTTTTAATTTAAAATTGGAAAGTCTAATAATTTTTTTCTGCGCAATAGGCTTTTTAAACTGCCAACTAATTCCAAATAGCAATTTTATATGAAACATATTATTTATGCAATCATATACAGCTTTAAAAATTATCGGTATTTCCGTATTAGCGGGGCCGTAGCTAAGGGGGAGCTATGGGCGGCTCAGCCCCCCCCCCCCTAAAATATTTTGAGCCCCCGCACCCTGGAAAAGATTCCAAGGTCACTCAATGAATTTCTGTTCCAAAAATTCATATGAAACATTGTTTAAAAATCTAATTTAGTTTTGAAACCTTTTCACAGCTTTGCAGAGTTATTAAATTGCATCTAAAAATAAGTGTTTCAACACTCCCTCATCCTATTTGTACATAGGAAGCTAACATGATGGGCTATTTTGCACCAGTTATACACTCAAAACTTCATCATCATATACTTTTCTAAGCATAAAATGAAGTTATTTTAACAGTTTAATAAAAAACAGAGTACCTGCAATATGAATAGGCACTCATTTATCTTTCTGCGTCAGAGAGAGAGAGAAAAAAAAACTATGAGCCCCCCTACATTCTCTTGAGCCCTCCCTATTGTTCACTACGGCCCTGCGTATTAGACGCAAGATAGCAGTTATTAGCCAAAGATTTCGCCAAAGATTAAATTCCATTCTCAGTTTTTAAAAACAACTAAGAAAAAATGACACCCAGATATTATTTAAAATACATTTTTGTAAAGGTTAATTGATGTATCTTTCGTTAAGTAAGTTTACAACGAACTAAAAGTCACTAAATTCATAGATAAAAACGAAATAAAACCAACAACATTCACCGGGTTTTATAGCCGACGATATATTGACATAACAGGTTTTTAATTACTATTTTTTTCAGTTGCTATGAAAAACATGACAACTAAAATATACAGTGATCTGTTATTTTCCATGGAGAAAAGAGATAGATGGAGGTGCAGTATGCTATTAAAACGGTTTGATGGGCGTTATTTTTCCAATATAAGTCTCTCATTCGGCCCAAACAAAATAATCACATGGAACAAAGACCGAATTTTTTAACATCATATTTTCTCTAAATGAAAAAGATCTGAATATATTTTAGCATCATAAAATAGCATTTCATTATCTTATGAATTAAAATTGCATCACTAAAAGTTTTTCTTTTTTGTGAAAGCACGCCGTTGTGTTTGATGCAATGCAGCGAATTTTAGAGTTACATTTTTGGCGTCACCTCCAGCCACTAAACGGCATCTCTATTTTTTTTTCTTTTTTACTCTATGGCTGTTTTTTCTCTTTTTCCCATATAAATGCGATACTCAAGTTGCCACCATTAGAGAAATTGAACCAAAAACTACAAAAAAAAATTAATATCTCAAAAACAAATTGAGATACAATTTTCTAACAAACGGCATTTAAAAGTGCATTTTCTTCTCTATACGATGGTATAAAGATTGAAAACGTGCAATAGCTAGAAGTTAAAAAATTTACAATAGTGAAAATTGCAAAAGAAACTTCATCGAAAGTGTTGCCATTCAAAATATGACGTATGCGTTACGCACAGATACGTTTGGCCTTTATTATATAGATTTAGAGCAGATAGTCTGAAATGAAGTAAATCAAAAAATGTATCACTAAAATGGATATTGAATGTGTTAGAGGTAAAGACCTTATGACAAGACCTTATTGACTAATATTTAACTTTTGAATTGCTAAAATAAGAAATATCCAGTTAAAGTTATTGCAAAATGAAGATTGTAAGTGTATATTTATATAAGCTATGTTATGCATACCTTATACTCAGTTTAGTTTAATACATTCATAACTGGACTGTGATAATCAGAGAGTATATATACTTTTTTGATAACAAGGGAAAGATACAAAAATGTCGGACGATTAGCTAAAGAAATCGAAGTAAAAGTCGGGCAGTGACGTGTCTTAGTTATAGCAAATATTTGTAGTGTTTTACGGATTGAATTTATTGAGTGCTCATACATACGGAAAATTTTGCATATTTAAGGTAGTGCATATTAACAGATAATTGTAAAACTTTTTTCAAATTTCAAATACATTATGTAAAGAACCCCAATGTGCTCATACAGGGTAAGATATAGTATCACTTTATTAAATAAAGCAGAACGGTGTGTTGTGGTTTTCTAAAATAAGTGCAGATAGAGATTGATTTCAATTATTTATTTATTACGGTATGCTGTAATGAAATAAATCATTTTATCAAACATTTTTTGAGAAGTTAAAGAAATTTAACTGCGTCATTCGTATCGTAAACTAGATACGCATAGTTTATTATGCGAGTTTATTATTATTATTTGTTCCATTTGAAACAATTAAAAATTTTCTACGATGTGATTTTTAAATAATGAAATATATTATATCAGCTATTAGTAACTTTAAATAATTAATTAACATGTATGTTCCATAATCTGTAGTTCTATGATAATGTTTAAATTTGCGGTATAAAATTAACTTTTAGTTGTTTTTCTTAGTCATTTACGTTTAATGTATAAAAAGTATGTACTCCTTATGTTACAGCAAATTTTCAAGCATTTCTGTAAGGATTTTGGCATTTATGATTTTAATTTGAAGGAAGAAAAGCTTATAAGCATAGTTGTGGAATATGATTTAATATTTGCTTGCATCATTAAATATATTTTTTGCTAAAAATTTTTTGGAAATTAAAGAATGGATTGAAAACTATACATCATCGCTTTACGAAAACAAATACTCTGCTTCGAATATTAAAAAATCTTATGGAAAGCATTCTTTTAATATGTCTAGGAGTAGAATAACTTACATAGATAATAAACAAAGGAAGAAATGTCAAAGTTTACATTTGACTATTAAAAAGGCACAAAATGTTTATCCAATAAAGATACGTTCATTGATTATTATATATAAAGAAACATCTCATGTTTTAAAGAAAATTTAACCTCCAACAGAATTAGCGTGAAATTTTTAAGCATCTTTGTACTACTGTAAACAACATCACAAAATCCGATTTAAAACTAACCAAATTAAGAAACATGATGCTTACCGCCTAATGCATAAGACTATGTGGAGATTTTTAAGTGAAAAACATTTTTCAGGATAAAAATCAAATTAAGTAGTTAGAATTGATAAGGCTTGGGTGTATTTATTATATTTCAACAGAAAAAGATAGATTTATTATCAAAAAATAAATAGTACTAAAAGATCTAAAATGTTGGGTCAAAATTACAATTTAGGTTGCAAACACAGTTAAAGTTTTGTTAACTCCTTGCGGCGCGGTGGTATATCTGTGAAACCACTTAATTTTAATTCCCAAACGCCACATTGGCACCGGAATTTTGGTTAAAAAATTTACGGTTTATTGAATGTGTTAAATATAGTTTTTTTTTCTTATTTACAAATAAAGTTGTTTTCAATTTCGGGTGCCAGTCGCCCCACCAGTGGCCGAGAGGTTCTGACCTCAAACTGGCAGACGGTAGGTGCTGGGTTCGAACCCAATCGCGACCGTCGGCCTAACCGTTCGAAGTTTTCCGTGGTTTTCTTCGAACCTTGCGTAAATACGGGTTAGGTTCCCTTAGAAAGACCCCCACGGAGGGCAACCCACCCCATAAGCCCTATATCCCATAGCGTAGATAATCGGCCTACAACAATACACCAATTCGGGTGCCAGTCATTAATTTCAACACTTAAGCAATGAATTTGCTCTGCGCCGCAAAGGATTAAAGGTCTGGATTGCTGGATTCTCTTAAAAAGGAAAACATTAAATAAGGAAAGAAGAAAAATTTTGAAAGTAACTCGGAGAACTACTAAAAATATTTTTAACGTACAATGTAAATAAACCGGACGATTTAACGGAAGTATTACTGGTAATCTAGACGTCAGTACTATTTACTGTTTTTTAACGGAAAAATTTCCGTAAATTTCGGGAAAAACTCGAAAAAAAAAGGAATTTTTTGTTTACTTTTTCCGTTAAAAAACAGTAAATTGTACTGGCGTCTAGATTACCAGTAATACTTCCGTTAAATCTTCCATTTTTTTACAGTGTATGTTTTAAAAGGAGACTTTCCTTCATTTAAAAAAAAACAACCTTCATTATGTTCCATCAGGATAAAGTTACTTGTCGTGCCTCTAAATAAAAAAAACTGAATTATAGTAAAATGAAAACTATGGGGATAGTATTAATAGAAATTACCTCATAATCTCGATGCAAAACCTACGTCAATCTTTTATTTATTTATTTTTTAAGAGAATTTTTTCTTGAAAAGTAATCGGGATCGTAAATAACGCGAGTAAATATTGTATGTATTTTGAAAATTATTCTCAAAAGAAATGGATATTTTTTAAAATATACATTTTTAAAAACCGAAACAAACTTCTAAGGAAATTTAAATAGGCTCAACGTTTAAACTGCATTAATCTCTTCAGATCTGAAGTATCCAATAGGATACACATCATTACACATTTTTTTTCAAGTATATAAATACCGTTAAAAAAATGAGAGAAGTTGGTTAGAATGGAGTCGAGCAGGTAGCATAACTAAACAAAATAATTATTTTCTTATACCGCCTTTTTTAGCGTTTTAAGTGTTACAAAAAAAGTAGCTTGTAGCAGAAATGTATGAAATGTACAAAAATGAAAACATAAATAATTTTACTATGTGTTGATTTATTTTATATTTTTTTACACATATAAATAATGTAAAAAAAAGAGAGAAACTGGTAAAAATGGAGCGTAACAGATAGCACAACTAAACAAAATAGCAATTTGCTTCTCATAGCGCTTTTTTAGCGTGTTACGCGTTATATATGCAGCAGAGATATACAAAATGTATATAAAAAAAAGATTAATATATTTGCTGTGTTTTAAGGTATTATTTGCAGAGTCCATTAACATAAAAATTATTATATATATATTTATTTCATGTTTTACAATGTTTTTGATTGCAAAAATTCTAAGAAAATGTCCTTTTTGAGCCCCAATGTATCATAAAATTTCATGAATAATAAGCGCAATTTAATTTTTTTCGTTCTTCAATCTTTCTTAATATAAGTATTCTTAATATAAGTTTATTAGTGTAAATTCATATCTGAAATTAAAAAAGTACATAAATAAACCCTGTGGTGTTAGGTGTTTCCAATTTTATACCTTCACATTTCTTAAATAATTACATCTAAATGATTTTACTTTGGGTTTTCGAAGCCAAAATAATTCGAAAAATCCAAGTGTTACTTCAGAATAGCGTATTTGTTAATGAAATACCGAAATTAATTTTTAATAACATAAACTAGACTTTAAAGGAAGAAAAAAAAAAAGAAAAGAAAACATCGTTCTCAAATGTTTTTTTCATCATTATTATGTTCATCATCTTTTGTTCATCGTTTTTTTTTTTTCTTTTTTTTTCTCTATATTCTGTTATTAATATGTAATCAATGTATGATATGTAAATTTGTTATTAATATGTTATTAATAGTTAAAATTTCTTGGCATTCTTTTTTATTTAATATTAATATTTTTAATATTATCATTATTATTATTATATCACCAACTCTGTGATGTTTCAAAACATTTTTTTGCATAACTCTATTTCTTTTGAATATTTTTGTCATAAATTACAAAATTTAAATGAATTTGACTCATAACTCATATTCTACTCATAGTCCTTTACTCGTATATTCTTATCACGTGAAAGTAGTAAAATCATACCGGAAGTACTTTCAGTACCAGAATTTTCTTATAAAAAATATCTCTACTTAAAACGAATGATTGCAAAGAATACACTGTAAGAAAATGTGAAAAATGTGGTGCTACGGTGTGTTTTAAAATAAAAAATATTAATTGTTTCAAAAATAGCTATAATATTCCTTAACTAAGAAATTTGTACTCATATTATCATACATCATGAAATAAGCATTTTGTTTTGTATGCTACATTGTCCTTTGTATTGTTTTACAAAAAAATTTGGTATTTGCAATCAAAATAAATAACTTTTTAAAGCACTTTGCTTAAGCGAAACTCCTTATCTTAAAATTTATGTGTGTTTAATATTATAGAGTTTTATCAAGAAAAATTGTTTTTTAAATAAAAGTAGCGTGTTGTTGATTAGAAACAAACTGTTTTTTAGACGTTAACCATACTTGAAACAAAATATGATTTTTTTGCAGTATTTTATCCAAATTTATTTAAAAAATGAGAACTGAAAAACATTTTTAAATTGATTTTTAAAAAATCAGGCATTTAAGGCTGCTGGTCGCTTTCTTTCCGAATATTTCTATGTAATGTAAAGACTATGGAAGTTTGATGCATTCTTATATTTAGAATAACTCTTAAGGAAATTAATATTTTTAACTTCATCTTTCGATGATCTCTTCTTAAAGGACGTCACTTTTTTTCTTAGTTTTTAAAATATTTCTGAAACCTATGCTTCATTTTATCTGAAGTGTTAAAAATTTCCTTCTAGTTCGTACGTTTTTAACACATAAAATATTAAATTAAGCATAGATTTTAAAAATAATTTTAAAAATTAGAAAAAACAATGACTTTCTTTAAAAAGAGAATGCCGGAAGAAATTAAAAGTATTGATTTCCTCAGAAGATATTTTAAATATAAGAATGCATCAAACGCCCGTGGACTTAACACTACGGAGGGGAATTCAGAAAATGATTGACTAGCAGTCTTAAGGGTTAAAAAATTCATGGACAATTGTTATGCAGCTGATATATTTCTTACCAAATACATTATTTATCAGGTGATACACTGTTTTCTTTATCAAAGAAAATGGGTTTTCAGATTACAAATTTACCTACTTGAACTTCTAAGAATGAAAAACTTCTCATTTTTGTAGACTACTAAATATTTCAGATCAATCAATTTCCAAAGGGAGAAAAAATAAAAATATTTTAAGAAGTAATTCAGATAATTTTGTGCTTGTATTAAATTATCTTAAATATATCAATATGACTGCTAAATTTTTTTTTCAATACAAACTTTTTTTTTTTTTTTTTTTTTTTTTTTTTTTGTATAGTCCAAAACCATATTAATATAAACACGTGATATTTTGTACATAAGTTCCCTTTTATAAGTATTCCTCATATAGAAACATTAGAATAATAAAACACAGTAAAACTTTTGTATACATAAGCAGTAGATATAAAAATGGTCAAAATGTGAGGCATCTTCAAGTAGTAAAGATTGTTGACCCACCGTTGATTGTCGACTTGTACAATTTGTTGGGAAATATTATGGTTGGTTTGAGGACATACGAAATGGAAGGTATGGCGGAGATCCTGCTAATTTGGAGAGCATCTGAACAATTACTTACTGCACAATTTTCGGCCTATGTGATCAACGATTTGGCAAGGTAGATTCCGTACGGGTGAAGTGAGATAAAATTTTGTCAATAATTAGCCAAAGTTTTCTCAAATATTTTGTGCCACTTGGATCATATCTCAGAGCAGGTTGGCTAATATGGTTTGTGCATATCCAACATTGCTATACAGATCAAACCACTAGTTGTTAATGCAATCGTTCACGACTTCTTGCGGTATGAAATTTCATTAATGTAAAAGTAACCTGTTTAACACCTGAATTATTCTGGTAGGGCTTTAATTTAAGGGAAAAAAGATTGAACTTTTCAGAGGCAAGTAATTGTGTTTCTGTAATTTTAAATCCCCCATCAGAATTTTTGAAGAAAAAAAATTCAATGGGAGAGAACAATTTTATAATTTTTCGTTCATAAAGCAAAACTTAATAAAAATTCTGGAGCAAATCTTGATTAAAATTAAGTTCATTATAATGTATCCCATCGCCTCTCAAAAGTTTAATGTTTCAGTGACTTTGCTGGCTAATTCACATTATGAATATCCTCGCTTTCAAGAAACTCGTCAACAAGTAGCATACAGTACGGCCTCTTGTTAGAGTACCTAATACGAAGTCTGTAGCGGCATGTGTCTGTAAAAGTACAAAAAATACACCTCTTTTCAAAACTCGCGAGATTTTATGGGGCAGTTACTCGTTCTAATTTCATCTTATTTACGATAAAACGGAGGCATACGGAATATAATTTGATGACTTTCCTTAGTTATAGGGTATTTTTCGTGTGAATTGTGCTGTCAAAGTCACATAATTTTAATACTGAGCATGCTTTTATGCTTTAGGATGGGCAGTGGCACGACATCAACAATCCGTTCGGACTCTATAGGACTTAAAATCCGTGCTTCTAGACAAGTGGATTTTGTTACACAGCTTTAATCCACAACCAAATTAATAGAGGGGCAGTTAATTGTAATAACCAGTATAGTTACGCGAGTTTATCACACTTGCTATTAGACCGTCTGTTCTGAAAACATTGTGATAAATCAGAATTATCACAGGTTTTTAAAGCAAAATAGCAGAAATATGCATTTATTTCTGAAATAGGCTTCGCCATAAACTGTTAACTTATAGTGACTCTTATTCTCAAAGTGAAACTTGCGGTGATATTATAAAGAATCGCTATATCATTATCGATCAACGAAACCAACAGGTCGGAGACAGTCGGATGAATGGATCGACCACCTGCGTCGCCCTTTGATGACACTCCGACACAAAGTGAAAATGCGAGACGACCGGCAAGCCAGACATCCTGGCTCCGTTACTGGGCGGTCTGGAGTGAAGCCCAGGTGCCAATTGGAGCACGATTTTAATATTCATTTAATGAGAGAAATATCATTAATGCTCGTGATTGGTTTGTGACCTCTAAGGGGGGGTCTAGAGAAAACCCTGGATTGGGCTAAGAGAAGGAAGCCAGAGAGGAGTTCAGTGTTCTCTCGGATAGAGTGAAGCAGCTTACATTGAGAGCTGGAAGAGTGGATCAAGCAAGCGGATTTAGAGGCTGATTTGATCGCAGAGGCCTGTGTAGAATCGCTGAGTGTGCTGTCACCAGGAGAGTCAGTGATTGTTCTCGTCTTGAGAGGTTAGATAAAGTGATTACCTGTGACTTTTAGTGAGCAGTAAATAGCTCGATAGAGGAAATTCTAACTTCTACATCTTGTGTAAGCTAACGAATCATCTACCGGACTTTACGTTAATTACGAACTTTGGGGTTAAGGAACTCTAACTGAACTAAAGTTCAAGCTGGTTGGTTAAAGAGCCTATGTGCTTTATTATAATTTAAATGCTGTATATAATATTTCAGGGGATCTTTGTGTTTCTTCGTAAATAAATTGATTCTCCATTTAATAACCTAGCCTTGATTATTTACCGAGCGGCACTCTACGCTACCAACCTTTTAGGTGATAATCTAAAGAGCGCTAAGACTTTACAACATGCATCATATTTAACCACTTTAGATCATCTCCGTTCGGTGCCTGATTTACAACAAGGCATTCGGGGTACCTGTCCAGGGCCTCTGATTTCCAGCCCCCCCCCCCCCAAAAAAAAAATGCTGCTGAAAGTGTTTCAATTATTGTGAAAAATATGATGTAGTTTTAATATTTAATGTAATTTTATATTTCATTCTACATTCCATTGTGTTCATATTGTATTTTTATGATATTGAACATAATTTGTCTTTTCCTGTTACTATTCTCCTCAGATTATTTGGGGGTAGTAGACAGTAGAGCTCTTAATATTTTAAATGTGTGTGATGTTGTCAAAAATATATTGTTAGTTGTTGCATATTTTATCATTCTAGATATATAGGTTTCTATAGAAAAAAATAATCAACACCACACTATGTATTACGAATCGTCTGCTGATTTAAATTTCATAATTGTGAAATAATTATTTAAAAGTAAATTTATGATCGTCATGTTTAATTTTTGAATGGATATTTTAAAGTAATTATTTTAGCAAGTAGTTCAGTAAAGTAGCTATTTTAGCAAGTTATTATTATTATCTTTTTGCCCGATTCCACTGTAAATATTGGTTAAAGCCCCCCCCCCCCCCATAAAAATTTGTTCCCTTTGCTCCAAAATTTGTAAGTCGGTTTCTGTCTCCGTATGTATCTCTTAATATGAAAAAAAAATTTTGATCAAATTTCCTGTTTTCAAATTAGTTTCGTCGAAAGTTTGACAAAAGTTACTATTTTAACATTTTAAGGAAAATGTATAAAATAAAATCTTTAGTTACGAGCAATACTTGAATGGATAACTATAAATTTTAGGAATAGTATGGGATGGAACGTTGAATAGTAAAAAACGCATTAAAAATTGTTTAAATGTAAAATCAATTAGTATCACACAAGGGAAATACAGGGGTCCAACTGAAACAGTACATTGCTTATTGCAAAATTTAACAAGAAAAACTTCTTAAAAACACCATAAAAATTTCTTAAATTCGCTAGGCTGTTCGAAAGAATTGAGTCTTTTTCCATCAGGCGGAATGAAGACGTGCGTCTACTATAAAAGCAGTGACATGACTCCTTTCGAAAGAAATGAGCCTTTTAAAGCCTTCTTTTTAAGCAAAAAGAAGACATGAGACTGATTTGAAAACAGTGGCACGACTTCGAAACAGCTGATTCTTTCTTCGTCAGACGCAAAGAAGATGTGCGTCTACCAAGAAAGCACGCCTTTTTTGTGCCTGGCGAATAAAGACTAAGTTCTTTCGAAAGTGATTTTAAGAGTTTTAATTATGTTTTTAAGGAGTTTTTTCTGTTCATATTGATGCACACAGTTTCATCTCAATTTCTTTATTACAGCTTAAATAATTAAAATGCAATTTTTAATACGCTATATGCATATAGTATTAGTTTTTAAAAAAATATCTATGTAAAATCAACCGCATTCATTGCTTCCTTGCTTGATTCTGAAGAGACTATTGATGATACCTTTTATACAAATGCACAAGCGTAGTTGAAACTTTTCCCCGAACTTTTCACTTCTTTTACCCGAAATTCTTCCATTAAGGCACAGGAAAATCAACAGTTCTTTTTGTGGCCATCCTCTGTCTCACTAATTCATTGAATTAAAAAAAAAAGCAAATTAAGTTCAAAATTTCTTTATATCCTTACTTGATTTCAACTGCAATATCAATCTTTTAAAAACTTACTATTTTTTATTATCTCTTGTTTTAGGAAATTTTTAAAGCGTTATTTATTACTTTTCTTTTAATAAGGATAGAATAGCACGATACATAATAAAAGATGAAATGAAAAAACTTTACAAATGAAGCATTTAAATGCAAAATAAATTAGAATCATACAAAACCAGCGCATGAATGCAAGAAAGAAATATTCTTTTGCTTTTTACAACTTCCTTCTTTTCTAATACCCTACAGAATAAGTTTTATGAAATATCTTTATCTAACAACTTCAACCGCATTCATTACCTTCGTGTCTGCTATCTGAAGAGACTTACTGATGATCCCATTTATACAAACGCACGAGCGTAGTTAAAACTTTTCTCTTCTCACTTCTTTTCCTCCGGAATTTTACCATTAGGGCAAGAGAAGATCATCATTTCTTTTTGTGGCCTAGTTATACAGAACCCCATCCTCTGGTTCACTAATTCATCAAACATCTACAAAAAAGGAAAATGAGATTAAGTGCAAAATTTCTATATATTCCTACTTGATCTCAACTATATCAATCTAAACCTTTTAAAAACATCTCTTGTTTCAGGGAATCTGTAAACTTTTATGTATTATTTTTATTTAAATAAGAATAGAATAGAACGATACATAGTAAAAAAAATGAAAAAAAAAATATTTACAAATAGCTTTTAAATGCAAAATAAATTAGAATCGCACGAAACCAACCCATGAATGCTAAAAAGAAATATTCTTTTTTTTTTAATACCCTACTGTATAAGTTTTATGAAATATCTTTATCTAACAAATTCGACCGCATTCATTACCTCCGTGTCTGCTATCTGAAGAGACTTACTGATGATCCCAGTTATACAAACGCACGAGCGTAGTTAAAACTTTTCTCTTCTCACTTCTTTTCCTCCGCAATTCTTCCATTAGGGCGCAGGAATCTTAACATTTCTCTTTGTGTCCCAGTTACACAGGACCTCATCCTTCGGTTCATTAACGAAAAGCTCTCTCTGTGTGGCTCATTGATTGCGCCCCAGTAATGACAAACATCCCCCCACCCCCGTAATCGTTCCAAAGGAAAAATTGTCAGCCAAGGAAAGAACGGGAATACTGCACGATACTTTTCATTCCGATCGATCGTTTGCAGCACACTCCCACAAGTGCTGAAGATCGCAGGTGTCCCAGACACCTGTTTCACACCTTGCTAATAAACACAACTTGGGTGGAATGGCACCCCCCCCCCTCCCTTGTATTTTCTTTCTCATATGATGAAAAGGATTGAGAGAATTCTGTGTTATTTTGCAAGAATGTTTTACTAAAATGGAATCATTTGGGAATGACGGTTTGTTAACATGTTCCATTTTATTTATTGGAAGAACGCTTTACATTCAGATATAAATGATGCGTTCGAATCATGAAAAATGTTATTGGTTTGCTATTAATTACCGCTGAGGTGAATATATATCTTTTGTGAAAGTCACATGCAACAAGCGGGTTATTATCAAGTTTTCTCTTCAATATTTTCTCTTAGGCTAAAAGTAGTACTCATGAAAGTTTGAACCTTATGTTGCGTTCGTGGAATTATTGTTGAAACATTTTATTACGTTTTGACAGTTTGTATAAAGGTAAATTTTAAACATTTTATGTATTTTTTCTGTATAAAATATGCAAAAGAGAAAATTTCGTACATGTTTCGCTGTATTTTTAATGATATGTAGGCATCATGAAATGTTTTGCTAGTTTACTATTAATTATCGTCGAGGTCAGAAATCCTTTGCAAATGTCCAAAACTTGTTATTATGCAGTTTTTGTGTCATATTTACTCTTACAACTATTTAACAGAATTTTAGTAGATTCCGCAGGCTCTTTTTGAAAACATATCATTAAAATTTGATAATTTGCATAAAAATTATTTAGTTCTTTTTTTTCTCTTCAAGAATGAAAATTAAAAAAAAAAAAATTATGCTTTATTTTATAAGAGAACTTTTTTTACATCTTATACTTATTTCCTAAAGTTTTCTCATTCATCACTACATTTAAATGTTAATGATGAATCCGATTAATTGACTTGATGTTGATGACTATTAAGTCAGATGGAAATACAAGCTTAATAAAAGTACCATTGAACAAACGTATTATTATATATCCTATATTTATTTCTTATATTTTTTTTTCATAAACCACTATATTTAAATGTTAATGATGAGTTTGATTTATTTACTTGGTGTTGATTACTATTAAGTCAGAGGGAAATACAAGCTTAATAAAAGTAACATGGATCAAACGCCAATACATTTGAGTATTAATGATGAATTTGAAATACTCACTTGATGTAAATTATTATTAAGTCAGATGCCTGGGTATTATTATATATCTTACAAAATCTTATTTATTAAAGTTTTCACAAAAATAATTACATTTAACTGTTAGTAATGAATTTGAAATATTGACGTATATTATCATTAAGTCAGATGGGAATACAAGCTTAGTAAAAGTTACACAGAACAAGCATATTATTATACATTCTATACTTATTTTTCTAAGTTTTAGAATAAATGAACTATATTTAAGTAGTTATGATTAATTTGAAATACTGAGTAGATGTAGCTTACTTCTAAGTCTGCTGAAAATACAAGATTAGTAAAAGTCAAAGAGAACAAACATTTTTAGCCAACTTTGTTTTTGAGTTAAAAATGCTACTAATCAGATTTAAATTTTTATGATACGTCCGTGTCCTCTTTATGAAAACATTTCATTGCATTTTCCTTATTATAGTAAATGCAACCTTTCAAAGCTTTAAATAAATATTTTTATTAAATTAGTGGAGAGTAAGGAGGGTTTACCATAGAAAAGACTTGACCTACCAATCAGTTTTCATATTTAAAAGATTTTTAGAATTTTATCAACAGGTATCTGGAATGCTCAAACAACAATCCTTGTATCATACAGATAATCAAAAAAGGTGTGAAAAAAATCAATTGTGAGGCGTTTTCAATCAAAAAGTTGTGTTTTTTAGAAATAATTTATAAGCTTTTTCAGTTAAAATATAACATATAAACTTAAGTAAGTAGGTTTTAAGTAATGCAAAAATATCGAGTTTTCATTCCAGGAATAAAGATTGTACAGAAAATTAGGCTTAACATAACAATGTGCTTTTCCTTAGAAAAGGACTTAGTGGTGAGGTTTGAACCAGCTAGGGTTCACCAGATGCTCTAGGCTTCCAAGGCTTATCTCCAAAGCTCTGTTTTGGAAATCTTTTTACTATATTCTGTGCATTATGATAGATTCGTTTTCATATATAAAAAATAATTTAAATTCATTCTCAATCATTGAAATACAACATTTAAACACACAATAATTAAAAATTCTGGACATATGTGTACGTTTCGCGAGTACTAGGGACTTCCTTCCTCAGTGTTAAAAACGGTAAAAAAAAAAATTTAAAAAAAACTGTCAGCAAGTGTTTTGTTAAAAATTGCTATTGTATCCACTGTAAGAAAAAAAATAATGAAGTATATATGGGAAAGTTGATGAACTTTCTTCCACTGAAATCTTGCTTACAATAGTTAAATAGAATCTGTTGAAAAACCAGAAAGGGCAACAAAGTATGAAAGCAGTAGTCTGTATCCTTTCAGGGGCATTGGTATGTTTATGTGAAGTATAAAGTTATTTTACTTTATTTAAACTGATAATATTTTTCTTCACAAATGTTTCAATACAAAACAAAAGTAGTCGGATTCAATCTAGTGGATTCAATCATCCTATATGTCTTAAACTATTATTTTCTTGTGATTCAAATAAATCATTTTTTCAAATTCTTATACAATGTGTCCACTCTCAACGGTGACCAATGGCTAATTTCTAAACCGTTAGTCATAGACATATAATTTTAATTGCAAAAATGCTTTTAAAAAGGTTAAAGAATTGTTTTTAAACAATTAAGGTGAAACAAATATTAAAAAATTACAAAAATTAAATTTTTACACGGTCTTCCGGTTCTATAAGTGATAGTAAAACTTTTCCATCACTCTAACAAGCAATCCATCACTCTAACAAGAAGGTTCCATTAATCTAACAATAAAATTGACTGAGTTACGGAGCTTTAAATCTCATGACTTAAACCACTTTTCTGTAACTGAAAACGTATGAATTAGACTAAGCTTTAAGGGAACAAACACTAAGTGCTTAAAGTATTATAAAGGGCGTTCATTTCCAACGATGTCCAAAGGCTAATTCCTAAACCATTTGTCAGAGACAATAGTTCCAAGTACAAAAATGTTTTAAATGAGGTAAAGAGATATTTTTAACACGATTTAACTGAAGGTGCTACCACCGTATACGTTTTACGGTCATTAATTTTTATTAGTTAAATTCTATATTGGTTAAAATAATTGAAGACTTGAGTTTCAAAAATCTGTTTATGAAAGAAATAAAATTTTGGGAAATCGCGAAAAACCTTTAAATGCGTCCATTGGTTTTTATTATAAACTTGGAGATTATAGTGTTACATTAGTACAGATTGGTATACAGTGGTGGTCAGAATTTATGAACAAATGAAAATTGCACAGAAAAAAATTAATTATGAACTAAATAAAGTGAAATTTATAAGTAAAATGCTTTTTTATGCTAAAAGTCACTGTAGAATGCTAAATGTAAGAAAATGCAAAATATGAATGTTTTGCTATAATTAACAAAATATGCCATTGTAAAAATTGGTCCAAATTATAAGGACAATGACTGTTTTTACCTACACGCTAATAATTATTAACCTTACCCTCATTTTCAATCACTTTTATCAATTTTGACTTCATGAAAGTTTGACAGCTCCTTAAGAAAGATCTTGGAAATCTTTGACAGGGCTTTTTCGACAGAGAACATGAGCTTTTGCTTGTTTTCATATTACACACCATTTTTGTATACGTCATGCGCCATAATACCTCACACATTTTCCATTGGATTCAGATCAGGGCTTCTGGCTGACCAATCAAGCAATTTCATGAAATTAATATCAAACCACAATTTTGAAGTTTTGAGAACATGTACCGAAACCATTGCTCTGTTGGAAAAAATACACTCCACTCGTTAATAACGAAGCTTCCGGTAAAATATTATCCCCTAATAGATGAACATAACTCCTAGAATTTATTCTACCCTGCCCAAAAAATATTGGAGTAGTTTTACCAGTTGCGAAACCTCCCCTAACCATCAATGAGCCATTTCCAAATTGATGCTTTGGAAAAATTTCTTTTTCTCTATGAACATCATACCAGAAGTAGCGAAAAACAAATGGCCCATCCAAATTTAACATTTTCTCATCGGAAAAGACAAAACCATGCCACCTTTTTCCCATAGTAATGCATTTTTAAAATAACTCCGTCTTCAGTTTCTAATGAACATTTGTAAGAGGCGATCGAGCCATATGTTTAACATTATCAACCTTATTTTTTTAGTGTAAAACACGTCGAACAGTTCGAACATTGCATGGCAAGTTCAATTCACGTTTTTATTTCTGTTGACCTTTGTTTTTTGGAACAAGCTCGCCTTATTATCATTCTTTTCTCTCGTAAAAAAAACAGAAAATGGCCTATCTGTATGTTTTTGCCTTCCATATTTAACGGGATTTTTAAAATAATTGTAAAAATCTGTTTTTAATCTTTTCAGATTGTCGCAATTTAGCGTACAGAAGTCCTGAAATTTTAAATGCATTCACTTTCACTTTCTCAAACTCTTTGTAAGCTTCGAAAGATTTGTACCTAGCGTCATGATTGAAAAACTGAAAATGACAATCCCAAATGTTTATTACGTATTTATATCGTCCGGGAATTCCGTGTGAAGTGCAAAAAACATGCAATTTTTCCTTTTTAGAACACAAAAATACAGTTGTTCTTACAATTTTGTCCCCATCACATGGCTGTATAAATCCATTATAAATTTTATGAATATGAATTTTCTACATATTTTCATAAAAAACTATAAAAATATTCTTCATTTTTCATTAATTTCCAGCCATTAAATTTGCTTAAATCTCCGGTCAAAATGTAGCAAAGATTTGGCGAATTTTGCCTTGTCCTTATAATTCTGACCACCACTGTAGACTGATAGAGAAAACAAAGGCTATAAGACGAGGTTTGAAATTGACACCCTCAATCGTATTTTCACATCCATTTTATGTTGTAAGGGAATGAAGCTGTTCTTTTCATGATTTTATTTTAAAATGTTGTGTTAGTTTGATAGGATTTTATTTTACTTATAACGTTCATATGTATGTTTTCCTAGCTCAAAATTTGTATTCAAATTTTAATTCATTTCCAAATATCCGATCAAGGTTCAGTTCGCATACTTATTTATATCCAATGACAATGTAATATTAATACGATTATAGGTGCGTACCATTTATTTATTTTATAGAACTACATCAAATTCTTTTAGGTTAAGTAATCTGACAGAAGTTTATATGTATCATTTTGTAACGACTTGTGACTGTTGCTTTTCTTAGTTTAATTAAAGAAAATTTCTATTATTTTTTATTTGTATTTTAGTACAAATTGTACATTTTGCTTAATATGTATACATCAACATAAATTTAAAAATAATATTGTAAAAACTATTTTACTCTCAATGTTTAATGTTAAATTTTATACATGACGTTAATTTTTATTTCCAGTAAATTTGTGACTTCCCCCTATTTTCAGAAAGAAAAAAATCCTTTAACTTTAAACAGCTATTCTCAGTCAGAGGAATGGTACTTTTTTATCTTACTTGTCAGAGTAATGTAAAAAAATTACTAAATATCACTTATAGTATTGAAAAACCGTATAAGAAATTAATTTTCGTAATTTTTATTAAAATTTTTTTAAACCTAAATCGTTTAATAAAATACTTCATTACCTTTTTAAAAACATTTTTGCAATTGGAACTATGTGTTTATGACTAACGATTTAAAAATTAGCCATTGGCCACCGTTGAGGTTGGACATACTGTATATTATACTTACGTAGAAATTTTATTTTGATAACTGGTTGTATAACGAATAAAATAATACATAAAACTTCATTCTACGATCAAAATTAAAAAAATACAAAATAATTTTGTAAAAAGTAGGTTTACCCTCCCTAGTCTCCCCTATATAAGCCAGACGATTTTCTAAATACAGGATGATTACTTAATTTTGTTTTACCTCATATTACTGATGAACAGATATAGTTAAAAGCCTAAACGGGGAGCATGAGTATGTACCTACGCTTAACGATTATTCACTCTATGATGAAATATTTGGTCACTCTATCATGAGGTATTGTACCACATCCCGATGAATTAGCGTTCATATATCAAAAAATTTACAAGATATGGGATAAAAGTTAAATACAAATTTGCACAGTCTCTTTAATTTAGTATAAAATATGTATGCATCTAAAAATAGTTTTTCTGGAAGGCCTGAATTCTAATCTTTGTGTAAGACACTATCTTAAATATCCCATTAACTGCATGAAGAAATGTTACATTATACAACAAATGCAGATTTCACTACAAAATTAAGATGTGTAAGAAAGGTAGAAAAAAAGTAGTAAATCAAATTAAGTATCCTATTCATTGTGCCTACTATAGAACAAAATGCATGGATATGAATGGTGGAGACATTGCGAATACTTCGTTTGCTTTTCGTATTCAAATTAACTGTACATTGCTTACATGTGTTAGCTGCATTAGTAAATGTGCATCTGCTTTATAGTAGATTTAGGTATATAGTTAATAGTAGCCTATTTTTGCTAGCGAATGGCTATGAATTTATTTTTACAAGTAGACCTTCATTCCATACTAAATGGAGGATATTCTATAACACTGGCATTAACTTTTTTTTTGTACACATCTCGCACCGTTTTCGAGATATGAACACTAACTCTGGAGATTGCAGCTAGAGACAAAAGTGTCTCATTGCACAAATATACATCCGTTTAACCATAGATGCCAACATCTCTTAATTATTCCGGAGTCTGATCAAAAATTTGGATGCAAAACCGGAAAAAACATTTAAGAAAATGTGTTTACTTTCTACGATGTAAATCTTTGATTTCATCCTGAAATTTTTGGTCAAATAAAATTTCCGGTTGAAAACATGCTCATCTTGTATCAGACTCCGGAATAAATTAAGAGGTGTTGGCATCTATGGTTTAACTATACCTAAATATCCTGTTTTTAATTGGAAAAACTCGATTCACAAATTATTTGAGACAAAACAATATTCCCCTAACAACATTTTATGTATTATTTTTTATGAAGAATTATGTAAGAAATTCTTCATATGTGTTTATATGTTTATAGTTTTTTATTAGTTACATAATAGGTACGTAATATTTTGTAGAAGTTACATGCAGCTAGAGTTATGATATTTCTTATAAAGTTTCTTTTATAAATTCACTTCGAGTTTCTAAAATTGGAATAGGTTAAATCCATATTTTCAAGAAATTTATCATCACAAATTTTGTCAATAAAAATGTACAATTTTTTCTCCTTCAGAAAAAAAGTTTAAAAGAAAAGTTCATCTCGTTTTCATTTAACACTCTAAATAGTACTTGTAGAATTTCATTTTTTATATTTAAATAAACAGAAACTTATTTACTTAAATTTTGATTCAGAATTTTTAAAAATATTTAAATACAGAATAAAAAAATGATGTTACATATTTTTTTTTTCAAAAGTATTTTTTAAAAAAAATTCTTAAATCCAAATTAAAGTTAAACAATGGAAAAAGACATGTCCCAAGTTTGAACCATTTATCTTTAATGGTTCTTTATTTATAGGAATTTAAATCAGAAAAATGGTGAACACATCCATCACGAAAAAAACGCATTTTCACAAGAAGTCATTTCCATGACAAACATTGCTTGAAAAATAGTTTTTGAAAATAAACCAAAACGAAAAAATTAATATTTATTGTCTCAATTTAGACAGGAACATGTTTTAAACATCATTTTACACAGAAAAAAATAGAGAAATTTTCAATGAAATAATAGTATTTTAGAAAATTTTAAGATTTTTGAATCCCTGACCCGCTTAAATCAAATGCTTTTTATATTGATTTTCTTTGTTATCTATTCTAGCCATTAATAAGTAAGTTCAGATGAAAGCGAGGTCCTTATTATAAATTATATATAATGCTGATAATATATCACAGTAAATATACCGTCTGGCTTTGGCATATAAACGGATCGATTCATTGTCATCGGAAGCTACAAGTGACAAAGACGTCGGCACCATCTGTTCAACAAGTCTTGCTGGAAATATTTGTGTACGGTAAGCTTTCACACTTGTTAACTGCAGAATAGAAAAATACGGAGAGAATCTGAACAAGTTTTAGGCGACATAATTGGAGGTTATGCAATTGTTGTGAAAGTTCACATTCAAGTATAACAAATAATAATAACCATTTTGATTACATTAATGAGTAGGATTTGTTTAGCGATTTTTTTCTCACTCATAGACTGATAACAAATGATCAATAAAATCCCCAAATTTTAAATCCACTTAAATATTTTTAATAAACCAATAAATAAATAAATAAACAATGCGTTAAGTTATAATATCAAACATAAAAAATGCCAATCAGAAATCATTTTAAGTCAGCTCAACAATTTCTTTTTGCATAAAATAATTCTTTATTGAGACTGTGTCGATGCAGATGTTTTTGCAAGCTTTCTCACTTCTTCATCATTAAATGAATTTAATTTTTTTTTCTAAAAAAATAAGCAATTACTGATGCAAATAATTTACTTTTATTTATTTATTTTATTTTATTTTAATTTTTTTACATAGTCAAAAATTATAAAATCGGACACATAAATGTTTTTATACGTAATCTGGTCAATTATGAAGAAAGGACATGTTGTTATTTTGCTAAATTTGACATAAGTATATGAGCTTAACTCTTTCTTTTCGGCCCTTTCGTAATTCGAAGTAAATTCCTGCTAAAAACATTTCTTTATCGTTGTTTATCTTATTTGTCAAGATGTATTTAACATATCAGGCATAAAACCGATTAGTAACCTGTACCTTTATGATTTCGAAAGAGTAAAATATGATTCATTGTCGATAATCTAGAATAGTTTTGATTTGTGTTAAAACCGTTCACATTTTTTTTATTATTATTATTTGATGTTCCCGATCAAGCATATTTGTAAGTAACATACTTGTAAGATATCTATTTCACGTGAAAAAAAAATGTAAAGCAAGAAATACATACTAGCACAATAAATACATGCCAAAAGGTGACCATTTCTAAAACAAACCCTTCCAAACACACATATGAGTACAAAAATTTTAGCCATTGTTTTGTGCTTTCAGAGGCCTTTTTAGCTCACAGGCTATCATAGCCTGAGAGCTTATGTGCCCGCCCGTTCTGTATGTATGTGCGTAACGCGATAACTCATGATAAAAATATCCGATCCTCTTAAAATTTTGTATGTAGGTATATCCTGACAAGGCGCTTCCCTGATTAGTTTTTGAAGTTCATTCGATATGTATAAGAGGGGGAACGGGGGGCTCATGTCCCCCGTTAGTTGATATAAATGGGATTTTCATGCAGAATTAAGTTTTCAAAATTTAGATTAGGATCATTCTGATGAGGCGATTCCGTGACTGTTATTAGGTGTTCATTGAATAAGTATAAATAGGGGGAACAGGGGTTCTAATGCCCCCCCCCCCGTTAGTTGATATAAATGGGATTTTCATGCAGAATTAAGTTTTCGTTCAAAATTTAGATTAGGATCATTCTGATGAGGCGATTCCGTGACTGTTATTAGGTGTTCATTGAATAAGTATAAATAGGGGGAACAGGGGTTCTAATGCCCCCCCCCCCCGTTAGTTGATATAAATGGGATTTTCATGCAGAATTAAGTTTTCGTTCAAAATTTAGATTAGGATCATTCTGATGAGGCGATTCCGTGACTGTTATTAGGTGTTCATTAAATAAGTATAAATAGGGGGAACAGGGGTTCTAATGCCCCCCCCGTTAGTTGATATAAATGGGATTTTCATGCAGAATTAAGTTTTCGTTCAAAATTTAGATTAGGATCATTCTGATGAGGCGATTCCGTGACTGTTATTAGGTGTTCATTAAATAAGTATAAATAGGGGGAACAGGGGTTCTAATGCCCCCCCCCCGTTAGTTGATATAAATGGGATTTTCATGCAGAATTAAGTTTTCGTTCAAAATTTAGATTAGGATCATTCTGATGAGGCGATTCCGTGGCTGTTATTAGGTGTTCATTGAATAAGTATAAATAGGGGGAACAGGGGTTCTAATGCCCCCCCCCCGTTAGTTGATATAAATGGGATTTTCATGCAGAATTAAGTTTTCGTTCAAAATTTAGATTAGGATCATTCTGATGAGGCGATTCCGTGACTGCTATTAGGTGTTCATTGAATAAGTATAAATAGGGGCAACAGGGGTTCTAATGCCTCCCCCCCCTCTTAATTTATATAAATAGGTTTTTCAAGCAGAATTTTCAGATTTCGTTCAAATCTCTGAATAGTTTTGGAAGTTTAATGGTTAAGTATAAAAGAAGGGGATAACTCCTTTTAAATTATATAAATGCTAAATGGGTTTTTATTAAGAATTATCTAATTTGCTCTGAATTTTGGATATAGATTTTTTATATGATGAAGCATGATCGTGATTAGTATAGGAGGTTCAATGATTAAGTATAAAAAAAGAGGAAAGGGGAGAGCTGTTTCCCCTTCTTAATTTTTTTTTCGAACGGAATTAACCCTTGAAAATATAAGGCTTTAATGTACAATTAGTATTTGTAGCCTGTGAGCTCAATGCCATCAGTTTAACTGGGCAGTATTCTTTATTTGAATATACATTGTTTTCAGGCAGTTTGCGTGTGTGTCTGTTCTTAATTTTTTCAGCAACTAATAAATATATTTGAATAAATCAGTTACACCACAGTTGTAAAACATTCAAAAATGTTTTAAGTTACCAATTTGAAGAAAAGAATACTAATTTTATAAAAATAATAGTCGTAACAATGAACGTTTGGTAACGGAATGTTTCAAAATATACCTTAATAAATTACAGAGAAATATATTTTTTAAATTCTCCTTCAATTCTACTATACAGCTTCAAAGGTATGATACTTTCAATCATCTTTTTTTCTTTCATTGCGAATATGACAATGTTCTTAACGCATTTACTTAACCCCTTGGGGACGAGCGACACGTATACATGTTGCCAAAAGGCTTAAGAATCCTCGTTTATTCTCACCGGTAAAATTTTTCTGTAAAATTTGCCTTGTTTAATCAACGCATATTCTCTATTTAATAAGACACAAATTTTTGTTTTTCAAAACCAGTGACAAAACCAGTGTAAAAATTTCACAAAAGGCTCCCGTCGCGAAGAGGTTAAATTTAAATGGAAGCAGGACGTTTCCGTCCCGCCATTTCGGTCCTGCCATTTCGGTCCTGCCATTTCGGTCCCGAGACATTTCGGTCCCCAGATATTTCGGTCCCGAGACATTTGGGTACCAAGACATAACATAATTTTATAGGGAACATTGCAGAGCTTTTTAACTGAAGGCCATAAAAATTTAGTATAATGTGATAATAAGTGCATGAAAACCACTCATACGTATTACCACGCAAATTTCGTATGGTAAACTTAATCGTAATTGGTACTCCTAATGGTAATTGGTAATCCCAATTCTCAAAATAATTACAAATTTTAAATTAAAAATCAACTTATTAATATTAATAATGTTATTAATTAAACATATTTGTTAATTAATAACATTGTTAATATACATTATAAATTTTACTTTAAATAAACTCAATATTCAATGGATCATTAAATTTTATAGTAGTTATAAACTGAAATTTATCTTTTACCTGTTTATATATTATATATTTAAAGTTACACAAATTTAAAAGAACTAATATAATTAAAAATAAAACTAAAATAAGAATTTTTTTCTGAGAAAGTGAGGGCGAAAAGGTAATACAAAAATAAATAACTATATAAATAAACGATAAATAAAAATAGCTTAGTTTTACAAGTTAAAAATTGAAATTAAACATTATTACAATAAATTTAAAATTAATGATCTTATTAGAATGAAGAAGGTACAGTTTCAATAAAATTAGCTCACGAAAATTGCCTTTATGGGGTGAGAAGACTGTTAAAAAAATGCAATCAATAATTATTATTATTAAAAAAAAAGTGGTGGAGGTAAATTTTTGAAAACAAAAATTTTTCATAGCACGCCTAGTTACGAAACTACAATTGATTTCTCAATGTTTATAATGGAAAGTAACTTATGAAAACAAATTTAAAAGATACAACTTTATATTATAAAAGTAATAAAAAAAATAAAAAAAATTGTTCTTTATTAAATGTATCACATTTCTGAAATCTTAAAGAAGAGGATGTAGAGGGGTGATTTGAGGAAATATATACATATATTATAACTTAGAAATGTCTAATTAAATTATTAAAGACATTTTTTATTAAACTAATTAGAAGAGGAAAAAAATTAAGCTTAGTTTTTTTTATTGTGTAATTAATAATCATTTAAAGGTTCTAAAAATGTACGTAGGCAACAAAAAAATATTTATAGTAGTTTATAGTAGGATATATAAAATACTAATACTAATAATGAATAATAAAACTTAATGTATTTATGCTGTTAAAAAATACTAATAATAAAAGCTAAAGACAATGTCCCCCCAAATTTATATCACATTGTAATGAAATAAAATTTATAGCCGTGATTTCATTATCACGAGTTATAAAAGTTTAAAATTATCGGACTTTTATTTTCAGCTTTTTATAAAATTTGGGGAAAGGGCGGGGGAGATTAAAAGTTTTTTTAAAGGCCCGAATAATGTTGAACTTATACCGTTTGGCAGGCTCACAACAATTAGAATCCAAGTTATGTAGCCGCGAGCAAAGAAATAGCAATGGATCCAAATAACTAAGTACAGAAATGGCACGGTGCGAAAATGGCTGGGGATCGAAATGTCTCGGGAACAAATTGTCTCGATCCCGAATTGTCTCGGAACCGAAATGGCGCGACCAAAACGGCGGGACCGAAATGTCGTGTACCCTATTTAAATGTTGAATGAGTCTGAATGATTTTTAAAGTTTCTATTCTGTATAATCTGGCTTGCAAACACATAGTAATCGCTTTAAATTTTATCAAGAAATATTCATGCAGTAAAATACAATCTACTATTATTCGACTTATACCACGAGTATATACTATATTAATATTGATTGTGTTTAATACGCCTCGAACGCCTTGCATTTCTATTTCTGTGTTTTTTGGTTCCATGTGCAGAGACGATACAACCATAAGCTCCGTCTATTCTTTTTGTTGTGAGCAGTATTTTTTTGAGTAAATTTTTTATGTTTTTTTGTTAATTTAGAAAACACTTACCAGTTTATTTATAGTAAGTTTTATTGTCATAATCAAAGCAGTACCTTTTAACATGCCTTTTATGATTCAAAGGTTAATTTCCAAACTTTTATGTTAGTTATTAGACTAACAGCTTTATTAAACGTTATTTATGCGTTGCTAAATTAACTGAAGTACTATATATCTATTATACTTGCCCAGAAGAATTATTTAGAAATGTAATCCTGCGTAAAACTTTGCAAAATTTTGACGTGATATATGGTGAGAAATGTCTCATATGCCATGACCACTGCTGGATGGGATAGCTAGTAAAGCTTTAGTTTTTGGGTAGAGCCCTGAACTTACTTTTGGTGTTGCTTGCACCCAGCATTGAAACTTGGTGTACTTTAAAACCCTATATTAGGAAGTTTGAGAATCGAAAGGAAAATTCTGTTAAAGTCGTGTTTTTCAATTTTGCAGCAGCATAACTTTCTAAAAATGTTATTTTTGAGGCCACTTATCAGACTGTTAACACAGATTTTAAAATTTTAAGGAAAACATGCAAAAATTTAAACTAGTTAATAATAAACATAAAATACTGAAAAAAAATTAACTCCTACAAAAACCTACGAATTAGGTTTTGAAAAAGTACGACATTATATATTCACATTTTTTTGGCGGGAAAAAAGTTGACACATTTTCAAAAGTAGAGTTTTCCGGCAACCCTAAATGAATGTCGTTACATCTAAATCAGGCAAACTAAAACTTTGTAGAGCCATATTTGTCAAATTAACTCCCTTTTGGCATGAATAAACAAATAAAAATGCAATACTTAAAAATTTAAAGTATAAAATATATATATATAATATTATTTTTAATTAGAGTTTTTGTCAGTTCACTAACTTTTTTGTATAAGGCTACAAAATACGCCAAATCTTGATGCTAGGTGCGACACCAAATGTAGTTTCGATGTATATTTAAGGAACATGTTCCTTAAATATGATTGTTAGAAATTGATAAATTAAGTTATTCCAGTTTATTCACAGAAAATCGTTTGCATATTTGCAATTGTGATATTTAATTTATTTATAAGACGCGACTCGTTGCTATGGAAGCGAAGCTGTTTTTTCGTCTGCTTTGCTTTTTATATTTTTTATCTTACGAGATGAGTTAAAAGTTTAGAAAAAAAAGTTGGCATCAATTTTTGATGGAATGAAAAAGAATTTTTTTGAGAGAGAATGTTTATATTTTTTGTTTGTCGTGCGTGTCTTGAGTTTTATTGAAGAATTATGTTAATTTTATGAAAAGGCACGCAGAAATGCATAAAGGATCATCTTTCCAGTTTTTAGTATGATGATCAAAAATTATCAAGGTAAAAGCATTTATATTTTGTACATATTATACATTTTGTACATAGTATGTAAATATTTTGAATTCAATATTTCTTTATTCTATAATTCTAAGTATGTAATAAAATTTTTAAAAAGAAAATTCAAGAATATTTAGAAGATTTTTGAACCCAAATAAGTTTTGATTGTTTACAGAACAAATCTGGCGCCCCGAGCACGGACATTTGAATAATACTGTTGAGATATTGAATTGTTTTTATAGCGTATAGTGTTTTCATAAGCTGTGCATTACTACTTAATTTTTCTAAGATGAATAAGCTAAAGAAAAAGCGTACACCGCTACGTTCGTCATTTACCAGAACTTTAAATGTTTTGAATGAAGAAATTAACAGCGAGTCATTTGATAAGAGTAAAATTTCAGATGGTTTTAGTAAATTAGAAAATTTGATTCATGAAATTAAATCTATTGATGAAGCTATAATTGAACTCATGTTAGATGATGATGAATGTGACGAAGAGGCTATTGAAAATGAAGTAGTGGAAAATGAAAGTTATTCAGATCAATTTATTACCATTAAGCGTAAAGTTAGTGAAGCATTGGATAAAAATAAACGTTATCAAGATAATAGTGAAAAAAGCAGAGATTACGGTTATTCCAAATCAAAGCATTATAAATTACCTAAACTAAATATTAAGCCATTCGATTCGCAATTAATAAATTATCTTTCATTTTGGTCCCAGTTTCAGAAAATTCATGAAGACATAGATTTGGATAATAGTGACAAATTTCAGTATCTTATACAATCGGTAGAACCTGGAACCAGTGCCAGGCGTTTGTTAGAGAGCTATCCAATGACCGCAGTTAATTACCCCAAAGCTGTCGAGGCATTTCAAGAGCGTTTTGGGAATAAAGATTTACTAATAGAAGTGTACGTAAGAGAATTCCTGAAATTGGTTGTAGCTAATGTACAAGCGCACGGAAAAGATAAACTTCCCTTATCAGATTTATTTACAAAAGTCGAGGCATATTTAAGATCGTTAGAATCAATGGGTTTAAGTTTAGAAAGCAATTCGGCATGGCTCTATCCCATGATAGAATCTAGCTTATCGGAAGATGTATTAAAAGCATGGCAGCGATATAATATTTCAATTACATCAAACGTTGTTAGTAATAATAATGCATTGTCAACAAAAGCAAATATAGTAAGTTTGATGGAATTTCTGAAACAAGAAGTTGCAAACGAGGAAAGATTCAAATTAGCCAAATCGAGTTTTATAGAGCTGGGCTTTAAAGACAAACCTAAAGAAAAGTTAAGAAAAGCAGAAAGTAAAATACCTACTGCGGCAGGGCTATTTAGCGCAAAAGAACGCCTTTGTTTATTTTGCAGTAAATCTCATGAAAGCAAGGACTGTGTTAGGGCTAGATCTCTTTCCTTTAATGAACGGAAGGCCAAAATTAAGAATAAAAATTGCTGTTTAAAATGTCTTCGTTTTGGTCACCACGCTAAAGTTTGCAAAGTTTTTATTCGTTGCCACGTTTGTTCTAAACCCCATACCGAGTTATTATGCCCTGAAATTTCAATGTGTAAAGAACCAGAAAATACAGTTAAGACCCCAGAAGTTATTCAAAGCACCATAGCAAGTAAGCAGTGTTCTGCTGAAGTAGCCCTTATGACTTTAGAAATAGTTATTAAAGGTCGAATAACAAAGAAAGTACGAGCGTTACTTGATTGTGGGTCGCAAAAGAGCTATATTTTAAAAGGTACAGCTGAAGAGTTAGGTTTACATCCCATTTCTTCTGAAGCTATTGTACACACTTTGTTTGGTGGTACGCAAACAGAAGCTAAATCTCACAATAAATTCCAAGTTGAGTTAAGTTCTTCTGATAGACAGAAACAAACGAAAGAAGTCTTAGAACTTTTGGATCAAGATATAATTTGTAACTATATTCCTCGGATACCAAAAGAATCAGTAATTAAAGAGCTTAAACAAAATAAACTATGGATCACAGATTTAGGAGCAGGAAGTCCAAAAATTGAAATTTTGATTGGAAGCGATTACTACGGACAACTTCTTACAGGTCGAGTAAAACAGTTAAAGAGCGGTCTTACAGCAATAGAGACAAAGTTTGGATGGACACTTTGTGGTCGTTTAGAAAGTACATCACAGTCTTGCCTAAATTATGGAAATATGTTTATCACGAACCTAGCTTTAAAAGATATGAAGATTCCAGAATTATGGAAGTTAGAGACAATTGGTATAACAGATCCCTGTCAAACTTTGTCTAAAGCAGAAGAAGAAGAACTCGCTCATGATAATTTTATAAAAGAAGTTGATAGAAATATAGAAGGTCGCTATATTGTAGGTCTTCCTTGGATTAACGGCAAACGTGAGATTCCCTCAAATAGACACATAGCTGAACGAAGATTGATAAATTCAACAAAGAAATTAAAATCAATGAAAATGTTTGAAGAATATGCTAAAGTTTTCTATGAATGGGAAGAAGAAGGCGTTATAAGTAAAGTACCAGATGAAGCACTCAAGATTCCAGGACATTTTTTACCTCATCATCCCGTCATCAAACCAGATAGTCTTACTACAAGTGTTCGACCAGTTTTTGATGCATCGTGTAAGGTAGGGAGGTCTCCTTCTTTAAATGATTGCCTCTTTAAAGGACCAAACCTCATCGAACAAATTCCTGCAGTGTTAATAAGATTTCGTGAGAAAGCTATTGGGGTAGTAGCCGATATAAGAAGAGCATTTCTTCAAATTGAAGTCAAAGAATCAGATCGGCATTTCTTGCGATTTTTATGGTGGAAGAGTCCTGACGAATTTCAAGTTTATCAACACAATAGAGTAGTTTTTGGAGCAACTTGTAGCCCATTTTTGCTAGGTGCAGTTATAAGATATCATTTGAGTAATGTTGATGAAGAAAACAAACAGATAGCTGAGAAGCTTATGAAATCATACTATATAGATAACTGCGTTACTTCAGTCGACAATGTGCCTGAACTAGAAAATTTTATTTCAAAATCTACAGAAATCATGGCTGATGCGAAAATGGAATTAAGAATGTGGGAATTCGGACCAATTAAAAGTGAAGACAGCAGTTTCCTTAACGAAAAGAAGGTGCTCAGCAAAAATGTAACAACGATAGTTCCGGTTTTAGGGTTGAAGTGGGACACAATGGAAGATAGTTTGAAGATCGCTTATAAATTTAGTGATGAGATAGAAAATCTGTCGAAAAGAAAGATATTAGCTGTAACCCAAGGGATCTTCGATCCAATAGGATTTTTAGCCCCAGCATTGTTGCCAGCCAAACTGATAATTCAAGACGCCTGGTCGACGAAATTAGATTGGGATGCTCCACTTCCAGAAGAAATCCGGAATAATTTTCAAAAATGGTATAGCGAACTCAAGTATTTAAATGACGTGAAGATAAATAGACGTGTAGGCTATGGTTGTAAAGAAAAATGGTCTATTCATACATTTTGTGATGCAAGTACCAGAGCTTATGCAACAGCAGTTTTCTTACGTTGTGAAGATAAAGACGCAGTCTTTGTACAACTTTTAGGAGCTAAGTCTCGTCTTGCACCAAAGAAAAATGTAACCATACCACGTTTAGAGCTTCTTGCTTGTATTTTAGGAATAAGGTTGACTAAATTTGTTTTGAAAGCCTTTAATTGTATTTCCATACCAGTAAAGTATTGGACCGACTCTTCGACTGTTCTCGCTTGGATTCGAAGAAATGATCAATGGGGAACGTTTGTAGGCAATAGAGTTAGAGAAATTTGTAAATTTTCCGAATCTCAACAATGGAACTTCGTACCTGGTCATCTCAACCCTGCTGATCTACCTTCTCGCGGATGTAGTCCTAAACAGCTGCTGAAGATGAGATGGTGGGAGGGACCAGAATGGTTGAAGTTATCAGAAGAAAATTGGCCACATTCAGAAACAAGCCCCAACGAAGAATTAGTAATGATGGAAAAGAAGAAAACTTCAGTACCTACTCTTTTATGTTCTAATTCACATGAATTTATGATATATAGTAGAATTTCAAAATTTGGTAGATTTATTAATGTCGTATGTTGGGTGAAGAGATTCATAATGAAGTGCAGAAACAGAAATATATGTTTTCCATCAGAATTGTCAATTGAAGAAAAAGAAGATGCGGAAAGGTCGCTCTGGTCAATAATACAATCTGAAAGTTTTGGTAATACTACTGATGCAATAAAAGGATTAAAGGTTATGAAAGATCAAGAAGGTTTGTTAAGAGTAAAAACAAAGATATTAGAGCGAGATGACGAGTTTTCTTTCAGATATCCAATTTTATTACCATCGAAACATCATGTAGTGAATTGTCTGATTCAAGAATGTCATTTAAAGAATGGTCATGCTGGACTTCAAACAGTTGGATCCATTTTGAGAGAAAAATAGTGGATAATTTCTTCTAGACGCATCATTAGAAGTCAATTGTCTAAGTGTTACAGATGCAAAAGATACTCTACAAAGCCATATACTACACCTCCAATCCACCTACCTCTAGATCGAGTCAGAGATTCCAAAGTTTTTGAAGTTGTTGGAGCTGATCTTTTTGGCCCTCTTTTCGTAAAGCAAAGATCCAAAGTTTGGGTTGTACTTTTTACATGTGCAGTATATAGGGCAATACATTTGGAACTCGTATCCAGTCTCTCAGCGGAAGGATTCATTCAGTCACTTCGAAGATTTATATGCAGGAGAGGAAGGCCGACTACTATATACTCTGATAATGGCTCAAATTTTAGAGGAACCAATAACCTTTTAAAATCATTGGATTGGAATGCAATAGTTTCTTCAAAAGAACTGTCTCCTATTAAATGGAAGTTCATCCCTCCAGCAGCAGCTTGGTGGGGTGGATGGTGGGAGCGTCTGATTAGATGTGTTAAAATTCCCTTGATCAGAACACTCGGCACTTCAACTTTAACTTTTGAAGAACTCATGACTGTTCTATGTGATGTCGAAGCAACAGTAAATAAAAGGCCTCTAACCTATATTTTTGAAGAAACAGATAAATTTATACCTTTGACTCCATCATCATTTTTGCAAGACATTGAAGAAATAGGTGTTCCTGATTTAGATGCAATAGATTCAAAGAAACTTCAATCTAGATATAAACACTGTCAAAATATTCGGCAACAACTTAGAAATAGATTTAGAAAAGAATATTTAGCTGAATTGGTCCAAAAATCAAAACAGAAAGGACAAGCTGTCAGACTAGGTGAAGTAGTCTTGATAGAACTAAACCAAAAGAGACTTTATTGGCCTATAGGAAAAATTGTAAAGATTTTCCCAAGTCGAGATGGAGCAGCTAGAGTGGCTGAAGTTAAAACAAGTTCAGGAACCTTGGTGCGTCCACTTCGTAAGCTGTACTCATTAGAGATATCAAGTCCTGATGACCCTGTAATCCAGACTGTGAGTAACAGTAAAACTAGAAGTGGTAGTGTAGTACAGAGACTTCTGAAATGACTTTTTCTAGAACTCTGAAATGACTTTTCTAAAACCCTGAATTGACTTTTCTAGAACTCTAAATGTTTCATTATTATTTTATTATTGTTTAGTTATTATCTTTATTTATTTGCATATTTTTTATTTTGAATTAGGGCTTAATTTGATCAAAAGTGATCTTAAGTTTAATTTGGCTTCCGCCTAAATTAAAGGTGGGAGTATGTTAGAAATTGATAAATTAAGTTATTCCAGTTTATTCACAGAAAATCGTTTGCATATTTGCAATTGTGATATTTAATTTATTTATAAGACGCGACTCGTTGCTATGGAAGCGAAGCTGTTTTTTCGTCTGCTTTGCTTTTTATATTTTTTATCTTACGAGATGAGTTAAAAGTTTAGAAAAAAAAGTTGGCATCAATTTTTGATGGAATGAAAAAGAATTTTTTTGAGAGAGAATGTTTATATTTTTTGTTTGTCGTGCGTGTCTTGAGTTTTATTGAAGAATTATGTTAATTTTATGAAAAGGCACGCAGAAATGCATAAAGGATCATCTTTCCAGTTTTTAGTATGATGATCAAAAATTATCAAGGTAAAAGCATTTATATTTTGTACATATTATACATTTTGTACATAGTATGTAAATAATTTGAATTCAATATTTCTTTATTCTATAATTCTAAGTATGTAATAAAATTTTTAAAAAGAAAATTCAAGAATATTTAGAAGATTTTTGAACCCAAATAAGTTTTGATTGTTTACAGAACAATGATCATCACCTTATTTAGGAGTAAAGTTTCTTATTGTAGTCTGAACATGAAAGAAAGTGTTTCATAATCTATGCTTGACTTGTCATTTTTCTTTGTTAATTTCTTTCTAAAATGGTTTTAAATATTTCAATGTAATATATTTTCTAAACACAGTTGACTTTGTTTAAATTCTGATAAACTGTAATGTATTAATCCTCTCATACATGGAATATTTCATAGGAGGCTGTACTAAAAATACACCACCCCATCTAACTTTGTATGTATTATTTTCACTCACGTATTATACTGAAAACACAGAATAAATATCAACAATGGTTGCGGAGTAGCGAAATAGATAGCAAAGCAGAAAAGAGAACTTTTCTGTCACAAACGTGTGGATAACACGCCATTATAACTGCAATGTTTTAACAGTTCTCATATCTAATCATACTAATAGCAACGGTATTTTGTTGAATTCTGCAAACTCAGAGTCGAACGTTCCCTCTTAGCCCGCACAACTTTGAGGAAAGTCCGTAGTAGTTATTGCTACCACCACCAATGTTATTAGGTGATATCGGTCACCCACTGTGTGGATCGTGTAAATGAACACCAACGCTGTCAATTAACTAAATGAACAGTTTATTCTATGTACACAATATAATACACTTTTTACATATATAACTCGGATATAGGTGATCCGGTTCCACATTAAATTAAATACAGTAAAAAGTTGACTGTGTAATGTTCAAATTACACCTTCTCCCTCTTACTCTATATATGTTAGATTAACTTTATCGGAGATCAAATTCGAATCTTCCGACACATGGGTTCTCAGCCTACGCTGTTCGACCCGAGCACTACATACAGGGACCTCTGTCCACCACTGCTCTCCAGGTACGAACTGTATCTATCTCAGCCAAACACTGTCCTTCTACATTCCTGCATTTCTCCAATGTAAACCCCCCTATTCGTGGAAATCCTTTCTTTTCCCTTCTTCAATAGACATCCGAGGAAGTCAAACACTCCCCTCGACAATCTTCTTTTCTTTCCCATCACCACCTGTTCATTCAGGCTTTAGACTAAGAAAGAATGTCACCCTCAAATTTCAGAACACAGCCCATACAATACATAAAATATTAAGACAAAAAATACCATAAATTCCAGTTCTATAGCAGATGTTTTCTCAGAACCTGACACTCAGTTATAAGAACTTGAGGTCTGTTATCCTTTGAAGATGATTGTCTTTTTTTTTTTAAACATCTCAAAGCATCATCTAACTGTGATACAGGGAAGAAAGAAACTCCATAAGTCTTTTATAGAATACTCACCGACAGGGGCCTCGCTAAGGGGGGAGGTCAGGGGGGGAGCCTCCCCCCCAAACATTTGCACATGCCGTCACAGTTGGCAAATTTACAAACATAAGTGGCAAGTTAGCTACTATGTTTGGCAACTATATTTATTACAAAATTTTGTAATTTTGTAATAAATATAGCAATTTAAAAATTCAGCAATGTTTGTTCTTGATAGTCTACTTAAGTTTTTATTTAAGTGCAAAATAAGTATTTTACTACCTAAAAAAATCATAAAATATAGAGATTAATATGTACACACAGTTGTATGTTAAAATTCTCTAATATAGTTTCTTATAAAGGAAGCAACATGTTTGTTGATCTAGCATCTACGGAAAAATTGTGATAGCAAACAGCTGTAGTCGACACGTAGCAAAGGATAGCAAATAATCAATAACTGATGGGTGAGACCTAGTTGGATTTTTCATTTTATCACATATTTAATTTCTTATTGTATTATCTGACATGGTAATAGGATAAATGTTTAAAGTATTAAAAAAACAGTTTTTTTTTTAACTTCGCATTGTGCATCTATATTTAATTCCCACTTACCATTCATATCTATCTTCTATTGTTTGATTCATTTAAACTTCTTGGATTATGCTATACTGTAAAAATGAGAATCTGTAACTCTACAGATGAAAAATTATCGAAATCTTTATATTTACTAAAATTTTATCTATGAACTGTACAAAAAAAGGGGAAAAAAAGAAAAAAGAAAAGAAAGATGTAAATTTTTAAAACTAGTTATTATAATGATATAGAAATCTATAGCTTTACAAAAAAATCTGTTGAAAGTACAGTAATTTTGCTAAAATTTTATCTGTAACCCGGATTGCAATTATACAGGGTGATTATAATTAAAGTCCGAGTTTCAAAACGCTCTAAAAAGCGAACCACTCGTTAGAATGGCGTCAAAATTTAACAGCGTATTATTGAAGAAGGGGGAAAGAACATGAACCAAAAAAAAGTTTCAGATTCGAGTGACAGATGGCGCTGTAAGCGTCAGTATATGTAAATTAAAATACCTGGCATGCGCACGACAATTTCAAGTGTTATAAAAGCGTTGGGTAATCGGCGTTTCCTCATTTCGCTTCTAAGACGTTGGCCATGAGTGTCTCAATGAAGGATCGTGCTCTGCTTGTAAAGCTTTATTACAACAACGGTGATTCTGCACAGTGGCTCTGCAGAAGTTCAGGATTCTCAAGGGTATGAAAAAAGGCGCTGGACCGATGACTGTCAGAGGTCTGGTGAAAATGATGCAAAAATTCGAAAATACAGGTTCGTTTGATGTGCAGTCTGGTAGAGGAAGAAAAGATGTGATTCGACGGTAGTTGAAGAAGTGGCCACAGCAGTTCAGGAAGAGTCTAGCGGTGGTGAGCAACCATGCAGTGCACGGAGAATTGCCCGAACATTGAACAGGCCTGTAAGCACGGTACATAACATTCTCCGAAAAATCCTGCAATGCTATTCGTATAAAATTTGCCATGTGCAGGAGTTGTTCCCTTCTGAGCTGCCAGCAAGAGAGGTTTTTGCTTTGGAATTTCTCGCTCGCATGGAATTGGACAATGATTGGCAGTGTAAAATTTTGTGGACAGACGAAGCCCATTTCAACCTGACGGGATATGTCAATACACAGAATTGCCGAATATGGGCAACAGAAAATCCACTCGCAACGAACCCAGTACCACTTCATCCTGCAAAGGTCACTGTGTGGTGCGGATTTACGGCATCATTTATCATAGGGCCGTATTTTTTCGAGGAGACGGGTGCTTTAGGTCTTGTTAGCGTTACCGTCAATGGTCAGAGCTATGAGTCTCTTTTGCGTAATGACGTCATTCCAGCTCTGCAACAGCGTGAATGTCTGGATAGTATCACTTTTATGCAAGATGGCGCTCCTCCGCACATTGCAAATCGAGTGAAGCAGTTGTTGAGGCGGCATTTCGGAAATGCTAGAATTATCAGTCGTCATTTCCCTACAGCCCGGCCGGCCCGATCAGCTGATCTTAATCCGTGTGATTTCTGGATGTGGGGTCATGTGAAAGATATTGTGTTCAGTACTCCGATCGCCAACGTAGCTGAATTAAAGACACGCATTGCGCAACACATTCTGAACTTGACCCCGGATACACTTCGATCGGTTGTGGAACATGCTGTTTCCCGATTTAATCTTTTTGCACACGGCGGTGGACAGCATATTGAACATGTTTTGCGCCAGTCTCACCAAACTTAAAAAACCGATTGGAGGGATGCTTTTTATGCGGTTTTTGGCCTCAGGACAATTAAAAACCGATTTTTCCTATCCGATGTGGTACGACCTTGCCGTGGTGGACGGACTTACGTAACTAACAGTATCACACGCGTACAGTCATGCACACTGAACAATACAGTTGGTTTATATCGTGTAACTTACGCCTTAGCCGTTGTTTTACGATTTGTCCTTTGTAGTCGAAATTCTGACGCTTACAGCGCCATCTGTCGCTAAAATTTGGAACTTTTTTTGGTTCATGTTCTTTCCCCCTTCTTCAATAATACGCTGTTAAATTTTGACGCTATTCTAACGAGTGGTTCGCTTTTTAGAGCGTTTTGAAATTCGGACTTTAATTATAATCACCCTGTATAATAAAAATTTTGTCATACCAGTTTCCAAAACATTCTTAGTACCCTTACAGGTTTTTTGATTTAAAGCGCAAGGGTGTATCTGTTGCATAGAATTTTGATTTTGCCGTTACATAAAATGTTCTAGGAATCTCACTGTCCTAGAAAAATCTTAATAACTTAAAAAAAAAAAATTTGTATAGTGCAGGATGTACCTTAGCAATAAAAGAAAAATATATTAAACTTTTAATGGTCATGTTTTTATACTTTTTTAGTTTTTCTTAGAATATTTCAAAGAATCATTTTTGTTAAAACATGTTTTCTTACCATTTCTACACTGTAAAAAAATCTGTAAAGTTACTAAAAATTTTCTAGGAAACTGGGATTCCTAGAACTTTTTTATATAAAGGTAACAGAAAAAATTCATGTAATAGATACAGATTTGCACTGAAATTCAAAAAATCTGTAAGGTTACTAAGAATTTTTTAGGAAACTGGGATTCCAAGAATTTTTCATGCAACTGCAACCCAGGTTACAGATAAAATTTTAGTACGATAACTGTAATTTTAATAGTCACGTTTATAAAGTTACCAATTTCTGTAACTGTACAAAAATTAGTTTTATAGATTTACATTTTTTCTTGTACAATGTACAGGTAAAGTGTTTGTAACCATACAGATTTCGGAAACTTTACATCTGTAAGATTACAGTTTTTTTTTTCTTTTACAGTACATGAAGAGTATTTTCAAAATATCATATATACATTTTTAAAATTTTTATCATACATACTTTTTTTATTTTAAAAACATTCTTTTTGAAAAATTAAGTGGAAAATTCGTTTCAATAATTATTACTTCAACGCAAACCACTCTGATTAATTCTGGCGGTAAAATAAAGCTATTTTCTTTATTTTCTTTATTTTTATTATTTTAAGTCTTGATTTTTATATTTTAGGCACCTGATTGGATTAAAATGAAATAGAATTTAATCAATATAAAAAAAAATTTTTCAACCTTAAACAAACGTAATTTTTTTCACTTTACCAAATTCTACTTTTCTTAAGCCGAAGGAATATTTGAAGGAAGAAGAATCTTAAGTATATTTTCATACTGGGACAGTAGATTGCTCATGTGTATAAGATCTGACTAAATAATCTTTTTTTTTTTTTCTTCCTTAAAAGATCTGATTAAATAAACTTGCTTTTCAGTATTAAAAAAATTCTAATTATTTTCCTATTATCTGGCTACATTATTTGAAAAGAAATAAAATAATCAATTTCTCAATACTATGGCTAAAAAGTATTTGGAAATTTTATAAGTACTCTGAAATTCTTATTTTTCTTTGCATAAAAGTCCTATTAGTGGCTGAGAGAATCTACGCTCGAAACTGGTAGAGGGTTTGAACCTAATCGCGCCTGTTCGCTTAATCTTAAAGAGTTTTAAGGATTTTCTTCAAACCTAGGATATACTTGCGTAAATACGGTTTAGACTCCCTTGTAAAGTCCCATACAGAGGGCATTTGGGCTTATATCCTTCGTGCCGATAGTTGGCCGTCATAAAAACAAGAAGAACTTTGAACAAATTTTAATCTTAGAATTAAAGTCAATATGAAACTTATATTTGAACATCAGAACGTTATTAAAATATCTTCTTAAAAATGAGAAAAATGAATCAGGCTATAAAAAATAATTTAAACATAAACATCCATCACCAATTACTCATGCATGTGAGAAAACTTAAAAAAAAGAGTATATATTTTACCATGTGCATGGAAAGATTTGCAAGCACAAGAAATACTGCAATATAGAGGTCTACGCAGGTCTTCCAGGTTCGAGCCAATTTTTATGAGACCTACGGCCGCGCAGGATTCAAGTTAATTTGATGATAAGCTCTGGATGAGGCTAAAAGATTTTCTACAGGCTTGGCTCACGCTCGACTTGGATTTCATTCTCTCAAGGTCGGAAATGATTTTTTGTAAAAGTCATTGTGATATTGTTGACTTGTGACGAAATCTTTAATTTATTAAATTAAAGAGATGTTTGTTTAAATACCACTTTTTTAGTTTGTGCAGCTTTATAATTTAAAAAATATATATCTTTTTACATAAATTACATTAATTATTTTAATAAAAATTTATATTACTTGAGAGAAGTGTTACAAAAATTAAAAAGAAATAACATTGACATGTTTGGGATCCTTCTAATACGATCCATAATCATATTTAAAACCTGGTTATTACGATGTATGTTATATAATGATTTTTATTATGATTATGGATCTTAGTATTAAACGGATCCGAAACATGTCAATGTTATTTCTTTTTAATTTTTTTAACACCTCTTTTAAGTAATATAAACTTTTATTAAAATGTTTATATAAAAGGTGAAGTTCTTAAAATCTATTGATTTACAAAATCTAATAGATTTTATAAACTGTTTAACTAGGTTAATATTTTATTATACTTTCATTTGGAAATAAGCAATCATTGATTTTGTTATTCCATATTACATACTTCAAGAAGGTATTCAGAAATAGTTAAAACTTTATGAATTTTTAATCTTTGGAAAATGTTAATTGAAAATTTAAACTGATTAAGAAACGGTATTTTTCTGTGAAAATTGAGTCAGTTCAAGCCTTGTGAAACTTGATTTCAGCGATTTTTACAGTGATAAGAGAAAGGGTTGAAAATTGCTGCCAGATTCTTACAATAACTAAAGATAAATATATAAAGTTTTACACGACGTATTTAAACAGAAAAATATTATAAAAAATCTATATTGACTTTTCAGATGCATCATGAAAAATTACATATAGCTAAATGTCACAATTAAACGAATCTATAATTTACAAAACTATTGAATTTAAGAAAATTAATCGAAATACAAAACAAATAAAATGTATGCATTAATTTTTCTGGAAAATCGTGTAAAATGACAATAATGATAATAAGTGACAATTCGAACTTATTTACCTCAAATCATTTCATTGATTTCGATGTAAGAAATAACTTGTTTCATATTAGTGTATGAAATTTTAATCTATATTCGTATCTCCCTGCATTATAACTGCGAAGCAATACATCATTCTACAGGTGTCAGAGACTGAGTGTCAGAGGCACTTGTTAGCCTCTGAAGCAGGAATTCATTTTGGGGAATATGAAAGTTCCCTGACGCATCCGTCACAAGTGTGTCTTTTCCGGCTATTATGTTGTGGCAGGTGTCAATATGCATGAGACATTGCTTTCAGATGCTGTGAAAGCCAGAAAAATATATCCACCCTTTATTGAGTTAATCTTTGGCTTTCATATATGATACGATAAATGTTACTTATAAATAAGCATTTAAGATAATGTATTGTTTTGGAAATTTAATCTAAAAGAGCATGCACACTGTAGAAAAAAAATCTGTAAAGGTACTAAACATTTTCTAGGAAACTGGGATTCCAAGAACTTTTCATGTAATGGTAACAACAAAAACTCAAGTTTTAGAATAGGTTACATGGATTTTTCTTGTTATCGTTATTTGAAAGTTATTGAAATCCCAGTTTCCTAGAAAATGTTTAGTAACTTTACAGATTTTTTTTTTACAGTGCAGTTGCGTATCATGACCTCTTTAAAAGTTATTACATTGTAAAAAAAATTCTTTAAAGGTACTAAACTTTTTATAGAAAACTCGGATTCCTAGAACTTTTTATGTAACGTTAATAGTAAAATTCCGTGTAACACACTTGGGTACATGTGTTTTTGCTGTTACCGTTACATGAAAAATTCGATGAATCTAAGTTTCCTAGAAAAATTTTTGTACCTTAATAAAAAAAAATTTTACAGTTTAAAAAAATCTGATACCTTATTGAAAATAATTTTTTTCTTGCGTCCACTACGTAACATTCTAATATCATACGCAAAAAGTTCTTTCGGCCATATGCTGGTACGAAAAAATATCTTTCGTATTTTTATTTTATTTTTTTCAATGTAGCTCATTTTACTCAACACAAAAAGCTAAAATTAGTGAAACTCGGTTGTGGATGATTCATCAAAAATTTTATTCAATATTGATTACGAATAAGAATTTCGCCGAAATATTCATCTAAATCCAAGTTATATATATATATATATATATATTTTTTTTTTTTTTTTTTTTTTTTTTTTTTTTTTTTTTTTTTTTTGTCGCTGAATTTAGCGATATTTAGGTATGGTCATCTTTTTGAAACAATAAAGTGGATGAAGCTAAATAATTAACATGGTGAAGACTTGGATATGTTCTGTATACATTTTTAGTCATATCCAAATCGGTTAAAAAAATACGCATGTCAAATTATTTTATTAGTTTCGATGTAAGAAATAGCTTCTTTCATATTAGTGTGAGAAATAGCTTGTTTCATATTAGTGTAAGAAATGTTAATCTATATTCGTATGTCTCCGCATTATAACTGTAAAGCAATACATCATTCTACAGGTGTCAGAGACTGAGTGTCAAAGGCACTTGTTAGAGTTGAAGCAGGAATTCATTTTGGGGAATATGAAAGTTCTCTGACGCATCCGTCACAAGTGTGTCTTTTCCGGCTATTATGTGTGTGACAGGTGTCAATATGCATGGGACACTGCTTTCAGATGCTGTGAAAGCCAGAAAAATATATCTATCATTTATTGAGTTAATCTTTGGCTTTTATATATGATGCGATAAATGTTACTTATGAATAAGCATTTTTGATAATGCAATGTTTTGGAAATTTTATCTAAAATAGTATGCAATTGCATATCATGACGTCTTTAAAAGTTATTACATTGTAAAAAAAAATCTGTATAGGTGCTAAACTTTTTATTGAAAACCGGAATTCTTAGAACTTTTTATTTAATGGTAAACAGCAAAATATTGTGTAACAGAATCGGTTACATAAGTTTTTGCTGTTACTGTTACATAAAAAGTTCTATAAATTCCAGTTTCCTAGGAAAAATTTAGTACCTTTACAGATTTTTTTTATAATAAGGTATAAAAATTTTATTTTTTTATTTTATTTTATTTTATTTTATTTTATTTTTTATTTATTTATTTATTTATTTTTTTTTTTTGCGTCGCTTACCTAACATTTGAATATCATAGGCAACAAGTCCTTTCGGCATATGCCGGGGCAAAAATTTAACTTTCGTATTTTTTTTTTGATGTAGCCTATCTTATTCAACACAAAAACCAATAATTAGTGAATCTCTGTTGTAGATGATTCAGTAAAAAATTTCAGCTAAAACCAAGTTGGCTTCATATTTGAATGATTTGTGTTTCATCGTCGAATTTAGTGATATCTTGATATAGCCACCATTTTGAAACAATAAAAAAAGCAATCTAAACAATGAGTTTTGTCAAGACTTGGGTATATTCTGTATACATGTTTAGTCATATTAAAATCAGTAAACAATACGCCTGCCAAATTATTTTATTGATTTCTATGTAAGAAATTTTTATCTATATTCGTATGTCCTCGCATTATAACTGTGAAGCAAAACATCATTCTACAGGTGTCAGAGGCACTTGTTAGCGTTGAAGCAGGAATTCATTTTGGGGAATATGAAAGTTCCCTGACGCATCCGTCACAAGTGTGTCTTTTCCGGCTATTATGTTGTGACAGGTGTCAATATGCATGAGACACTGCTTTCAGATGCTGGGAAAGCCAGAAAAATATAGCTGTCCTTTATTGAGTTAATCTCTGGCTTTTATATATGATACGATAAATGTTACTTATGAATAAGCATTTATGGTAATACAATGCTTTGGACATACAATCTAAAATAGTATGCAGTTGCGTATCACGACGTCTTTAAACGTTATTAGAAAAATTTTATACCTTATTGAAAATGAACTTTTTCTTGCGTTCACTATGCAAAATTCTAATATCATCGACAAAAATCCTTTCGGCATGCTAAAAGAAAAAAGTACATTTCGTGACTTTTTTTTTATTCTTGTAGCTTATTTTAAACAACACAAGAAGCTAAAATCGAGCTTCACTAAAATTAGTGGAGCTTGATTATAGATCATCCAATAAAAATTTTCTTCAATACTAAATATGAATAAGTATTACGTCAAAATATTCAGTTAAATCCAAGTTGGTTTCATTTTGAGAGATTTATATTTTGTCGCCAAATTTGTCGCAACTTTGATGTGCCCGACTTTTTAAAACAACCGAGGACCAACAAGGTGAACGAAGCTAACCAATAAACTTAGACAAGACTTAGGTATATTCTGTAACCGTGTTTAGTCATATACAAATTGGTTAAAAAAAATATGCATGCCATCGCATGATTAAAATAAAATTATTTCAGAATGTAAGCCAAGCTAGAAAATAAAACTTATATATCACAGCCATTTTTTAAGATAAAAACGAAACATAAATACACGAGAATCCTTGTTTAAAGTCCAAACACTTAAAAAATTCAATTTCTAATTTTTGTAACGCTTTTTGCATTTTTATGCATTTTTAAATGACCACCATTTTGAAACAAAATGACGGTTTAAGCTAGTTAACGAACTAGATCTGGACCTTGGTATTTACTACACAAGCTTAATGAAATCCAAATTGGATAATTAATGTGCGTGTTATCACCATTATGAAAATCAGATTGTTTTCAAAAATATCAACCACCCTAAGAATTCAAATTTCTGTATTTCAGCCATTTTTGACACAAGGACGAGACAAAACGTGAATCGGTATCCTTATATTAAGGTCAAACTCTTAAGATATTTTTTTTTTCAGTTTGCTATTTATTTACAACTTTTTTTTTTTTTTGTATTTTCTAAATGTTGTAAATGGTCGCAATTTCAAAACAAGATAGCAGATGTAGGTCGCCAATGAACTCTGTCGAGACATTGGCATGTATTATGCATATAGTCTCATCCACATCGGTTTCTAAATATGAAAGCTATCATATGACAAAAATCAGATATATATGTATAAATATATAAGTTAAAATGTATAAGTAATAAGTGAGTTTGTGATATGGGGGTCATGCTCGATTAAAATATATGGTTACAATTGATAGCTTTTCACTTTTTATAATGAAACCTAATTAAAATTAAATCCTAATAGCATTAAGTAACTACTAAAATAAAACGGAAATTTTCTTTTTTCTTAGGACTTTTCTGATTAGCGTTAGCTTATTTAATAAATCGAAACATTTCTGATGTGAGACTATTGTTTTTGTTTTTAGTTTTCGGTGGCCACAAATTCCAGCACAAATGTTTAGTTGTTTGTAAGGTATGAATTCAAAGTATATATTTTTTTTTCTGCGTAACAACAGTCAATGCTTGCCTAGCACTGATTGTAAACGAAGGATTTCAAAAGCTGTCAATTTACATACTCTTTTATTTTCTTGTTGTATCTCTCAATTTTGAATGGGTTACGCAAGAAGATTTTATTAATGTTAGACGTGTTTACTTTAATTATACTTAAATAAACTCAGAATATTTAATCATACCTTAACAAAGGAACACAAGAATATCTTCTGTGAACAAAATGTATTGTAAAATATCAAAAACTGTGTAATAATAAAACTTATAAATATAAAAATAATGATGATTAAGGGGGTCCGTCAGGCATTTAAAAGTAATTTTTATTTATTGAGTTAAAATTTCGAAATTTTTTGTGATAGTTAACAGTATTATTAATAAACAAAATTATACGATAAAATTTACCATAATTAAAATTTATCAAATAAGTGGGGTAAATGATAATCGTTATAACTTGAAATATTATTGGCAAAATTTCAATTTCTTTCTATATAAATAAACAGAAATATATACGCTTTATTTGTGACCCAGCATTTCTAGAAATATTAATTTAAATAAAAATTAAAAATACTTAAAGTAAAAAATTGAAAAAGAATGGCATAACTTTTAAAAAAATTATATTTTAGAAGAACTTTTCTTTTTTTTTTAATTTGCTGAATAAAAATTAATGTAAAGTAATTTAAAAAGACATGTTTCAATATTGAAACATTTATCTTAAATTGTTTTTGGTTATAACGATTTAAATAGGAGAAATGGTGAAAAAATTATGAAGAAAAACGCATTTTCAAAAAAGTCGTTTCCATAGCAACAATCCATAGCAACAAACTTTAAAAACAAACCAAAAACTTTAAAATTGATATTTTCTGTTCTAATTAAGATAGAAATATGATATAAACGTCATTTTAAATAGAAAATAGCAAAGAAATTTTAATGCACACAGTAAAATCGTTTTCGAAAGTTTGAAGATTTTTGTATCCTAAACCCCCTTAAAAAATCCAAAACTGGGGGTCAAAATACCCAAGGTTTTACTGTATTGCAACTTGAATTAGTAAAATTCAAACTTATTTTAAATTAAAATATACATTTTTAGGGAAATGTAAACAACATAGCACTTTTAAGTGGTTTATAAAACGATCTGAAAGTTATCTAATAAGATCCCTATTATTTCGAAAAAAAAATATTCATTACATGAAACAATAAAAAAGAGAACAAGGCCAGAAATAACTGAAAAAAAAATAGCTACACACACGAATTATTGGGGGAAGTCACGTGATGTAAGTGGCCACGTGTCAACATGCATTAACTCGCCGATACTTTCTCACGTTATTCTGTATGTGGGTGGAATCTCGTATGCCAGTGCCAACTGTTATCTAATGAAGCCTGGGAATAGAAAAAGCAAGCATTAAATATATTTTTTGCCTCATGTAACAATATGTTAAGGGTCAGTTATCTTTTTTACAGCTATTTTAATAATTGCTTGAAAAATCAAGTCTAAAATATAAATTACGGCTTTGTGTGCTATTAAAATTTTTAATTTCACAGGCCATTAAAGATTTTGTATCAGAATGGCTTATCAATTATTGAAACAATTTATCGAAAACTGTTTCTTTACGGTCAATTATAGATTAAAACCAATAGAGCCCAACGCCGATTACTTGACCCTGAGTCCTGAGGAGCTATAAGTTTGCATTTAAAAAAGAAAAGTTTTCCCTTTTCTTTCTAAAGCAATAAAAATGTAAATTGATCTTTTTTCTTTTTCTCCAATCACACTTGTTGTTTTTATCAAAAGGACGGGGAATTTAAGAATGCAAAGGAAATAAAAAGATTCCATCGAACTTGAAGGAAGCTTTTTCCTATAGTTGGATGTCTGTCAGCTTCTTTCCAAAACTATTAAAGATGAATAGAACTGCCTGACCAGAATAAAGAGGCGGCTACAGTATCTAGACCACAAGGCTGTGCTCAAACTAACCTTCTAACTGTTATCAGTATCGTCTTATTTTCTTGTGACGACGCGGTGTTTTTTATCTTTAATAACTTTTAGGGGAAGGGGACTGATATCCTTTAAAACAGGAACCTTTCCCTCAAGTAGGGTTGAACTCTTTATCTCCTCACCCATTATAGATGTTCCCTCGGTCTTTCGTGAATAAACCGCAGACGAGTCCTGGATAAAATATTTCTTACAATATTGCTGAAGGATGGAAAAACAAGCGTGCGCCTGCAGCTCAAGTCCCATTCAGTTAGTCACCTTAATGCGAGTGCCCCAGTGTTAGGTGGATGATCGGAGTTGGACGAACGTATGAAACGTTACCCAGCCAGGAATTGAACTCTCAAGCTGTAACGTAATGGTAAAATGCGAAGTTCATACTTGTCCTTGAAAATTCATTATTACAGGGGAGCCGTTTTACGCGGACATCTCAATTTTCAATAGTCCAAAAGTCTTCGCAGTACGATGTTTTACATTGATATTTTCTATTAATATCATCCACTTGCATATGACAATTTATTTGTCTTCATAAGGATAATAAACTAAAAAACTCAATAAATAAATATATAAATAAAATTTTTAAGAATTTTTATTTTAAAAGAACTTTGAGGACATTAATGTCTAATTTTGGATCAGATTTTTCTTGAAGGATAAATTCTCAGTCGAGTTCAAACTATTATTTTAAAAAACTGAAAAAATGATTTCTGATAAACAGTGGTCCCTTTTTTTATATTTACATCTCCGAAATGGGAAATTTTAAAATTCTATCAGTATTTTCATATGATAAAAACGGAAAGACGTGTTTTTAGTGTCACACGTGGAAAATCCTTAACAGCAATAAGATTAAAAGTATCATTACACGATAATTTTAGATGGAGAAAGAAAGATATTTTAATGGCTATTTTTTTTAAAAATAGATTATCAGAAAAGTACACGGTATAAAAAAATTTAAATTTTGCTTTTTAATTCATATACATATCTGTTTTTAAAAAGAGAAAAAATAATCGTACTTAAAATCAGTACACCGTTTGAATGCATTTTGAGTGGGAAAAATTATCCATAATCAGAGCGTTAAGAGATAATAAAGAAAAGTTTTATTCGAATTACCTTGTATAATTAAGTAAAATATTTTTCACGTACGACGCATGATGTATAGATAGGGAGATCCAGAACTCATTGGATTAAATTTAAAGGGTAATAACGTACTCTTCAGAAAACTATTTTTGTACAGTAAATCCGTATAGCAATCTGTTTATTACGTTAATTATAAAAAATGCTTCATCCAGAGCTTATCTCATATTTCCTTTCGTAATTTCCACAATAATGAAGAAAAAGATGTAGTAATCACAATTTCAACAGGCATTTTTTGCTTTACAATGAAATGTTTACATGAGAAATAATGCGAAAGCCCAGAATTCAAGTCAAAACATAGTGACCATTTACTGTTCTCTTCATTTATATAAATAAATATATTTGGTAAGTGCAAAAGTTCTACCCGTTTTAAAAATATATAAATGTTAAGTGGAGTACGGATGTCGCAGTTGATGTTTTGAGGACAAAAAAGTGGCAAACAACGCGTAGAGTAGTAGAGATTGCATAAGCACAACATTTATTATAAGAATTTATGCCAAACGGGAAAGAACATGCCAAGCAAGAAAAACCACTTCAGACATTGTTTACTCTACGAGTATGATAAAGCCATTACAGAATCCGCAGCTTGTCTTAACATTTCAAAAGTGCATGCGAAGGATGCCATGGACGATAGCACCTGCTGTCGTTGATTAAAAAAATTCCGACACAACGAAAGGAGCTGTAAAAATCATCCCCGTACTGAAAGACTGTGAATGATTTCTGATGAGGATCTGGACACAGACATAAAAATTTTCTCACATACAATAGTCGAAAAGTTAGCAGAAACTTTCTCGGAACACAGAACAACATTGAAAGACAGATGCATGCGCTTGTCTTCATTAAAAGCTCGATCACGGTACCACACCAGCTTACAGTAAAGCAATGTGAAGATAGGATCATCATGTGTGTTTCTTTGATTTCCTGTGATAATACAGAACCATTTTTGAACCAAATTGTAACGGTTGATGAGCCTTAGATACTGTACCGTAATGTGAAGCGTCGAAGGACAGTGTGCAGAGAGTATTCCGTTGACCTACATATCTTTAAAATGTTTTGCTCAATGTATGGTGGAATGCCAAAGGAATAATGAATTAGAAGGTCCTTGCATAAAACCAATCTATCAATGCAGATCTCTACTGCTAACAGTTAGGTATACTGTGAGAATAACTCACGTGTGAAAACACTCTTCACGAAGACTCCCTTGAGCCAGCAGTCGCTCATTTTGGGAACATTCTTTTATTTATTTTTTTTTCTTTCTTGTGCAAACTAAAAGCTGATTGGTTATTTTACGATCTTTTTTTATTAATGTTCTTTTTTGTACCTTTCAGATTTCGATGTAGTCGTATTAAGAATAATGATCAAGAAACATGTAATATCTGTGCGCGCGTGTAAATATAATCAACCTTTTTGTTTGTTTACGTTTTGTCTTTTTTTTTTTGATGTGGATTTTCTGTTTTTGAAGACGGCCAAGAATTAAGATTCTGACCACCGTACATCCCTCAAGAACCCTCAAGAAAGGTAGGAAAATTTTATATTATTATTTTTAAGAATATTATTTTTCTACTGTAATGACGTATTTGAAATCAACATGGCATCCCTGTCGCGGGATGTACGGTGGTAATATATTTTGAAATAATTAAGAATTTGAATTTCGAAATTAACTGATTAAGTAAAGAAAAAGAAAAATGGCTGAAAATTTAGAAACACTTAAAAAAAGAAGAACGATTTTTCGATCTGCTGTTACGAAAATTCTAAATAAAATCGAAACTTCCATAAAATCAGACGATGTGTCTATTGAAGAACTGCAAGAACATCTTGAAATATTGACCGACAAATTTAAGTCACTTAAGACAACAGATAATTCAATTGAATTATTAGTCAATCCCGATGATTTAGAGAAAGAATTAGAAGCCGCTGAAAAGTATAGCGAAAATGTAATATTATGGAAGTCACGCGCAAATAACAAAATTAGAGAATTAAATGCCGGATTTTTAAATTTAAAATCAAAACAAGAAAGTAAAAAAGAACAATTTTTAGACAGTGCATTTAATGAAAAAGTGGATAATTCTGTAAAAGTTAAGTTACCGAAATTGCATATACCAATATTTGATGGAAATATAAATGAATGGCTTTCCTTTTGGAGCAGTTTTGAATCGGCCATTCATGATAATAAGTCGTTAAATAAAGTTGATAAATTTAATTATTTAAGATCGCAATTAAGATCGACCGCTTTAAACACAATTGAAGGTTTTCCTGTTTCCGAAAAAAATTACGATGCAGCTATAGAATTGCTGAAAAGTAGGTTTGCTAATAAACAATTATTAATACACAATCATATTAGTAATCTTTTAGCTATCAAGCCGTTGAGAACTTCGAATGATATATATGCTTTCCGACAATATTTTGATAAATTATCAGTGGAACTGAGAAGTTTGCAAAGCTTAGGAACAGATTTAAATAACATTTCAAGTGTATTATGTTCAACCATTTTGAAAACAATTCCGAAAGATTTGTTAATAGAACTTAACAAGTCCGATAATGAAAAAGGATTTTATGAAATTGAAGAACTAATGAAGTTTTTATCTACTTGTTTAAAAGCAAGAGAAAAGGCTAATCTAGTAATAAACCCAATGAACGAAGATAGAAAATTTTTTATTCCTCCTGAAAAGAAAAACTTTAATTCGTTTCGAAATAACAATAAACAAAAAAATTACCCCACAGCTAATGATTTAGTGTCAACGAACAAAAAAGAGAGTTTAAACGTAATAAACTGCGTTTTTTGTGAATCATTTCATCACTCATCGGTTGATTGCGATAGAACTAATGAGTTATCTATTGATGAAATTAAGAACATTCTAATGAAAAAAGGAGCATGTTTTAAGTGCCTAGAAATGAAAAAACATTTATCGCGTTTTTGCAAAAAAAAAAAAAAAAAAAAAAAAAAAAAAATATATATATATATATATATATATATATATATATATATATATATATATATATATATATAAAATGCCGGATTTGTAACGGGAATCATAACACAATATTTTGTTATAGAAACGTAAAAAAGGAAAAATCTAAACAGACCGAAGTGTCAGATACTGCCCTTTTTGCGAATGAAAACTTGCAGAAAGAAGTTTATTTACAAACTTTATATGTTTATGTAAGAAATAATGGTTGTGAATATATAGTACGCGCATTGTTAGATACGGCTTCATCTAAATCGTATATTTCAAAGTTCGTAGCCAATAAGATGGAATTAAAAAGTTTAAGAAAGGTCAGAATTACTCACGGGTTGTTTGGAGGTACCGAAACAACGGTAGATCATAACTGTTATTCTGTTAATTTAAGGGGTTTAAGGCGAGGTAAAAAGATTAAAATTGAGGTAATGGAACAAGAAAAAATTTGTGCTAATGTACCCAAAATTAGAGACATTCGTTGTATTGCGGAATTAAAAGGAAAAAATATATTTTTGAGCGATATCTGCCCTGAAGGTAAAAATTGTTTATATGAAAGAAATTTAAATGAAATACATGTAATTTTGGGAGCAGATGTTGTGGGAGAACTGTTTACAGGAAAAATAGAAAATTTATCTTGTGGTTTGGTTGCGATGCAAACAAAACTAGGTTGGACTACTATGGGCAAAATTGGCGGAAATGAAAGGGATAGTTCTCTTTTGGTCCTTTCATTATATGTAAACGATGCCAAAATTACAGATTTGTGGAATATAGATTCTTTAGGCATAGTAGATCCGGCGGAAAAACAAACTAAGGAAGAAGTCCAGAAATTAGTTTTTGAGCATTTTAAAGAAACCGTAAGACGCGAAACTGATGGTAGGTACAAAGTTTGTCTTCCCTGGTTAAGTGAGCATCCTTCCATTCCAAGTAATAAAGATTTAGCGATAAAACGTCTGCAAAATAATATTAAGAATCTCCAAAATTGCAGTCTGTTGAAAGATTACGAAGCAGTTTTAAATGAGTGGGAAACGGAAGGGATTATTGAAAGAGTGAAAGGAGAGGAAAAACTTAACACCAAAGTTCATTATCTCCCTCATAGAGCTGTAATAAAACCTAATTCTACGACCAAAATTAGGCCAGTATTTGATGGATCAGCGCATGTTAAGGGTTCTGTTTCCATAAATGATTGTATAGAGAAGGGACCTAATTTAATTGAACTAATTCCTTCTGTTCTAAATCGATTTAGAGTGGGAAAGATAGGTATTGTAGCAGATATTCGTAAAGCTTTTTTACAGATATCACTGAATGAAAAGGATAGAGATTATTTACGTTTTTTCTGGTGGAGAGATGGGAATTCAGAAAACCTTGAAATTTATAGACATTGTCGGGTTGTCTTTGGGATTAGTTGTAGCCCCTTCCTTTTGGCCGCTACTCTAACACGTCACTTAGATGAAGCACCCGAGAACATTAAAGATGTTGCTATAAAACTTAAAGAATCTTTCTATGTAGATAACTGTGTAGCTAGTGTAGAATCGTTAGAAGAGTTAGAATATTTTCGCAATGAAGCACGGAAACTCTTAGCTTCGGCACAATTCGATCTTCGTGGTTGGTGTCATAATCGGTGCGAAGAAATTGGATTAGGCTTTAATGAAAAGGGTCATTTGAGTGATGCGGCTGAGGATAAAATTCCCTTACTTTGTTTAATGTGGGACACCAAGAGTGATACATTATCGTGTGATTTTCGGAATTTTAAATTGGAAAATGAGTGCATCACTAAAAGAACAATTTTGTCCTTAACTCATAAAATATTCGATCTCATCGGTTTCACTTGCCCCGTGAGTTAAGGAATTTAGAAAATGGACTAAGGAAATTAATGATTTGGGAAATCTTGAGATCCCGCGAAGATTGTCTAACTTATCTCTAAAAGAGGGAAACTTATCTTTACATATTTTCTGCGACGCTAGTAAATTTTCTTACGCTACATGCATTTATCTAAGAAATGAAGTAGAAAATCGTGTAACTTGTCAACTTATTCATACTCGTTCTAGAGTAGCTCCTCTAAAGGACATTTCCATTCCACGCCTTGAGTTGTTGGCCTGTTGTATTGGAGCTAGATTGTCTAATAGAAATAAAAACGATTTGAAATTAGAAAATGTTGATACTTTCTATTGGTCAGATTCAATGGACGTGTTATACTGGATAAAACGTTAAGGTCCTTGGGCTACATTTGTAGAAAATAGAGTTAGGGAAATTCGAAAGTTTACCCCCAACATTTCATGGAATTTCGTACCTGGACATATGAATCCAGCAGATTTACCGTCACGCGGTTGTTGTGCAAAATCCCTTATTAAATCTCAGTGGTGGTTAGGGCCATCATGGCTTTCAGAATCAAAGGAAAATTGGCCTAATACTAATATTTTTCCTAATATGGATATAGTGAATTCTGAAAAAAGAAAAACTATTGTGACCGCTCCTAATGTAGAGAGTGATGAGGCACAATTTTATAATGGCTATTCTTCTTACAATAAAATTTTGCAAGTTACTGGTTGGATTTTGCGATTTTACCAAAATTCGAAAAGGGGCAGTACCGACAGAATATTCGGTCAATTAACCCACAACGAATTAAAAGCGGCAGAAACAGTATTATTAAAATTAGTTCAAAGGGAATCCTTTGTGAATGAACATAATCAAAGACAGATTCGGAAGGAATCGTACGCGTAAAAACGAAGATATTTCAACGAGAAGATGAATTTAATTTTAGATTACCTATCTTACTCCCTTCAAATCATTACGTCATAGAACAGATTATATTTTCGAAACATTTAGAATTCGGTCATTGTGGCGTACCCTTGCTAATGACTGCGTTACGAGAAAATTACTGGGTGCTGAAGAGTCGGAAAACAATCAAAAAGGTAATCGGCAAATGTATCATTTGTAAAAGACACTCAGCAAAACCACCTGATGTAGCAGAAAGTGTCTTACCTCTTGATCGTGTCAGAGAAGCCGCGATTTTCGAAATAATAGGAATCGATCTGTGCGGGCCTCTTTATTTGAAAAATCAACCTAAAGTCTGGATTTTGATAGTCACGTGTGCAGTTTTTAGAGCTGTGCATTTCGAACTATTGACAGCTCTTTCAACCGAAAGTTTTATCTTAGGACTGAAACGCTTTATTTCTAGACGAGGTCGTTCTGCAATAATATATTCAGATAACGGCACAAACTTTACTGGCTGCCACAATTTATTGAAAACAATTGACTATGAAAAAGTAAAAGCGGTTACTGCGTTTTCACGTATAGATTGGAAATTTATTCCACCTTCTGCACCTTGGTGGGGTGGATTTTGGGAAAGGCTTGTTGGAATCCTGAAACGAATCTTGAGAAGGGTATTGGGCAAGTCGTCTTTAAATTTTGAAGAACTACATACCGTTATCTGCGATTGTGAAAGTATTATAAATGCCCGCCCCTTGACGTATGTTACAGATAATAATGAAGATCTTCAAGTTATAACTCCTTCAATGTTCTTACAGGAAAATACTAAAATAGGTATGCCTGAATTAGAATTTCTAGACCACAAAGAAATGAATAAACGATACCATTATAGAATGAAAATTAGAAATGATTTAAAATCAAGATTTAGAAGCGAATACCTCGGCACATTAAAATGTGCGGTCTTTAGTGGTAAAAAATCAAGATCTTTGTGTGTAGGAGATGTTGTCCTAATATGGACGGAAAATTCTAGCCGAATAAACTGGCCTCTTGGTAGAGTTATCGAACTTATATCCAGTCAAGATGGCGTTGTGCGCGTAGTAAAGTTGAAGACTGCAACTGGAATGCTAATTCGTCCCATTAAGAAACTTTGTTCTTTGGAGGTGAATGGAATCGCCGATAATCAAAGTGATGCAGTACTGCAAAAGCGTTTGACTACTCGCCGTGGTCGAATTGTACGGCCGCCCGAAAGATTCCAACTGCAGTGATTGAGTTCTGTCCCCTAATGAACTCAAGGTGGGGAGTGTGAAAACACTCTTCACGAAGACTCCCTGGAGCCAGCAGCCGCTCATTTTGGGAACATTCTTTTATTTATTTTTTTTTCTTTCTTGTGCAAACTAAAAGCTGATTGGTTATTTTACGATCTTTTTTTATTAATGTTCTTTTTTGTACCTTTCAGATTTCGATGTAGTCGTATTAAGAATAATGATCAAGAAACATGTAATATCTGTGCGCGCGTGTAAATATAATCAACCTTTTTGTGTGTTTACGTTTTGTCTTTTTTTTTTTTTGCTGTGGATTTTCTGTTTTTGAAGACGGCCAAGAATTAAGATTCTGACCACCGTACATCCCTCAAGAACCCTCAAGAAAGGTAGGAAAATTTTATATTATTTTTCTACTGTAATGACGTATTTGAAATCAACATCACGTGTAAGTGGCCAGTCCTCATCAATCACACAGGGATTCTTCTTCATCACGATAAAGCCAGGCCTCGTGTTACTTAAAAAACTCGATAAAAATCCTGGACCTTAGATGGAAAGTTTTGCCTACTAGGTGTATAGCCCTAACCTTGCATCTTCAATTTATCTCTTTTTTGATCGATACACGACGCCTTCGCTTTTCAAACCCTCAATGCTGTGGAGACTGCAAAAACAACATTACAAAAGTATTTTAATTCTAAAACAGGGGAGCCTTAAAGGTAGTGGACTCACTCAAAACAAAACAGATGGATTTAGTGGATAGATTTTAGTGGATGGATTTAGAGCATAATCTGTTGTGGCACTTTTTGAAAATTTTAAAAGAGTGACGCATTAATAAAGTGTTCCTTATCACATACACACGATAAATCCGATGTGACAACTTATCCATAAAAGTATGATTAGCACTATGTACCGACAGCACTATCTGTAAGCTATAAAATATTACTTTTATACTCATCGAAAGTTTTATTCTTATATAATAAAAGCAAATTATTAAAAAGATTTTGTAAAACATATGCTATTAATATTTTGAACAAAGACCTATATATATATAATTACAAAGGCTTTTAAAAGGATTGTTTCCATCCATTTGCGTAAACACCAGCAACCTTTTTATAATTCATTATACTTTTTTCTTTTTTTTTTAAAATTAGTATTTATGTAATTTTAAATATTTGTAACTGGTTTTTAAATCTAGAAAACTCTATAGTTTTAAATAGGTAATCATAAAAGTCTAGTTTTGTAAATTTAATTAACGTTTTCTGGAAATTGGTAAACAATAACTTAGCCCTCCAAGCATCTCGCAAAAGGATAAAATTGTAATGTTGTTTTCTCAACATTTTGTTTTCAATGTTAATAAAATATGATTCTTTCAACATTATAAAAAAAAAAAAAAGAAAGAAAGAAAGAAAAAGAAAAAAAAACTTTATTTTAAGCAAGAATGCAATCATCCAGAGCATGAATCATTCTTCGATGCATTCAAAATTCATTAAATCAATAGAATTATAGTATTTTAAATATTGCTTATATTGTAGTGAAAACTGGAGCTTAGTATATGGAATAATACGTTCCAGATGCTTAGAGGGTTAAATAATTTTTTGAATTATTTTCTTTCATTTGTTTAATTTTCTTTATACATTGTTCAATTTATGACACCTCAATTTTCTTACTTTTTACCTTTAATGTTCAAAAATTAACATTCAACATTTTTTTTTTCGTCAAAAACATAAAAATCATAAAAAATCTAGTTTTGTAAACTTAAAATATAATTCTTTAAAAATTTCTCGAAACTGATAATTAAAATCTTGAGTACATTTTTGAATTTTTTTCATCTATTCGATTTTCTTTATTCATTGTTTAATTTATGACACATCAATTTGCTTAATTTTTATCTTTATTGTTTAAAAAGTAGCATTCAACATTTTTTTTTCTCAAAACAGATTTAAAATTAAATGAAATATTTAGCTACGAAATTCTGTATTGAAATAATATTGTCAAAAGTTTCATTGAAAATTCTGATCAATATTTTAACAAGTTTTAGAAATCTATTCTTTTATTATATAATAAAGAAACTTGAAGAGAAAAAAAAGAGTTAAAAATAACCTTATTCAAAAGTAATAGAAGAAAACGTCATTCACATTTACATCCCTCCCTGATCTCTATATTCACAGCTTACACATCTCTCGCTGTTAGCTTTAGCATATATCTACGAAAATCTTTGCTTCCGGATATCATGGAAGTAAAAGATTTTCCCAAAGCCAAAGACTATAGTTGTTTGAATAAACCAGAGAAAGGGGACTTGATGGCTTACAGAATCGAACTGTTGATACCAGCAGTCCCACTCTAATATCGACTTTCTACGATGCTGGTCTTTCTTTTTTCCATCGATATCTGAGTCCAATATCTCAGGAAAGAATAGAGAAGTCCGGTGGGGGCACCTGAACTGAAAGTGGCACTTCATTTTCTATGCTTTCTAGGCGTGGTTTTGCCTCCCTTTTGTCTGATTTTTCTTCTTTTTCAGTTTTTGTCCATAGTCACATTTCTTAGACATGAAAATGAAAGAAGACTTTTATAGAAGGTTTCTAAATAAAAACTTATTGCAAACAAACATTGTGTTCTTATAAGACATATACACCAAAAACTTCAAAATATATACTAAAACCTTTGTAATTATTTTAAGGATGTCAAACATCTAAATGTTAAAATTTCACATAATTCGATTGATACACTCAATCATTATCAAAATACAAATGCAATATACATGTAATACTGGAATGTAAGATCAGTCCTTATTATAAAGTGAAGATAAATGCTCTTTATATTTTCAATGCTGCCCGTTGCTTTATCTATAGTCCGCTTAGCCAAAGTTGTTCAACCATTCTACCCAAATACTTCGATTATGAAGTGACAACGTACAATTAAATAATTTTGAACTTTTTATATAAGTTTAAATCCATACCCTTACAAACTTCTTAGCAAACATTCAGGAATATTATAAACCAATTTACTTTTGTTTTATAGTATCTTGATGTATATTTATTTTTTTAACTCTTGATAAGGTCGTACTTTATTTTATTTTACATCTGCAATATGTTCTTTATATCTAATAATGAATTTCCTTTGCACCATAATTATTATTATGCGGGATATTTGTGTAGAATGTTAGACAACTTTGGGAACCGGACTAGAGCAGCGGGCAGTATTGAAAATATAGAGGGTAGTATTTCCAGTGTATGGGTGAATATCACAAAATATGAGATTTTGAAAACAATTCAAAATTTTAAGACGTAAATTATTTTTTTATTGAAGAATAAAGGATTTTCTATGCAAAATTGTCCAATTCTGACATGCTTAAATACGTGTACAAGTATTAATTAGAAAGGAAAAACTAGAAATAAATATTTGCATATTTTGTATAGCAGAAGGCCCTTTACTTTACCTCATCACAGTGTGATACGCCAAGAAAATGACTATATGAAATTTTATTTCTTTTAACTGCTTTATTTGTGTTATTAGAGATGCAATGTCTCTTAAAAATACTTATAAGAATACTTTTTATTAAAAAGTAAAAACGTAAAGTCATTATATAACATTTAATTGGAATTTTATTGTGCGGGCTACAATTTTCATGTTTTATGATATTCTCCCTTATAACAGCAACTGATTTCGTATTCCAATGTTTTATGTACATTATAAGTTTTGCTTTCTTCTATGTTCAATAGAAGTAAGTATTGTAATTGATTTTTTTATACTTCCGGTTTTCGACGAATTTACACCTTTAGGAGTCAGAGATTCCCAAAAACATGTTTTTTACAAAATATTTGCCTGTCTGTGTGTGTGTTCGTATGTCGCCATTCAACCAACAAAAATTGTATGAAGATATGCATAGAAATGAATCAATTTTTTTGTGAATAACTTTGGCCGTAGCAAGCAGGTCCTCCTTCAATTTTGAAATATTCCGCCAAAAGAAGACACTGCAATACGATTTTTGAACCATTTTCAATATTGTAACAACTAACAGTGTATGAAATTATGCGTAGAATTAAACCAAATTTTTTGTGTAAGTGTTTGGTTATGGCTAATAGGTCTTTCCTGAAATTGAAAAATATCCGCCGGAAGGGGGTGCTGCAATAGCGATTGTTGTACTATTTTCAATATTGCACCACCGAAAAGTGCATGAAGTTATGCATAGAATTGTACCAGATTTTTTTGTATAAGAGTTTGGCTATGGTTAGTTGGTCCTCCCTGAATTTGAAAAAAAATCTAGGTAGGGGAGGGGGCGCTATAATCGCAATGTCTGTGCCATTTTCATTATATGTGACCATCAAAATGTGTATGAAGTTATGCATATATTCCAAAATAAATTTTTTGAGTATGACTATCTTTGGACTTGGCAAGCGGGTCCTCCCTGAATTTGAAAAAAATCTTCCGGAAGGGAGATCTGTAAAAGCAATTTCCGTGCTATTTTCATTATTGTTCCATCGAAAAGTGTACAATGTTATGCACAAAATTGAACCAATTTTTTTTTCTTGTGTTTTTTGCAATGGTCAGCAGATTTTCCTTGAATTTGGAAAAATTCCGTGGGAAAGGAACATTGTGATAGCGTAGCGCTTTTTGTATCATTTTCTAGATTCTTCATAGTTTTGTTGTCCATCGTCTCGTGCAGAGACGGGAACTCGCGTCCAGCTAAGCCGGCTATTTGCAAACAGCTTATAATAACACAATAAGGGAAAACTATTGATTTTAATAAATATCATGATCCCCATTAACTTGTTTTTACCCTATTAATTGACTGGAGCAGAATTTTAAGGTGACAATATAAGTTTTTATAGTATTGAATTAATAATATCAAAGTATTAATATGTGTAACTACTTTTTGAAATGTTAAATGTACGTATGAGATATCGAAGAAAGTTTTTGGGTTGGCACATCCAACTAGTTTGTGTGTTCTGGTGATGATTGAATGACATTCCAAAACATTTCAATCATTTTCATATTTTTACAGATATTTCACTTTTTTGATCTATTAATTTTATAAATTCAACCGTTTGCACACGAGAGGGGATTTTTATTCATCACTAGTGTTGTTATTTGTGCCTCGTAAATTGAGAAGCCAAATGCTTTGGGCACTAATAATATTGTATAGTTTATTTCACAATCTTTTATCATAGATTATTTGGCCATTATAAGGTGAAGAAAATTTTTTTAATCCTTTCGGGTCCGGTGTACTATTAATAGTACATGTCTTTTCATCGAATATTATTTTGTCTAAATAATTATTTTGCTACTTTTTACACATAGAAATGATAGTATATGTTTGTGCTTTTCTTATTATGACTTCATTTATGCTTTGAGATTTAGTAATAACAATAATAATAAAAATTTACTTATTTTTCTTTGCACCATTGGCGATTGCTTTATTTTATTCATGTATTTCCCTTTTTTAAATTTAAAATATAGGTTATTTTTTCAAAAGAATCGTACTTGATAAAACTAAGAAAAACCTTAAAAAGTTGTAATATCTCTTAAACCCTTATGTAATACTGCATTCTCCAAACATCTCCAAAAACACTTCCTTAGCCTATTATCTTGTCAATATGAACTGAACAGCACACAAGATAAGTACATTTGTTGTATTTCAGCAAACGAAATAATTTTTAAAAAGTCTGTTGGGATAGCTACGATAAACATTATTAAAGTAATAACAATCTTGTTTTCAACATGAAAAAACAAGTTGGAAATTGCACGTGAACGTAGCAAATGAGGTGCGTTCGTACGATAACGAAGTTTTAAAAATATGCAGATCTTGCTGATATAGTAGAGTGTACTTCGGATACAGTATAGTAGTCGAAATCTTTGTGTTTCTGTAAATATGCAGAAAGTAATTTTTATTACACCTCAGAAACGTATATCTTATTCATAATATGTGAAATAGTTGAATATAATTAAAACACGCCCCAAACAATGTTTCCCCGTATAGCATTATGTAGTGGAATACTTTTGTGTGGCACTGTAATTTAATAATAAAAATTCTTTGCATCACAGATTGTACAGAATACATATTTTAGTATATATTTCATAGATTCATGCAAATTCTATTATGTTCGAATGAGTGTAGCATCATAAAAATGCATTTGAATCTTATTTCCCATTGACCGTAATGTAATGGAATACCTTTGATTGTCCCTGTAAATGATCTATGCATCCGACTTTCATAACATTTGAAATGACTCGACAAAATTACGCAATAATTATATGTTTTAAATTTCAAACGATTAAAATGCATTTGAAATTTTTTTCCCCATTGACTGTAATGTAACGGAATCCTTTTGATTGTCCCTGTAAGTGATCTATGCATCCGATTTTCATAACATTTGAAATGACTCGACAAAATTACGCAATAATTATTTGTTTTAAATTTCAAACGATTAAAATGCATTTGAAACTTTTTTCCCCATTGGCCGTAATGTAATAGAATTCTTTTGATTGTCCCTGTAATTGATCTATCCATCCGATTTTCATAAAATTTGAAATGACTCGACAAAATTATGTTATAATTATGTATTTTAAATTTCAAACGATTCGGTTGGGTAGTTTTTGCGTTGTTATATGCGGACGGATAGACAGACAGACAGACGGACAGACAGACAGACAGACGGACAGACAGACGGACGGACTGAGCGACAACAATAGGTGCTACGGATTTACATAATTACGAACGCACCTAAAAAATGGACCCGAAAGGGTTATAATATTGGTGTCCAGAAAATTCGAAACACCCATTTAGCGGGACGCTATTAGTTAATGAGAATCTCCCCTGGAGTGCAAAGTGTTAATAACTTAAAATGCTTTTAGTATGTATTTTTAAGTTTTAAGAAAATATTGTTTTATGGTGTTAAAGCAATTAATAGACGTAAATCAATACTTTTTTTCTATATTTAACATTATGTTTTGGTACATTGCGTTTTGTATATTAGCCTCAACATTTCATCTTGTTCTTATTCTTGGATACCGCCTTCAACACTCCATCTCATAAATAAATAGAAATTATTATGAAAGCATCAAACATTTCAAAATGACTGTTAAAAAAGTTACATTTTGTAACGCTTACACTGTCCAGTTTACCATTTATGAAAACAGATGTAGATATTTAATAAAGATAAAATCATAGTCCGCAAAAATTATTTTTTATAGCTTACATACTCATTTCACATTTCTTTTTAGGTGCGTTCGTAATTATGTAAATACGTAGCACCTGTAGTTCTCGTTCAGTCAGTCCGTCTGTCCGCCTGTCCGTCTGTATGTCCGTCCGCATATAACAACACAAAAACTACCCAACCGAATCGTTTGAAATTTAAAATATATAATTATTACATAATTTTGTCGGGTCATTTCAAATTTCATGAAAATCGGATGCATAGATCAATTACAGGGACAATCAAACTTATTCCGTTACATCACGGTCAATGGGGAAAAATGTTTCAAATGCATTTTAATGGTGTTACACTCATTCGAACATAATAAAATTGATATGCATCTATAAAGTACATATTATAATATGCATTTTGCCTAATCTGTGATGCAAAGAATATGCGTTATTGATTTACAAGGTCACACAGAAAGTATTCCATTGCATAATGGCATAGGGAGAACATTGTTTGATGCGCATTTTAATTGTAATTAACTATTTACAATAGTATGATAGTTGTATTTGAGAGTGATATTTTTAAAGCTTCGTTAATGTACGAACGCAACACATTTGCTACGCTTCACGTGCAATTTCTAACATGTTTATATTTAGCTAAGATTAGACTTTGATGATGTTAAACTTTGAAAAAGAGATTCTGAAAAAATATGTAGCAATGACGTTTATGTTAGCTTTTTGTGAAAATTGAAGTACATATTTACTATAGAGATTTCTAAATAAAAACATTAATTAAAAAAAAATATTGCGTTTTATATATAACTTACAATTGTTATGATAATGTTAAACTTTAAAAAATGACTTTGAAAAAATCTTTTTACGTAAATTTTATTCTAACTTTTTTTAGACTTTATGTAGATATTTATTAAAAATTTTTGAATAAAAATTTATTGCATTACTTACATTCTGCTCTACTGCTCGCATATTCATTTCAACTTTTCTATTTGATATATAGTTAAACGTTAATTATGATATTGTTTCACATTTTAAAGGAGCACTTTGAAAAAATATTTATTGTAGTTTTTGAGACACTTATTCTTTATTTAAATAAAAGTATATATTTACTAAAAGATTTTTAAAGAAAAAGTTATTCAAGATTTATTGTGTTCCCATAATTAAAATTTCTTCTTGATATACAGCTAAATCATAATTATCACAGAAATTATCTTTCAAAAGTAAATCTTAAAAATTTATTTGACTATGACAATTACTTTAGCTTTTTAGGCTTTATGAAATTAGAAATAGATATTTGTTAGGTAAAAGTTTTCTCAGTAAAAACTTTTTGTGATCAAGCTTTTACATTTATAACAGCCTTTTGCATATTTTTACAACTTTTTACATTTATTATCAAAAATTTAGATTTTTGAAACTTAATTTACTTTTCTGTCTATCTCATTCTGCGAAATTTTATCATCGATATCTTATAAAATGATGTAGATTAACATGAAATGTTTGTTTAACAATATTAACGTTTATTTGTTATTAAATGGAGTTAGTGGGAAATTTACAGACAAGAAATTATTACAAAATTGAGAAATCGATAGAAGTCAAGCTAAAAATTTAATTTAGAATAGTATTTCATTTGTTTATTGAATAGGTGTGTATATATATTATACATCCGTCTTATGAAAAAAGATGAATATGAAGAAAACAAGTTGGAAATTGCACTTGAAGCGTAACAAATGCCTTGTAAATCAATAACAAAAGTTCTTTGCACAACAGATTATGCAAAATCTATATTATAATATGTACTTTATGATGCATATCAATATTATTATGTTCGAATGAGTGCAATATTATTAAAATGCATTTGAAACTTTTTTTTTCCATTGACTGTAATGTAACGGAGTACTTTTGATTGTCCCTGGATTTGATCTATGCATCCTATTTTCAAAAAAGTTGAAATGACTTGACAAAATTATGTAATAAGTATGTAATTTAAATTTCAAACGATTAAAATGCATTTGCAAAATTTTTCCCCATTGACCGTAATGTAACGGAATATTTTTGATCGTCCCTGTAATTGATTTATCCATCCGATTCTCATAAAATTTGAAATGACTCGACAAAATAATGGAATAATTACATATTTTAAATTTCAAAAGATTCGGCACTCGTTGGGTAGTTTTTGCGTTGTTATATGCGGACGGACAGACAGACAGGCAGACGGACTGAACGACAACAATAGGTGCTACGTATTTACATAATTACAAACGCACCTAAAAAAGCGAAATAGTGTTTTAATTGTAATCTGTAGAGTTCCCTAAGTACTTAACCGCGGTATCACTCTCATTTAAGTAAATCATTATAAAATTCTTCTGAATAACATATAAAAGTTGTTTATATTTTAAAAATTGACGCTTTAATAAGATTACCAAAACTCTACACTATATATCTGATAGTAAATAGAATTTTTCGATTAGAATATTCTGACGATTATTTAAAGAAATGGTCAACGAATTATTCTCGCACTCGTACAAATATAGCAAAAGACTTGTGTAATAAATTCTTACACTTACAGATCAGAGCATTATTATGATGTACATGATTTAAAATAATACTTTTCTTATAGAATTTCTTGAGATCGTAGTGCCCCCTAATTGTTCTCCTCACTAAATCTTCACTGTAAAATGTGAGTTAAACATGTTCTTTCTATCCTCGAAGTACAAAAACAGTTTTTCAAATATTGTTCTAGATTTTAATCAAAATGTTTAAAATAGGAAAGTTAGTATGCCTAGTGGAAAACGGTGCATTATTTGTTTGTTTAGTTTTAGTTAAAGCAGAAAATTTTGTTTTAATAAGAAGTTTTTAAAAGATAAGATTACTTGTATATTTTCTAAATAACACAATCCAGAAGGTTGTATAAAAAATATTACTCATTGTAGTTTGTCCCGCTGTTTTCAAATTTTTAGACCTAACGGAAGTAATTCTATTGTGAAGAGCAGCTACAGATTAATACTTCTGTCCAGAAGCGTCATTCAGAGAATGTAGGATAAGGGCAATCGTCCCCTCTGAATCGCAGATTTCAGTAACCAGTATCTTTCTATTCTTATTCTTACATTATTATCTAAATGTTTTCATTTGTTTTTGACAGTATGCATCTATATGTAAAAAGGTCTATACATACGTAAATTATTACAATAACAGTATTTCTTTTTGGTATTGATGTAATATCTGGGACAGGTCATAATCATTGTTCAAACAATGGTAGCGAAAATAAATATTACAATCACTCTTTTATACATTTATTTATTATTGTTATTGTTATTGTTGTTATTATTATTATTTTAATGTTGTTTTAATTAATTAATTATTTATTTCTGTTACCTCCATTTTAACTGCATTGTTAATATTATACAGGTGTTATATTAAAAACAATGACAGAAGTATTTATATGCGTATAACGATATAATACAGGTATAATATATTCTATTCAATAAACAATACATTTATATTACATCATATTCATATTATATTAATTCTGTCGGGAATAGCGAAGACAATAAGGTAGAGTTGGGTTGTACTATAAAGGGCTCTGATCCCATATATTGAAGTTTGTATCATATAAGAACATCCTCCTTGGTCCATTATTTTTAAAATATCCGTTTTTTGGAACAGTTGTCTGTAATCATGAAAGTGTATTTCTTATGCGTCTTTTAAAGTAGATCTTGAATGTTTGGTATGATTTTTTTGTCCAATTTAATATTAAATTACATTTTAATCTGAATATTTTCTCCAATTTTTCTTTGTTTATGTGTGTTGATAGCCCGAAATTCGTATTATTTTGCTTTTTCATGGCTAATACGAAGATGAAACCACGCACTTTATATCTAGTTCCAAAGTACTTGTGAACCATAAGATTTTACTCTGTTTCTACAAATTTCGATTAAATTCTTTTCAATTTATTTTTTCCATATTTTAATGTAATTTGTATTATATTTAATGGTTATATATACAGGGTGATTCCAAATTTTTTTTACAATAAAAGAGGGGTGATAGTACACATCAAGACAAACAATATTAAATAAAAGACCAAGGGTCCCAAACGTTTTCCAAAGGAGATAGCCGCCATTAAAGTTTAGGGACCAAAATTTCAAATAAATATAAAAAACGGAAAAATCGGTCGATTGATTTGCGGTTTTCACTAAAATTATTCTTTATGTCGGCATTTTCTTGAAATTAAATTATAAAGGTAAATTTCAAAAAAATGCCGATAGAGGGCGCTTTAGACTTTGGAGTAACGAACAACTATTTTTTGCCGGTATTTTTTGCATCTCATTAAATGTTTTCGTAAGCTTAGACTCAAACTTAAATTTTGAACTCGTGGGAGTGGTTAAGTAGCACAAACTGAACTGTGTTCAGAAGGTTCAAATTTCAAATGATTATAAAAAACGGAAAAATTGGTCGATTCGTTTGCGGTTTTTGCTAAAACTAATTTTTAAATGAGCATTTTCTTCAAAATAAATTTTAAAGATAAATTTCACAAAATGCCGATAGAGGGCGCCTTAGACTTTGGATTAGCGTACAACTATTTTTAACTGTTACTTTTTTAATCTCATTAAATGCTTTCAAATGCATAAACTTAAATTTTAGGCTCAAATTCTGAACCGTTGGGAGTGTTTAAGTAGCGAAAAATTGAATTGTGCTCGAGGAGGGGGGAGTGTTAAATTTCAACTCCTGAAGACACTTCAATTTGCACTACTTTACTACTCCTAGTTATTCAGATTTTGAGCTCAAAATTTAAGTTTAAATCTAAGCTTCCGAAAACATTTAATAAGTTTTTGCAAGCATTTAATTAGAACAAAAAATTAATGGTTAAAATTAATTATTGGTTACTCTGAAGTTTAAGGCGCCCTCTAATGGATTTTTTTGAAATTTATCTTTAAAATTTATTTTCAAGAAGATACTGACTTAAAGAATAGTTTTATTTTAAACCGCAAACGAATCGACAAATTTTTTTCCATTTTCTATAATTATTTTAAATTTGAACACCCCCCCCCCCCAATCCCCTCTTAAACATAGTTCAGTTTGTGCTACTTAACTACTCCCTACTATTCAGATTTTGAGCTCAAAACTTAAGTTTAAGTCTAAGCTTCCTAAAACATTTAATGATATGCAAAAAATAACGGCAAAAAATAGTTGTTCGTTACTCCAAAGTCTAAAGCGCCCTCTAACGACATTTTTTGAAATTTATCTTTATAATTTATTTTTAAGAAAATACCGACATAAAGAATAGTTTTAGTGAAAACCGCAAATCAAAGAACCAATTTTTCCGTTTTTTATAATCATTTGAATTTTGAACCTTCTGACCACAGTTCAGTTTGTGCTACTTAACCACTCCCACTTACAGATTTTGAGTTCAAAATTTAAGTTTGAGTCTAAGCTTACGAAAACATTTAATGAGATGCAAAAAATACCGGCAAAAAATAGTTGTTCGTTACTCCAAAGTCTAAAGCGCTCTCTATCGGCATTTTTTGAAATTTATCTTTATAATTTAATTTCAAGAAAATGCCGATATAAAGAATAATTTTAGTGAAAACCGCAAATCAATTGACCGATTTTTCCGTGTTTTATGTTTAATTGAAATTTTGGTCCCTAAACTTTAATGGTGGCTATCTCCTTTGGAAAACGTTTTGGACCCCTTGGTCTCCTATTTAATATTGTTTGTCTTGATGTGTACTATCACCCCTCTTTTATTGTAAAAAAAAAAAAAAATTTGGAATCACCCTGTATATGTAATAAAAACAACTGAAAAAAGAATTGAAAAATGGTATATTCATGCATCGTGCTACTAGTATAAGTTGAACGAATATGTGACTTCGTTCAAATTGGTGAATTAACAATAATCAGTAGCTTTGAAGTTAATGTGTTTATTTATGCAGAATTTTTTTTAGAAAGTTTAATTTGCCTTAACAAAAAATGATGTAAAAACAATTTGAAACTAATAATCAAGAAAAAAATATTATAGAAGAAAATAAAACGGAAGTGCAAAATAGTAAAAGTAATCTCAGATTTTAATACGGGTATTACACACTTTTATACGATCATTTTTATGGCGGACCACAAAAATAAACAACAAACAGACAAATAAGTAATAAGTAGGGTTTTATTAAAGACATTAAAATATTTTGCAAAAGAGTTAGAGTTTGGCAACATTTAAAAAATAAATAATCTGTTAATCATTTTAAACTACATAAAAATGAAAAGTCATTACATTTATTTCCAACGTGCCCTGTAAGATGTAAAGTAAATAGCAGTTTAGTAATATGTTTATTCCTATAAACGTGTATTTACTACATACACATTAACAAAAACCATACCTTCTCGCTCTATCTAAACACTAGACGCGCAAAGAAAGAAATCGTGTCATATTTTATCCTAAAAATAAACTCAATAGAAATTTTCTAAATCCTGAACTTATGCTGGCTCCGTTGACTATATCAGTGCGCATGCACAAATATCTACTGCCCTGAAATCGTAAAGTTCGGATTTAGAGAATGGCTTCTTTTTTTGCGATAAACTGCAGCAGATTATATTTTTTGCCTCTAGCGCTATTGCCAGTGTTATTGGTTTTCTATGGTGATTTGGACAAATCCTAAAGAATTGCTTAAAACCTTTTCCCCCATCTCGAATACAGCAATTTTTCCCCCTTCTAAAACAGCATTGAATGCAAGCGTCGAAAATTTTTGGCTTACATTTAGAAATAGCCTCTAGATTTATAAAAAAGAAGAAAAACTGTATAGTACTCATATATATATAGGTATATATATATATACATTTTTTTTTCAAATAGTGGATAAGCTATTAAAAGGCTGCAGCTTAAAATCCAAAGTATAATCTTGTAATTCAATTTAAATGTTTAATAAAATTGAAATTTAATGCTTTGTTCTTTGGTATTCTTATAACTAAATTTTAAAATATTTTATATTTTTAATAAAGTGTTTCACCTACATGAGAAAGAAGAAATTTAGAATAGGAGAGGAATAGATTTTCTTTAATTAAAAAATATTTTTATGATATCTTTCAGTCCATTAAAGAGTTAGGTTTTGAAATATTAATTAACTAATTTCTTAGAGTAGTTAAAAATAACCTAAAATTGTAAATTAATACGTAGTCTCAGATACTTACAATATTCCTAAAAAGAAATTTATTGAATTCACACTTATCTAAATTTTTTGTCATATCACATTTATTTTAACTTTATTTTTGAGTGACCTTTATTTCACGTCTTTCAAAGAAATTTGATGCAGATTTGCATATCGTCTAGAAAAGCAGATGATTTAGAGAAATATCCAAATTAGTCCATGTAGATAAAATTACACTAAATGATAACTAATAATGAGATTATAAGTAAAGTTGTAACACTTTGTGCGAATTTAAATACATAAGTTAAAAAACTACAACATTATAACGCACAAATTTCATAAAACACTAACCCCCCAAAGAATTACATACGCCGTTTTAGGATGCCTTGAATCCTTCCTCAGTGAAATAAAAAATGAAATGGGTTAAAAAAAAAAAAAAAAAAAAAAAAAAAAAAAAAAAAAAGGCTCGGTTATAGTCCCGAGTACTGGCTGTGGAGAGATTGAAAATGTGTCAGCAAAGAGCTTAAATACAAAACAGAAATGACGTAATTGTCCGGAAATAGTTAGAAGTCATAGCCACTACGCAGGATCTCTCCACAATTCTGAAAAAAAAGGGGTGCTGGCTATATCGTTTACTAAAGTAGAAATGTGTTTATGAATATTATAAGCTTCGTAAAAGTTTAAATCAAAAATTGAACTGCATTTTTTAATTATTTTTACAACTTTATAATTAAAGTGATGGTTAAACTTCCAGCAATGTTTAGCTATTGTAGATTTTTCACATTCCTGCAAGCTTTGTCTGCCCAATGTAAGAGAGGCCCCACTGACAAAAAACTCTGTAAATACCCCAGTAATCATGATCGTCAATGGGTCTTTGAGATTAGAAAAATTGACTTTATTAGTTGGAGAGAAAACAACTTTTAAACTAAATCTATTGAGAATCTTAGAAATTTTTGTGGTGACTTTAGAAAAATAAGGTAATACAACAACATTTTTAAAATCTTGTTCAATCGGAGGTTTGGATAAAACACAGTTAATGATATTTAAACTAAATCCGCGATCAATGGCAATTGCTTTAATGTTGACAATTTTATTACTAATTCATATTTGCATGGGTTCTTTCTTGTGGATACACAAATTCTTATTACAATATCATGAATGATTTATCACCTTTTACGATCCGTCTTTTCACCCCAAAATGACTAAACAGTTAGTTTTCCGTGTGATTTTACACAAAAATGTTTGGGCTCATTCTACATTTTGGAAAAGTTCTCTTTTCTTTTGTCTTCCGAGATATTTAGACGGTTGGAATTAAGGACTTTAAAGTCATTTTTTCTATACTTTGATATCCTGTATTTTGATACTGATTTTATCAAGATACCTATCGATAAGTACATGGCTGCTTTTCATCCATTTTCTAGAATATTTGAAAATGTATTAATAAGAATTAAAGTTTGGAGATAGAGCTTTTTAATCATTCATTATAAATTTTGGACCTCAATTTCGCTGAGAAATTCTGAATCGGGAAAAGGTTTTATAATCTCTTAGGATATGGAGTCATCGATAATTTTACTGTAGAATTTTACACGTAGATAAAGTACATCTCAAAGATGTCAGAATTTCTCTACGATAAATATGCATGTAATCACACAGAGAATTTTTTGAACAAACTACGAATTCTTTTTTATAGAATTAAGTATACATTTTAGAAACATTTAATTGACGGTATCTGATGCAATTATTTATTTTGGTCGATACATCATATGAAACGCTCTCTAATGTAAACTCGATTTTCTTTGTAAGTATGTTTGAAGAAACAGGAAAAAATAAAGTTATTTTTTAGAAAAAAATAAAGTTATTTTTTAATTAGTTCGGGTAGAAGACGATGACCATGATAAGTCATTTGTTCTAATTAAAAACGTTTTTTATTGTTATTTCTATTTTCTTACTTATTTTTTATATCCCCAAAAATGGAGTAGTTACGATCATTGCAAAAATGTTTTGGATTATTACAAGGAAACTTCAAAAATTGTTCAAAACGTTGAAGTTTCAAGTATTATTACAATGTTCTTATATTCACGTGATATCTGATATTAGTTACATCGTATAGCGATCCATATTTTAGATTTACTCAACATCCACCTACCTCTCTTATTCCATCAATGAAAAGAAAAAAAATCATAATAATAATGTTCTTTTGACACACACACAAAAAGAAAGAAAGAAAGAAAGAAAGAAAGAATTATTAAGTTTGAACTATTGAAAAATTTGTTGTAAAAGATATCTTCTAACAAAACTGCTATGCAATACTAAATTAATGCGCCGTATTTGAAAAAATATTTTTCCATCTTCAACAACTCAAAATTTTCAGGCCGTTTTCAGACTTTTTTTTTAAGTAAAAACATGAAACTTGCTGAGTGGATTTCTGAAGAGATGTATAAGAGGTCGTATGATTCCATTTTTCACTCAATTAATTAGAATTTTGAATTATAAACAATTACTTTCTTAGTGCGATAGATAATATATTTTCGCATAATATAAGGATTACATTTACAGTTTTATTTTCAGATATTGTCTTCAAATCTAGAGTATTAATTTATTATTTCCGTGCAAAAAATAGCTTTCATGTAAATAGATTATTATCTCTATTTTACATTTTTCCATAATTTTTCCTAATTTAACTTTGAAAGTGGACATCAGATATAGATCCATAATTATGCTTGCAGTTCAGAGAAGGCAGGCAAGGTAATTAGTCATCCTTTTAAACAAGATTCAAATTATTAATCATTTACTTTAATTTTCATAAATATTCAAATTTGGAGTCAAATATCATATTTTATATTTCCAATAATGCCTAGGTTCCCTATAAAGCCTCAGTCTTCACAACCAACGTTTTTCTTATTATAATGTGCAAACTGACGTACGAACAAGTGAAACACGTGACATATGAACATCAGCACATGTGACATGGGAAATTTAATATAAGCAGGTAATATATTTTTGCATAATATAAGGATTACTTCTACAATTTTATTTTCAGATACTGTCTTCAAATCAAGAATATTAATTTGCTACTTCTGCTTACGCAAGAGCTCTCATCTTATAAAGTACATTTTTTATTGCAAAAAATTGCTTTCATATCAATAACTGATAATTTCTAAGGTAGATTTTGTCATAATTTTTCCTATTTTAACTTCAAAAATGGACATAAGATATAGATCTATAATTATGCTTTCAGTTACTTCCAGATCTGCAGCGTTTCCATCTAGGAATAGTGTAACGAAAGCAACCTTGGCATCTATTGTCGGAAATTGAAACGGCTATGCTCTGAAAAGGCAGGCGAGGGAATTAGACATCCTTTTAAACAAGATCGGCAATTTATTCGCATAAAGGAAGAGAATTTAAGACCATTACCGTAAATGGGGCTCCCACCCTCTCTTTTCATTCTGTTACTTTCCCGGCGCAGCTTTCGCCTAGTGATCCCCGATACAAACACTTGCTCGCCTCTATACTGATTAGTTTTAAATGTTTTAAAGTTACCTTTTGTCTCGAAAATGCCTTGGATAAGAGTATGAAACAAGGCTCTCTAAAATTGGCGCGTTATGACACCAATAAAGCTTTAAGATAGATCAGTTAAGTATTTCATGTAACAGTTAGATGTAGATAAGATGACAAAGGTTTAGAACAATTATATAAGAATATATAGATTTTTCTAACTTTACTTTTTAAATTTATATTTTACTAAGCTATTTACATAATGAACGTCACATTAAACAAGCTTAGAGTATAAGGTATTGCTTGGGAACCTTCGGTAAAGTAGATCCGTGCATGTTACGTCAACTACGTTTTTATAGCATTATATATAAAGAACCTTAAATTAATTAAACCCGGAGTAGGGATTTCAGAAATTACCAGCCGCCTCTTTCTTTTATTTTCTTTGTTTTTTTTCTTTAAGTTCATAAAATCGCCGTAGCAGTACAAAAAATGCTAAAAATCGAAAATAAATAGGAAAAAAAGAAAAAAATCTCAGAGTACAAACTTTACTATATAGAGATATAATATTCGAAACTCAGTTACTTTTCAGAATTTTAAAAAGCTTCACAAAACGCTACAAACTCTAAAACTCATAAAAAATTTAAAATCGTAGAGGACAAAATTTACAGTATTGGGGTAAGACTTTGAATAACAGTTATATGAAAATAAGTGACAAAAATTTAGAACAATTTTATGAGTTTATATATATTTTAATTTTAAAAAGTTTTAAATTTATATTTTACTAACTTTCCCGGGTCAGCTTTCGCCTAGTGATCCCCGATGCAAACACTTGCACACCTCTGCTGATTAGTTTTAAATGTTTATTACCTTTTGTCTCGAAAATGCGTAGAAGCCTTGGATAAGGATATCAAATAAGGCTTTCCAAAATTCGCGCGTTTTGAGACCAATGAAGCTTTAAGATAGATCAGTTACGTATTAATTTTATATTTTATCAAGCTACATATACATAATGAAATTGAATTAAACGAACCTGGAGCACTACCTCTGTCCCAAATTAGTTGCTACAATTGAGTATTTTTCTAGTAATTATTGATACTGATGATTTTATAATTTTGTTTGAACAATTTTCAGAGATTTTTGCACTTTCTGGATAAACAAAATACCATATTCCAATTTTTACACTAATTTTGTTTTTATTCAAGTCCGATCTTTGTTTTGCCACCACTGCCATAAACATTATTTTGGTAATAATTTTTTTGATTTTGTAATAAGTCAAAGGTTCAATTTCATCTGGCATTTATAGCAGTACTACTTACAAGGAAGGTCTCCATACTGAGCATACTCAGATTTTTTTGAAAAAAATACTAATTAAGCTACTCATGTATGTAATAAAGAATCAGTGAAAATTAGCGGCGGAATTCCAGAAGAAAACATGTAAAAAAGTAAAATACTTTCGAATATTTGGCGTGAAAAGACAAAAGTGTCACACGATTTAGCGACCAGCATTTTTCCCCGCCAAAAGCAAACGATTTTAATGCAACTGAAAACTTGGATTTTTAGAGTCCGCGTAAATGGTGTTTGATGAATTTAAACATAAATAATGAGAGAGTTTAATATATTTTTTACATATATATGTATATTAAATTGCATATGTATATATTATTTGTTCCGGTAATTATTTAATTTATCACTGGAAAAAGTATTTTCACATATAAAAAATTCTTATTCAGTAAAATTATTTTCATACATTTAAGCGTATTAAAAAATAAAAGCTAAATGTTTCCATAGCAACAGAATCAAATTGACAATTCTCAAATGGACTTTGAATTTGAAACAACTTTAGTTAATTTATATTTGAATTTCGTTTCAAATCTTAAATTTTGATGATTAAATTTGAATTAAACGCATATAAATATCAATATAACGAAATTATACTTCAAACAAACTAAAACTGACAAAAACAAATATATTTAATTTATCTAAACACATTGAACATGAAACTTTTTTCTTTTAAAATGCATTTGACATTTAAAAGAAAAACAAAAAAAAAAAAACATTTTTTGAAATTGTTTTTTTATTGCCAACCGAAGATAAATCGCCAAATAACGAAATTTTCATTATTTCTTTACGGACAAGGAACGGGGGTTCCGCCGACATTTTTTTATAAACGTATATATCCTCATGAGAAGAACATTCTGTAATTTTTTCAGATTTTTCGGAGTATGCCTGTATGGAGACCTTCCTTGTTAGTTAATTATTTCTCAAATGTTGCAGCAAAAATAGCAATACGGCGTTAGACTGTTTATTATTTATTCTTCTTCGTGCTTTCTAAACTATTATTCATAATTACACTTATCGTCAGTTTTATACTTGTTATTTTTATTTCTACACATTCAGGTTAATATTACTTCAAACATTTAGTATACTATATAATATTCATTGCTGTATAATTTTACTGGTATCTATTTACAACTGTATCAGATGTTATTTCTGACTTCACCAATTTGAAATGTAGCAACTAATTTGAATCGGAGGGAGTATAAGATATTACTTGAGAACCTTCGGCAGAGTAGATCTGTTACTTTTACGCTTCCTGCGGTTTCATAGTATATGTATATATATATATATATATATATATGTATATATATATATATATATATATATATATATATATATATATATATATATATATATGTATATATATATATATATATATATATATATATAATCAAATTAATTGAACGCAGAAAACGGATTTCAGAATCCACCAACCACTTTTTTCTTTCTTCCTTCTTCATTTTTTTTTAAGATCATAAAACCGCCGTCATAGTACAAAAAACCACTACATATCAAAAATAAACTGGAAAAAAAATCACAGAGTGCAAATTTTCCTGTATATAGATAAAAATAAAAATTGAAACCCAGTTACTTTTCCAAATTTCTAAAAACGCACAAAAAAATTCTAAAACTCACACGAATTTTTTTTTTTTGTTTTTTTTTTTTTTTAATTTGGAGGACAATTTTTTAATTTGGAGGGATTCATTTTACAAGTGTTAAAAAATTGCCACGGTAAAAATAATTGCATACAAAATGCTAATAATTGCATAGAAAATGCCTGAAGAATTCGAAAATTGCAGTAAACAAAATGCATTCATTAGACCGGAAGGCGGCAGCACAGGGAATTACCTCATCGAGTTCATGGATGAAGTTCTAGGATTAGTTAGATCTTGGTTCGCATATTATAATTCAATCGCTCTTACAAGTCATATTTTAGTGGAAAACACATGAAAACTCGATTTTACCAGTTGACTCGTAGATCTACCACTGTTTTTTTCTGCAGCCAAAATATGAAAACATAGAGAACTGGAGGCAGAAAAACATATTTACAGCTTATGATGTACGGCCGCTTCACTGAACTAAGACATCATGTAAGTTAAGGTGTTTTGTCTTTTACTCTATACTGTGCAGCTCAATATTAGAATTTCAAGATTATTAAAGCTTGACTATCATTCGTACTTATACTATTCGTACTTACATGATTCGTAAATGATACTCTCTTTTCTAGTATCTTTGTACCTTAATATTGATACAGTGGAATGAGAAAACCACGTTTTCAAGCTCTTTTTAAAAATGCTTGACTCATTTGTTGAGCACCTACTGTTTGTTTGCAATTACAAATATCTCAATCGTGAGTTTTTTCCATGATGTAACTTTTAAAAATTGCTTATACTTGCCTATACATACAACTGATTATATAACATACGGCAAAACATGCACATTCGGCAACACCCACGCCTTCCATTCTTTGAGGAAATCTTTGAAAATTGGAAGTTCTTAAAACCTTTACTAAATTTATCTACGTAATGTGTAGAATACAGAACTGAGGAAATAATGTTGCTTATGTTGTGTATTAAATGTTGCTTACATCTCACTGTTATCAAACTGATGACAAATTCACAAGAAAAAGTTAACAGTTATGTCCGTAAGATTGATCGATAACTTTTCTTAAAAATTTGTATTATGTCTTAATATTAAATGCAAAAAGAATACAATTTTATTTATATCTTAATTATTGTACCTCTTATAGCCTTTAAAAACTTTTTGATAGATGTATTATATTCCAAAATATTTAACGTTTAAATAGGCCTACAGATTTATTAACACTTTCCAACAAAGTTGAAAAGTGTTTTCGCATTTAATTTCTCTCTCACGGTCTAACTTCCGTAAATATACTCGGATTTTCAAGCTATTGATAAACATCATTTAGGGTCACCAAGAAATGTTTGATATTATGTGTGAAGTATGTCGGATTAGGTCATTTACAGGGGCTCTTAAAAGATTTCCATTACATTATGATACATTGGGGATAATCGTATGCAAAGTATAATAATGAAAATACTAGCATTTTCCCTATGTAATATGTTTATTAGACCGAGAATCGGCAGCACAGAAAATAACTTCATCGAGTTCATGAGTGAAATTTTAGGCTTTGTTAAATCTCGATTCCCATATTAAAACGCAATCAGTCTGCCAAATCATATGTTGGTGGAAAACATCTAAAAACCTGATTTTAGCGATAGACTCATGGGTTTACCATTAAGTTTTCCTGCTATCAATTCTCCATATTTTTATACTTTTGGGTGCAGGAAAGAACAGTGGTAAGCCTGTAAAACAACCATTAAAATCGAGTTTTTAGGTGTTTTCTACCAAGATATGACTTGACAGACCGAATGCGTTTTAATATGCGATTCGCGATTTAACCAATTTTAAATATTGACCCATGAACTCGATGAAGTGATTGTCTGTGCTGCCGCCTCCTGGTCTATATTTCAAAAATATTAAAACTGATATAAAAATATTGAATTTCACTACAATATGATTACGATACAATATGGAATATTTACGATAGAATAGGGAATATAGCATTTGATGGTCATTGTTACAACACATTCTTACAATAATGTTTTCGAGGGATAATTCGTGAAAGTGCGTTTACAAATTCTTTATGCACTTTTAAATGTAAGTATGTTTTTTCATATTGCTCGATGTATATAAATTATATGTCTCATATACAGGGCTATGCACAAAATAATTCATTATAAGAATTCCTTATTAGAGGAAATTACTGCAGGGGAATTTTCAATTGAAGTATATGAGTTTCTTATGCATGTAGTTAATAGATGCAAATCTTTACATCATTTACAAAAAGCTGCTCAAAGACGTCAGATAATTTTCCGACTTTAGATGAGAAGAGCTGAAAGTGGGTTTTCAAATGTGTTATGCGTTTCCATATGTTTGAATCAGACCGAATATTTTAGCTTAATAAACTGTGTAGTTTTGTTGCAAGATCCTGAATTTGTTGAAGATTGTTTCATAATCTATGCTTGACGCATCATTTTCCCTTCTTGTTTTCATTAAATGGGAAAACTGTTTTGACGCTCTGAAATTTAGGCCTTTTTTTGTTGGGAAAAACTAGATTTAATAGCTGTCACAAATAAATTTCATTATGATCGGGAAAGGGTTTGTTTATCTTTCTGTGTGCTTAGCTGCAATTTTCGCACTTCATTAGCTCTAATTTTTGCAAAATTTTACCTCTCTTAAGGAAATTTTAATGTGAGATACAGTATGATTTACGATAGTATGGCACAGCATTTAATATTTAATATGCTCACACTATTAAATAATCCTCACAATGTGTAAAAGAATTTTTTTTTTAAGACATGATAGTTTCTGCTTGTCAAAATGAACGACTGAAAGACGATGTAAGCAAAGAAAAAGAACTGTTTTAAAAAGCCATCCTCATTATTTGAATTATTTATTTTAATTTTTTTCTTTTGTATTAAGTGGTATTACAAACCTTCATAAGAATTTTCTTGTATAAAATATAATAGGTAAGTATATTTTGTTGGAAAGATTGTACATAAGATAATAGCAATAAAAAATACACAAACTATTATACTATGAACAAAAATTTTAAAAAGATATTCTATCAGAATAATTTATAGATGAAATGAAATTGTTTTTATATATTGATACGTTTGACACAATCAGAATATTTTTATTAATTTTTACTTTATTAAAAGAAAAAAGAGCATACATAGTGAAATACCAAAAAAAGATAAGCAATAATCACACAAGACTGATTTCGAAAACGTAGAATATTTTTCTGTAAATTTCACAAGCGCATGCGAAATTTTAATTACACATATTCACGAGTAATTTTGTTTTTTGGCTACAGGTTAGAATTTATCTACGGGGTTTGTACGAGTCTTGGAAATTTCAGAAAAGTTTCAGACCAATATTCGGTCCTAATATTTTCTTACAGAAAATCTCTGTTCGAATAAGACTCACTCCTTCGAACTAGATATTTTTTATTAGAAAATACTGGTATTTTACCTTGAAAATAAAAATATGTGTACGAACCCTGTATCTATAGTCATTTATTTATAAATTACAGACTTTTGCCATTGAGAAATAGAATTTAACGTCCGTGTTATCCTGCTGAAAATAAAATTGTATCGAAATATTTTACTTATAAAATGAAATCGTGTTTTGTTATATTAATCTATTTGAAACAATTAGTATTGTACTCCGGTTTTATTATTTTTTTAATGCTCATAAATATTGAAATACTTGAACTGATAAGCAAATATCACACAAGGCTGATTTCAAAAACTTGGAATATTTTTTTCTAAACTTAATCTGCACATGCCAGATTTTAATTTCACATTTCATCTACGAGTAATTTTGCTGTTTTGCTACAGGTACGAACTAATCTATAGTCATTTATTTATAAATTACAGATTTTCATAATCAAGAAATCGAATTTAACATTAATGTCCCAGTCATCATGCACGCCATTACTCCAGCTGCTCTCCTTTATGATTAATAATCAACGCCTCATCCTTGCTCATCCCATTGTCCTGTAATGAAAATTAATGCAAAATCAACTCAACAACTAGTTGCTCCTCTTTTGGCGTCATTTCCCCGTCGCCAAAAACAAAGCCCTCTAAAATTACGGCAGCCTCCTCTCCAAGCACTGATGGCTGTATTGAAAACGGGTCTATCCGGCAATTCATGCATAGTAATTAAATGGAGAGACTGTTTTTGGCTTTTCGGCCGCGCTTCATTAACGCTAATTGTATTCATTACTAGATCCCTAATCACTGGCCCAAATCACCCACCCCCTGCGCCAAAAGAGTTAAATAGTCATCACCCTCTCTCCTAGAGGATGCGCTGGCTAAAGAATTAGTCTTGCAGACGTGCTAGGAAAGCTGATGCTTCCTTACCAAAAGGAGACCGTGGTCGGATATAAGGAGAAAGGGAAAAAATATAGTATACTTAAACGATAGTTACAACCTAAGAGGGTTTACATTTTAAGCGATGAGCATTTAATTTCAAATTCTTGGATTCCTTGAACAGTAAATCTGTTTTTTAAATTAAATTCGATTTCAATTTTTTCTCCTTCTATCACTTCTGATAATTGCAATTTTAAAGGTTCGAAAATTTGGATGCAGTTTCAGGTTTCTCTTAAATCTAAACTGGCTACTTTGTGGCACATTTTGTAATTCATTTTTTGTTTACGAACGTATTGAATTCATGGCTATTCTTAATGTGAAAGTAGGTTTTGAATTTCTAATTATTGTAAAAATAGACGATTAATCCATTTGTACCCGAATTTTTGTTTTCTCAAAGGTATTCATGAAATCATTTTAAAATGTTGCAAAATGAATTTGAAAAAAACTAAAAATGTTACGTTAAAAAAAATCTTTATTTATTTTATAAAATTAAAACATACTAAATATGAGAAAATGCATAATATTTGTAACAGCTAAATATCATAGTTGTCAAAATCTCTTAATTATTTAGGAGTCTGTTTCCAACCAAAAATTTTATTTAATAAATGATTTTAAAATGAAATCTCGTAAATGACATGGTAAAAGAAGACACATTTTCTTATAAGCCTTTTCCTGTTTTAAACTGCTTTGCCTTGGATCAGACTCTAAAATAATTATGATATGTTGGCATCTACACATGGCCAAAGGTGAATGGCCATTTGCAGTTTAGACATTTTGTTAAATATCTAGGAAAATACATAAAGAATCACCCTGAAACTTCAGTGGTGTAACCCTAATAATATAGGTAATATATTACCGTGGAAAATTTTTCCCTAAAACCCACAAAGAATCGTCAAGAAATTGGAAAAGAACGAATATCTTTTGGATAATCTTTTCAAAACTAATGTAGCGAAAGAGTTCAAACTGTAGATTATGATTAAATGGCTTATTATAATAAACTGTGTTCATTTTTATGTGGATAGCATGTATGCTCGTAGAGAAATTAAAGTTTTTTATAAAAACAGTCCCACATTTTGATAAGTTTTTTGCTTATAATTTGCAGAGTTTTTAACATAAAAAATGTTCTTTTCAGAAAATCTAACGAACAACATTTTATAAATTACATTATAATCATAATAAAAATAAAATATTAAAAATTGTATGAAAAATGAGTTGGGTTACTGAATAACTTTTTATTGCTCATGCATGAATGTTATCAAAATTTAATTTGCATTTTTTTAATCATTTGGTTACTAATTATATTGAGTAACGTGTAAAAATTTCGATTTAAAATCGCAAAAACTTCAAAAAGATATAGGCTATATTATGAGCTGATTCATAATTTGTTGAAGCTTTTCAGCTGCCTGTAGACAGCATCTGAAATACAATTTACTATACAGCCAATATCTTTCTGAATTTTTACAATTTTCTACTGGCTTTTTTTTTTTTTTTTTTTTTTTTTTTTTTTTGGCGTAAATTGCTTAATATAGCTAACTATAAAATTATTCTTTTAAAATAAAATATGAATACATATTGAAATGTGAATTTATTTTTTAAGTATTTTTTTTTATTATCTTTATAATATACAATAATATATATATATATTATAACCTTTTTGAATTTTTACGATTTTCTATTGGCTTTTTTGAGTAAATTGCCGTATATAGCTAACTACTTAATTTATTTTTTATAAATAAAATCTGAATACATATTAAAATATGAATTCTTTTTTTATATATTAAGATATGAAATCATTTATGGACAATTTATGATTTTTGTAAATAATCAGTGCATCAGTAGCTTCGTAGGTAAGCAATGAGTGTTCTTCAAAAATACGCCAATATATTTTGTTCTTTCTAGTTCTCCAACAGAAAATTTGCGAGTATAAAGATTGCCATATTCTAAAAAACACCTGTTCGATGCATTTTTATGCTGGATAATCTGTATAATACAAGTAAGAAACAAAATGTCGATCCTAGCATTTTTCTGTAATCTAGACAATTCGAAGACAGAAAATGATTTTCTGCACGCAAGGATGTGACATATTTAGGAAGAACATATTGCATGATATCTAAAATTACTTCTGTTTCCTTCTAAAATCTTCTTTTCTACTTTTTCTCGGTCTTTTTTTAAGTTTTTTGATTAGTAAACGTAAATTCTTGTAATATCTAGATGTATGATTCCAACATCAATATAGGAAGAATATTTATGTATTATTTTTTATCATTTTCAATGAATATATTTCATGCATTGAACATTTACAATTATATTACATCACGTATAACCTTTTAAAGTATAATGGCTCAAAAAGTTGAAAAAAAAAGCATATTTTAGCATTACACAGTAGAGTATCAAAATTCGGAACTAAGCGGGATCGACCAAGCGGGTATTTCGAATAGGCGGATTTCATTAATAATAATCAACGCATTAACTTGTTAAGGCATAAATTAAGTGCGAGCACATCTGCTACTGTAGCTCTATACAGCACTGACAGCTATACAGCACGACTCATTCTGAACAGATTCTGTTATTTCAAATAACTTAATTTAAAGTACTGTTAATTTGTGCATTTGTTTTAAAACAAATTGCTTATTAAACATTTTAATAAAAACTCACTCTTCATCAATACCAAATGATGCTATGTTAAAGCGGCGATGACGGAACATTGCATCCTCAAATCGATTCATTGCTCTTCGTCAGAAAAAAAATTACCGACTTCACTTTTTAAGCGCGTGTAAATTAATTACTTTTTGTGCTTAGCAGTGATTAAAAATATTTCTACAGAATAATATAAATGAAGCCGTGTACAGTAGGGTGGTGCGAAAAAACAAAAGTTTTTATTTCCGAATCGCTATAGTGCGGAAAAGTTGCGATTGGTAAATACAAGAAAAACTAAAAAAAATTTTTTTTAATCGGACATTATCTTCCGATCGCGCAAACCACCTAAAAATTCAAAAAAATTGAAAAATTTCGATTTTTTCAGAATTTTTTTAAAAATATTACATATACATATATTTTATCACTATAGTGAAAAATATTTACATATTGTACTATTTAATAATAATAATAAAATAAATTGCGTTTAGAGAATATCTTCCGATCGCGCAAACTCATTAAAAATCGGGAAAAATTCAATTTTCAGTGTTTTTTGATGCACTAAGAAAATAATTAAATAAGTTCAATTTGCGGTCTCATGTTAAAATTTAAATGTAAATTAATACTATTGTGCATGTTATGCTATTTTTGAACAATCGAGATCTTGCCAAGACGAGATCGCTGCAGGGCGAAAAGGTTTAGCAGTTTGCGCAACTCCTGTTAGCCACGTTGCGAAACAGCGTTGAAGTCGCCCTATGTGTCCACATCCTTTTCTCTCCCCAGCCTCGTCCACTTGCACAGTGCGCCATTTCGTATCAGAGAGCCCGTGAACGGATTTCGTTTGTTAATTGGATGTATTGTTTTATTAAAAATACATTAACATGTGACAGGTACACGGATCTGCACACGTCGTTCACAAAGAAAATTACTAGACAATCTTTTCATTGTCCTATATTTTGTCATCCCCAAGAGATTTTTTGTCAAATATTCTTCACGAATATAGCGCCTGTACGAGAAACTAAAGAAAATCCTTAAAAAAAATTTAAATACTTCTAAAATCGTTAAAAATACTTCTAGACTTTTTCAATAAATGCGTCCATATAACATGCATTGATATGTAGAATGACACATGTTTGAAGATGGTTTATAGTAATTTTAAACAGTGTATGTTGTCCATCGTGATATTTGTCTCAGGACTGAGGAAGATAACTAAATAATCGACCTTTTTTCCATCAAAATGTATATCATGTGGTTCTTCTGATTCCACTTGACTTTGCCGTAATTGTTTTCTTTCTGTTTGTTTTCTTCTAATTTTGTATAGGTAACTTGAAAAACATAATAACTTGAAAAGCATCTCTTTAGTTATTACAGGAATATCTTCTAGTACACTCAACGCTTTAGCAGCACCTGCACTGTCAGATACACCATTGCGATCGCAATGTAAAGATGTAGATTGTAACTCCACTTTCATTTGCCATGGTAATTTCTTCTTAAATCTGATAGGCTGTATCCGTCATGGTAATGATATTTTACCTATACCTACATTAGCATTAAAATTCTCATGTATTTCATTTAAATGCTCAAGGTCTTTTATTTTCGCTTCAACAAATTTGGAAGGTTGCCTTTTCAATATATAGTTTCGTCTTCCAAGTCTTATACTCAGTTTTTTTTCTTTTTTTTAAACTTTAGTATCAAATTTTCCCGTTCCGTCCTTTCTCTGGAGGTAGATAAATCTATGTTCAATGACTGGAATTTTGTTGTGTTTTTGAGACGTACAATTAGTCTCAATTAGACACTCCCTCAGATCTGATGACTTTTTACAGGAGCAATATAAATTCATTACACGTTTGCGAGCTGGAATATCAGTCAGTTGAGTTTCTTGTTTTTTAAATTCATCAAACTTTTTTATAAGGTTTGGCTATTCCTTGTCTCGAATATAAGATTTAACTCTAAACCTTGAAGAACTACTAAACCTTGCAGGGATCTCGTACTGGTAAGATCTCGGTTGTTCAAAAATAGCATAGCATGCTCAATAGTATTAATTTACATTTAAATTTTAACATGAGACTTCAAACTCAGCTTATTTAATTATTTTCTTAATGTATCAAAAATCACTGAAAAATGAATTTTTCCCGATTTTTAATGAGCTTGCGCGATTGGAAGATATTCTTTAAACGCAATTTATTTTTTTATTATTATTAAACAGTACAATATGCAAATATTTATCACTATAGTGATAAAATATGTGTATATGTAATATTTTTTAAAAAATTGTGAAAAAATCGGAATTTTTAATTTTTTTTTTAATTTTTAGGTGGTTTGCGCGATCGGAAGATAATGTCCGATTTCAAATTTTTTTTTTTAGTTTTTCTTGTATTTACCAATCGCAACTTTTCCGCACTATAGCGATTCGGAAATAAAAACTTTTGTTTTTTCGCACCACCCTAGTGTACAGGGTGATATATAAATAATGTAACAGAAATAAAAGACAATAACATTTAACTATATTAACAAAACAACCCGTTTGCTTCACAATTTGAAAGAGAAGAAAATTCTGTACAAGAAACAATCAGGATCATTCATAATGTATTCCTCCCGCGGCAATGCAGGGGTCTAAGCGCCTCTGGAAATTATTCAAATTAACCGCGACAAAAAATTTCTGGCGTGGTTTTGGTCCAGGCTCTTCTCAAAGCGCATTTCAATTAAATACAGGGACTTGTGCTTGATTGCTTAGGTTTTTTGCTCCAGGATTAAACAAAGGATTGTAAGAGGTTGTGGGATTAATTGTAGGAGGAATGCAGGATTAGCCTTTTCAAATTACATTTTCCTGGAAAACAATGAATTAATATCTACGGAAATAGCAATCGCACCACAAAAAAGCACAAGGAACATGAATAAAACAATAGTACTGCTCAAAAATGCCAAAAAATATTAAATTAAACTGATATTTTCATCACGTCACAGTATTTATGTAATCTATCAAATTCGTACTTTAAGAAACCAATCACAACTTAAATTGCCTCTCCATCAATTATCATTTATATTCTACATTTGTGAGCACATTAGAACAGCGGTTATCCGAATCCCGGTTATACAAAGATCGGCTTAACTGAAAGACCTTAAATTTCTGAGCTGAAACATGAAAAGGACATAATTATGACGTATTAAGGACGTATTAACCCATTTTCGGCCAAAGGTTCGTATACGAAACATTTCGATAAATATTTTTTTTTAACACTCTGACACATTTTTTTCAAGAATTTTATTTTTCTTCTATTTTTTAAGGCTTTTGAAGACATCCATAAAATATTAGTAATTCAATTGGAGTAAACACTTTCTCTTAAAAAATTTTCAAAATACGCTAGAGTTTTAATTTGAAACGCCTTTGACAAATTCGACTTTTTAAAAATATAATATTATTCCAATTGAAATGAATTATGTGTTTTTAAAATAGATTAAAGTTGCAAATTCTGTATATGAAATAAGAATAAAACAAAAGTCATAAAAATATTATTCATATTCATATTATTCTTTATAAGAAATAATATTTTATATTATTATATAAAATATTATTTCTTATATAAAATATTATTTTTCATGCACGAATATTTTTTTGTGTCTTAATGTATGTAATTTAAGCATATTTCAATAAAAATAATGCTACATTTTATAAAATTTCTGTGCTTGGCCTAAAATGGGTTAAGAAAGTTGAATCTATTTGGTCGAAAGCTGTAGTATCTCACACATGCATCTTTCAAATGGAAAAAAACTATCACAACAAATACAGAAATATTTTAAAATAAAAAGGTTTAAAAGGTACAGGAAAATATGATTTAATTGCCACAAGGTTTTAAATGAAAGCAAACGTCTGTTTGATGTAGCAGCCTGTAAGTGCAAAGAATTTTCTGTCTGTAAGTGCGAAACAAGAAAAACAGTACCTAAACTTGAACAATATTTTTTAACTGACAAAACGACAGTGAGAAAAATGTGTATAAGGGGAGTCGATAAAGTTATTTCCAAGATTTTAACACAAAGAGAAGAGAGGAAGTAACAGGTAATACAGAAACAATTAACGTACAAGTAACAATCAGAAATTAATAGTTAAGGCTACTAGAAAAGCTGAAAATGATGCCCTTCAATCAAATCTGTGCAAACATCTAAAGGAAACTTAAATATACAAAATAATAAATGCTTAAATATCGCCAAAAGTCAAAAGTTGACAGTTCATTGAACACCATCTTTTATTTGCAGAAGGAGATTAAAACTTTATTTTTAAAATTACATTAAAGTTTATTTCTTTCCATAGATTTTAAACCACCCTAATATATATATTATATAAACTTTTTTACTGATGGTACTTTTGAAGTCTAAGGTCATGATCGGAGTAGATCTGCGAAAAATTTTCAGAAAGTCCAACGTAGGTGTGATAGCAATACGTAATATTTCATACAAAATCTACCCAAAATAAATAAGGGAAAGGTCCGGCATCAACAATATTGCACAGGCATAAATATCACTATTCCATGATATGCTCAAAAAAAAGTTCAAGATTGCCTTTTAAGTCCTAATATAAAAAAGGGGGAGTTCAATTAAGTAATTTGTTACATCTCAGTGGCTATTCTACTTTGAATTTGAGCGCGTTTCTTAAAATATTGCAGAATTTCAAGAAAAAAAATGCATTTCTGCCATCTACTTTTAATATCTGGATTCAGAAATAATATATTTTTCTGTCCAACTGGAACATTTTTTTTCTACTCTAATTTAAAATATTCTTAAAGAAAAAAACTGAATGCAAGAAACAAAGTTTCTAATTTCAAAATGTGCACTTTTATCTGTAGTATCAAATTATAAAATACCTTTCAAAGCTTTATTTCATGTTCGAACAAGTGACAGAAATATTGTTTTATTCCTTCAACATTTTTTACTATTCACTTTTTTTCTCTTTAAGGAATTAAAAAGCAAGAATGAAAGTTTCAATACATAATATATATACGTTTAGCTATAACGTCAAATAATTTTTAAATTGTAAAATTTGTCCTTGATGTTCAAATGATTAATAGAAGTATTTCATTCTTCCTTCAAAAATTTTTTAGCCTCCGATGCTATTTCTTTCAGACAAGCTAAAAATGTCGTGTCATCAACCCTGAATTTTCTACTGGGCCGATTTTGGTAATTATTTTTTTAAATGAAAGCTATTTATTTGTAGTTGTGCCCATTTTAGCTATTTTTTAATTTATTTCCATTTTTATATTTTATTTTTAATTTTAAATGCTTTTTTACGATATTTCTTCAAAATGGTGGCAACATAGTTTAGCTTTTCTCTCGATAATAAAAATTTATTTTCCATTATTACTTTCCACAAGTCAGAAACTTTATTTCATCAGTGAACATCTCCTCGCATTTAAAAGAAAAAAGTTAATTGTTTTCGTAAAATTTAACCACAATAAAATGATCGCATATAATTATGCACTAATTGAGGTAAAAAATATATTTACCGAGAAATAATATTAATAATGTAAATAAAATAACAGAAAATAATTTATGATAAAAATTAATGTCTAAAGCAAAGTAAGAAATATTTCAAATGAGGAAAATGATGGCATTCAGCAACCAGATAAAATGAATTTACAATATTATTACGGACGCCTTTTTCATATTACTAATAACAGTAACTTTTAAAAAACATTTGAAGAGAAAATGACGTCAATATTTAAAACATCGCATTTTTACTCATAACGATATTACATTTCAATATTTCTTTTCATTATGGACACTGAGATTGAGATTTTACTTTTAGATGACTTCAGTTAGTGAAAATAATGTCATAGTAAAAATAAAATTAGTTTTTTCTTAATAAATCTATTTTTCTATAGTGCATATAAAATAAAATTTCTGGATTTCGCCAGCACTCAGATTACAATTTTAACTGAAGCTGTGCAAATATTTGCATGCAAAATTGTAACTGGAAAACTTGGCATTAAGCTTAGAAATATATTTATTATATACCTATTGATTCAATAATGTAATTACTTTTGCTTTTTTTTTTAAGCCAAATCGATCGGATCTTTTAAACATTTCATTCGTCGAATTCGACGGTTCTCCACTCGTTTTATTGTTAAAATGCATTTCCTTTTTCCCAGAGTCTATAAAAAAGCGTTTAAACTAAAGAAAAAATCCGTTTTTGATGAATCTAGTCAATGAAGAAGTAGCACGTCAAATCGTATCTCATTATTATTCCGCAATTCCAAAGTCTCAGATAGAAATTGCTAATGAACTGGGTATTTCACGTCGTTCTGTTTGCTATTATATTGATAAACACAAGAAAAACGAAGTTAGTTCATTGCATTCTAAACGGGGTCGCCCTTCTAAAAAACCTCTATCGATTTTTTTTCTTTTTTCCTAATCGGAGGCGAAATTCAATTCTGCAATGACAGAATCTACATTCAACTTGTCTTACTTATTTTTTTCTTTTTCATTACTGAATAAAAACTCAATAACTAAATTTTGCTAATTTGTTACTTATTGTTCATGCTAAATTGTAAAAAAAATTTAATATAGTCTTTCCATTCCAAAGGCTAATATCCAAAATTGAAATATCAAGATGTATGGTGATGTATTTCAAGAATATTGTAAAAAAGTTTTCACAACCAAACGTAACTGGAGGGACACTCTCTGTTGTTTTAATAATGAGTTTTGACATCAACTTTGATGGCTTTTAGTTTGGTTAAATAGTAAAAAAATTAATAATTTTAATAAAGTGTAACTATCTAATTTTATTTATATTACTTTACATTTCTAAAACATCTGCAGTTTTTTATAAAAACTCTCAATATTTTCATGTTTTGTTCATTTGTTCAAAGGTACAACTTAACCTACTTGAGCAGGTTTGAACAGAAATCTTTCAGCATTTTAAATCCTCACAACTTATTTAATTTACTTAGAAAACTTTTAATTTCTGGTTCATATGATGAAGAAATTTATCGTTTTTATTATGTAATACTTAAAATGCAATAAATATAACTCAACTAAGAAATGTATTGATTTTCTAAAAAAATGTTCAAACGTCACGTCACGTCCCCCTCTTCTTTAAGTTTTAGCACTCAAATAAACAATCCTAAAAACTATTATTTTGCATTTACTCATAAATGAATGTAATCTACTTGTATGATGATTTTCATTAACATTTGTGTCATATGTCAGCCCCAGGTGATTTACTCATTTTGTATGGGGTGATCCATCACAAATAAAAATAAATGCATAATAATAATTTATAATTAATAATAATAATAAATAATTATTAATAATAAAAAATAATTAATAATAATCAATATAATTGTTATCACATATTTCTAAAGTAAGTGTGTTTAAAAGACAAACAGAAAAGAAGTAGTGCGCAACTTGTTAAAATATTTTTCATAACCTTTTTCAACCATAGACCATAATGTATCTGAATTATTTTGAGTTTTCTATTAAATGAACTTTAAACGCTACTCACCTCATTTTCAATAGGGTATAAGCAAAATTTATATCAAAAGCATGTACTGATTATATGGTAATTGAGCTTTCATAAATAGGAAAGTTAGACCATGCAAGAGGGACAAACAAATAAATGAACAGATCGACAAACTTAGTCATAAAAACTTTCTGCGATTTCGTTGGAAAGTGTTAAAAATCTCGCCCCAGTTACAGAAAACGTTCAGGTTTAAAAAAAAAAAAAAAAAAAAAAAAAAAAAAAAAAAAAAAAAAAAAAAACGCTATTTTTGGTTACTTTGGTAATTTGAGATATGCTGCAATCATAAGAGTTAAAATTGTTTTCTTTAAAAATTATGTTTAAAAAAATATTTAAATTAGTTTTTTAAATGAAATTTCCTTAATGGCATTATTTTTCTGCGTTTGAAATATTGACAGTACGAACTTCGCAGCAGTGTTTTTTGTCCTCCTAACGTGAGATTTAAACAGATAAAAGTGTTCCCCTCATCAAAATAGAATTATACAGATTTATAATTTCAAACATCACTCTATATCTGCATCTGCGGCAATGCCATAAAAAAAATCATTTTTTTAAATGTATCTATTACAATTACAGGTTTCTGTTTTAGGTGGCGAAGCTACTTCAATCGATATATTTCCTCTTTCATACAGCAATTGTCCTTTCTTTCTTTTTAAAATTTCTAGTAGTTTAAACAATCAATTATTTCATAAAGCATATAAAAAATACAATTTATAGAAGCTAAAATATTTTTCATCTGGTGTTACAACAAAAATGCAAAAATAGAATAAATAGACAGATAATGTGAAGAAACAATATGGCGAACGCATGATCTGTACAGCATATTTATTCTTGTCTCCTTACATTTTTCTAATATCCTTAATATCACGAATATCTTCCATGGTATAAATCACGTGACTAGAAACTGTCAAGTTTACAAGTACAGCAGGAACGTGTTATCAGAAGCCAATATCTGAAATTTTGTTTTAAACTCCTCTAAAGCATTTCAGTGATTACTATGAAAAATTTGTTTTATTTTTTTGTTTCATATATAGCAGATGTATTAAAAAAATCACAGTTTTCAGCATAATTATTATTAGGCGCTCACTTGAATTTAATTAATGGCTTACGATGATATATTTAAGCCTGGCATCTACAAGTCCTGGACTGAAGCCATAATTAAAGAAAAGAAAGTAAGCCTTGTTTTTAAACGATAGATTTTAATTGCATATTAACGTTCGGTGTTTTATTTATGGTTTTCTTGTGTTGCTTCTACAAAATATACATACAAGGCATCGTAATTATCTTTTTTTCAATCTGATAAGTGTAGTGTATTGCCATGTTTTTCTGTAGCAAGTATCTGATTACAACTTCCAATGTAATAACATTGTTTCATATTGCAATTAGGAAGTTTTATCAATGATTATGTAAAATAAAGGAAAAGAAAGATTCATGTTACATAAGCTAGAATACGATTAGCTAGCTAATACTTCTAGATTCTCCACTTTATTTATTTTTATGTATTTTAGCGAATTTAAATTTTTTGTTGTCATGATAAATTTTTCTCGTCGCTCTAAAATATAATTGCTTTTCACGAGAGTTTAATTCATCTTAAATGAAGAAAGATTCATCTTAGAGTAGAGTGTATAGAAATTATAGGATATTTAAAATAAAAAACAAGACAAAATAAAACTACACACAATATTTTTCCATTATAGATTTTTATTTTATTTTTTCCCTTGAGCTTGGCGCAACCGGCTATAGAAAGTGAGATTTGTTGCCAAACAATTTAATAGCTATGAAAACAAACGTAATAAATAAAATCTAACACTCATAAACAATTCTAGCCTGACCGCTTCAATTTTATCTTGCCAGGTGGCAATTCGATTAATTTTATGTTATCTGGGTGCAGATGATTAAATCGCCAAATAGTGTTTCATCGCCGTCATTTCATTTAAAATTTAAACCTATAGATAATCAAGTAGTACCCATAATAATTAATGTTTTAGTGATAAATTGAATTCGAATATTTCATTCGGATATATTCTGAGATAACTACAATAAAAAATAGGCTGGCAGTTGAATATCCCATTCCATCAAAGTAAATAAAAAACAGAGGCAGTGGTGTAATCGTAAAGACAACAGAAGGTATATGGTCTAAGCAGACGTATACACTCTAGCCAGAAGTATACCCTAGAGTATATATACTATAACTTTCTTAGGAAATTGGGGATATAAGGTGTTCTTTAAAAAAATCCAGAGGGTATACGGCATAACCCCCGTATATCCTCCACTACAGCCCTGAGAGGTTCGTTCATCATTAACTACTAAAAATATCAAACCATGAGCCCTTATTTACGTTTTGGCAACTGTATAGCATATTATACGTATTAAAATCTATAATGTAATGATATATAAAATAATATACTTATTTATTGTAGTTTATAGTTTATTTTTATTATAGTTTGCAATTTTTTCTATTTAATTATAGTTCATTTATTAAATTTTATTTATTAATATATCGATTTGTTTGATACCATTTTTAACAGTGTTATGGTTTTAAAAAATCTTAAATTACTCTTTTGAGCATGATTGGCAACGATAAACAAGATTAGCAATTCAAAACCATTTTTGGTGATCTATTTTAAAACTATTGTCACATTAACTCTCTACCTATCTTATTATCTCTGTTTTTTATGTATTTGTTAGTTCCTAATGGCAACAGTTTTTTTATATTCTAATGTTTTTTATATTTTGTCTCGGATGGAAAAATGATGGCTTTGGAGTTGCGTTGTGTATTTTGAAATATTAATAATTACGCCATACATATATTTCTGAGCTATTTGAGAATAAAAAACCAAAAGTGTAAATATGAGAAGTGGTTTTGCATTGAAATAATAACTACGCAAACATTGAGTTAATTACTTCTGATTCGATATTCCAAAACGGAACATCTGGCGTCCGCATACAGGATTCGGCTGCTGATAGTTGAGTGAGTTATATTTTATTATTCTTATTTTCTGAGTTGCAATGGAAGTAGCAAAGAAAAATAGAGCTCAGCAGAGGAGATTGTTTTCGAAAGCATGTAATGAATTCGATGCTGAAGAAGCAAGCTTAGAAACGTCTGATAAAATAACTAAATTAAAAATTATTGAGGAAAAAGCTACGTTAATGATAAATTCTGAAGAAAATGTTAAACAGTTTCTTTTTTCAGAAAATGTTGCAGATGCTGTAATAGAGAAAGAGATTGATGAATCTGAAAGTTATATAGACCGTTGGCTTTTTTTACAGCTTGAATTGCAACAACTTTTGCTTTCGGAAAGAGTTGATGTTTCTTCAAATTGTGATGTTTCTCAGCCGAATACTTTATTACGTTATCCTAAAATACAATTACCTACATTTAATGGAGATTTAAGAAACTGGGTTAGATTTTGGGGTCAGTTTGAGAAAATCGATAAAGATCATAATTTAGATACACATGATAAGTTTACATACCTATCCCAATGTATGGAAAAGGGCAGTGTTGCTGAGGAATTGATAAAAAGTTTCCCCCCCGGAGGAAATAGTTATGAGAAAGCTATTGAACAATTGAAACTGCGTTTTGGCCGAGATGAATTACTTATACAAGTGTATGTTAGGGATCTTCTATCATTAGTTCTCCAAAAGCAGAGCATGCCAAAAAAATCTTTGAGAAATCTTTATGATTTATTAGAAACAAAACTCCGTGCGCTTGAGATATTAGGAGTAACTAGGGATAAATATGCGGCGATGCTTTTTCCACTTGTTGAGTCTGCTTTGCCTGCGGAAACACTTCTAGCGTGGGAACGGTATAGATCCACAAGTCGTAGATCACATGATGAAGATAATCAAAATAATAAAATAAAAACAGATCTCGATTCAATGCTTGATTTTCTTCAAGATGAAGTACAGGCAGAGGAACGCATAATTTTGGCCTCACAAAACTTTGGAGTTGAAACCAAGCCTAATTATAAATTGTTCAAGGAGAAGAAGCCTGGAAATATTAAACACAAATATGGGGACACTTTTCAAATAGCTAGTGCAGCTGATCTTTTAACTTCATCGAAGGAACAGAGGCAATGTATATTTTGCCACAATTTACATAGTTCCACTGACTGTTTGAAAGTACGGAAAATGTCGATGAAAGATAGGCAGAATCTCATAGAGAAATCAGGGTGCTGTTTTCTGTGCCTGAAACCGGGCCATCAAGTTCGTAAATGTTATTCAAAAGCATCTTGTTTAGGTTGTGGGAAAAGACATCCTATTTTACTCTGCCATAATATAAAACAACAAGGAATTTCATCTGCCGGAAAAGAAACAGCAGAAATAGAGAATTCTTCGAATGGGGATCAAGCACTTGCCAATGTGTCCAAAAGTCCTAGTGTTATGTTATTAACATTAACTGTTTTAATACGAGGTAATGGTAGAAAAAGGAAAGCAAGAGCGATCATAGACACTGCTTCACAGCGCTCCTATATTTTAAAAGATACTGCTAAGGAGATGAAATACAAAAGAGAAAGCTGGGAATATTTTCAACATTCTCTATTTGGCGGAGAAAATACAGGAGTATGCAAGCACGATGTGTTTACATTGTATTTGACAAGTTGTGATGGATCTTATAACTGTCATTTCAAAGTACTGAGTCAGCCTGTTATCTGTGAAAGTGTTCCACCGACAATACCTGCAATTTATTTAAAGGAGCTTACTGACTATCGTATTCATGTGAACGATGATTATAATGGTCCTATCGAAATTTTAATAGGAGCCGATGTAGCTGGAAAACTCATTATGGGTGGCTGCAAATCTTTACCTTGTGGTTTAACAGCTATGGAAACACGTTTAGGGTGGACCATTATGGGACGAATACCACAGATTTCTTCTGAAGGAAACGAAATCTCAGTTGCTAATTCTATGCTTTCTACGACTAGAACAATTTCAGAATTGTGAACTCTTGACTCCTTAGGGATTACTGATCCATCTGAGAAGAAAACGAAAGAAGACCTACATGAATCCGCTAGAGAGCATTTTATTAAAACAGTTCAGGTCGACAACGACAATCGTTTTGTGGTACATTTACCTTGGCTTATCGATCATCCTCCACTGTCTGACAATTTTAAGTTGGCTTTGAAGAGGCTGGACAGTACGGTACGGAAATTGAAAGAAGAAAAATTGTATGAAGATTACAATGAAGTATTTAAAGAATGGATAAGAGAAGGAATAATTGAAGAAGTTCCTAAACATGAGATTCAATTACCTGCTCATTATTTACCTCACAGGCATGTCATAAAAGAAAATAGCACGACGAGAATCAGACCTGTGTTCGATGCTTCAGCGAAAGTAAAAAATTCCCCAAGTTTGAATGATTGCCTGGAGAAAGGAATAAACCTTGTGGAATTAATTCCTACTGTATTAACACGGTTTCGGATGAACAAGTTTGGCGTCACAGCAGACATCCGGAAAGCATTTTTACAAATTTGCCTACAAGAAAAGGACAAAGATTTTTTGAGATTTCTTTGGTACAATGAAAAGAATGAATTGAAATACTTTAGACATTGTCGTGTCGTTTTCGATATTTGCAGTAGTCCTTTCTTACTTAACGCAGTAATCCAGTATCATCTAGAAACGATTTTGGAAGAAGCACAGATGGGGAGATCAAAATATCCAGTTGATGTTGTGCAGAAGCTTAAAAACAGTTTCTATGTGGACAATTGCCTAACTAGTGTAAAAAATGAGACTGCGTTACATGAGTTCATTCAAGTAGCTAAAGATATTATGCAGGAAAGAAAGTTTGACCTAAGAGGGTGGGAGCACAATTATTCCAACTCCTCAACAGAGGGTATTTCTTGTGAAACAAATAAAATTGTGCCGGTATTGGGCCTGCAATGGGATTTAAACTCAGATACACTTTCTTTAAATTTAAAAGAAGTTTGTGAAGATCATGGACCTGTTACTAAAAGAAAAATATTGTCAGAAGTTCACAAAATTTTCGATCATATTGGGTATACCTGTGCAGTGACCTTATATCCGAAATTAATATTACAAGAACTGTGGAAAATGAAGACAACTTGGGATTCGGAATTACCACCAGCAATTTGTAAAAAGTTCAAAAAGTGGAGAAATCAGTTGAATCAACTTAAAGAGATTACCATCCCGAGGTGTTTACTACAAGATCCTGATAGTACCGGCGATTTAAGTATACACGTTTTTTGTGATGCCAGCAAAACGGCTTACGCTACCTGTGCACATTTAAGAAAGGAGAAGGAGAACTTAACATCATGTCAATTGATTCAAGCAAGGAGTAAGGTAGCTCCACTGAAGTCCATCACGATTCCTAGGCTAGAGTTGCTAGCATGCTCTATTGGTGCCAGATTGGCACAAAGAATTGTAGCAGATTTGAAACTAGAAAACGTTCCAATCTTCTTTTGGACTGACTCCAGTACCGCCTTGTGTTGGATAAAAGGTAATGAAAACTGGACACCTTTTGTATATAATAGGGTACGAGAAATCAGATCGTTGAGTAAGCCTGAAAATTGGAACTATGTACCTGGATCGATTAATCCAGCAGATTTACCCTCCAGAGGTTGTTCAGTGCGTCAACTTATGGAGACAGAGTGGTGGAATGGTCCTCCTTGGCTCTATTATCCATCTAATACATGGCCCAAATCTGAATTCTCTGTAAACTCAGAAGAAGTAATGAAAGAAAAGCGGAAGGAAATAGTATCGTCAATGGTTAATCTTCAAAAAGTGGACTATTCCTTCCTCTACAAGTTTTCTAATTATATCAAAATTGTAAGAGTCGTCGCCTGGATACTTAGATTTATCAATAACGGTCGTATTTCAAGAAATGATAGAAAATATGGTGTCCTTGATTCTGAAGAAATTTTTTTAGCTGAATGTGCAGTTATTAGAATAATACAGAAGGAAAGCTTTGTGAATGAACGAGATGAAAAGTTAAAAACTCTGGGAGCATTCAAAGATAAAAACGACATCATTCGCCTGAAAACCAAGCTTTCATATCTACCAGATAGTGAGGACTTTAAAATACCTGCAATTTTACCATCTGAACATGAACTTGTAAAACGTTTAGTGATACACTATCACACAAAAAACGCTCATGCTGGCACTCAAATGTTGCTTAACATTTTGAGAGAGAGATTCTGGATTCTACATGGTAGAAAGACAGTGAGATCCATCTTATCCAAATGTGTTATCTGTAAGAGACATTCTGCAAAGAAGCTTCAGGCTATCACTGCATCTCTTCCAGAAGACCGTATTCGAGAAGCTGCTGTATTTGAGATCTGTGGTGTTGACTTGGCGGGACCACTGTTTCTCAGAGATAATAAGAAAAATTGGGTATGTCTCTTCACTTGTGCTGTCTATAGAGCAGTACACATTGAATTAGTGGATTCTTTATCTACGCAATCATTTTTGCTGGCTTTGCGCAGATTCATAGCCCGTAGAGGACGATGCAGCATTATCTATTGTGACAATGGCTCCAATTTTGTCGGTGCTCATAACTTGTTGAGTACACTGGATTGGAATCTTATTGTAACTTGTAAGTGACACCACCCTTCATCCCATTAGGTGGAAGTTTAATCCACCGACTGCCTCTTGGTGGGGTGGATGGTGGGAGCGGTTGATCGGTATTCTTAAAAGGTTATTAAGAAAAGTACTGGGCCGATCCTCATTAACATATGAACAGATGACGACGGTGCTATGTGATTGTGAAGCCATAATCAACTCACGACCAATAACGTATGTCGCCGATAATTATGCAGAGCTGGCTCCACTGACTCCCTCAATGTTTCTGCAAGATATCAAAATGAGTGGTGTTCCTGACTGTGATAGAGTTGATCATCAGAGTCTTAACCAGCGTGTCAAATATCGACAAAATTTACAAAAAGCCTTAAGAGACAGATTTCGGTCGGAATATTTGGGAGCTCTGCTTCAGAGACCAGAACGTAAAAGAGCAGCTGAAGTAGCAGTTGGTGATGTTGTCTTAATTGGAAGCGACGACATGAAGCGTATCGATTGGCCACTTGGTAAAATAATCAAGTTAATACCAGGGAAAGATGGTGTTACCAGGCTTGTAAGACTGAAAACTGCAAAAGGTGAATTGCTTCGACCGATACAACACCTGTATCCTTTAGAAGTGTCCGCAGCAGAGTCAGTTCTAATTAAAGAAAAGTTAGCAAGTGCAAAGCTACAGGAGCAACCAACTACCAGCCAATTAGTTGACTGCAATAGTGAACCTTCTGAGGAAGAGAGGAAAACCAGAAGTGGTCGCATCATTAAAATGCCTCATAAACTGGACTTGTGAACTTTTTTATATAATCTTATTATTGTTATAGTTATTATATAAGTAAGTTAAATTTTAAGATAAAAGTTAACTTAGGTTGGAGGATGTCACATTAACTCTCTACCTATCTTAGTATCTCTGTTTTTTATGTATTTGTTAGTTCCTAATGGCAACAGTTTTTTTATATTCTAATGTTTTTTATATTTTGTCTCGGATGGAAAAATGATGGCTTTGGAGTTGCGTTGTGTATTTTGAAATATTAATAATTACGCCATACATATATTTCTGAGCTATTTGAGAATAAAAAACCAAAAGTGTAAATATGAGAAGTGGTTTTGCATTGAAATAATAACTACGCAAACATTGAGTTAATTACTTCTGATTCGATATTCCAAAACGGAACAACTATACATACATAATCTATGGTTACATAAATATCGCAAATGAACATGATTCACATGAGTTAAAATGATTCCTATGAGTAAAAACAAGATACGAAATGTTATCATGATCTTAAATCACTTAAAAAAAGCTTCATATCCTTTTTTTTTTTTTTTTTTTTTTTTTTTAGCTTCCGATGCTATTTCTTTCAGACAAGCTAAAAAATGTCGTGTCGCCAGCTTTAAATTTCCTACTCAACTGATTTTGATAATTATTTTTTTTAATGAAAGTTATTTATTTGTAGTTGTGCTCATTTTAGCTATTTTTTAATTTATTTAGTTTTTTATATTTTATTTTTAATTTTAAATGCTTTTAACGATATTTCTTAAATATGGTGGCAACTCAGTTTAGCTTTTCTCTCGATAATAAAAATTTATTTTCCATTATCACTTTCCGCGAGTCAGAGGCTTTATTTCATCAGTGAACATGTCCTTTCATTTAAAAGAAAAAAGTCAATTGTTTTCGTAAAATTTAACCACAATAAAATGATTGCGTATAATTATGCACTATTTGAGATAAAAAAAAATATATTTACTGAGAAATAATAATAATAATGTAAATAAAATAACAGAAAATAATTTATGATAATAATTAATGTCTAAAGAAAAATTTCAAATGAGGAAAATGATGCCATTGAGCAACCAGATAAATGGGAGTTCCAATATTATTACGGATGCCTTTTTCATATTATTAATAACAATAACTTTTAAAAAACATTTGAAGAGAAAATGACGTCACTATTTAAAACATCGCATTTTTACTCATAACAATATTACATTTCAATATTTCTTTTCATTTTGGACACTGAGATTGAGATTTTAATTTTAGATTATTTCAGTTAGTGAAAATAATGTCACAGTAAAAATAAAATTAGTTTTTTTTTTTAATAAAACTATTTTTCTGTGAGTGCATGTAAAATAAAATTTCTGGATTTCGCCGGCACTCAGATTACAATTTTAACTGAAGATGTGCGAATATTTGCATGGAAAATTGTGACTGGCAAACTTGACATTAAGTTTGGAAATATATTTATTATATATTGATTCAATAATGTAATCATTTTTGCTTTTTTTTTAAACCAAATCAATCGGGTCTTTTAAATATTTCATTCGTCGATTTCGACGGAGTTCCACTCGTGTTATTGTTCAAATGCATTTCCTTTTTCTCCGCGTATATAAAAAAGCGTTTAAACTAAAGAAAAAAATCCGTTTTTGATGAATCTAGTCAATGAAGAAGTAGCATGTCAAATTGTATCTCTTTATTATTCCGCAATTCCAATGACTCAGAGAGAAATTGCTAATCAATTGGGTATTTCACGCCGTTCTGTTTGCTATTATATTGATAAACACGAGAAAAATGAAGTTAGTTCATCGCATTCTAAACGGGGTTGCCCTTCTAAAAGATCCTATCGATTTTTTTTTCTAATCGGAGGCGAAACTGAATTCTGCAATGGCAGAATTTACATTCAACTTGTTTTTTTTTTTTTTTTTTTTTTTTTTTTTTTTTTTTTTTTTTTTTTGGCAAACATTTTTTGCCAAGCCTCTTTTGGGAAGCCTTTTTTTTACATTAAAGGAACCAATGTGGTAATGATTTTTGGCATTTAAGTTTGTTTTTTTAACTACTGGAATGGACTTTACGCATATGCCTTTTGCATTTAGCATATTTTTCGGAAACGTTTTTGACATTTGTTTTATTTTATCTTATATAATGAATATAATAAATATATAAAATTATATAACTATATAAATATAAGTGTATAATATTTATTTATAGGTGTATATAATGTGTATTTACGCATATATATCTCTACGTATAATTACATATAAAGAGAAATATATGTAATATCGATACAAAAAAGGTACTACTAGGTTATCCCGTAGACCAAAAAATTATCGCCAAACTATAAGATTAAATGCCAATAATGGATGATCGTGAATGTCACATTCAATGACATTAAAAACGATTCACGCCTTTAAAATGTCATTAAGTGATTTTTATTTCGACTTTTTATTTGTATTTTTATTAACTTTCTACTTATTATTTGTTTTTTCGTTATTTAAAATAAAAATTGTGTCCATATGTATAATTTGGCTATTAGTTTGGCGATTTGTATAATTTGGCGAAATTGGTCGACGGGGTAACAGAGTACTACCCCCCAAAATATCCTTACTAATATTATAAATCGGAAAGTGAGTTTGTTTGTTTGTTCCGCTTTCACGCCGTAACTACTGAACCGATTGCTTTGAAATTTTGCAGGCGTAAAGTTAGAAGTCCGGATTAAATAATAGGGTAATTTTTATTTATTTTATTCAAATATTTTCCTTAATAATTTAAAATTTAATTATTTTTCATACAAAATCAATAGGCATTTTTCAGATAAAATTTAACCATTTTCCTTTCCTGTTGCCAAGAAAATAAAAAATTGGAATAATAATTTTTCAGCGGCAATGAATTTTTAATAGAAAACTTCCACGCGAAAAACTATAATAAAATAATTTAAAAGAAAATAAATATGACGTCATGTTTGAAATAAAAATAAAAGGTGTATTTTTTATAATACATTTAACAAGGATATTTGTTTAGTTAATGGGAATTTTTGTGTAAAATATGGTGACATAAATTAAAAGTAAAAAGAATGAAAAAGAATTATATTTTTAATAAAATGGTTCACTCATGAAAATGTGACGTCATAGTTGATATAAAACAGGTACTTTATAGCAGTCGTTAAAAATACAAGAGGTATGAATATCAGTAGCTAATGGAGCGAGATAAATAATGACGTCATATTTAAAATGAATCAGAAATATTTTTTACTTATACTAATTAATAAGTTATAAGTTACATACAAATGAATATTTTTATTCAAAACTCATAATTATCAATGGAAGAAATTTTTTGTGGGGAAAAGGTGGAAAATAAAATCACTGATTAATATATTTTTGGCTCGATTTTTAACACTTTCGAACAAAGTTGAAAAGTTATTATGCTTTCGGTTTGTCTGTCTGTCTGATCGCTTTCTAACTGTCGTAAATATACTCCGATTTCCATGAAATTTTTGGACGTTCTTAACGATTACCTAGCACGAATACCTATTGAAAATAAAGTTTCTATCATGATTAGTTTATTTACAGGGGTAGTCAAAAAATTTCCTTATATTGCGGCATTATGGGGGAAAATCGTTTTAATTAAATTTAACGATGTTACAGTCTGTAGAACATATTCAAATTTATATGCATTTACAAAGTGCACTAAAATATGCATTTTGTAAAGTACGTAGTGAAAAGGGCACATACTATTCATTTACAGGGTCAGACAGAAGAATTCCATTGCCTAGGAATAAAGGGAAGAACAGTTTCCGACATATTTTAATTATGGTAAACGATTTCATATATAATCAAATTTATATACGTTGCTGAGGCTTAATGTAAGTTATTTCATGCATAATACGAAGTGCATAACATTTACGATACACAAACGATTTCAAATATTATATATTCTATCCGAAGTACTGTATATCATGGATGATGACTGTTGCATGGATGAAATGCATTTTGAATTATGATATGTGCTTTTAAGTTTCGCTAAACGTATGCATATTAAATGGAGAGTATAAATGGTAATAGTATAAATAGTTAAATTTAGATATACAGTGTTACACAAAAGATCTCGGAAAGGTTACTGAATATGAGCGTAATTTACTTAAAGGTGGTTTTTAAAATATACATTTTTATTTTGAACTGCATTTAGTAAACTAAGAAATGTTTGTAGTATATATATAAAATGATAAACAGGGTCCCGCAAAGAACTGGATACAAGGTTGTTTTCGGATGATAATTTCTGAAAATGTAATTTAGGTAGTAATAAGAAATATTTTTGTTTGAAATAAATTTTAGAAAGATACTTTCGTGTATTAAAGGCACTTGGAAAACTACAGGGCTGAACAAAAGAATTCAAGAATGTTTCTATCTATTAGTATTAATCGCTGAAAGGAAAATTTTGACCAGCAAACAAATTAGCAAATGGGGATTATCAAAAGTTTTTTTACCATAAATTCACGATAAAAAGTTAATTACACATGCTTTTCATCATCGAAATTTTTTGCTTGATTGATCAATTATTTCTTCTTTAAATGTTATTTGAACGAAGTCACGGGTAACTGCTAGTATTTATATAAACAACGTATTTATTTTTTCAGCGCAAGACTATTTAACACCTATTAAATAAATATATGTTTATAAATACTTAAATACCATGTTTTTTTGCCATCTTGAAAAATTTAATAAGATGCTAAAATGATTTTTTGGGCCATTTTATATTCCTTCGCCAATTACGCCAACCACATCAGAATATGGAATTCTATCCCGAACTAAACTATCTCTCTGTTCTCTAAAATTACATGTGCTGCAAAGTTTCTTTAAGGAAATTCATCAAATGTTTCATGAGAATGTTGTGCACGATTAAAAAATAAATGTTTGTCAATAGACTCATTAGACTTTGGAATACAAAAATCTTCAAATTTCTGCATTATTTTAGAGACATCTTTCTTATCTTCTTCTGCAATTTCCATTGTATTATATACTTCCAAAGCATCGGTTCCAATTGCATGCAGTAAAATTTCTACTTGAACTTCCGGTAGTTTTTTATTATTTTCACTTGCTAACACATATAATTCAAAATTTTGCTTCCACTTTTTAAAAACTTCTGCATTTTTACCATTTATAGAAAGTGGATTCGGAGGTTTTAGTCTCGATGTAGCCATTTCTTCAAGTAACAAGAAACAAATAATTAAACAGTTAGTATTTTAAATTAAATAATTACCACGGAATCTTCAATATTTCTCATTTTCAGAAAAAGCAACGTTCTTTTGAACCGGCTGCGCCATATAATAATTGGAACATAAATAAATATACCGGACTTCACAAACACAACATTTATTTAGGACAACCACAAACAAAATGAAACATAGAATAATATCCCGAGCCGAGTTGAGTAGTCGTGAGGGAGTACAAGTTACTTACGGTTACATATATGACACTTACGTATTAACGCCACTGTAACAAAAGTTGCGTTAATGCGGCAATAATAAGCAGTCTTGTTGTTCGCACGCGCATGCAGTTGTTTTTTGGATTCCTTGTTGCCTTGTTGCTTGCTAATTTTTGACGCCATTTTTTAGTTCTATTTTAGTGAGGTTTTTTTTTTTTCTTATTTTTTGACACTATTTTTTTGTGCATGTGCGAACAAAATTGGCATGCACCATGGATTAAAAATTAATATTTCTGTATCAATCAAACACAAATTTTAAATGAAATTTTAGTTTTACAATTTTCGTTACTGTAAATTTTTAAACTTTGAAACATCACACATTTTTAATTTTTTACACCATCCTATAGAGAAAAAATGCACTTTTGAATGCATAAAAGCCATATCTCATTTGCTTTTGAGTTATTAATTTTTTTGCAGTTTTTTTAATACGTTTTTGTCATCGTGGCAACAGAAGTATTTCGTTTCTGGACATTAAACATAAACCAATCAGAAAACGAAAAAAATAAAAATAGAAGTATTCCATTTTGGACATTAAACGTGGACGAATAAGAAAACGAATAAAATAAAAAAATTGAGAAATTCAATCAATAAAAATATTCAGATATACTTCAGATTTCCCAGTTTTTTCTTTACCGAGAACAACAACTATTTTCCAAATCTCTATAAATAAAAGGAATAAAGAGGATAATTAATTAATTGAGGCACAGATAGGCTCTCAAACAGTGAATGCATTGCATTTGAGTGTCATATTTTTTTTCTTTATATTTTACACAGCTTAGGTAAACGCAGAAGAAATATAAAACAGATAATGTATTTATCACAAAAAATCGTCTGCTAAGAAAATCTTTTTTCATTTTGAACTCTATAAATAAAAGGAATAAAGCAGAAGAAATATAAAACAGATAATGTATTTATCACAAAAAATCGTCTGCTAAGAAAATCTTTTTTCATTTTGAACTTCTATAAATAAAAGGACAGATAGGCTCTCAAACAGTGAATCGTCGAATTATAATTGAAGAACAAATGGAAGAACAAATGGAAGAACAATTGGAAGAACAGATGGAAGAACAGAAAGAAGAACAGATGGAATATATATAAAACGCAAAGTTAAATTTCACTCCGGACGCTAATAACTTAAATTCTACTAGATAGTTTTTAATGGAACTTACATTGTTAGTTGGATATTTTTTCAGAAATTTTGTAACAAGTGAAATATATCATTCTACGTTGTTTAATTGAATACTTATGGAGATGTTTTAAATCAGATGAACACAATTATAAAAGGTTGGCTTTAATTTAAAAGTTCCGCTGAATGAATTTTTATGTGATTAAAATTGTTAACATGTTGAGCGCTACGTCATTCATTGGTGACTAACACTGAACTTTCCGTTTAGATGACTGACTTTTCACCGATGACAGAGAGTCTAAAATACGATATAAAACTAAAAATTACTATGATATAAAAATTTCGTTTGATTCAAAGTTTCTTTTAAAAAAAACTGACCAGCGTTAGCGGGCGAAGGCTGCTAGTAGTTAATAAACATAAATAATAGACTTAACAGTAACCAAAAAATATGAAAATATGATACTATCAAAAGAAACTATTACTCTTACACAGATACGAGATCTTTTTTCTTCAAAGTGCAAACTCTGAACTGAACAAAGATCGGGATATAGATAGATTTTGCGAAATTAGAGGAAGCAGATTGACGCTAGTTTGTTATAGCAGTTTGGCAGTAACGCATATGAATGCATAGTTTTAATATGCTTATGACTGATAAAAAAGTAATATTTTATTGCAAATTATCTTTCAATTTTGCAACCGTTTTCAAATCATATGCATATTAAAACTATGCATTCATATGCGTTAGCGCCAAGTTGTCGACAAGCTTGATTCTTTTTTTAAAAAATCGGTTAGTATTTTTCCTACAAAAGCATATTTTATTTATTTATTTTTGCATTAAATAAATCGATGTGGTCGAGATATAGTTAAATGTATACATAGAGATATATCTAAAGTGTATATACACAAAGACAAGCATAAAATCGTTTGGTACTTCTACGTTATCTCGTTCGACCAAAAAATTATCGCCAAACTATAAGATTAAATGCCAATAATGGATGATCGTGAATGTCACATTCAGTGACATTAAACGTGACATTCACGTGTTTAAAATGTCATTAAGTGATTTTAATCTCGTTTTTTATTTGAATTTTTATTAATATTCCACTAATTATTTGGTTTTTGGTTATTTAAAATAAAAATTACGTCATTATGTATAATTTGGCTATTAGTTTGGCGATTTGTATAATTTGGCGAAATTGGTCGACGGAATAATAGAGAAGTACCAATCATTTATATAAACATTGTATTTATTTTTTTAACATGTGACATATATGATTGTTTATAAACACTTAAAAACCATACAACCACATTTTTCTGTCACCTTGAAAAATTTAATAAGATGCTAAAATGATCTTGGTCGCTATTTTGTATTTTTTCGCCATTTGCGCCAAACAGAAGAAAAATTGAAACTCTTTCCTATTTATTAAATATGTAAGATAAAAAATTCCCCACTTTTACCAATAAACGATATCTGCGATAGTTGTTTTATTTACGGTAATTTGTTATGCCTACTAAAATGATTGTAGTAGAAATATTATGTAATATAAATGTACTATATTAATCAGTATAATATATTATATCTGTATTATATATTATTATATACTCATACATATATAAACAATTCTGATGCAGTCTTTAATATGGCGAATAAATAATAATTACTATCCAGGTAAAAAAAGAGGGGGGGGGATATTGTAATTAATATTTTCCATGCCATAGTCAGCGAGAGTGATTTGGCCCAGATAATACGTAAGTACACTTTTCATACACATTTACAATTCATTTTTGCTTGTGAAATAGAAATAGAGGTACTTCTAGGTTATCCCGTCGGCCAAAAAATTATCGCCAAACTATAAGATTGAATGTCAATAATGGATGATCGTGAATGTTACATTCAATGACATTAAATGCGATTCACGTGTTTAGAATGTCATTAAGTGATTTTTATTTCGACTTTTTATTAATATTTTTATTAATATTCTTCTATTTATTTGTTTTTTTTTCGCTATTTAAAATAAAAATTATGTCAACATGTATAATTTGGCTATTAGTTTGGCGATTTGTATAATTTGGCGAAATTGGTCGACGGGATAACCTAGAAGTACCGAAATAGATAAATGGCATCTATTTAAATTGAATAAATTTTCTAAATATTGAAAAAAAAATGCCTGTGTGTTTGTATATAGGTATGTAACTAAAAATATGTTAGAAATGTACATGATCTCTAGAAGTTCATTCAGTCCTATATCGCCGCCTATGTTGGAAAAGGACCTCATACTATTTCTATAATTCTTACTATACATTAAGGTCAAAGAAAAGGTTTAAGAAGTTCTGTGAAGGTATGAAACCGAGGGTATAGAGAGGTATATGCCGTGTACATTCTTGATTTTTTAAAATAAGTTCCGTATACCCTCCGTTTTTCAAATAAAGGTATAACGTATACTCTAATAATGGCGTTCGTGAGTATAGTGTATACTCTAGCCGTATGTTCACGACTCTTTGTCTATAGCGTATATTTTCTGAGTTTTTTTTTTTTTTTTCTAACGTCTACAACACTGGTTCCATATCACATATAAGTAGAAAATGTTCTAATATTACACTGTGGCTGTTGAAGGTTCAAACTGATTTTGACAAACACATTAAAGTTGGAATTTCAATGATTTTATCATAATCTATATAAGTTAAGGAAGTCTTATCATATCATTAGAGATGTGTTGAGTTTATAAGGGCACAAAGAATGGGGAAAATATCAGAATCATATTCAATGTTAGTATAAAATTAGAGCAAAGAAATAATCACCATTAAATGTCACCCCCCCCCCCACACACACACACACACAAAAAAAAAAAAACTTACAAAAACGTATATTTAATTTTTGAATAACTGATTCTTTGACTGAGTTATTTGTGGAGCAGATTGTAGGACTTAACCGAAAAAAGAAATATATATACAGGGCGTCCGAAAAGTCTGGAAACGGCCGAATAATTCGAGAAATACATATGAGATTGAAAAACGCAAATATACGTGTTAAATATTTTTAAATAAGCTACTCAGTGATACCAAATTTGACCTTCGCAACCGACCCCCTGGGGTCAGAGGGGTCCAACTTTGAAATCTTAAATTATAACCCCCATTTTTTATTGCAGATTCGGATTCTACGGACAAAAATACGTAACTTTTGTATTTAATGTTTATTTCAAATCCTCGTTTATCACGGTGTATTCGAGCATATTAAATCGATACATATTTCGGCTTTTCCAACGGGATTTTCCCTAATCGAAACTGATTGGGCAGAATTTTTGACGTCAAATTCCCCGTCTTTTGCAGAAATAGCGTTTCCTGAAAATCACCCGTGGAGATTATTTCAATAGTGCTACACTGTTAAAAATCTGACCCATTTGCTGCAGCGTCACTCCACAGCTATTATAGAATATCTCTTTTGTGACCAATGAGAGTGCTCCTTAACACAGTAAAGTAATCGTTTTCTATAAAAGTGGTGGAGTGACGATGCAGCAAAAGTGTCAATTTTTTACAGTGTAGGTACTTTACTGTGTTATGGAACATTCTCATTGGTCATGAAACAGATAATCTATAAAAGCTGTGGAGTGACGCTACAGCAAACGGGTCAAATTTTTAACTGTGTGCAATACTATCGAAATAATCGGCACGGGTGATTTTCAGGAAACGCTATTCTTGCAAAAGACGAGGAATTTGATGTCATAAATTCTCCCCAATTAGTTTCGATTAGGGAAAATCCCGTTGGAAAAGCCGAAAAATGTATCGATTTAATATGCTCGAATACACCGTGATAAACGAGGATTCGAAATAAACATCAAATACAAAAGTTGCGTATTTTTGTCCGTAGAATCCGAATCTGCAATAAAAAATGGGGGTTATAATTTAAGATTTCAAAGTTGGACCCCCCTCTTACCCCCAAGATGTCGGTTACGAAGGTCAAATTTGGTATCACTGAATAGCTTATTTAAAAATATTTAACACGTATATTTACGTTTCTCAATCTCATATGTATTTCTCGAGTTATTCGACCGTTTCCAGACTTTTCGGACACCCTGTATATATATATATGACAGACATTAAGTGCCAAGTGTTGACGAGACGGAATGAAACTATAAATTTATTCAAATGTTATAAAAAAAATTCTAAACGAAGCTACAGCTTTCAAACAACTTCTATATGAAAGTACATGACTTTTCTTATCTGATGATATTACTATTCAAATTGTGCAAAATTTAGAAGTATGAGCAGTAAAACCTAAGTTAAAGAGTGAGTTGCCCCCATCATTATACATTTCTCAAAACATTAATAGTTTATTTGACAGTTGTCCAAAAGTGAACTGTGATTTTTTGAGGACGCGACAGAGGAGTCTTTGTGAAAGAAACAGGACATAGAGTTTAATATGCTGTTTTATTCTAGTGAACATAAACTATACAAAAAATCAAAGAAAAAAGTCATATTAAAAGAAATTAAAAAGAAAAAATCCAAAATTTTCTATTTTGGTGTATATTTAAAATTTGGAAGAATTTCAAGAATTTAATTAGTTTGTATAGAAAATAGTTAATAAATAAAAACTATGCTTCTTTATCAATATCATTTTTTTTATGATAGATATATATTTAATAGTATTGTTTTTAACAAACAGTATAAATATCTCAAAAGAATCTATTCATATGTATTTCTCGAGTTATTCGACCGTTTCCAGACTTTTCGGACACCCTGTATATATATATATGACAGACATTAAGTGCCAAGTGTTGACGAGACGGAATGAAACTATAAATTTATTCAAATGTTATAAAAAAAATTCTAAACGAAGCTACAGCTTTCAAACAACTTCTATATGAAAGTACATGACTTTTCTTATCTGATGATATTACTATTCAAATTGTGCAAAATTTAGAAGTATGAGCAGTAAAACCTAAGTTAAAGAGTGAGTTGCCCCCATCATTATACATTTCTCAAAACATTAATAGTTTATTTGACAGTTGTCCAAAAGTGAACTGTGATTTTTTGAGGACGCGACAGAGGAGTCTTTGTGAAAGAAACAGGACATAGAGTTTAATATGCTGTTTTATTCTAGTGAACATAAACTATACAAAAAATCAAAGAAAAAAGTCATATTAAAAGAAATTAAAAAGAAAAAATCCAAAATTTTCTATTTTGGTGTATATTTAAAATTTGGAAGAATTTCAAGAATTTAATTAGTTTGTATAGAAAATAGTTAATAAATAAAAACTATGCTTCTTTATCAATATCATTATTTTTTATGATAGATATATATTTAATAGTATTGTTTTTAACAAACAGTATAAATATCTCAAAAGAATCTACTATCTTGGACTCTACTTGGCAGCATTACCAAAATATTTGTTCTTCAAGAACTTATGATACAAAAAAGCCATATAGAAATAGATTGAAAAATCAGAAATTGCGAAACTGCCAATCAATTCCTTCTTGTATATAATTTATATGCACCTGAAAATGCATAAACTGTACATCCCTAAAATTATCTCTAAAATGCATTTTATTGAATGCTATACTTTTCAGAGGATTAACCTCTTCCCTGTTATACCAGTACGTCGAACGGGCAATGTGTTTTTACCAATTATGATTTGCGTGTAACAAGCACGGACATCCATACTCCAATCATAATTTATTATTCCCATCAGTAAAATTTTATTGTAGATTTTTTTCTATATTTATTCCGAACATTTTTCTGATTTAATTAGGCAAAACTTTCTCTTTTGAAAGTTTAAAATATTAAAAATTTTATAAAAGACATTATTTGAAAGTTTTTTTTTTGAAGTGAAAACTTCTTTAGCGGCGCTGAGCACTTTTTGTATGGGTAAAAACTTCCAAACTCGCGTCAGGGTCACGTGATGCTGATCGAAAAAGCGTAAGATCGAGGGGAAGGGAGAGGAACTAGTATCTCCCACTCTTTCTACCGTGCCTGAGTGTGCTGCTCCGTTTAGGCGGCACAGGGCGCTTGCGCGAATGTCCGTGTGTGTTTTTTTAAGTTATAATTGTATTTAAGTTTAACAACTTATACTGTTAATAGATGGAATAAAACGTTATGAAAGAAAAAGTATGACATTGTGCATTGATTATGCTGCAGTTTCCAACTACTTTTTTTCATTTTTTTTTTTTTTATTGTATTTAAATAATAACAACATAAATTGATACCAAATGGAATAAAAAGTTAAGAAAGAAAAAACATGACATTGCACATCTATTACGTTGCACTTTCCAACCATTTTTTTCAATTCCTTAAATTTTCAATTGTATTTAAAGTTTAACAACTTACATTGTTATCAAATTGAATAAAAAGTTAAGAAAGAAAAGACATGACATTGCTCATCGATTATACTACACTTTTCAACCAATTTTTAGGTGCGTTCGTAATTATGTAAATACGTAGCACCTATTGTTGTCGCTCAGTCCGTCCGTGTGTCCGTCCGTCTGTCCGTCTGCATATAACAACGCAAAAACTACCCAACCGAATCGTTTGAAATTTAAAATACATAATTATAACATAATTTTGTCGAGTCATTTCAAATTTTATGAAAATCGGGTGGATAGATCAATTACAGGGACAATCAAAATGATTCCGTTACATTACGGTCAATGGGGAAAAAAGTTTCAAATGCATTTTAATCGTTTGAATTTTAAAACATATAATTATTGCGTAATTTTGTCGAATCATTTCAAATGTTATGAAATTCGGATGCATAGATCAATTACAGGGACAATCAAAAGGATTCCGTTACATTACGGACAATTGGGGAAAAAATTTCAAATGCATTTTAATCGTTTGAAGTTTAAAACATATAATTATTACTTAATTTTATCGAGTCATTTCAAATGTTATGAAAGTCGGATGCATAGATCATTTACAGGGACAATCAAAGGTGTTCCATTACATTACGGTCAATGGGAAAAAAGTTTCAAATGCATTTTTATGATGTTACACTCATTCGAACATAATAGGATGGGCATGAATCTATGAAGTATATACTAAATAATGCTTTCTGTACAATCTGTGATGCAAAGAATTTTTATTATTAAATTATAGGGCTACACAAAAGTATTCCACTACATAATGCTCCACGGGGAAACATTGTTTGATACGTGTTTTAATTATATTCAACTATTTCGCATTTTATGAATAAGATATACGATTCTGAGGTGTAATAAAAATTACTTTCTGTATATTTACAGAAACACAAAAAAAAAATTTCGACTACTATACTGTATCCGAAGTACGCTCTACTATATCAGCAAGATTTGAATATTTTTAAAACTTCGTTGTCGTACGAACGCACCTCATTTGCTACGTTCACGTGCAATTTCCAACTTGTTAAAATTATAATTGTATTTAAAGTTTAACAACATATACTGTTACCAGAAGGAATAAAATGTTAAGAAAGAAAAAATATGACATTGTGCATCAATTATGCTGCACTTCCCAACCACTTTTTTCAGTTTTTTAAATTTTTGATTGTATTTAAATAGTAACAACATAAATTGATACCAAATGGTATAAAAAGTTAAGAAAGAAAAACATGACATTGCACATCGATTATGCTGCACTTTTAAACCTTTATATATATATATATATATATATATATATTTTCAATTGTTTTTAAAGTTTAACAACTTATATTGTTATCAAATGGAATAAAATGATAAGAAAGAAAAGACATGATATTGTACATTGATTATGCAGTACTTTCCAACCAATTTTAAAAATTGTAATTGTATTTAACCTTAACAACTTATACTGTTACCAGAGGGAATAAAATGTTAAGAAAGAAAAAGTATGACATCGCGCATTGATTACATTGCACTTTCCAACCATTTTTCTCTCTCTCTTTTTTTAATTTTTGATTGTATTTAAATAGTAACAACATAAATTGATACCAAATGGAATAAAAAGTTAAGAAAGAAAAACATGACATTGCACATCAATTATGCTACATTTCAAAACCATTTTTAAAAATTTTAATTGTATTTAAAGTTTAACAAAATATACTGTTACCAGATGGAATAAAAAGTTAAGAAAGAAAAATCATGATATTGTGCATCGATTATGCTGCACTTTCCAACCATTTTTTAAAAAATTGTATTAAAAGTTTAACAACTTATATTGTTTAATTACTATTCAATTTGTTGCAAGTTTCAGAAGATACGGTCGTCCAGCAGCAGGAGTAGCTATTTATAAAAGGTTGTTTGATGTAATGGGCATATATTTCCACAATTCATATGAATGTGCATGTGAGGTACACCAGTATGTTTAGTAGTAATGTTTTTGATATCAGTGATATATATGTTTGTTGTTGCCACTCTGAAAATGAAAAACTAATTGTATTGGTTGCCATTTATATTTCACCGGATAAGTCTTTAAGTGCAAATGAGAATTTTTGTATGAAAATTTATTTATTTGTTCTAAAGAGGCTTCTGCATTACTTCAAGATAGAATTGGAAAGAAATTTGATGATTTGCCGATGATTTTGAGTAGGGATTTCAACATCAACTTTGTGGATGATGAAAATCTACAATTAATTGAATATTTAAATAGAAAATTTGATTTAACAATGACCAACCATCGCAATCTTAGCACAGAGAGATAAAAAATTACAATTGATGCAGTCATTACAAGATATTTAAATAGAATTGAATCAAAATTGTTTGCTATATATTTTAGTTACCATAAACCTATAATATCAAACCTAGAATATAATGATAATAATGATGATGATGATGATGGAAGAATTGTTGAAATGGGGATGAAAATTCATAAGTTTTATGGGTATTTATTTCAAAGAATACCAACTGACGATATTTCATATTTCATGCATTTGTAAATTTATGTTTTAAGCAACAGATTGCAATTTTTGTATGTAAAATAATATGCATTATTTTTCATGTACAATAGCGCATTAAATGAAAATTGTAATATAATTTTTGTAGCAGTAGTTTATAATAATGAATAAAAATCACTTCATTTAAAAGTATTTTCTGCACAATAAAATATGTCCAAACGACTAAAAAAATACACACATAATTGTTCAAATTTTCACTTCTGTCGGCACTCCCGGAGTGCCTTTTTTTTTTTTTTTTTTTTTTCAAAAATGTTGATCAGCTAAATTGTTAAAAGAAACAAAATCTTCTATTTAAAAATTTCACATCGAATGTTTACCATATTGAAATTTTATAATTATGTTTCTCTGTCTGTTCAAGAATTACATGATTGATCTTCAGAAATTTGTTTGCATACATTAATGTCATTTAGAGAACAATACAAACATTACTGTTGTTTTCAGTATAGTAGGATTGCGAAGAATATAACTATTAGTTTCGTAATCTAAAGTGAAGCATGTGATCTGCTACATCAGTTTTAAAATTAGTTATATTGATTGATAATTTTGGCTGTTTTTCAGCATCGAACGATATGAGGAGCGAAGGAGCTGGTGATTTGGCAAAAGGAAATATTTTGGTAATACTGCCAAGTAAAGGCCGAAATGGCAGATGCTTTTCAGATGTTTGTACTGTTTTTTAAAAACAATACTATTAAATATCTATCCATCATAAAAAATAATGATATTGACCAATAAGCGGAGTTTTTTTTTTATTTATTTAATATTTTCCGTACAAACTAATTAAATTCTTGTAATTCTTCCAAATTTTAATGATACAACAAAGTATAATTCTTTTCTATTTTCTGTTTTGTTTTCTTTTAATATGACATTTTATTTTTTTATTTTATTTTTATTTTTTGCTTTTTTCCTTTTTTCTACTATTAAAAAAAGAAGATATTCGATTCGTGAAAATTTTTCGAATTCCGTCTTTTAACAAATTTACTCGTTTCAAGGGTCAGACAACCCGAAAAACATATTTTTACAAAGTGTCTATCTGTGAATCTGTTTTTTGCTGTATGTGAGATGTTTTGTGTGCGCTGCATCTGAATTATTAATGAACGTAATTAAAAAAAAAAAAAAAAATAGATTCTGTTAGTTCATGATATAAAGCGATGCTGATTAATTTTTGGTGTAAAACTTTAACAGGTAAACTACCTTTATCACGATTTCCGTGACAGCTATGGCTAAAGAACTAATGGGCGAATTTTCATAAAACTGTAGATTCCATTAGATATAATATAGTACTGGATTACTTTTTCGTGTAAACCAACTAATAGGAACTGGTTTTCCATGATTATCCATGATTTTCGGTATAGCTTTATCTTAAGAAGTAATTCACGAACACCTGAATGTAAATTAATGCTGTTTAAGACTTTTTTACAATTTACGCAATTGTTCAATCTCAAAAACTAGCGCACGGAGTTTCACCAAACTTCAGACTCACAAGGGCACCACCAAACATGGTGCTCACAGATTTTGATGATTTCAAAGTATGTTGTAGGGGTCACACCACTAATTATTCAGCTGAAAGGGTTTTTTCAAATGGGCCTTAGTTTTTGAGAAATTGGGGGTCAAAGTTTAGCGCTCATTTCAAATAGCCGTTCGTATTGCAAATAGATTCTGGCTGTGTGGCGCTGCGGTAACGTTCGAGACTCCAGACCCGGAGTTGGCGGGTTCAACCCCAAGTTAGAGCTTTTTTTTTCTTTCTTTATATACTTTTTTACACGTTGCATATTTAAAGCAGAATTGGGAATTCTACAAGCTTTGAACTTAAAACTATTTTCTTATGGAAATAGTTTATTTTTTCAATTTTTACTTTTCGATTTTTTCGGAATGAAATATAACGTATAAATACATCTATATATATATTGCTAAGTAAAAAAAAACTAATACCTTTGTAAATTCATTTAATTCATATTCTTTATTCAATATCAGTTCATCTGCTTCAATAATTTGTCGATCATCTAATATTTTTAATATTGAATTATGAAATTCTTCAGCCATAGCAATAGAAGCACAGGAAATGTCATGCGGTAGAGAATTTGTAAGCAGATTAACATTTTGTAACAACGTCTCGCAATATTTTAATGCATTCGTAATTTCGCCTTCATACCAATATTGCAAATCTTTTATTTGTCTGCAAAAGAAGCTAAATGACATTAGTAAAAAGAATTTCTATTTTTGCGTGATTTACCGAGCAAATAAAAGCAGACGAATAAAATAAACACATATGTATTTTTTTTTTTTTTTTTTTTTTTATGTATCTTAAATTTTATCTTATTGAAATCATTAGCAGACGATTTTTCCGATCTAGTTTACTTTTTTTTATGAATAGTGTTTTAGTTTGTTAAAATAAAAATGTATATATAATTTTTTAATGTAATCTGTCATTTCTTATTTGTGCAAATGATAAATAATGTTTAGGTTGAACATTAGAGATGAATGTATTTAAAGATCAGTAAAAATTTGGATAATATTTTAGCACTGCTGCATTAATATTTTATTACACTTTCGAAGATATGCATTATTTGAATTAACTAATCCTATAAGTGTTTGAGAAATTGCACCTGAAAATTATTTTATATAATTTATACAAAAAAGGATAAATTTTCATTTAAAAAATTCCACAAAAAAAGGCGATAGAAAAAAGAAAACTTATTATTTCAGAATTGTGCATCATAAAAAAAGAAATTACATAATAATTAATAAAAAGGAGTTCTAGGCATAAATTAGTTTTGCAGTTTTGTCAATAAAAATATTAGTTTAAAAATTGCACAAAAAATACATTTTTATGAAATAAATTCGAAAATATAAATTTAAATTATTAAGAAAATATTAAAAAGTTCAAAGCTTGTAGAATTCCCAATTCTGCTTTAAATATGCAATGTGTAAAAAAGTATATAAAGAAAGGAAAAAAAAAAAAAAAAAAAAAAGCTCTAACTTGGGGTTGAACCCGCCAACTCCGTGTCTGGAGTCTCGAACGTTACCGCAGCGCCACTCAGCCACAATCTGTTTGCAATACGAACGGCTATTTGAAATGAGCGCTAAACTTTGACCCCCAATTTCTCAAAAACTAAGGCCCATTTGAAAAAACCCTTTCAGCTGAATAATTAGTGGTGTGACCCCCTACAACATACTTTGAAATCATCAAAATCTGTGAGCACCATGTTTGGTGGTGCCCTTGTCAGTTAGAACTTGACATAAGTTATTGCTGATTAGTTTTTTGTGTAAATAAAAACTGGTGGCGCTATTATGCTTCATTTTCAGGAACTATTAATATACATGAGATTTACAAGTTTTGGGATTGCTTCACTCGACTAGTTTTTTCCCCCTTCAAATTATGTTCACTAGATGAAAATAGCATATTAAATACAACTTCCTATTTCTTCCAAAAGTTATACGTTTGTGTTGTATCGCCCAAAAAATCATAGTTCACTTTGGATGACTGTCAAAAATAATTGCTATTTTGGGAAATGTATACTGATGGTGGCACTAACCGTGCTTCATGTTAGCTTTTTACTGCTCATACTTCTAATTGTAAGTATTGAATAATTTGAATTTTTACAGAGTCGGGTAAGAAAAGAAATGTACTCTCAACTTAAAATTATTTGAAAAATGTTGAGAAGAAACATTTTGTAATATTTAATTGGTCTCTGGTGGTTTACTGCTATATTGTCTGAATATTTTGTAATAATATAAGGTACCCTGGGGTAATAACGCCAGGCGGGGTAATAACGCCAAGTGCTTATATTTTGCATAATTATGAAATAATCAGGTAAATAACACCCATGTGCTCTGCGCAGAAAGGTTTTGAGTCATATAAATCGAAAAAAACACCTTCAAGTTAATTTGTTTCCTTTTTAGGTATTATTGTTTTTACAAGCAACTAAAATTAACGCTTGATCTAAAATTTGCGAGATAAGGTTTTTGATCTGAAGACTATATTTTTTATCCAGAAATACTTTGTTTATTACATAAATTTGTAGTGTATTTCATGTACTTTCAAATTGTTGTACAAGATTCTGTATATCTTCTCGAGATAATTTGTAGTTTAGGATTTACTGCGCAACAAGTATCCCGGGGTAATAACGCCAGGGATTGGCTTTTTCTTTCACTTTCACAAAATATCAATATTTTCTATCGCATAGAATGCATACATGGGAATATAAATACTGATTCAAATAATCCGTGCAATGTTTCTAATAATTCTATTTAAATGGTCATTTTTAAGCAAAACGTAGCTTAGAATCTGATATTCTTTTGCCTCCTCCCCCCGCCACCACTACAGTTTTCTTTTTCTTTCAGAGTCATAAAAAAATTGTACATTTTCATTAGCTTAGATTGCAATTTGTCAATTTCTAGAGCTGTAGAGTTTGTATTTTTAGAATTGGGCAATCTACATGCCATTATTTCATCTTAATTTATAGTTTTGTTTGCATGGCGTTATTACCCATATAGGTGGGTATTAACGCCAAATAGCATTGGTCAAGAAAAAACGCCATTACATTTTATGAATACATATCTGTTAAATTATTTTATTTTATATAGATAGTCAATGAGTTGCTGTATCAGATCCTATATTTGTTTGAATAATACAATCTAAAACTAAGCCGTGAAAATTGGTAGAACCTTAACGTGGCGTTATTACCCCAGGGTACCTTATAACTGGTAAAATAATATTAATTAAAATACCATTTGAATAGAAGTTACTGCTTGTAGAATAGTACCCGTTCAACAGCTAAAGCGGCTTTCCGAATCTTTGAAGTAATTTTTCTCCAAACGATGTTTTTGGGCATAACGCCGACGATATTTCAAAAACTTCTGAATATTTATTCATGAAATTTTCGAAACGTACGTTTCGTGTTATTCTGTGTTAACTGAACCTAGAATTTCCTTTTATTGTTCCAAAAAGTATTTTTTATTTGATTATGCTGTTGAAATTTTCCAAATTTTGCATTAACTAAATAAAATTTTGTATTAAAAGCATAAAAAAATGCTTTAAATCCAAATTTATTTAAGTTTTCAAAGCAATTGTTATAATTAGAAGTATAAGTAGCCACTAAAATTTTCATTCTAGTTGCAAAATTTGTTTTCTATTCCTGCGAGTAATATGTTATGCCGATTTTCTGCTCGTCAAATATCTGGCAATTTGGAGCCCCGTGTAAATGTTAATTCAGCACCTTGTACTTTTTACGTGCGTTCGTAATTATGTAAATGCGTAACGCCTATAGTTATCGTTCAGTCTGTTTGTCTATTCGCATATAACAATGCATAAGCTACCTAACCGAATCATTTGAAATTTTAAATATATAATTGTTAGATAATTTTGTAGAGTCATTTGAAATTTTATGAAAATCGGATGTATATAATTGAATTACAGAGACAAGTGCTATTTAATGGTGTTACACTCTTTCGCAAATAATAAAATTTATATGCATCTATGAAGTATATACTGTAATATAGATTCTGTATAATTTGTGGTACAAAAATTATTTGTACCACACATACTATATAATACATTTACGGGGCCACACAAAGGTATTCCATTACATCATGGTATACGGGGAACATTGCTTGCAGTGCATTGATTATTCGCATAATTTAATTACATTATACTATTTAACATTTTGTGAAATTGATGTACATTACTGAGGATTACTACAAGTTACTTTCTGCATAATAGAAAGAAAATAGTGTTTACAGGGGCAAAGAAAAGATTTTCGTTACTATACTGCATCCAAAATCCTGTATACTATTACACCAAGATCTTAATATTTTTTATTAAATTTCGTTATAGTACGAACGGACCACATTAACTACGCTTGATGTGCAATATCCGATTTTTTTTAAATGCATGAAATGAAAGAACTGTCTTACATCTTTCACCTTAATTGAAATTGTCTTAAAATCAAATACATGTTCAGATATTAAATGTTGAAAATACTCTTTTTTTTTTTTTTTCATTCTTTCCAATTTAAGTGTTCTGAATTCAATGTGGTATTTGAACTCTTATTCCAATAACTGCGGAAAATTTTGAGTTAAATTTTCTTTAAATTTATAATTAATTAATTTTGATAATTATTCGAGAAAATGTGGTTGATATTTGTAACTCAGCACGTAATTGAAGAAATCACTTATATTGCATTACTTAAAAAGAAAAAAGCATATTTTCAAATGGACTGTACACTTAGATCTTTTTTTTTTTCTTTTTTTTTTCCAATTTTGTCACTTATACCCCTTCGCTTTTGGGGTCCTCATATAATGTAAGGAAAGTAATTTAATACTGGATATGAAAAAAAAAATTAGATATATTTTTAGTTTGAATTGTCACGGGGTTTTTTTTCCGCTATTTTAAGAATTATTTGATATATATGTGTGGATGTAAATTTAAATATTAGATTTTCTTCAAATTTTTACGACTCCAGAATTTGTTTTTAAATGTTTTTATATGATGTCGCTATGTATGAATTATATTGCGTGAGTGAACATGATAACATGCAAACTATGCATTTGATTATTTTGATTGATTTTCTATTTAGTGAGTACATTGTAGGGGGGACAACCGACTCAAAAAATGCATAGTTTCGAAGAAATCGGCTATAAATATGGTATAAATCTTTTTTTCTAATATATTTTTTAACTATTTCTGTGATGATAACTGATAAGCATTTTCTCATACATCAATTAAATTAATTTTATTTCTCACTTTCATCTTATATCGACTTAGCAGCGATATTTCACCTAAGCATTGTTAATTTTTTTTCTTCTTACTTTTATATTTAAAGTCAGACAAATATTTTTACTTTGCATTGTAATGAAAAAAAATTACTAAATAAATGCAGATAGAAATTCATGTTTTAATTTTGTTGAATAAGCAAGGAAAAATGTTACATTAAAAAAATATATATATATTAAATAGTTTTACAAAATACGCTAAAATATACCAAAATCGTTTCACTTTTAATGCAAAAAGAATTTGTATTCTCTAGTTCTATAATTTAATAATTTTAATAGCATAAGTTGCACATATTGCGTTACATATATTTTCAGTTACTTTTGGATTATGTAGTATCCGAATGTATAATTTCCTGTAACACGATCAGCCACTTCATGTTTTTTTATTTACCAATGTCATAAATTTTATATTGGTTACTTATAGATTCGCATGAAATGGAACGCTGACTATGAAGCTCAGAAGAAAAAGATAGCTTCAGAAAAAGAAGCCAAAGATGAGGTTTCTGAAGTTCCTTGTACGTGTAAGGACAAGGAATTCCCCTCTTCAGGCGCAGAAACCAAGATGGATATGCCCAGAGAGGGTGCTACGGGTACAAATACCTTAATACGAGTTTTAGAAACGCCTTCATCTATAATAATTCCACCACCAGTCGTGAGAAGTATTCTTTATGAAGGTAAAACATTAAAAAAATAATAACTAAAAGTTTTAAATAAGTAGCATTTTAAGATGTAAAGGAAGGCGGGGAAAGATAACAAAGTTGAGCTTCTACAATTCGTCCTTATCATTATGAATGGATTTATGAAGTGATATTCGGATAAGGTTTCCATTACTAAGGCCAGTTTTAGCCCATATCCTGCCTGAAACCTTGAAAAATTTCACTTGTCTCTCTTAACTTTAAAGGGCAAATCATGGAATTTTCCAAAAAAAGATAATTTTTGCCATTTTTCCCCAATTAGGTTGTAAGATGATGAATGGAATGGGATAAAACAAGGAACAAAACCTGGCATATAAAAACTTCGCAAAAGCTTTTTTAAGGAATTTCAATAAAATATGAAAATTCTAATAAAGGCATATTTAAGTGCAGAAGTCACATCTACTATATTGCCTGAGAATAACTTCTGTCCGTCCCCATTCGACGCACGCAGCATGATCCTACTAGAAGCGTTTGAAGAACTTGTACAACAGTTAATTATATTTTCTTCTCTGCATTGAATATAGCAATGATCCTCATCGTCATCCTCTAAGTCGCCTAATATTATTAGTGTCATTATAGGGTATGGAATAAGAAAGTTCTTCCTCAGAGAACAAAGAAAATTCCAAAGGACGTCATGTTTTCGTTTTCTTTTTGTTTACCTTCTAAGGCAATCTTCTCTGTCTTTTCTGTTTGTCTGTTCTTGATCCTTCTTTTTCTGTTCCATCGGCTCTTTGATGGTAGTTCAAATAAGAAATACGAAGGAAAGTTCTTTTTTGGTCTTTTGGTAGTCTTTTTACTGTAGAAGGTGATGGGATCGTATCTATAAATTGGAAGTAAGTTTGGAATATGATAAATTTAGGCTGTTTGCCTACAGTAGGATTGTCATTGTAAAATAATTTCTCCATTTACATATGAAAATTGATTAACTCGAAAGAATGATGTGTTTCAGAAGATATGAATTTGGAAATAACTTAAATTGACAAGGATAATCTTAAACTTTTTACTAAAATTCTGTAAAATTTTTTTTTTCCTAATGTCGAATTTTGGCAGACTCTAACTCATTATTAATTAATAAATAACAATCATTTAGAAGTAATTGATATTTTTTTTCAAATTAAATGTTTATTAATTAGTTTTATTACTAACCACTATAATTTTTTATGCTTCTGGACGAACCTACTTGTTATCATTCAAACTCGAGAACTTACCTGCAACATGTGCTATAACAGCCACGTGTCTAGATTTTCTCACTTTTTCCTATCAAAAATCTGGTAGTAATTCTGAGATATTTTGATGCCTTGAGTACCATTTCATGGTTGGATTGTAATAAAACTATGCATTAGGTATGGGGAATTATTTATAAGTGAAATTGAATTATTTAAAAAGATCACATGATGTAAGAAAACGAAATGAAAACTATTCGTTATCTATACCCATTGAAAATTTTTCATTTTCCCCTCATCCCATTATTTTTATTAAACTAACGTAAGCTAATTAACTATTGTAATACAAAATGGATATCTTACGAACTTGTAGGACTTGAGATCTATTTTTAAAATATTTTAGTGAGGAAGTCAAAAAACTTACCATGGAACAGTGATTCATAAAAATGCAATGATCCTTAATTTTTGCGAAACACAGTGAAAATGAACTAATACTCACAATATCCCTCAAATTTGGCATGTGCACGTTTATATTAATGATGCGTTTGTCGTGCCTCCATGGGATTCTTTTGGTGGCCGGGAAGTGCTGACGTCCTTGATTAACTGTGAGAAATAGTGAATTTGTAAACTTTCCTAATTCGTCATCTTACCCGCCTTCCTCTGTTGAACAAATATCACAGCTTTTTTCCTGTTACTTTAATGTCTAGAAAGTAAATATTTCCTGTACACCGGAAAGCAGTATCACATTTTCCAATAAAACTTTGTAACGTTGGCCTTTTTTTTTTTTTTTTTTTTTTTTTTTTTTTCAATGGATTTGTTGGTACAAATAACAAAATACCATTTGACAATACTATTTTTTTCGGTTTAAACACGCTAAATAACATAATTTTAATTAAAAAAATTAAAATACCAAGAACTTACACGTAATAGCACATTCAAATTTGTGAGCATTTTAATATAATAATTATCTATGATACATGTATCAAATACCATGCCAAGCGTTCTTTCAGAATATGCAAGTTCTTTGAAAATGCATTTTAAAACACAAAGACAATAATTATTTCATGTATTTATTTCATTCACTGTAAAAAAAAAAAAAAAAAAAAAAAAAAAAAAAAAACTATGTTTGCAATTTTAGATATTTTATGTTAACGTATGTAAAAAATCAGTAAATATTTTTTATCGCCATCATTTGTATTGTATTTTTTTTTCATTTATTAATGAAAACATTTCACTGATTTCATTTAAAAGATGTGAATTTAATTTAAAACGAAGACATTTTAAATAGTCATCTTTCCTCGTGTATAGTCGTGTAATAATCGTGTTTCCCATTTAAAAAATAAAATAAAATAAAATAAAATAAAAATAAAAATAAAAATAAAAATAAAAATAAAAATAAAAATAAAAATAAAAATAAAAATAAAAATAAACACCGTACTGTAAATTTTATTTTGACATTAAACAGTGTTTTTAATTTACGCATCTAAAAAATAAAGCTGCTATTAGCGATATTTGCGTCCGACTAACTTAAAAGTACCCAATTTTAATAAGTTACATATAGAAACTTTAGTCTTCCGCTTACTAAATATCCCTTAATTAACAACAGATAATGTCATTAAAATAAAATTACAATCGATAGACCATATTGCATTCTTGTTAAGGTTTTTTTAGGGCTGGTGTAAAACGATTACAAAATATGCGCACCATTTTCCATAAGAAACCTGCTACAGTAGACTTCAATAATATACATCAATTTATTTTTCTTTAAAAACATCTGTAACATGCTTTACAAACAGCTTAACTGAAATGCATATGCACTGCTTTGTTTTTCACTGCAAAAATTTAGAAATTTTTCCATTAATTTTTTTAACATGTAACATACTGTAATAATTCTTCACAATATAAATATCATGAAAATTTGAATGCACGCACGCAGATAAATTTTTTGTCATAATAGTGCAAACATTTACAGACTTAAATTATTTTCATTGTTTGATATGGGAGGTTTCTTTTTCTAAATTCTCATATTATCATACATATATATGTGTGTGTATATGCATATATATATGTGTGCGATATTATGGCATGTGGAGCCAAAGATCGTCTTAGCATTAGGTTATTTAAAGAAGAGAGATTTCTCAGATCTATTGCACAGAAGTCGTGGCTAACGAAACAGAACACAGAAGAATGTAGTGGCTTAATCGAAGAATAAACACATGGGCAGCTTCAAAATTTATTTATTATATGCAGTCATATCAACAATATATGCTCTTAATTTCCCAGTGAAATGAGTCCAATTGAAACAGTAAACATTCCATTCGAAAAAGCTCTGTCATAACACACCGACGAGTCATTGAAACACTCACTAGCCTAGCCACCTTTATCTTAAAACTTCCTGGCTAAAATAAAAGAACTTTCTAGAATATTCGACAATCTCAGACCCGATCCCTTCATTCAAACAGAAACCAGGATCTGGTGTCGTAATCAAAGTAACGAAATCAAATGTATTCTGCAAACGATAATTTTAATAAAAAGATATTTGTTTAACTTACATAATAATCGAATGTAGTTAAAATTCGATTGTATTTCATAGACGTAAATTTCATTAAAACGAAAAAAGAAATGAATTTATTAATGCATAATAAATATAAAACGCGAAAAAAAATAAAAATACAAGAAAAATGTTTTGAATAAATATCTTTTATCGAAATACATTTAATAAGACTTTTAAAAACGGATTGATAAAAACAGGGGAAAAGTAAGTTTTATTAGGAATGTTAAGAAATAAATTTTAGTTAAAAATATTTTAATTTAGAGCCATTTTTTAGATTTACGCATATCGGAATAAATATATTTTAAGCTAAATTAAGAATTTATATCATTTCCATAAAGATTAATAGATTAGATCTAGTTAGAATTCTAATTTAATAAACCGGAATAAATACGGAACATTATTAAAAAGAAAATTAATATAGTATAAGGTTGATTTTGGCGGAAGAAAATTAAATTTTGTGATACATGTATACATATATACGTAACATATATACGTATATATATACGTATACATATATATATAATACATATATGAAATATATATACTGAGAAAAAGTAAAGGGACAGATTGCAGAACATATTTAAATTTAATTCCTTTTTAAATTAAAATCGTCTGAATTTAATTAAATCACACAGTAGGTCACAAGAATTTAAAGAGTTATTTTATTAAAAAAAGAAAAAGAAAAAAATACCAATATTTTTCTGTTTAAAATTCTTTTGAATATAAATAAAAAAAGGCAAAGGGTTACAAAGTTTAATTTGCAGAAATTCAATATTAGGCAATGTTAAGAAGACGGCTTACACAAAAACATTTGCACTGGTAATTTAGTTTCAGTTTTGCACAACTGCATTCATAATTTAAAGCAATCCGACAAAATTAAATGTCAGAGAGTCACACAAATCTTCGCATTTAACCCCTTGCTACATTTTGTTCTCATAGCATACGAGTTTTCCAGTCCATAAGCTGCATTTCATGCTTTCAAAGCAAGTTGGCGCTCAAATATTTATGGCCGTTTATTCCGGGATAATCTCTCAATCTGTCATCAGCTCCACTCCCGAGGGTGTTTTATAACGTGTGTAAGTCCCGTTACACAAGTTCATAACTGAAAACACACATTTAGTTTGTATGTCCTTTTGGTCTATGAGTAAGGGTTAATTAATTTATTTAGAGTAAAAATATATTTGCTTATTGTAATGCAAAAAAAGTATACGTTATTTGATGTTCATCTAGCATATATTTAAATTTCTGAAACAGTAAGAGTATTATATGAAAAAAGACAAATATTGAAAAATACATATAAAATATATAAAATAATTTGATAAAATGAAAACGTTAAATGTTGTGTAGCGTACTGAAATTGTTCCTCTTTTAAAAAGATCTTATTGAGTTTTTATACATCGAAATTTAAAAACTTTTACTCTTAGAATCTTATAATATTACAAATGCATTGCAAAAAAGAAAATGTTTAAAACTTTTCCAGTTTGGAGCGGAAATTTTCTCTGTAAATGTCAGAAATATTTTCTCGTGCAAAATAAACTTAAAATTTCTTTTTATGAAAACAGTATTCATTTATGTATTGCGCACCTTCTAATCAAAAATTATCATGATTTGATCATTCATGGTCAAATCAAAATAAAATCAAGATCATAAAAATAAAATAAAATAACCAAAAATGATCAAATTTTGAAATCTACAAATGCATGTGTGTACCTTTATACTGAATTTAAAATTGGTCTGAATTTTGTCATGGAAAATTATGCACTAAAACATTAACTCTAATATTTTGGATAAATTTAGTGATATAAAGTAAAATGCAGAAGTATAAACGAAAAAATATGAAATTTCAAGCTTTTTGACTACAATAAATTATTTATAATTATGCTTTTCTAAAAAGCTATTTTTGTCACTATCGTTACCAGAAGATACATCCCAAACTTTCTAATTTAGAGGATCTATATGAAACTTCTCACTTAAATATATATATATATATATATTGGTACTAAAAATTAACAAATTTTCCCTCCTAACAATAACGAAATACTTTTTTTATGAAAATTATCAATAAGGTATCTAAACAAAGCTTTGAAAATTATATCGCTATATTGCAACTCCACCCCCATTTATCGGTGCCACATTTTATAAATGGGTTTTAATTATTTTCTAAGACACTGAAAGTGTATTGAGAGATTCACTCAATGCAATCTAGTCGCGTATCCTATAGCATTTAGGTGATTAAATATAATTGAATTAGTCTGTTTTTTTTTTTTTTTTTTTTTTTTTTTTTTTTTTTTTTTTTTTTTAACAATTTAATGTTTATTGCTTTTATACTGCTAATAAGCATTGCATCGCACAAATACATGATTAAAGTTGCTATTTAGGCTAACCGATGGTGCACAGAGTATGCTGTCCTGTCATTGTGTATGTCCAAACCGTCCGTGTCATTATTGAATTAATAATTAATCTTTATTGAATTGCCCGTGAAATAATATTTCGGTTAATTACAAGCATTTTTTTCCGAAAATCATTATTAACAATGCTTTTACCTTTCTGCAACGATGGGAGATCACAGCGCTCCTCATTATCTTTGCTGAATGTCCATAAACCGAAAATTATGTGTAACAGAAAAATACAATTTTATCAAAAACTATGAGATCTTGGGTAATCACTATAGTTTTACTATTAGTTGTAAATTAATGTTTGCTGCAGCTATTTTTTTCATAATTATAGTTTATATAAATTCAGAAATAGAGGGTGAAAAACATACTTTCACACTACATTTTCGACGACATCTTTTTAAATGCAATAGCTAAAATGAAAAAAAAAATATTTTTTTTTTTTTGAGTTTAGTATTACGAATGCTTTCACACGACATCTCACACGAAGCAAAAAGAAAAGATTTTGTTTTTCAAGTAAATGAATTAGCCCCTCTACATTTTCCCTAAATATGTTTGTGAATTTCTAATAAATGGTACAGATATGGATCAACAGTCTTTATTACATCTCCGAATTTTGAACACGTTCCATAGATTATGAGTAAAATGGTTGTGAAAGACAGACACAGAAGCGATATTCTTTACGTAAATTATCCAAAAACATACAAAGAAAATCATAACATATGTTAAGAAGAAAATTAAAATGCTAATGTTTGTCATTTTTAGGGTTTCGTTCATCTGACGAAACCCTATTCTTCAGAGTCCGTATACAAAATCTATATATGCCAGAGATTTCAAATTTTGTGTACTGAATATCTCTTGTCACACAACAAACTTATAAAATTCTGAAAAAAATATTATTTTAATTTAAATGTTATTTTTAAATCATCACTTCATTTTGTTGTTTTTTCTCTTCCAATTGTTGCCACACAGGTTTAAATGGATATAAAAATTATTTCATTTTTCACCCTTTACTTTTAAAAGAGATGGAATACTTCTGTTGCCATAATAACAAAATTGGTATTACAAACTACAAATAATAATAATAATAATAATAATAATAATAATAATAATAATAATAATAATAATAATAATAATAATAATAATAATAATAATAATAATAATGTCTCAAAAATAAATTGAGATGCAGATTTTAAACAAAATGCATTTAAAAGTTCATTTTTTCCCTATATGATGGAGTAAAAATTGAAAATGTGCGATATTTAGAAGCTTAAAAAATTGCAATAGTGTAAATTTCAAAACTGAAATTTCATTTCTTCTAATTGTAACACGCAAGTTTAAATAAAATTATTATATACGTAACATAAATTAATGGATTAAATAGATCACGTAAAAACGTGCTTGTTTGTTTTTATTTCATCATATTAAATCATATTTATCATCTATTTTGACACGCGAAATGAAATATTTTTTTCATTTATTAAATTATTATTCATTTAAATTAAGAGCCGCCTCTTTGACCACTTTGATCTCCCTTAAATGTATGCTAAGCTGTGCAATATTTTATTTTATTCATAATTTTATTTATTTGCGCACCTTCACTCATCAACAACTCTATGCGATCAAAGCAACATTTAGGGGGCGATTCTGTTAATATTCTGCTTTGGTGTGCACGATTGGCAAAGAAATCCCGAAGATAGTGGCGAAAAATGGTTTTTTATTTGTTAACTTAATGCATAAATGCGTTTTGAAGGAGCTATTAAACGAAACCCTCTGTGCGATCTTGATCACACTTACCCACTTGTTTAAGAAATGAAGGGGAAAGGGTATACCTTTAAATTAAAATCACTGTTACATCTCAGCTATTTTACATTACATATTAACATACATTACATATTAACATTTTTTTAGAAATAACGTATACAGTGTCTCACATAAGTGATGGGACACTTGTGCTTTACAAAAGGAAACTAATCAAATAAATTTAAAAAAAATGTACACATTTTTTGTGGGTGTGTTTCATACTTAAATTTAGTAAAGATTATTACATAACATACATTTTGTCAAAATATTAAAACATTAATTTAATAAAAATACAAATGTTTAGAGCGGAGCAAAAAATAGCTCACATAAGTGATAGGACACCATTATATATGCAACAAAAATCGTCTGAAATAAGCAATAAAAATATTTTTGGGGGTTTTATTTTTACTTAAAAGCAATTGGCAATAATTTATAAAATCGTCTGCAGTATTTCTCTCCAGTTTGTTTTGGAATTTTTGTGTTTTTTAGCTCTGTGTAGCCATGAATGCTAAACGAAAAGAAACTTCGCCTGAAATTCGAAAATTAGTTATTAATTTGCATATTGAACGTGGAAAATTTATTAGAAAAACTGCTGAAACAGTTAAATTGAGTCGTTCAACAGTTTTCAATATCATTAAACGATATAAAAAGAATCATATGATTCAGGATAAAAGAAGACCTGGCCGACCATCAAAGCTATCCAATGGAATAAAGCGAATTATCGTTCGAAATATTAAAAAAAATCCAAGAAATAGTGCTTCAAAAGTTGCTGCTGATTTACAAGCATTATATGGAATAATTGTTAATCCTGAGACTATTAGAAGGGTAATTCGATCTGCTGGATATCACGGTAGAGTAGCCAGGAAAAAATTCTTCGTAAGTGAAAAGAATAGAAAACTCAGACTAGCTTTCGCAAAATCCAACATAAATAAGAATTCTGTTTACTGGAATAAAGTTATATTTGCTGATGAGAGTAAATTTAATATATTTGGTTCTGACGGTAGAATCTTGGTGTGGAGAAAACCCAGGGAAGAATTTCGCAAACAGAACTTGGTACCAACAGTAAAACATGGTGGAGGAGGAGTTATGGTATGGGGGTGTATGTCGTCCGCTGGAGTCGGTAATCTTGTTTTTATTGACAGTATAATGGATCAATACAAGTATATTGATATTTTAAAGCAAAATTTGAAATCTTCAGCACGAAAATTGAACCTTCATAACGATTTTAAATTCTACCAGGACAATGACCCCAAGCACACTGCTCTGAACGTTAGATTCTTGCTGCTATATAACTGTCCTGAAATAATAAAAACACCACCACAATCTCCAGACTTAAATCCCATAGAGAATATTTGGCAAGAATTGGAATCAAGAATTCGCAAACACACCATTGCTTCAAAACAACTAAAATCGGTGCTTCAAGAAGAATGGGGTAAAATCACTCCAGAAATCACAAAAAAATTAGTCGAATCCATCCCAAAAAGATTAAATCATGTTTTAAAAGTAAAAGGAAATCCAACAAAATATTAAAACCTTTTAAAAAGTAAACTTTTTGGATAAATATTTGATGGAAAATTAAGTGTCCCATCACTTATGTGAGCCATTTTTTGCTCCGTTCTGAACAATTGTATTTTTGCTAAATTAATATTTTAATATTTTGACAAAATGTATGTTATGTAATAATTGTTACTAACTTTAAATATGAAACACACCCAAAAAATATTTGCACATGTTTGTTTATTTATTTTATTGCAGTTTCTTTTTATAAAGCACTAGTGTCCCATCACTTTTGTGAGACACTGTATTTTGTTAAGAATTTCTTCAGTATCTTTTGGAATTGGTATATAAGAATGAGATAGAAGAACAGGCATATATATCGCAAACTCACTCAGTTTGACACAACTTTCCTAGTTCCATTTTCATGAGAAGCTCTTGTTTTTCTATATCTCTTAAACGTAGCTTGCTAAAGTAGTACTATTAGTATTATTTTTTTTATTATAAAATATTTTATTTCGCTATAAAAACACGCATATATATATTGTATAAATCACACATAATTTAACAGAAAACACACACATAATACATACTAACGATGTCCATAAGAATCAAAATCTGACTAAATCGCCAGGTTGCGATACCAGGCAAAAAATAGCCATTCTGGCTTCGGAAAGAAACCCTCATGTATTAGCGACATCAGTACACCATCTGTTTATCTGTACCGGTGAAATATCATCACGAAGGATTACAAAATACAACATTTCGCAAAATTTTCGCACAACAACACATTTTTGTGTAATCTAAAAATTTCCATATTTTTTTTCAGTATCATTGTTGAATATGATGCACTTTAAGTATTTCTTTATTGATTATACAGCTTTTAAATGATTTATTTTATTGTGATATTTAAATATATTTATTTATTTATTTATTTAGGTATTAGTCGAGATGGTAAGGGAAGAGCAGGTTATTTGAAAAGACGTTCGCAGTTAGATCCAGAAAAAAGATTCCACTCTCAGCTTTGCACTAACTGGGTGTACGGCTGGAATTACGGAAAGGAAAATGAGCTTTGTTGTAAAGATTATAAGAACTGTGATATTAAAAAAATTGCATTTGGGTTTAATTGATTATGGACATTTGTAATGTCATTCAGATTCAGGCATATCTTTGAATTTCAATGATAATTTCTGAAAAACTCCCAAATTTATGTATATTATATTATATTATATTATATTATATTATTATTATTATTATTATTTATTATTATTTTAAGTATTTTGAACCCTTTTATTGTAAATGAGGACGGGCATTTGTGTTGTTAATTTTTTTCAAAGTGCAAAGGGATCGTTAATTCTTGATAATTGATAATTAAATAATCCGAATTAAATAGCATTTATTTCTATTAGGCACACATTAGATATATATTAGTAATGTTGACTTAGCATAAATTCGTGAGTTTATAAGATATCACTCGATTCATTTAGATCGCAATCTCTGTTCATATATTATAAATTTATTTTACTATCTAAATTTATAAAATAAAATTAAGATATTTTCGTGAGAAATCTGTAAGGTATCGCTCGATATAATTTTTCAGCTAATTGCGTATTAATAATCTAGACAAATACTTAAAAATATATCTTTCTGAAAATATTGCGCACACTTTGTATATTAATAATTCATACATATGTACTTGGAATTTTACTGGATTTTTCTTATTATCTATTTTCCTTAAACTTGACACTAACGCCAACAGGTGATGATTTTGAGATTAAGGTAACACATGACGAATATGAATATTATTTTGTATTTAGTTGGTTTTTTTATGTAAAAGGAAAATTTAAAAGTATGTATATCTTCTTGAGATTTTATTTACGCTCAAAAAAGAAATATACAAACAAAAATATATGTAAATAATAATTAAATTTTATTTTAAAATTTAAAATATAGTACTTGAAAATCTGTGTTGAATGTAGGCCATAAGAAAAATCTATCAAGTTGGTTATTTTCCTTGATATTTTAAGAATTTTATTTTTGTGTTATATTTCTGTAATAGCCAAATGCTGTATAAATTGTGTTATAAAAAAAAGTATTCCTGGTACATACCGACCGCGTATTGTGTAGCACATATTAGAAAAATGCGTGGTTTCTTCTGTCACTCATATTTAAAAATAAATTATTCTGTTCATACATTTTTTATGTTAATTACTAACAATTAATTACATCTATACTGAACATAAAGATTGGCATAAAATACGAAAAAAAATGATGAATGTCAAAATCATAATAGCTGAATAACATACATAAAGTATGAGGACTTAAAGTAGCTGGCAAAGTTTCCGTTTTGCAATTTGGAAGGAAACGCACATCATGAGCCAAGAAGTGTGTTAGGAATTTTAATAAAATATATAAATAAAGAATATTTTTTTCTATTCGAAACGAAGTTTCATTTGGGATAAGGGAAGTGAAGTTTCTCGAAATTTTTTGAAGGTTGTAATTGATGTTTTTTTAGAAAATTAATTTCAAAATATATGTAGTAATTTAAAAATATCATTCAAAAATGTTATGAACTTGACTTAAGATTTTTTATAAGCATAAATAGATTCATAAAAACTATAAATATGCGAATCAAAATTTTTTTTCCGAAACTTGTTTCCGTAAGTATCTTTGGAATACTGCTTAAAAAACTATAGATATTGCAGCTTTTTTTACAACTTTTAAAAATAAATTTAAGAAGTAAAATATTTTAAAATACATTAAAGAATGAGTTCTTAATTGCATCCTGGTGTACGATTCTGAAAAATCTGAAAAGAATGTTAAAATTAAATGGTCACATTGAAAATTTTAGAATTCGATACAATTATTGCTATTGCTTCTGCCTTTGGTTATATTTTTAACATGCATTTAAAGCAGACACAATTTTTATAATCAAATGACTATTTGCGTTTTCTCTTTTTAGGAGTGGTATGCAACAAATTTGGTGAATAAAATGTATTCTATATTCTTTCTCTTTGTTTCTCTTTTTAAAACATTCCAACAAAGTTGAAAAGTGTTTATGCATTCAGTTTGTATGTCCGTCTGTCCACGCCATAATCCCTAAATATTTTTAGGACCACCAAGGCACATTTGGTACTGTATATAAAGAATGTGGGATTAATAGTTCATTTACATTAGCGATCGTTCTATTACATAATGATATATGGAGGGGAAATCGTTTGCTGAGTAAATGAGATTATGCTATTTAAAATGCATTGAAACTGATATAAAACACTTAATATTTCTCTACAAGATGATTACAGCAGAATATGGCATTCATGGTATTTGTCGTTCATTTACAGGGATACACAAAAGAAACCTGTTATGGTACTGTCTTTGAGTTATAATTGATGGAAGTACGTTTTAAAATTCGGAATGTGTTCTTAAATTTACCTAATTTTTTGAATGTTACTCGTTGCATTTAAATTCTTTACTACACATACAGAGCTACGCAAAAGAATTCAAGTAAAATTCGCTTAATTATCGGACATGGCTGAAAGTGAATTTGAATCGTATATGTGTTTCTTAACTGGCGGATAAATTTTGGGGTGCATGTAGTTAATAGATAGAAATCTATGTATCATATACGGGCTTTCCAAAGAATTCGGGTAATTTTTCCATTGTAGATAGTAAAATTGGTTTTCAAATCTGTTGTTGGTTTTCATATGGTTGAATTAGACATAATACTTTAACTTATTAAATGCTGTAATTTACTTATATTATTCTGAATGTGGTGGAAAGTGTTCTGAATCTATGCTTGATGCATACTTTTTTCTTTGTTTCTTTTTCTTTTATTTTGGCCAACGAATGAATAGACAGTTATTTTGAGAGGCTTTTTTAAATACCCGATTATGCAGAGGATCCCGAATTTAAACAAAAAATAATGCAATTCCTTTAAGAAAAAAAAAATCCATATTTATTTTTTCTAATAATTATTATACTTTACCCAATGCTTTTTGAAATTATTCAAATAACTGTTGTACTTTTGGTATATGTAAGATTAGTATGTAAGTGATTTAAATCTTTAATTAATCTGAAAATTAAAAATTAAAAATAAGTAAAAAGAAAAAGTAATAATAAACTAATAACGTGATAATGATAATGACCATAATTATTATTATAAAATACCAGTAGCTTGATTCCATGAAATTTCAAAACAGTTTTAATAAGTTATTGCAGCATAGCGTAACTATTGTAAAAGTTTATATCAAGTAAGTAAAAATTTATATCAGATTTATATGCAAAAAAAGAAATAAAATTGAAACATGCATACTTCTATAAGGTTACTTACTAATTTTACACAACAACTTCATAGGAAACAATGATGTAATTAGCCATCAAAATTTGGGAAGACTGAAAATTTTTAGTGAAGTTACATCAAACCTGCCCCCCCCCCTCCTTTCTAATGTAGTGAGCAATCCCTCTTTCCCAACCCCTCATAAAATTGTTGATTATATATATATATATATATATTTAAATACAGTATAGATTATGTAATAATTAAAATAATACAATTAATATAATAATTAAAACTAGCCGCCCTTGCTGACCAGTTTGGTCTCCCTTAAATGTATACTACGCATTAAATCATATTGCTTATATTCATAATTTACTTAAATTGCCCAATTTTTTGCCAAATTAGAAGATTCTGCTAGGGAAATAAACATAGATGTCCTATATGCACAATAGGGCAATTATATGCCTCACATAGTAACCTGGCTATTGTTGATTATTTTTTAATAAACTGTTTATTTACTTTACTTTTCTTTTTTTTATGATTTAAATTGTTTTTTATTTTATTTAATTATTAACTATTACCTTTTTTTATTATTATTTTATTTTTAAGATAATAGAAAATAGTTATAAAATACATATGCAGCTGATATTTGAAAAGGAAGTTTTTAGTAAATTGGCGTCCGAAAATCTGCGCCGAAACTATTTTGAAACTAATAAGTTTAAAATTCGTGACTTTCATTTATTTTTTTAAGTAAAAAGAACAGAATAAAAACAAAAACAAAAATAATGATATTTTGCAGCTCCATAAGTGCATCGAAAGAACAAATCGTAAACAAACTTAATTTACCACTCTCTAAATCCTGCCAAAGGACTTTTACACAATAACTAATAAGATGCGTTTCATTTGGGCGTTGACATTAAACAATTGACAAATAATCGCGGTTTCTGTGCCACATATGTTAGCGTAATATATATATAAAGATAATCTAATTAATATAATAATTAAAATAATAGTATAGGGGGTTCAAGGCTCTGCCTCCACTGCAACCATCTGGGTACGGCCCTTATATGAAGCCCTAATGCATGAATCTAATGTCTTTTCTAATTTTTTCTAAAATGCCTGAAATATATTTGCATTTCCAGTGTGCCTTTGACAATCAAATTCTATTTCCATGCTTGCTTACAAAATATGATCCATACATTGTCATAATAAATTCATATCACGAAAAAGAATTCAGGTGGTATACACTTTTTCAAAAATCAAAGCCTATTTTCATTCCATTCATAACAATCCCAAAACATACACCACCGTCAAAATCCATCCAAAAACGCCGTGTACTACATTGATTACAACCCAATCAGTAGATACTAATCTCTCATCCACGATTGGCGTTAACTAGCTCGCGTGCAGCCGATTTCCTGACACGCCCGCCCCCACAAATTCGGCCCCCAATCTCCGTATAACCCTGGGTGGGGTGGTTGAAACATTTTCCGGGGGAGAATGACGCACGGCAAAGAGAGGCAAGGAAGCGTCTGAGTCACGAGGAAAATTTCGTATATCAGCACACCGTCCTGCGGTCTTTGCGATCAACACGTAGGCAACAGCTGTTTGGGAATGGAACGGATGGTGTAGCTTGTGATAGCACGAAAACCTGAAGCTCAAATTTCATATCATAAAAGAGTGGGATTTTTCTTTTTCGTTGTATAATAAATTGGATTGTGAAAAATGAAAAAGCACCAACTTTATTCAAAACTGTTAGAGTTCCCTTTTCTTTTCCCCCTCTCAAATTATATTTGTAGAATCCTTAGGGGGAGAGTACGGAAAAGCTACGTAAGCGAAAATTAAGCGGAAAAAAATGAGTAGATTCCGACAAGTCTTCAGAAATTTGTAGGCTATATATAGAACTGTATATTTAATTTAAAATTATATTAATATAGAAACCGTTCAGTAACATATAAGATATTTATTTCACCAGAATTTTTTATTAATAAAACATACATGGAATTGAGCTTGGCGTCTGATTAATTATTTGCTAAAATTTTTCGATATTTTTACGACATCTCAAAGATTTACACAGGCATTTATCCGTACATCTGCAGCTATAGTGGGAGAAGTCCGTGAAATAATGCTTTGAAGATATTAAGGTTAGAAATCAAGTAATTTCAGAAAGCTGCCATTAAAAAAATCTAGACAAACAATAAATACACATATTTTTCACGATATTAAAAATCTTGTGAAAAAATAGCAATCTTTATACAGGGTGTCCAGTAAATGACTGACCCATTTTGAATTTAAATAACAAAGAAACGTATTGAGATAAAAAATGCGCGGTTTGCTGCATTGTTGTTAGAAAATCAATACATTTTTAGATATACACTTTCTTAAAATAGTTCAAAATTCGGCCAACAGATGGCGCTGGCGGAGCCAACAGGCTGTCAAAATTCAGACATTACTCAAGTTTTCATATGCATGAGCTATTCGGCTCACTTCGCAGAGTCAAAGCTCAGTCGACAATTGACTCTCCATTCACCTACAGAAATAGAGTTTGTTGGAGGGTAACAAATTAAAAATAATATTTATGATTGAATAATGTCTACTTTCCTTAAAAAACCCAACAAAACATACTTTTTAATAAGCATTGACTTTTCACACATTTACTATAAGTAAATTGTATAAAAAAATGTTTTTGTAACCGATTAATTGATTCTCTTTTTACGTGCAATTAACTGGAAATATAGGGTGAACACCACTTTTTTAAGTTGAAAAATCTTAATATTTAATCAAATCATTTATTCCATTAAATAGTTTGAAATTGTATTTCAAAAAATTAGTAATGTCAAAGAACTTTAAAAGATGGATCAAGCAAACTCTTCTTGCCTCTACGTTGTGTGGTGAAATCGGAAGTTAAAACAGTAGTACGCAAATATTGGTGGCAAGTTCCCTGTCTAAAATAAAAGCAAAACAGTGACTAATAAATCGGCACATAAAAGTATATTATACCTTAGAATAAAGACTCCGTCTGCATTTTATCTATAACAAGTCCTGTACTAAACATAAAAAAATATAATCAGGACGGAGAAAGTAACATGCGAAACTACCTGCTAAGACGGAAACCTATCTAAGACGAAATATTTTTCATTTTTCCGCAAACCGAATTCGGCCCACGTTATATTCATATTTTGAAGTTTAACATATCTGAAAATTTTATTACGAAAGCCACGACAGATTTTAAGATGCTTTTTACACACAATCCTTCTCTCTTCTATGCTGAAATGGAAGGATGCTTAAAAAAGCTACTTACCTGTTTTTATATCCTGCGAGTCACCCCTCTTCAAAATTTCATTACAGAAAGCAGAATAGATCCTCAATCATCATAGAATCATTATAGTTCTACTTATTTTACTTATTTTTTGTTCTACTGAATTTTATAAATATAAATATTACCAGATGCTAATTACTAGAGCATTAGAGTTTTTCACATATAATTTTCAAAAAGTTTTTAGAATAATTTTTTTTAATAATGTTAAATATCAAAATATGAATATAATTTAGGGATGAATTCGGTTTTCGGAAAAATGAACAATATTTCGTTTTTGGCAGGTTTACGTTTTAGCAGCTGGTTTTGTATGTCACTTTCTCCGTCGAAATCAATATATTTTTACGTTTAAAACAAGATTTGTTATAAACGGATTTCTTCATTCCAAGGTTTATTATATTTTTGTGTCACTGTCACGCAGTTTATAAGTCACTGTCTCTTTTTTTTTTAGACAGGGAACTTGCTTTAACACTATTTCCGTGCCACTGTTTTAACCACTTAACTGATTTGATTGCACGATGTGGACAAGAAGAGTTTGCTTGATCCATCACTTAAAGCTTTTTAACACTACTAATTTTTTTAAATACAATATTTCATACTATTTAATGGAAGAGATGTATAAATTAAATATTAAGATTTTTTAACTTAAAAAAAGCGGTGTTCAACCCATATTTTCAATTTATTGTAAGTAAAAAAGAGAGTCGGTTAACTGCTTACAAAAACATTTTTTGAATACAATTTACAAGGGTAAATGTGTGAAAAGTCAATGAATAATTTGTTGGTTTTTATTAAGTATAATAAACATTATTCAGTCATAAATATTATTATAAAACTTTTGCAATCCAACAAACTCTATTTCTGCAGGTGAGTGGCGAATCGATTCAACATGTTGACTGAGATTCGATCTTGCGAAATGAGTCAAAAAGCTCTTTCGTATAAAAATTAGAGTAATGTCTGAATTTCGACAGCCTGTTGGCGCCGCCAGCGCCATCTGTTGGCCGAAATTCGAGCTATTTTAAGAAAGTGCGTATCTAAAAATGTATGGATTTTCTAATAACAATGCAGCAAACCGCACATTTTTATCTCAAACCGTTTTTTTTTTTTTTTTTTTTTTTTTTTTTTGTTATTTACATTCAAAATGGGTCAGTCATTTACTGGACACCCTGTATGACTTTTTATATGATACCATGCGTATATTATTGTGGTTATGAACAACCCTTTTTCTCAATTAATATGTAAGAGTCCAAAGATAAGTGGATCACTGATAAGATTTTCTGCCCATATCTGACATTGCATAGGGAATTTCCACTAAAGACTTTGTTCGTTTGAAATTTCGAATAACTTAAAAATTCCATGATAATAGGCATAATGACGTCATCGATTATGTATCATAAAAACAATATCACCACCTTATATGCATTTTTTTTATCAGCAAAGCTAATCTATATAAAATGCATATTACCTAAACCATAGAAAATACGCATTGCAGGATTGCGTTCACATTTTCTCGAAGGTTCTGGAAAGTTTGACTCAACTAAAGGAACAACAACGAAACAATTTTTGTAAAAACAGCATTTGTACGATTTTACTATAATTTGTAAAAAATTTCGTTCTTTTTTTTTTCACAGATTATCTACACCTATTCGGTTTCTTTAAATAATAGAAGGGGACGGGAGAGCTAAATGGGAATTCTTCGTTAAAGCACATTATTGATATATTTCATTAGTTAAGGGACCCATTTTAAAATAATTATTATTTGTTGCGTTAAAACTTTGAAATTCTTTTTGGTGGTTTACCATATTATTTGTAAACAAAATCATATGATAAAATTTATCATTTTTTACATACCCATCATACGTAGTATAGGGTAAGTCTTGCAATCGTTTTGAAAGTCGAAAAATTTTTTGACGGATTTACACGTTTTAGATAGTGGAGATTCCGAAAAACATATTTTTAGAAAAAAAAATTTGCCGTCCGTCTGTCTGTCTGTCTGTCTGTCTGTAAACGCTCTATCTCCCGAACGAATTGAGATAGAGACTTGAAATTTTGTATGTAGTTAGTATGTAAGAATGGGACGAACCCTATTTAATATCAGCAACCTCGATTATCCGGAACTATTTTTTTCGGACTCTCGAAAAATTCGTTCTGATGAAAGGTATATAAAAATTTTCGAATTTTTTTGTTCTAAGGAATGGACGTAAAAGGCAATAAAATAACACACATTTTGCATGTAGAACAAATTCAATCGGATTATTAGTTGCCGAGATATTTGTAATCCTGTTTTCCACATTCTTCGATTTTTCATGACCCTGTATTTCATTCAAATTTCAATTCAGAGGCATATTTTAATTGGAAATGAGACGCTTAATCCGATGCAGTTAATTGTTAGTTAATAGAGTTATTATTTTTGGAGTTATAAGGATGTTTCTTTTACGCAGTTCGGTACTACTTGAGTAGTTTGGCGTTTTATATACACTGGTGTCCAAAAGTTAAGCATAATTGGTAATTAAGTAATTATTTTTAAGTAATGAAAGAAATATGAATCGGAATGTGCTGAAACTCCAGGTGTGTAAACAAAATAGTACGCGTCACATATTTTCGCGAAGAGTTTTCCCCGAAATCGAAAAATTCCGTTTATTTGGCGATTTATCTCCGGTTGGCGAAAAAACGAAATTTTGAAAAATACGCTTTTACGCTTCGAATACTTTTTAAAGAAAAAACTTTCTATGTTCAATTTATTTAAATAAGTTTAGTTTAAGTAATTTTAGTTTTGCATTTTTACTTTACTTTAAGTGTAATTTTGTCATATACGTTTATATGTACTTATAACAAAATGAAATTAAAATATTTTATCATTTAAAACAAAATTTAAATTAAAATTGTTCCAAATTGAAAAATACACTGTTAAAAATCTGCTGCATTTTGTTGCAACGCACTCCCTTGCTTGTATAGAAAACGGTTACTTGGCCGTGAAATGGAGCTTTCTCATTGGTTGGAATACAGATATTATATAGAAGCGGTGGAGTGCGTTGCAACAAAATGCAGCAGATTTTTAACAGTGTATGACATGGTCAATTCACCGTGCTATGGAGCATTCTCATTGGTCAGAAGAGAGATATTCTATAAAAGTAGTGGAGTGACGTTGCAGTAAATGCTGCAGATTTTTAACAGTGAATTCAATTAAAATCAATTTTCAGATTCGATAAAATCGTCTGCTTTTGGCGAGGAAATGCACTGCTCGCCAAATACCGCGTCGCTTTCAGCTTTTCACGCCAATTATTCCAATCTATTTTATTTTTTTTACATATCTAATAATGTAATTCCGCCGCTAATTTTCACTGATCCTTTATTACCTACATGAGTAGTTTAATTCGTATTTATTTCAAAAAATTCTGAGTATGCCCCCAATGGAGACCTTCCTTGTTATTAAAAATCTCGATCCTGGCAAGATACACTTCATAGGATTTCCATTAAGAGTTGCAAATCGTTTCATCATGAATATTATATATGGTATATTTATAATATTTTAACTGTTAATTTTGCTATTATGTTTAATTCATTGTCTTGATATATGGTATATTAAATGTCAACATCAATATTCATTATTTATTATTTTTTAATATAAAAGTAATACATTGAAATTATCATTATTTATTAATTTTTGATATTAAATATATACATTGAAATTATGATTATTTAAGCCTATGTGAAATGTAGTAACAATGTGAGGATTGTGCTGAGATGTTAATTGGATAAGTTGGTGGTTTATTATGTACGGAGATTATTTCACTTTTGAATGAGTCGATTTTGTGATTTTGCCTTTATTGTACGTGAGTACTATGATTCTTATTATATGTGGTGTGGGATGGTAGTATTATGGTCGTGTATTGTTTTCTTTTTTTGGAGTTTTGAGTACTGCTTTAAAGCTTTGTACATATTGTATCTATTTTCATTTTATAGTTGTATTATTCTAGATCCTTTTCTTTAGTAAATTATATTAGTCAAGATACTCGATTATTTAATTGTAAATTTTCTATTTTTATCTTTTTATTATATTTGTAATATCTCTTATATTATGGCAGTACTTAGTAAAAATCTCGATCCTGGCAAGATACACAATGCTTCTTTGCAGTGTAGTGCCCGGTACAGGAGCAATAATAGGGTTACTCCTGGATAGTCATCCAGTTACAATATACATGCTCCTCCTCCTCAATTATATTTTCAGAAATGTTCTGATATTCGATGTAAAACTTGTTCATCTGCTTCTCAGTCACAAATCGTATCAGATCCTCATATTTCTATTTTTGGTAAGGCTTTTAATGTAATTTATAGTATAAAGTGTAACATTTGCAATTTGAAAAATATTGGTGAAACTTCTGGTCCTCTTCATATACGCATGAATCAACATCGGTCAGATTCTGATAAAAATTTAGCAAAAAATATACAGTCTACAGCTGAAATACAGCATTTTCATAAACATAAATTTAAAAATACTACTATTGAAATAATACAAATTCAGAAAAATAAATCTGAGCGTCTATATTTAGAGTCTTCATATATGAAATATTATAATACAGTTTATCCTTATGGTCTTAATAGTGAGGTTTTTAAAAGATCTGTTAAAGTTTTTTCATCTATAAATGATACTACAGATTATTCTCCCATTTATCATAGTTTAAATCATCTTATAAATCCTAAAACAACACGTACAAAAAAGGAAAAGGTTTATCTTCTAGTATTACTCCTAAAAACATTATAATTCAACAAATTAATAATCTGCATCGTAATTATTTAAAAAATTACAATTGGTTTCTAATACGTAAATATATTTTTGGAATAAAAAAGAAACATATAGTACAATATTTAAATATTTTTCTCAGTAAAACTTACTCTAAACATTTTTCAGATGTTTTTTATGATCTCATTATGACTCGTGCCAACCTTTACAATATAAATTTACTAAAAAAACCTAAAAATTTACAAACTAATACTCAAATGGTAATTACTTTTTCTCATCCAATATTTAATAAAATCAATATTAATTCCATATTAAATGATAAAAACTGTCAATTTCCTATTATTAATAATATTCATATATCTAAAACCTTTAAGTATCCCATATCTATCGGTAGAACGATTTTTAACTATAATTCTTTCTCTAAATCTTCTTTTGATGCTAGTACATTACCCTGTATATGCAATGGCCCCTCTCTACAAAAATATATAAATGAAGATCATGGACATATTATTACTGGTAATCTTAATCTAGTAGATGATTTACAACTTAGAAGAATTATGGGTTATGGTACCAAGTACAGAATTCCATCCAAATTAAACATTAAATCTATCATAAAACAATTTACCTATGATATAGATATATTTATTTATAAACTTGCAATTTATTATAATAAACCCATTGAACATTTTAATCAGTGGAAAATATTAGTTATCGATAAATTAACCAGGTCCTTAAAACATAATATTTCACACCTAGAATATGTAAATATACAGCATCTGTTTAAGAAAATCAATAAATTACAACAAAACTTTGTAATAACTTATGTTGATAAATCTCCCAATAATTATGCAATTATTTGTAAATCTTATTATCATCAACTGCTTAAATCTAGTATATCTAATAATAACACATTCCAAAAAATTAATGATAACTTACTTGCCAATAATCGTAAAATTACAGGATTCTATAAATTATTAGACATTAACCCTACTAACTTTAAATATCCTTATCTAGTCCTTATACCCAAATTTCATAAGTATCCTGTTAAATTCAGAACTGTTACAATTGGTTGCAATACTTACAATAATGCTGCTAATAAATTTCTATTAATAATACTTAATCAAATATATAATATTACAAAAAAAGTGATAATACACATTGCATAAAAAATAGTTATGAACTGGTCCATATTATGAAAAATCTTAAATGCATAAAAAAATATCATTACTTATGATTTTAAGGATTTATTTAATAATATCGATTTATCGGATTTACATAATATCATAAATGAGCTTTTAAAAAAATATCATCACGAGTTGGATATGTTACAGGCCAAACCCGATTTTAGGCCAAACTAGATTGGCGTAGGACAAACCGGTCTGCCCGTCGGATAAACTAGACGCCCGTCGGATAAAATAGTTTTTCCTAGGCCAAACCGGTCTATCCTAACGCCCGTCGGATAAACTAGTTTTTCCTAGGCCAAACCGGTTTATCCTAACGCCCATCGGATAAACTAGTTTTTCCTAGGCCAAACTGGTCTATCCTAAGGCCCATAGGGCAAACTAGTTTTTCCTAGGCCAAACTAGTTTGGCCTAATTTTTATAGGATAGACTAGTTTAGCCTGCTGTTTATTGGTCTGAATTAGTTTGTCCTAAGCCGATCTAGTCTGTCCTAGGCCAATTCGATTTGGCGTGATTTTATTGAATTCCACGACTGCCTCAGCGCCAACATTCTAGTTTGTCCTAGGCTGATCTAGTTTATCCTAGGCCAATGTAATTTTACATTTTTTTAGCTCATAGGCGTCAAAGTCTGAGAAATAATGGGCTTGCTGGTTCTTATGCATGTATGTACGCATGTATCTACGTATGTACGTAACGCATAATTCTTGATAGAAATATCCTTATAAGGTACTTTTCTGATTAGTTTTGGGAATTCATTGGATAATAATAGAAGGGGGGGAGGCTAATCCCCCACTGTTAATTTAGAAAAAAAATGTTTTTTTTTTTTCATGTAGAATTATCAGTTTTAATTTAAAATTTTAGATTAAGAATCATTCTGACAAGGCGCCTCCGTGATTAGTTGTAGATGTTTATTGTGGATGTTCAATGTTTAAGTATAATTGGAGGAAATGGGAAAAAGTAATCCCCCTTACTTTGTTTTTCGAGGGTGTTATTCTTTAAAAAAAATAAGGCTTGTAATACACAATAAGTGTAAAAAGCCTGTGAATGCAAAGCCATCAGTTTAACTGGTCAATATTATTTTTAATATTGATCCCGTCTGCTGCTCCATTGCTAACCTTGTGCAAAATGGTTTTGCCATCACCCTTGTATAATGTATTTTATTCGAAGGTTTGTAGAACTGTTAGAGGTTTGCACGGGCCAACATTTCCAACATTTCCGGGCCTCGCCCTTCCCGAAGGAAAATTATTTTGCCTTGAACCGGTGTAAAAATTAAAAGTTCACCCCGAGCCCTGCCTATCAGTGAAAAGAGACTTAATCCGGCTCGATCTGGCCCTACTCAATTTCTGCAAAAAAAAAAAAAAAAAAAAAAAAAAAAAAAAAAAAAAATTAGATTTTACTTTATATACAATTAAGATTCCTTTTAAAAAATACTGCATACATATTTATTGGATAAATTTACAATGTACTTTTAAATAACGATGAAAAATACACAATGTATTATTGATTATTTAGATTCTTAGACCTTTCAATATTCAAATAGAGATTTATTGAAATAATCAATGTAGTTTAGGACAAAAGAAAAAATGACATTTATAAACATCATAACTTTTGAATCTTTAGAAAAAAGTAGATTTGTAAATATATATCTCTATCATTCCTTAAGGGTTTTCTCAAATCAAAAAGAGCTACATCCTAACACATTTATGAACTAATTCCTTTTCGCAAATGCATAAGATTAACAGGCATTCTCACTCAGAAAATATGTAATGGGATGACGTTAATCATTTTTAAATAAAAGCTTTTTTTTTTTTTTTTGAAAGTACTATTAAAGCTACGTTTTGAATCGAATTTCCTGTACGACTTCACGGAAAAAAAACATGATGCCGTGACAAGAATAGCTTATATGTCGACAGATAATTAATTTCTCAACTATGTAAAACGTGGTTCGATTCAAAATTATGTTCAGCTCCGATCTGGATCGAATATCCAAAAAATAAATAAATAAATAAATAAATAAATAAAATAGATAATAATAATAATAATAATAATAAATGCAAGTCTGATCTCAGCACGGCACAAGTCTGCAGAAAAAAAAAAAGCATACACCATGTCTAATGCATCATGTCCCCACAATGGACATGTTAAATTTATGCAGTGATGTTGCAAGCAATCACTTATAACGGATAATTACCGGAAGGGGGATTAGACTCCCGTTACTCCCCCCTTTTTTTCTTATCCAATGAATTCCTAACACTAATCAAAAAAGTACCTAATCAGAATAAACTTACATCCAAAATTTGAAGCAAATCGGATATTTCTATGAAGAATTATCGCGTTACGTACATACGTACATACATGCGTACGTACATGTCTGCATACATACATACAGAAGTGCGAGCCCATTATTTCTCAGGCTATGACGCCTGTGAGCTAAAAACACGTAAAGTTACATTGGCCTAGGATAAACTAGATCAGTCTAGGACAAACTAGAATGTTGGCGCTGAGGCGGTCATTGAATTCAATAAAATCACGCCAAATCGAATTGGCCTAGGATAGACTAGATCGGCCTAGGATAAACTAGTTCAGACCAATAAACAGCAGGCTAAACTGTTCTATCCTATAAGAGTTAGGCCAAACTAGTTTGGCCTAGGAAAAACTAGTTTGTCCTATGGGCCTTAGGATAGACCAGTTTGGCCTAGGAAAAACTAGTTTATCCGATGGGCGTTAGGATAAACCGGTTTGTCCTAGGAAAAACTAGTTTATCCGAAGGGCGTTAGGATAGACCGGTTTGGCCTAGGAAAAACTAGTTTATCCGATGGGCGTTAGGATAGACCGGTTTGTCCTAGGCCAATCTAGTTTGGCCTAAAATCGGGTTTGGCCTGTAACAGATATATCACATAATATCGATTCTGATTATTTTCATACCTTAACCAATTTCATTATCTATAACAATTTAATCATGCTTTATAACAATATATATATTCAAAATGTTGGTATACCACAAGGTGGTAGTACATCTAGTGTATTATCTGACTGATACTTATATTACTATGAACGTCATTATTTAAATAATAAGATACATTTATATCGATATATAGATGATGTAATTTTAATTGATACTGATAACACCTGTATATCTCAATTCCCTGTTGATTATCCTTCTAATCTAGAACTTTCAAAAAACCTACTTTTTAATAATACAATCAATTTCTTAGATATTAAAATTATATTAAAAGAGAACAAATTTATAACTGATATTTATGACAAAAGGAAAGAATTTAATTTTAAAGTTTATACCTTTACTAATTTTAAATCATGTCTTCATAATTCTGTTTATTGTAATACAATACTTAACCAGTTATATAGAATAAAATGTCTATGTTCTTCCCATTTAATTAATACTAATATTAAAAAGCTTGTATATGATGCTATAAATAATGGTTATCCTAAAAAATTCATATATTCTTTAATTTATAATTAGATATTACATGATCTTATAATTAATTCTTTGCGTAAAAAATGTATTAAAAAATTATAAAACATAAAAATAATAATAATAAATTAAAAATGTTAAAAAGTAATAAAAAAAGTATATATAGGATGGTTGGGTGGGTAGATGTTAGAGTACGGGGAAGGGTGGTGTTGCCTGGATAAAAACGCAAAGGTTAATTATTTTAAAAAAATGAGAGTGGGTTTTTTAATTTAACATAATTTTTAAACTGTTTAATTGACACCAATATATGGATATTCGTCTAGTTATATCTATAGTTAAATAGCTATATTTTAATTATCAAATTAATTTTAATGTTATTGATATATTTTTTGGTATTATTATTAATAATATCATTACTATTTTCTTTTTTTTTATTTTTACTTATTTTTATTTTATTTTATTATTTTTTTTTAATTTTAATTTTTTTTAATTTTATTTTTTTTTTTTTTTTTTATCATCCTATATTAAGATAATGAGTTTTTACCATGTAAAGTCACAATAAATGTTACTGATTAAAGTAACAAAATGGTATTTTAAGTTATATGTTAATATGAATGTTATCTCTTAATTCAAATTTTAATTATTTTATTAATTTAATTTTATGTTAATATCGATTATTAATTATTTTCTCCGGTTCAATTATATTTCCATTCAGCTTTATATTTTTTGTTTGTTATGGATAACTATTATTTTTACTTACTTTCAACTCCTTTTTGTAAAATATCTTTGTTCCTTGTTTTATAATTTGGTTTTTGTGTGATGGTAGCCCCAAATACGTATTATTTTGCTATTTGATGGCTAATACGTGGATGAAACCGCACACTTCATTTGTAGTTCCAGAGCATTTGGGGCCTGATGATTCTGCTTTTGGAGCTACAAATTCTATTTGCATTCATTTTATTTATTTATTTTTTCAGATTTACTCGTTACACTATTTTTTATTTTATTATAATTCAATTCAATTCTAATTCTTCGTTTTGGTTTATTGTTTTATTGATAAAATCTATAGGTGAATCTTGTCTACTTTTAATGGTATTATATTAGCATTCAAATTATTATGCTGCTCCGCGCGTGTAATTATGAATGTATACAATTTGATATTTAATTGATATCTTTTCATTTTGAATAGTCATAATGAATTTTTTCCTATTGTGGTATCTTATATATAATTTATATATAACATCCGTTGCTAATAGCAATTTTATAAATATGGTGCGCATAGGTAATTGCTGCAATCCGCATAACCTTTGTGTATTGTCTGTGAGATTTCTACAATGTAGTTTTCAGTTACCACTTCATAGGATTTCCATTAAGAGTTGCAAATCGTTTCATCATGAATATTATATATGGTATATTTATAATATTTTAACTGTTAATTTTGCTATTATGTTTAATTCATTGTCTTGATATATGGTATATTAAATGTCAACATCAATATTCATTATTTATTATTTTTTAATATAAAAGTAATACATTGAAATTATCATTATTTATTAATTTTTGATATTAAATATATACATTGAAATTATGATTATTTAAGCCTATGTGAAATGTAGTAACAATGTGAGGATTGTGCTGAGATGTTAATTGGATAAGTTGGTCGTTTATTATGTACGGAGATTATTTCACTTTTGAATGAGTCGATTTTGTGATTTTGCCTTTATTGTACGTGAGTACTACGATTCTTATTATATGTGGTGTGGGATGGTAGTATTATGGTCGTGTATTGTTTTTTTTTTGGAGGTTTGAGTACTGCTTTAAAGCTTTGTACATATTGTATCTATTTTCATTTTATAGTTGTATTATTCTAGATCCTTTTCTTTAGTAAATTATATTAGTCAAGATACTCGATTATTTAATTGTAATTTTTCTATTTTTATCTTTTTATTATATTTGTAATATCTCTTATATTATGGCAGTACTTAGTAAAAATCTCGATCCTGGCAAGATACACAATGCTTCTTTGCAGTGTAGTGCCCGGTACAGGAGCAATAATAGGGTTACTCCTGGATAGTCATCCAGTTACAATATACATGCTCCTCCTCCTCAATTATATTTTCAGAAATGTTCTGATATTCGATGTAAAACTTGTTCATCTGCTTCTCAGTCACAAATCGTATCAGATCCTCATATTTCTATTTTTTGTAAGGCTTTTAATGTAATTTATAGTATAAAGTGTAACATTTGCAATTTGAAATATATTGGTGAAACTTCTGGTCCTATTCATATACGCATGAATCAACATCGGTCAGATTCTGATAAAAATTTAGCAAAACATATACAGTCTACAGGTGAAATACAGCATTTTCATAAACATAAATTTAAAAATACTACTATTGAAATAATACAAATTCAGAAAAATAAATCTGAGCGTCTATATTTAGAGTCTTCAAATATGAAATATTATAATACAATTTATCCTTATGGTCTTAATAGGGAGATTTTTAAAAGATCTGTTAAAGTTTTTTCATCTATAAATGATACTACAGATTATTCTCCCATTTATCATAGTTTAAATCATCTTATAAATCCTAAAACAACACGTAACAAAAGAGGAAAAGGTTCATCTTCTAGTATTACTCCTAAAAACATTATAATTCAACAAATTAATAATCTGCATCGTAATTATTTAAAAAATTACAATTGGTTTCTAATACGTAAATATATTTTTGGAATAAAAAAGAAACATATCGTACAATATTTAAATATTTTTCTCAGTAAAACTTACTCTAAACATTTTTCAGATGTTTTTTATGATCTCATTATGACTCGTGCCAACCTTTACAATATAAATTTACTAAAAAAAACCTAAAAATTTACTAACTAATACTCAAATGGTAATTACATTTCTAATCCAATATTTAATAAAATCAATATTAATTCCATATTAAATGATAAAAACTGTCAATTTCCTATTATTAATAATATTCATATATGTAAAACCTTTAAGTATCCCATATCTATCGATAGAACGATTTTTAACTATAATTCTTTCTCTAAATCTTCTTTTGATGCTAGTACATTACCCTGTATATGCAATGGCCCCTCTCTACAAAAATATATAAATAAAGATCATGGACATATTATTACTGGTAATCTTAATCTAGTAGATGATTTACAACTTAGAAGAATTATGGGTTATGGGACCAAGTACAGAATTCCATCCAAATTAAAAATTAAATCTATCATAAAACAATTTACCTATGATATAGATATATTTATTTATAAACTTGCAATTTATTATAATAAACCCATTGAATTTTTTAATCAGTGGAAAATATTAGTTATCGATAAATTAACCAGGTCCTTAAAATATAATATTTCACACCTAGAATATGTAAATACACAGCATCTGTTTAAGCAAATCAATAAATTACAACAAAACTTTGTAATAACTTTTGTTGATAAATCTCCCAATAATTATGCAATTATTTGTAAATCTTATTATCATCAACTGCTTAAATCTAGTATATCTAATAATAACACATTCCAAAAAATTAATGATAACTTACTTGCCAATAATCGTAAAATTAGAGGATTCTATAAATTATTAGACATTAACCCTTCTAACTTTAAATATCCTTATCTAGTCCTTATACCCAAATTTCATAAGCATCCTGTTAAATTCAGAACTGTTACAATTGGTTGCAATACTTACAATAATGCTGCTAATAAACTTCTATTAGTAATACTTAATCAAATATATAATATTACAAAAAAAAGTGATAATACACATTGCATAAAAAATAGTTATGAACTGGTCCATATTATGAAAAATCTTAAATGTATAAAAAAATATCACTACTTATGATTTTAAGGATTTATTTAATAATATCGATTTATCGGATTTACATAATATCATAAATGAGCTTTTTAAAAAATATCAACACGAGTTGGATATGTTACAGGCCAAACCCGATTTTAGGCCAAACTAGATTGGCCTAGGACAAACCGGTCTGCCCGTCGGATAATCTAGACACCCGTCGGATAAACTAGTTTTTCCTAGGACAAACCGGTCTGCCCGTCGGATAATCTAGACACCCGTCGGATAAACTAGTTTTTCCTAGGCCAAACCGGTCTATCCTACCGCCCGTCGGATAAACTAGTTTTTCCTAAGCCAAACCGGTTTATCCTAACGCCCATCGGATAAACTAGTTTTTCCTAGGCCAAACTGGTTTATCCTAAGGCCCATAGGGCAAACTAGTTTTTCCTAGGCCAACTAGTTTGGCCTAATTTTTATAGGATAGACTAGTTTAGCCTGCTGTTTATTGGTCTGAACTAGTTTGTCCTAAGCCGATCTAGTCTGTCCTAGGCCAATTCGATTTGGCGTGATTTTATTGAATTCCACGACCGCCTCAGCGCCAACATTCTAGTTTGTCCTAGGCTGATCTAGTTTATCCTAGGCCAACTTAATTTTACGGTTTTTTAGCTCATAGGCGTCAAAGTCTGAGAAATAATGGGATTGCTGGTTCTTATGCATGTATGTACGCATGTATCTACGTATGTACGTAACGCATAATTCTTGATAGAAATATCCTTATAAGGTACTTTTCTGATTGGTTTTGGGAATTCATTGGATAATAATTCAAGGGGGGGACGGGAGGCTAATCCCCCACTGTTAATTTAGAAAAAATGTTTTTTTTTTTCATGTAGAATTATCAGTTTTCATTTAAAATTTTAGATAAAGAATCATTCTGACAAAGCGCCTCCGTGATTAGTTGTAGATGTTTATTGTGGATGTTCAATGTTTAAGTATAATTGGAGGAAATGGGAAAAAGTAATCTTCTTACTGTGTTTTTCGAGGGTGTTATTCTTTTAAAAAAAAATAAGGCTTGTAATACACAATAAGTGTAAACAGTCTGTGAATGCAAAGCCATCAGTTTAACTGGGCAATATTATTTTTAATATTGATCCCGTCTGCTGCTCCATTGCTAACCTTGTGCAAAATGGTTTTGCCATCACCCTTGTATAATGTATTTTATTCGAAGGTTTGTAGAACTGTTAGAGGTTTGCACGGGCCAACATTTCTAGGTCCGGGCCTCGCCCTTCCCGAAGGAAAATTATTTTGCCTTGAACCGGTGTAAAAATTAAAAGTTCACCCCGAGCCCTGCCTATCAGTGAAAAGAGACTTAATCCGGCTCGATCTGGCCCTACTCAATTTCTGCAAAAAAAAAAAAAAAAAAAAAAAAAAAAAAAAAAAAAAAAATTAGATTTTACTTTATATACAATTAAGATTCCTTTTAAAAAATACTGCATACATATTTATTGGATAAATTTACAATGTACTTTTAAATAACGATGAAAAATACACAATGTATTATTGATTATTTAGATTCTTAGACCTTTCAATATTCAAATAGAGATTTATTGAAATAATCAATGTAGTTTAGGACAAAAGAAAAAATGACATTTATAAACATCATAACTTTTGAATCTTTAGAAAAAAGTAGATTTGTAAATATATATCTCTATCATTCCTTAAGGGTTTTCTCAAATCAAAAAGAGCTACATCCTAACACATTTATGAACTAATTCCTTTTCGCAAATGCGTAAGATTAACAGGCATTCTCACTCAGAAAATATGTAATGGGATGACGTTAATCATTTTTAAATAAAAGCTTTTTTTTTTTTTTGAAAGTACTATTAAAGCTACGTTTTGAATCGAATTTCCTGTACGACTTCACGGAAAAAAAAACATGATGCCGTGACAAGAATAGCTTATATGTCGACAGATAATTAATTTCTCAACTATGTAAAACGTGGTTCGATTCAAAATTATGTTCAGCTCCGATCTGGATCGAATATCCAAAAAAAAAAAAAATAAATAAATAAATAAATAATAATAATAATAATAATAATAAATGCAAGTCTGATCTCAGCACGGCACGAGTCTGCAGAAAAAAAAAAAAAAGCAAACACCATGTCTAATGCATCATGTCTCCACAATGGACATGTTAAATTTATGCAGTGATGTTACAAGCAATCACTTATAACGGATAATTACCGGAAGGGGGATTAGTCTCCCGTTACCCCCCCTTTTTTCTTATCCAATCAATTCCTAACACTAATCAGAAAAGTACCTAATCAGAATGAACTTACATCCAAAATTTGAAGCAAATCGGATATTTCTATGAAGAATTATCGCGTTACGTACATACATGCGTACGTACATGTCTGCATACATACATACAGAACCTGCGAGCCCATTATTTCTCAGGCTTTGACGCCTGCGAGCTAAAAACACGTAGAATTAAATTGGCCTAGGATAAACTAGAACAGTCTAGAACAAACTAGAATGTTGGCGCTGAGGCGGTCATTGAATTCAATAAAATCACGCCAAATCGAATTGGCCTAGGATAGACCAGATCGGCCTAGGATAAACTAGTTCAGACCAATAAACAGCAGGCTAAACTGTTCTATTCTATAAGAGTTAGGCCAAACTAGTTTGGCCTAGGAAAAACTAGTTTATCCTATGGGCCTTAGGATAGACCAGTTTGGCCTAGGAAAAACTAGTTTATCCGAAGGGCGTTAGGATAGACCGGTTTGGCCTAGGAAAAACTAGTTTATCCGATGGGCGTTAGGATAGACCGGTTTGTCCTAGGCCAATCTAGTTTGGCCTAAAATCGGGTTTGGCCTGTAACAGATATATCACATAATATCGATTCTGATTATTTTCATACCTTAACCAATTTCATTATCTATAATAATTTTATCATGCATGATAACAATATGTATATTCAAAATGTTGGTATACCACAAGGTGGTAGTACATCTAGTGTATTATCTGACTTATACTTATATTACTATGCACGTCATTATTTAAATAATAAAATACATTTATATCGATATACAGATGATGTAATTTTAATTGAAACTGATAACACCTGTATACCTCAATTCCCTGTTGATTATCCTTCTAATCTAGAACTTTCAAAAAACCTACTTTTTAATAATACAATCAATTTCTTAGATATTAAAATTATATTAAAAGAGAACAAATTTATAACTGATATTTATGACAAAAGGAAAGAATTTAATTTTAATGTTAATACCTTTACTAATTTTAAATCATGTCTTCATAATTCTGTATGTAATATATTACTTAACCATTTATATAGAATAAAATGTCGATGTTCTTCCCATTTAATTAATACTAATATTAAAAAGCTTGTATATGATGCTATAAATAATGGTTATCCTAAAAAATTCATATATTCTTTAATTTATAACTAGATATTACATGATCTTATAATTAATTGTTTCCGTAAAAAATGTATAAAAAAATTATAAAACATAAAAATAATAATAAAAAATTAAAAATGTTAAAAAGTAATTAAAAAAAATATATATAGAATGGTTGGGTGGGTAGATGTTAAAGTACGGAGGATGGTGGTGTTGCATGGATAAAAACGCAAAGGTTAATTATTTAAAAAAAATGAGAGTGTGTTATTTATTTTAACATAATTTTTAAACTGTTTAATTGACACCAATATATGGATATTCGTCTATTTATATCTATAGTTAAATAGCTATATTTTGATTATCAAATTAATTTTAATGTTATTGATATAATTTTTGGTATTATTATTAATAATATCATTACTATTATTTTTTTTTAATTTTTACTTATTTTTATTTTATTTTATTTTATTTTATTTTATTTTTATTTTATTTTTATTTTTTTTTTATTTTTTAATTTTTATTATCCTATATTAAGATAATGATTTTTTACCATGTAAATTCACAATAAATTTTACTGATTAAAGTAACAAAATGGTATTTTAAGTTATATGTTAATATGAATGTTATCTCTTATTTCAAATTTTAATTATTTTATTAATTTAATTTTATGTTAATTTCGATTATTAATTATTTTCTCCGGTTCAATTATATTTCCATTCAGCCCTATCTTTTTTGTTTGTTATGGATAACTATTATTTTTACTTACTTTCAACTCCTTTTTGTAAAATATCTTTGTTCCTAGTTTTATAATTTGGTTTTTGTGTGTTGGTAGCCCCAAATACGTATTATTTTGCTATTTCATGGCTAATAAGTGGATGAAACCGCACACTTCATTTGTAGTTCCAGAGCATTTGGGGCCTGATGATTCTGCTTTTGGAGCTGCAAATTCTATTTGCATTCATTTTATTTATTTATTTTTTCAGATTTACTCGTTACACTATATTTATTTTATTATAATTCAATTCAGTTCTAATTCTTCGTTTTGGTTTATTTTTTTATTGATAAAATCCATAGGTGAATCTTGTCTACTTTTAATGGTATTATATTAGCATTCAAATTATTATGCTGCACCGCGCGTGTAATTATGAATGTATACAATTTGATATTTAATTGATATCTTTTCATTTTGAATAGTCATAATGAATTTTTTCCTATTGTGGTATCTTATATATAATTTATATATAACATCCGTTGCTAATAGCAATTTTATAAATATGGTGCGCATAGGTAATTGCTGCTATCCGCATAACCTTTGTGTATTGTCTGTGAGATTTCTACAATGTAGTTTTCCGTTACCACTTCATAGGATTTCCATTAAGAGTTGCAAATCGTTTCATCATGAATATTATATATGGTATATTTATAATATTTTAACTGTTAATTTTGCTATTATGTTTAATTCATTGTCTTGATATATGGTATATTAAATGTCAACATCAATATTCATTATTTATTATTTTTTAATATAAAAGTAATACATTGAAATTATCATTATTTATTAATTTTTGATATTAAATATATACATTGAAATTATGATTATTTAAGCCTATGTGAAATGTAGTAACAATGTGAGGATTGTGCTGAGATGTTAATTGGATAAGTTGGTGGTTTATTATGTACGGAGATTATTTCACTTTTGAATGAGTCGATTTTGTGATTTTGCCTTTATTGTACGTGAGTACTATGATTCTTATTATATGTGGTGTGGGATGGTAGTACTATGGTCGTGTATTGTTTCTTTTTTGGAGGTTTGAGTACTGCTTTAAAGCTTTGTACATATTGTATCTATTTTCATTTTATAGTTGTATTATTCTAGATCCTTTTCTTTAGTAAATTATATTAGTCAAGATACTCGATTATTTAATTGTAATTTTTCTAATTTATCTTTTTATTATATTTGTAATATCTCTTATATTATGGCAGTACTTAGTAAAAATTTCGATCCTGGCAAGATACACAATGCTTCTTTGCAGTGTATTGCCCGGTACCGGAGCAGTAATAGGGTTACTCCTGGATAGTCATCCAGTTACCATATACATGCTCCCCCTCATCAATTATATTTTCAGAAATGTTCTGATATTCGATGTAAAACTTGTCCATCTGCTTCTCAGTCACAAATCGTATCAGATCTTCATATTTCTATTTTTTGTAAGGCTTTTAATGTAATTTATAGTATAAAGTGTAACATTTGCAATTTGAAATATATTGGTGAAATTTCTGGTCCTCTTCATATACGCATGAATCAACATCGGTCAGATTCTGATAAAAATTTAGCAAAAAGGTTCATCTTCTAGTATTACTCCTAAAAACATTATAATTCAACAAATTAATAATCTGCATCGTAATTATTTAAAAAATTACAATTGGTTTCTAATACGTAAATATATTTTTGGAATAAAAAAGAAACATATAGTACAATATTTAAATATTTTTCTCAGTAAAACTTACTCTAAACATTTTTCAGATTTTTTTATTATCTCATTATGACTCGTGCCAACCTTTACAATATAAATTTACTAAAAAAACCTAAAAATTTACAAACTAATACTCAAATGGTAATTACTTTTTCTAATCCAATATTTAATAAAATCAATATTAATTCCATATTAAATGATAAAAACTGTCAATTTCCTATTATTAATAATATTCATATATCTAAAACCTTTAAGTATCCCATATCTATCGGTAGAACGATTTTTAACTATAATTCTTTCTCTAAATCTTCTTTTGATGCTAGTACATTACCTTGTATATGCAATGGCCCCTCTCTACAAAAATATATAAATAAAGATCATGGACATATTATTACTGGTAATCTTAATCTAGTAGATGATTTACAACTTAGAAGAATTATGGGTTATGGTACCAAGTACAGAATTCCATCCAAATTAAACATTAAATCTATTATAAAACAATTTACCTTATATATTTATTTATAAACTTGCAATTTATTATAATAAACCCATTGAACATTTTAATCAGTGGAAAATATTAGTTATCGATAAATTAACCAGGTCCTTAAAATATAATATTTCACACCTAGAATATGTAAATATACAGCATCTGTTTAAGCAAATCAATAAATTACAACAAAACTTTGTAATAACTTATGTTGATAAATCTCCCAATAATTATGCAATTATTTGTAAATCTTATTATCATCAACTGCTTAAATCTAGTATATCTAATAATAACACATTCCAAAAAATTAATGATAACTTACTTGCCAATAATTGTAAAATTAAAGGATTCTATAAATTATTAGACATTAACCCTACTAACTTTAAATATCCTTATCTAGTCCTTATACCCAAATTTCATAAGCATCCTGTTAAATTCAGAACTGTTACAATTGGTTGCAATACTTACAATAATGCTGCTAATAAATTTCTATTAATAATACTTAATCAAATATATAATATTACAAAAAAAAAAAAAGTGATAATACACATTGCATAAAAAATAGTTATGAACTGGTCCATTTTATGAAAAATCTTAAATGTATAAAAAATATCACTACTTATGATTTTAAGGATTTATTTAATAATATCGATTTATCGGATTTACATAATATCATAAATGAGCTTTTTAAAAAATATCAACACGAGTTGGATATATCACATAATATCGATTCTGATTATTTTCATACCTTAACCAATTTCATTATCTATAATAATTTTATCATGCATGATAACAATATATATATTCAAAATTTTGGTATACCACAAGGTATTAGTACATCTAGTGTATTATCTGACTTATATTACTATGAACGTCATTATTTAAATAATAAAATACATTTATATCGATATATAGATGATGTAATTTTAATTGATACTGATAACACCTGTATATCTCAATTCCCTGTTGATTATCCTTCTAATCTAGAACTTTCAAAAAACCTACTTTTTAATAATACAATCAATTTCTCATATAATAAAATTATATTAAAGGAGAACAAATTTATAACTGATATTTATGAAAAAAGGAAAGAATTTAATTTTAAAGTTAATACCTTTACTAATTTTAAATCATGTCTTCATAATTCTGTATATCGTAATATAATACTTAACCATTTAATAGAATAAAATGTCTACGTTCTTCCCATTTAATAAATACTAATATTAAAAAGCTTGTATATGATGCTATAAATAATGGTTATCCTAAAAAATTCATATATTCTTTAATTTATAATTAGATATTACATGATCTTATAATTAATTCTTTTCGTAAAAAATGTATAAAAAATTATAAAACATAAAAATAATAATAAAAAATTAAAAATGTTAAAAAGTAATAAAAAATATATATATAGGATGGTTGGGTGGGTAGATGTTAGAGTACGGAGGAGGGTGGTGTTGTCTGGATAAAATCGCAAAGGTTAATTATTTAAAAAATATATTGAGAGTGGGTTATTTATTTTAACATAATTTTTAAACTGTTTAATTGACACCAATATATGGATATTCGTCTAGTTATATCTATAGTTAAATAGCTATATTTTAATTATCAAATTAATTTTAATGTTATTGATATAATTTTTGGTATTATTATTAATAATATCATTATTATTATTATTATTATTATTATTATTATTATTATTATTTTAATTTTTACTTATTTTTATTTTATTTTATTTTATTTTATTTTTAATTTTTATTATCCTATATTAAGATAATGAGTTTTTACCATGTAAAGTCACAATAAATGTTACTGATTAAAGTAACAAAATGGTATTTTAAGTTATATGTTAATATGAATGTTATCTCTTAATTCAAATTTTAATTATTTTATTAATTTAATTTTATGTTAATATCGATTATTAATTATTTTCTCCGGTTCAATTATATTTCCATTCAGCTTTATCTTTTTGTTTGTTATGGATAACTATTATTTTTACTTACTTTCAACTCCTTTTTGTAAAATATCTTTGCTCCTTGTTTTATAATTTGGTTTTTGTGTGTTGGTAGCCCCAAATACGTATTATTTTGCAATTTCATGGCTAATACGGGGATGAAACCGCACACTTCATTTGTAGTTCCAGAGCATTTGGGGCCTGATAATTCTGCTTTTGGAGCTACAAATTCTATTTGCATTCATTTTATTTATTTTTTTTTCAGATTTACTCGTCACACTATTTTTTTATTTTATTATAATTCAATTCAATTCTAATTCTTCGTTTTGGTTTATTGTTTTATTGATAAAATCCATAAGTGAGTCTTGTCTACTTTTAATGGTATTATATATATATATATATATATATATATATATATATATATATATATATATATATATATATATATATATATATATATATATATATATGTATGTATGTATATATATATATATTTAAGAAAGCTTATTTTATTTTAAATTTTGGATAAGTTATGTTTTGAAACTCACATCCTTAATTACAGATATAAACTATTCATGCAAGCTCTTAATAATACTCTTTATTTTTCAAATTAATTTTTTAATATTACATAAAAAAAAATGTAATATTACTTTTTTGTATGCATTAATCGCACTTTTTTGTATTTAACGTATTTTCACAGTATTTACCTATATACCATAGTTTTTTTAAATTAAAAAGGGTGGAGAGTGGTCGGGGAAAACGCAGTTAAAAAAAAGGAAGAATCTCGCAGTATTGACTTATAGAAAATACTGGAAATAATATAAAGGGACTATAGAACGTGGATTTCTCTTTAAGAAAATACTGGTATGTAACACCATTCTTGACTGTGTTTTCCCTGAGCATTCGCCACCCTGTTATCCATGGCATATATAAGAAGAACATAAAGTTTATACATGTTATATAAAAAAAATTTCATATTATAACACCTTTTTTTCTTTTTTTTTTACGAATAAGACAATGATTTGTTTTATTTTAACAATATAATACACTTTTACAAAAGAGAAAGAAAGAAAAAAAAGCAACAAAGCAAAATATTTATCATTGTACAACATACTTCTTAAACTATTAAACCTGTTTTGTAAATGGAGATTTCGCTTAAAATTTTATCGAATTATAGAAATTTTTACTTTTTCTATTGCTGAGTTTTAGTTTTATTCAACTTAAAAATTAACAGAGAATGTAGTTATTAAAATATAATTAACCCTCTCATGCATACAGGCCTCATATGAGGACAGATAATTATTGCATTATCAAGCAAATAAATTTCGAGCATTTATTTATGGAGATCTGATTTGTGGAAAGATAATAGCTAGCATGCAGTACAATAATGAAATTATTTTAGAATGGGTCTTTAATTTATTATAAAAAGAGATTTTTTGTGAATAATGAAAAATAATGAAAAATAATTTGTGCATGAGAGGGTTAAAATGTAATACATATTTTTTTAAATATAAATAAGCTTGAATAATGTTTTATGTTAAATGAGTTTTAAAACCATTATCCATATGCACATACATACATTATTTCAGATATCTCATTACGAATTACTAAGCGAATTTCGAAGAAGAAAGAATAAAAAACGCCCAAAGTTCTTTAATTTAATCCAATGGCTACTTTAACAGAGTTTCTGTTATCCACATAAAGTCATATTATTTATCTTACAAAAGAAAAAGTACTCAAACGTCTGTATTTGTATTATTGTGCAAGCATATGACATCTGCGAATGCACTAAGAAAAATATAGTGCTACGCTAATGCAAAGCATATTAACCTGTCATTATAAACATTCTGTATGAAAGAAATTATTTGTATTATATAACTAATTTAAAGAAAAGTGAAATCCGCAAAAAAGATTTTTGGATCCTCTCTTTACGTTTTGACACCTCATTTTTATTTATACGACGATTATATCGCAAGATATTGTACATTTTGTTAATAGATCCAGCGCAATTATCCATGTAAATGAAAAATTTAGCTGATTTTTCAATGTGTTTATATTTTTATAACTTGCTTGTTCGATAAACACTAAGGCTTTTTTCAAAATTTAGATAGAAATTTGATTTTTTTTTTTTTTTACTTGTTCTCCATGGGGTATTTAATATTTTTGTGTATGTATTTAACATTCAATTTTGTAGTTATTTTTTTTAAATATTTAAATTAGCAGCTTAATGAATTTTCTTTATTTTTTGATATACACGAAAAAAAATCATATTAAATGTAAAATCCCATACATAGTTTTATCTAGTACATTCTAATGAGTGCGGGAAAAAATCGAAGCAAAAATATTCATATTTCTAAAAGTAATAAGGATTTTTAAAAAGTTGAATTAAAAAAATAAATTTTAGTAAAATAGCCTCTTTTACAGTCTTTTTTAAATTTTTAATTTTTTGTGTTAAGTATTATGCCACCACATACATTACTATATTATACAAAACTGAAGAGATGGTTTGAAAGGTAGTATGTTCCCTTAAGTCTGTAAGCGCCACTCACATTCATGCATAAATATATGTTAAATCTCTTTTAAATATCCAACATATTGAATACAATTAAATCGGGACGGATTTCGCATTTATCATTCATACAGATTTTTTTAGCATATCTTGGTAGGAAAAAAAAAAATCCATCAAATTTAAAAATTAGAAGTAACCATCGTGTGAACATTGCAAAACCCTCAAAACCATTTGTTTCATGCACGTGTGCCATTGTGCTACATCGTGCGCGTGTGAATCCATCCACACAAAACTGTATCACATATCTAAAAAAAGGAAAAATAAAAAATATATAATCACATGTCTGTGCCATGTGTATTGTAGGAACAAGTATACGTGGGGGTCTGTCCTCAGAAATAGGAAGTGGTGGGATAGTGAAGTAGAATTGATCAGAATCGGGGGGGATTTTTTGAGATTTCTGCAAAAGTGCGATTGAAGGATTAAAATTGACAGACGAGAGTTTAGTTGATGAATGAGCCTGTAACAAAGCTCAGTATACGACAACTGATAATTATCTAATAGGAGAAGAGGGGGGGGGCGATGATGATACTGGGGAAGAGAAAGAATTGGTAACGGTTAAATCACCACGTTTGTAAGCGAGGGATTTGAGAAATTCAGGTTATTTTTTGCGGAACGAATTTTATTTCTGAAAGTGATCTCATTTGACAAGAAGGGTAAGCTATTGAGAGGTATTAGACCTTGGTTACAAAAGCCATTTTTTCTTTGGTTTTCTATCTAATTATAGCAGGGTGACAAGAATTTATCTGACGCAGATAAGATGCTGTATGTTACAGGGAAGAACTTCGTATGCTTAGATTTACCGCTATATTTTCTTTCTAATGCGCATTTTTCATTATTTTCTCCATTTTTTCCTTTTATTGTGTTTTTATTTTTACTTATTAATCTTAACTTTTATATTTTTAACATATGTTATATTCAAAAGAGAAAAACATATTATTTGGGGATATTTTATTTTTATGTTTTTGACAGTTTAATGACTTTTGGTGTGTCCCGAAAAGTTTTCACGCTTATTATATCGATAGCTTTCTGTCTCTCTGTAATTGTGTTTCTGTTACACAAACTTTGTGGATGCTTTAACGCAAAGAATTTACTGTAGGAATATTTATAAAATTTTATATTTAGGTGCATAATGACAAAATTTTAGGCTGAATATAGTTAAATTTGCGTTTGAAAGCCAGGGATTTGGGAAATTCAGGTTATTTTTTGCGGAACGAATTTTATTTCTGAAAGCGATCTCATTTGGCAAGAAGGGTAAGCTATTGAGAAGCATTAGATCTTGGTTACAAAAGCCATTTTTTTCTTTGGTTTTATATCTAATTATAGCATGGTGACAGGAATTTATCTGACGTAGATAAGATGCTGTATGTTACAGTCAAGAACTTCATATGCTTAGATTTACCGTTACATTTTTTTTCCCCTTAATGCACATTTTTCATAAGTTTCTCTATAGTTTCCTTTTATTGTACTTTTATTTTTATCTATTAATTTTAATTTTCACATTTTTATTCCATTTTATATTCAAAAGACGAAAAATATTTTTTGTTGATATTTTATGTTTTTTGACAGTTCAACGATTTTTGGAATGCCCCAAATAAAATTTCAGTCTATTGTATCTATAACTTTTTTATTTCTGTGATTGTGTTTGTGTTATGCAAAATTTGTGATTGTTTTAATGTAAAGAACTGTAAAGAGCTTACTGTAGGGATTTCCATGAAACTTCATATTTATGTGGGTTAAGTGTGTACAAAATTTTGAGTACGATTAGGCTGAGTATGATTAAATTTGCGGTTTTTACATTATCTTACATTCATAAGAAGAACATAATGGAATCGTAAAAATTTTCAATGTTCGATTTTGATGAGTTTACTTGTTTCAGAATGTCCTTAATATGGAATGACTACTTTTGGATCGGAGTCCTTCTGTATGTTTGTGCTTTCATGCAATTATTATTATTATTTTAACCCTTTGAGTCTTCGGCTTGTTTTTTACTTTATGTCTGATGATTTATAAAGTAACTAGCTGACCCGCCCGGCGTTGCCCGGGTCCGTATTAACAATATTAAACGAACTTGAAATCTGTATGATTTCATCCTTAACTCGAAACATGCAGAAATGCATTGTCTGAAATACGTGGCCACTGATTGTGTGAAAAATCGGTTTAAAAAACAGCTAATGTTAAGCTCTAAAAATACTCAAAATGAGCGATGAGAAACGCGGGAGGGAATATGTATCCAACGACTGCGTGATTTTCGTGTTAAAGTGTTGATATTTATCAAAAATCACTGTTAAGTCCCGTAACTAATTATTTTTTTTTCACATAAAAATCCCAAGTGAAATATTTTGAATTTCAAACTAATTATATCACTCTTAAATCCGACTATACCATGAATGAAATCGATACTCACTGGTAGCTAAAATGTTGGTAAGTAGTATTTATGTTTTCAGAGCCATTTAACAAAAGTAAGTGTTATTTTTAATCAAATCATGCGTAATGTTCACTCTATGGATAAATTCCTAACCGTAAACTTTTGTACCGTAACCATAACCTGCCTGTAACCTAACTTTGACTTAACAGTACCTTACCGTAAATTAAATATAACATAAATCTAACCTAGCCTTCACTTTATTGTAACATATCCTTATTCTAACCATAACATAAATGCAATCTAACTTTAACCTAACTTTAACTTACCCGTAACCTAACGGGAAATTAAATATAATCAAAGACTTACCGTAATGTAATTGCAACCTAAATGTTACCAAACCATATATTGGTTTCATGTCCATGGAAATTATGTTGTCTTGTTCGGATTTGGTTATGATTCATTAGAACATTTTTGTCGGATTCAGATTTCGTTCGGTTCAGATTTCAGGTATTTTTTGATATTGAATTTTAATGTTCGGGTCGTATTCATGTCCATGGAAATTATTTTGCCTTGCTCGGATGCAGTTATGGTTCTTTGGAATATTTTTGTCGGGAACAGATTTGTTTCAATTCAAATTTCGACTTTTTCTTCAAATGGAATTTTTGGGTTCGGGTTTTCTTGCGTGTTCACGGAAATTATGCTGCCTTGTTCGAATAAGAACATGCTTCACTGGAATATTTTTTTCAAGTTCACATTTGGTTCAGTTCAGATTTCGTGATTTTTTCAAAGAAATTTTTTAGGTTCAGATTCGGTTCATGTGAATGAAATTTTTTTGTCTTATTCAGATCCGGTTACGATTCTTTGGAATATTTTTTTATCAGGTTCTGATTTGGTTCGATTCAAATTTCAGGTATTTTTTCAAATAGAATTTTTAGGTTCGGATCTCGTTCATGTCTACGGAAATTATCTTGTCATACTCGAATCCAGTTATGATTCTTTCGAATATTTTGGTCGAATTTAGATGTGGTTTGGGTCAAATTTCAGTTTTTTCAAATCGAATTTTTTAGGTTCGAGTTGGGTTTATGTCCATAGAAATTATTTTGTCTTGCTTGGATTGGGTTATAGTTCTTTGGAATATTTTTGTCAGGTCCAGATTTGGTTCAATTCAGATTTCAGGTTTTTTCTTGAAATATAACTGTTGAGTTCAGGTCTTCTTGCATGTTCACGGAAATAATTCTGTCTTGTTCGAATAAGGACATGCTTCACTGGAATATTTTTGCCAAGTTCAGATTTCGTTCAGTTCGCGATTTTTTCAAAGAAATTTTTGGGGTTCGGATTGTGTTCATGTCCATGGAAATATTTTGACCTGTTTGGATCCGGTTGCGTTTCTTTGAAATAGTTTTGTTAGATTCAGATTTGGTTCGATTCAAATTTTAGGTATTTTTTTCAATGGGAGTTTTAGGTTCGTATCGGGTCCATGTCCACGGAAATTATTTTGTCTTACTCGAATCCGGTTATGGTTCTTTCGAATACTTTGGTCAGATTTAGATGTGGTTTGGGTCAAAGTTCAGGATTTTTCAAACGGAGTTTTTTAGGTTTGAGTCGGGTTTATGACCATGGAAAGTATTTTGTCTTGCTGGGATCGAGTTATAGTTCTCTGGAATATTTTTATCGGTTTCAGATTTCGGGGTTTTTTAAAGAAAATAGTAGGTTCGGGTCAGTTTTCATGCCCACGAAAATTATTTTTCCTTGTTTGAATCGGGTTATTCTTAACTTGAACATTTTTGCGGGATTCAGATTTGGTTCGGGTCAGTTATCAAATCCATAGTTTTGTCCAAACAGAATTTTTAGGTCAGGGTCGGGTTTATACTCACGGAAATTTTGTGCATCACGGATCGGAGTGTTGTCTGTTTTTTTTTTCTGGTTGGGATCAGGTTATGTTTAAATTAGTCTAAACATTAAGGTTATAATCAGTTTTGCTACTGTTCTTTTTATGGCTATTTCTAATAGATAATTTACTTTGCTATTTGATAATTTATTATGGTGAATGAATCGTTTGCGGATACAAACAATTGTACGCCAAACAGCTATTTTATTTTTGGTTTAAAAACAAATTAAAGCCATATTACAATTTTAAATTGAATAGAACACATTTAAATTTAATCAATGATTAAAAAAATAAACTCATAGAAAAGTGTTGTGTAATGTTTTTTACTGCAACACAGCTAATAACTCATATATTCTAATGTTCGAAATGCCAAAAATATGCGTACAACCATATAGTAAAAAGAAATTAATAGAGTGGCAGTATAATGTCTTGGGGTGACGCAAAAAATGTAACTCTAAAATCCGCTACATTAAGTCCAAATAAGCACAAAAAAAAAAAAAAAACCGTGTGCTTTGAAACTCCGATCAATTCAAACTGGTTTAAACCAGTGTTTCTTTGTTATTGTTTTTACCTTTTAACCTGTTATTGAATAGATGACTAAAATTTCGTTTAAAAATAACGTTTTGTGCCATTATTGCCTGTAATACACGATCAGAATGCATGAAAGATACAATTAGATCAATCACGGGCAAGAATTATTTGATTATTTTTATCATATGACATTGAAATATCAATATAGAAGCAACATTTAAGACTTTGCTTGAAAAATCAACATTCTTTCGTTAATGTCTTAAAATCGTCTGCACTTTGAAATCTAGATTTTAGATTAATATTATTATTTAAGTGTTCATGCATGATTTTAAAAGAATCTTTTCATCACTATATTTTACATATTGATATGGAATTATTAATATGTTGTTAAATCATAAACATTTTTCATCTACGTTATAAAGTATTAAAAATTTCTGAAAAAAAAAAGAGAAAACTTTTAGAAATACATTTTTTTACTTCAAATCATATGTTTTCAATATTTTATTTAATTTTGTTTTGGAATTTAATTATTTTTAATTTTCCAATTTCAATTATTTTAAAAGCAAACATTTATTTTAATAAATAATATAATAGGAAAAAACATTTAAAAAAATTACTGTTTCTTCGTAAAATATGCTTCAGCTGTAATTCATTTCTTCCAATCCGTCTTATTAATACAAAATTCCTTCCTCGTGCTTTATTTTGAGACATTAAAATTTCAGCGATAAATGGTTTCATATTGCAAACCTTTTTTTTTTTTCGGTTTGCTTCGCCACCACCTATCTTTTTCCTCCATGGTGTACAGCAGCTGTGATAAAAAAAAAAAAAAAAAAAAAAAAAAAAAAAAAAAAAAATCCTCATTTAAACTGACAGTTTGCCAGTCTATGAATTTTAAAGGTCAGTCCCAGTTTTTAAAATTATTTCTGCGAAAATTTTATGCAACCAACCAACCATAAGAGAATAAAAGTTAAAAAAGCTAAAAAAATGCGATTTTTTATGAGAGTAAGTTTTGGAATTTAATTAATTACTCAGTTAATAAATAGAATTTTGAAATTCTGAGAGTCAGGTGCATCAGGAGAGATATTGGGCTACTCTCAGAAAAATTTTGAGCTTCGTACGTACCGTAGTTTTCGCGAACTATCGCAGACACACACACACACACACACACACACACACAGACAGAGCGATTTGTTATTTTATTAATATAGATACCAATGAATTCCATTTGTATGGGGATTTGTTTACGATTACCTTACATATTTATTTATCTTATGTACTGCCAAAAAAAAAAAAAAAAAAAAAAAAAAAAACATTAATATCAGTTTTTTATTAAATTAGCTCTTGATTTCAAAGTTAGCGTAACGGAAAAACCCGTTTAGGACACTTAAAGGTGTATTCGAAAAAACGCTTTTTCACCTTCAACAGCTCGAAATTTTCCGATACAATTTCAGACACATTTTAAAAGTATATACATGAAACTTGCTGAGGGGATTTTTGAACAGACGTATAAGGTGCCGTAAGATGTCTTTTTACACTCAATTCATTAGAATTTGATTAATGAACAATTATCTTCTCATTATGACACTTTTTTTCGTTCCTAAATCTCGCGCTTCAGAAAAATCTGTTCAAATTGCCGTTTTTGATTGCTTTTTTTGCAATATTTTCTGCATTTATCAAAGAATTGGCGGTTACGGCACCTTGTGTACTTTCTAAATAAGGCAATTTGCCAGTTTGATGCTTATGAGAGCAAAAATGAATTCAAAAATAAATCGGAAAATAAGCAGTTTGAATCGAAATACACCCTTAAAGTGTTAAAACCATTTGGAAAATAATTGTTATTTTCGATCGAGAATGGGCCTTGTGGTGTCTAACTTTTTTTTTTACCATATTTGACACCCGTGAAATTTTTTCTTTTTTTCTTTGGGCGTCTATAATGCTTTGGTTTTTCTTCTCTTGTAGCGGCTCTCTTGCGGAGGTCAAGTTCGGGGGTAAAGACGCGCGTCCAGAGTTCCGGGTCGCTGGCAGACGCCATGTTTGGGGGAGGGAATGGATCAAACGTTGAAGCCGGACAGATTTGGAGCGGTGGACTTCGCGCTCTGGGGCTGCCAAGCGACCGTGGCTGCGTCGAGCTTGTTATTCTTGAACCATTAGCTGACCATTTGCATTGGATAAACTTGAATGTGAACCCGGAAAGCTTAAATCAAGTAAGCTTTCATCCTCTGAATCTAATATGTCAAACTGATCAGAATTTCATTTTTCAAATGATTGTAATTTTTCCATTTTTTTTTTTTTTTTTTTTTTTTTGTTAAAATGTAAGAACTTGTACAATGACACTTCATAGTTAGTTGTACTTCTACATAAATGTGTAATAATTTTAGATTTTACTTGTACCGCTAATGTTAAACAGGCGCAGTGCTTAGTTAAACGGTAATTCTGTAAGCGAGGGATAGCAGAAACTCGTGATATATTTTATTCCTCAAAATGTTTCAATATTTAAGAAGCATAATTTATTGAGAGAAATTAAATATTGATTATAAAATACTTTTTTCTTGTATATACATGTATCTATTTACACTAAAGTAACAGGAATTCATTTAATGTAAATAAGATGCTATTAATTTATAGGAATAAAATTCAAATGCTTTGAACACATCCATTTGAAAATTTTAGTCTTAAACGCCACATTTTCAACTATTTAACTTTTCAATTTATTGTTACTTATATATATTTTTTAATCGTTTCTTTTTCATCATCTCTCAGATACAGTAACTGGCAAAAGTTTTGAGCCTTTATGCTCTTCTGTCTTAATTTATTCGGTAAGCAGAAGTTTTTAAATATGTAAATTAGTCATTTATAGTTGTAGTCATACATGTTGCGCAACTGATGATCTGTGGGAAAATTTTTAATTTAAAAAATATCAAACGTAAATTTGAAAAATTGAAAGCAGAAATTTTGAAAGTTTTTAATGCTTTATATCAGTACATGTGATATTGTCACACACACAAGGCATCCGTTAACCAAGTGGGTAGAATAGCGGGAATCCACAATTAGTTTTATCCATAAATTTAATGCTTTTATTTTTATTTTTTTTTTTTTTTCAAATATTTTTTTTGCAATACATTAATTTAGCTTGATCACAAAACTAGAATCGATGCTTGATAGAAAAATCAAGTTAGCAAGTTTAAGGGGAAAAAATGCTGTATTGTTATTATTATTTATTTTTGTTTTTTAATGTGCCACAAGGGAAGAAAGCAATGAGATCTCATTTTAAACATTATTTTAAAATGAATCTTTAATTTCTACTTGGATTTCTCAGTGTATAATTATAATTTAATTCATATGACAAAAATTAAAGCATACTTTTTTTTGAAATGCATGTTACACTAAATTATAATTTTTTTTTTTTTTTTTTTTTTTTTTTTGTGTGCCACCAGGAAAGAAAAACTTTTAGAAATTATTTAAAACGAATCATTAATTTCTACTTGGATTCTTCATCGTATAATCATAATTTAATTCATGTGACAAAATTATCGTTATGCATTAGCATAACATTTTTAAAAATGTATTTATATGTTTACTTTTTATTTCTTCTGCATTTTTTATTTTTCAGTGTTTAAAAAATGTTGTTGTTGGAGATTCGCATCTAGTTTGTTTAGTTTAGTGAGTGTTAGTTTGGCTCATAATTAAATCTATTGCTGTTATAACTCAAAAGCAATTATAATTTTAAAAATATTTATTGATTTATCACCTATGTCCGACTAAAGAAAGAATGCCTTAAAATTAATTTATTCAGTTAAATATTCTCTGAAAATATTAAAATTTTGTATTGTCATCCGAAACAAGTCTGTGAAAAGGATTTTCATAATTCTACTTCATCAGAAAAAGAATTAAAAAATATCAATTGCTTAATTACATATACATTAAAATAAACTAAGTTAAATTAAATGAAACAGTATAAAAATGAACATAGCTCCGTGTTTTATTATTATTAATTAATTATTTTATTTTTAGAAAAGTAACTTAAATTTTGTTTAAGAATTGAAAATAAAGACAAGTTCTTAAAATATATTTATTTAGTGAAGCTACAGTTTCAGGAATGCCAAAAATGCACATATTACGTTATTTCAGCGAATAATGCAAATAAATTCAAATGCTACCACTATTTCTTTCTTTATATATTTAGTCAAGCATAGCAACAGTTTTTCCTTCGGCTGTATACAATAGGCGAAAATGAGAAAAAAGGAAACACCATATTGTCTACTGATCCTCGGGATTTATTCCGAGTCCTAAACTTACATTTTTCCTATTTTTCGACAATGACTTGTTATGAGAAAAAGAAAGAGAGGCAAAAAGAAGGGGAAAAAGTGCCACGCCACGTGACGGGATCATTCAGATGATATTTTGAAATACAAAACTTCCTATACTAAGAATGAAAAATAATCACGATTGCAATTACATTCTTGCGTTAAGTATTTTATTTTAACTATGGCCTTCAAATGCTATAAACTAAGATTATATATATGCCATATATAAATACTTTTACAAATAAGAACAAAGTAACTCAGATATTACCATAACAATAAGCCAATGAAACCAGTTTTTATACTGTCATCCTAGTTCATTTGAAGTTTGAAGTGATATAACTTTGAAGTATTTAGTTATATCGTTTCAAACTTCAAATGATTTTAATAGGATGACAGCATAAAAACTGGTTTCATTGGCTTATTGTTATGCTAATATCTGAGTTACTTTGGTTTTATTTATAAAAGTATTTATATATTGAACTTCTATAATGATATGATGCATAAGTGCAATCATTTAGGGATAGTTTTATGTTTTATGTTATTTATGTTAATTATATTATCATAAGATAACATGATTCCTTGCAGCTATTTTGTGGACTATTCCACTATGAGCCCATTTTGGCATAATTTAACTTTATTTTAAAATATGTATGCTGTTAATATATTATCGGCTGATAAATATGGAATCTTAAGATTTTTCATGCTTTAAAATTTCCAAATGTTTTACTGCAGTAAAGAAAAAAAAAATCTCATTTTTTACTAACTATACTAATGTGAATAGTATAGATCTATAATAGTAAAAATAAATACTCATTATTATTATACACAAATTTTGCTTACTAGAACGTTTACGTACAGACATTATGCCAAACTTGAAATTGTTTAATACTAATATTCAATTTTGACATCCTATTTGGATAATTTGGTACATTTGACTTTTCCGTATGAAACAAAAAACCTTGCGATCAAGAAGCTTACGAATTGTGTAGGTTTAAAGTTTAGTCCTCTTAATGTTACATTTATTTTTAAAAGTTGTAAAACATTTTATCACGAATAAACTACTAGAATATATCTTTATCATAAAGAAAAATCTATTTTTCTAAATAATCTGAGTTTTAAATCTCTGTATTTGAAGCTGTTAAAAACTGAATTTCACTAAAAAAAAATAGTTGTTGTACATTTTCATTTTTCTCGAAAATTTATTTCGAAAAAAAAACATAATTTTTAAAACTTATTTTGAAAGCAATAAAAATACCAACACATGGATTTTTTAACAGAAGTCAATTTTTACATGCTACAAATATACAATTTCAAATTTAGAGTCCTTTCCGTCAAGAAGTTTAGGGAGTTATCAAGAGTTTAATAACTGCGAGCAGCGCAATTTGTATTACAAAAATTAAAAAATTATTTCACATCGAAATTTTAAATTGATATCTTCGTGAGCTCTAAATTATTTAACCTAATAAAATGACGTTTAATATCCGGAATTTAAACTTACCCGAAGGACCTAAATATGGCTCCAAAATTAATATTATGAATTTTAATGTCTGTTACAATTTCGATCTATTTACAATCTCTTAAGCAAAACTTAAGTATAACATTAATTGAGAGTAGTTAGCAAGATAATGATTTGTAGCATAGTTCGTAGGAGGTGGTGTTTTTTAACTCCAGGATTGTACACAGGCAAAACAAATGTTAATATCCGTACATCTAAATGAATTGATACTTAAGAGAGTTTGAATTACCAATTTATCCGCTCTCTTATTATTGCCTAAGTGATGCGAGAAAGAAAGTGCACGAAAGACACATTGTTCCTTTCACTACGTAGAGAAACTGAAATACAAAACTATTGCTCACGTTTTTGACATAAAACATTTATGCAAGCAATAGTTGGCAAGCTGAGAAGACCGAGATAGGCTTGGTTAAGTTTGATTGAATCACGTATCTTCATTTCTATAGGAAATTTCTAGAAAGTTCCATCAGATTTTAAAATCAAAGTTTTTTAAAAATATTGCTATAACTTGGTGAAAAGTAGCAAATTATGTGGCCTTTTTTTTTTCATTCGGCATAAGACTTGTACTTTAGGATCGGTAATCTTAAAAGCGAATTTTCTCACCAAATCTTGCCAATATCACCAGTATTTCACCAAATATCTCTAAATTTTGCCAAAAGTTGCTAAATTTGTAGCTTCGTTTACAGCCAGCTGTTCAAGAACTAAATCAGTGGTTCAATTCAAGACATGTATTGACTCATAGTGAGACCAACATGGTCCGCTTTTGAATTTACTATCTTTTATAGTTCAGTGGTCTTTTCCTATCTCGAAACGGTAGGATAGAAAATTTGGTCAAAATAGCTTAGTCAAAAGACTATGATTTATAGAATCACGTGTCTCAGATCCTATTACAATTTCGACAAAATTACTTCAGATTCTGAAAACCAATTTTTTACTATACGGCGCCAAAATAATCACCAAATATATCACCAAATTCGGTGTTATTCTTCCATTTGACGCCAAACATTTGGTTTGGCATTGGTAATCTTGAGTCAACTTCCCCACACAAATTCACCAATGTAACCAAAATTTAGTCAAAATCGTTTGAGCTGTTTTTAAGATAAAATTTGCACACATAGACACACACAGAAACACGCACAAGATTTGTTGCATTATAATGCCTCATAAACATTAATGTAATATTTTAAAAAAATGAAATATCGTTAAAAGTTTAAAAAAGTGCACGTGTGTCTACTTTGAATCTATCTATAAATAAATAGTGGTAAAGAACGTACTTCTATTTCCTTCTCTTTAAAGCATTATCTTAAAAAGATGAAGAGGGGGAAAAAAAGAAAGAAAAAAGAACATCAAGAAGTAAATCCTTTCGATACATTGTTCTGACCAGAAACCTTTATTGTCAAAATAGGCAGTGGGGGGAAAAGTGCGGGGAAAAAGAGCATTATTCCTTATAACTTATTTCATCAGATAATAAGGGCTGCATTTCTAAGGGCGTCTCCTCAGCTAGGTAATCCCCCAATAGCTTTCTTTTGCTGAATATGTGTTATTATTGGTCATGGAGAAGGATTAGTCTCAATATATAAGTCTCTGTTTGTTGCACCAGTTGATCTTTTGTATTATGAGGATTCTTATAGCATTAGATAGCGTTCGCGGTTTCTATCTTTTTTAAATGGTATCAGAAATAATGCCATAAGATTGTTATCAAAAATTTGAAACAGAGAAATTCTACGAGGAAAAAAAAAATAAAACAGTAAAATGCAAATAATGTAGATTTCGTATTGTAATATTTTATAATCTGTACTTTGAGGAGCGATGTATTATGTAAGTACTCTTGTTATCAGTTGAATAAATGTAGTAAATAGAATTTCAACAGTTATTGGAAGATGTAAATGTGAAATTGCGGCGAATAAAGGGAAAATACTCAGAAGTCGGATTGTTGAAAAAGTATACGCGTGAATACCGATATTTGTGATTCTTATTGAAAGAAAATATTTCAATTTTGTATTTCAAAAAAAAAAAAAAAAAAAAAGAGAGATTAATTTTAAGAATATTTTAAAAACGTAAAGACTAAGTTTTGTTTAATCTAAATAAAGGAAATTTGCAAAGTTATTTTTGTTTAATATTAAATCTTGTCGTTAAAGATTAAATAATAAAAAAAAAAGCTTAATTTTATAGCAGTTTGTGTATAATGAAAATATAAAAACAATCTGCATTTAAATAAACGATAATACATACAAAAATGTATTTCATAAATATCGATAAATTTCTGTTTTCAATTTACCAATAAATTAAAATAAATATTAAAGAAAAAAATTTTGCACTATTAAAATATTACAACTTTTATTTCCTTATTTATTGTTTTAAAAAATCATTCATTTTTTTTTCAAAACTATTTTTCTTTTCCTTCAAAAAGTTTCAAATATTTTATTAAGATAAATGAATAATGAACGAAACAATCATTGTAGTTTGCATAAATATAAAAAATCTACAACAGCTGAACTAATTTCAATATGAATACTTACAGGACATTTGTTTAGAAAAACGTGCGAATCACAACATAATCGTCTTCTTGTAATGACAGGTATCTTTGTTCTCGAACACACAATTCACAAATTGAATGACAATTTCTTATAGAAAAAAAAAAAAAAAAAAAAAAAAAAAAAAAAAAAAAAAAAAAACAGAGCTTTTAATTGGTTCCAATCATACTATTTCCGAGTTGTTAACGATCCCGAAAATAGCTTTTTGTCTTTAAAAAACTCCAAAACTAATATAATATCGAAATTTAAAGATGCATTTATAAAAACAATTGTATTTTTGCTGCCACATATTTTTGGAAAGATTTCAGTACCGTTCACATACTTCATCCATCAGCTTTTTCATCCAGAAATTTAGTTTTTTCTCATCCTTTTCCTTTTCAAGTAAACATTTTCGCGTTCAACAAGCATGATTTACAGATAAATAAGCTACATTAACAGAATTAACATTAAAATAAATATTAATGTTATTTTGTTAATCTTGCATGCGTAAATTCAATTACACAACTGAAAATGTTTAGTTAAGAAATAATAGCATCCAAAAAACAAATATTATAAACAAATATTTATATTAAAAAATACTGATTATTACACTGTAAAAACAATTCCAAATATTAGAAGCAGCAAAAGAAATTGTATTTATAAATTCTTCTTTTAAATTTCATAGCTATATTGATTTCTGAAGCATCTGATGGTAGAACGATTTTCGAAATAATGTTAATTCAAAATATCATATTCTACATTTTTATTCCTTGATTGTGGTATATTTTCTTTAATGAACAAAAATTGATCTCTCTCTCTCTCTCTCATTTTTTTTTTTTTTTTTTTTTTTTTTTTTTTTTTTTGTACTCACATAAAAATGTCCTCAGGAATTGAGTTTTAAGACGATGTAGAAGTATCAGAAACGATGCATGGCATACATTATTCATACATAAGATTAAAGAATTTTATCAATAAATATAATTTTACGTAATACTGAAACTAATATATAAGAAAGGTTATTTAATAAATATGCAAAGATAATATGATGAATCTTCATTTTTTTAAAATCTATTTTGAAAGCAATTACAGATGAAAATATTTTTATGCAATCAAAATAATTACCCGGGAGAGATACTAAACTCTTTGTTTAGCAAATGTTTGCAAAAATATTTTGTATACATAAATCACTGCAAAAGAAATGATTAAATTATAAATAATTTACTTCAAATCTATATTTAGTACTTTTGATCATAATTTCAAGTTAATTAATTTAGAAATTAGAAAAAGACAATTTTTAATCAGTAATCCAAATTCATTTTAAAAGAAATACGGGCTGTTTCTAAATGAATATCGGGGTAGTATATATTACATAAAACATAAAATTATAATTAATGCATAAAATTAAAAAAAATCTCAAACAATTTTAACTACAAGCTTTCAAGCATTCAATGTGCGCTCCTTACGTCACACGGCACACATCAAGTCGGAAGCTGAGTTCTTCCCAAACATTGATTAGTAAAGGAGTTCTATTCAGACGCTCAGCCAATCTTACGTCCTGTGGTTTCTACCTGTATGAGTTCATAAAAGATCGTGTGTATGTACCTCAACTACCAGCTGACCATTGCAGCTGTTACAACAATGACCCCACAGTAACACTAATCAACGTTTGTGAAGAACTGAGCTATTGACTTGATGTGTGCCGTGTGACAAAAGATGTTCACATTGATTACTTGTAAGCTTGAAGGTAAAACTGTTTGAGTTGCTTTTTCATTTAATGTATTAATTATGATTTTAAGTTTTATGTAACAAATACTACCAAGCGTTAAGACCCCGATATTCATTTAGAAACACACCGTATATTACACCATACAGTATTGTTAAATAAATTACAGTTTATCTTAAAGTTGAAGTTTACTTTAAAAAAAGTTATTTTTATATAACAAAATACAAGTGATAATAAATGACTAAAAATTTAAATTCTCCTCTCCGTATGTTCTAATGAAAGGTGGTTTGAATTCATCGAAAGCGTATTTTGATCGTTATCGCGATCCCCATTAATTGTGTTTCTAAGTAAGCGATAAAAGCGTCGGTACATTCATTGCATTTTCAGATACCCCTGTTTAAATTTTATCGTTTACGTTTTATTGTAAGCAATTGTTAGTAGTTCCTAATCCAGAATTTTTTTCAGATTAATTTTCGTATAAATAGAAAAGGACATAAATAAATTATCAAACAGGTTTTACATGTCGACTGATTTTCATGTGCAGTTTTCTTAAAGATACACAAAATAAAAATAGTTTTTATGTAAAAAATAAACAGGCATGTGCGAGTATTACTCGCGCTCAGATTCTTTCGTAATATATATATATATACACAGTGAGTCATAAATATCGAAACAATAGGCTACCTCCTTAAATATTGCTCCTAGACCCATACTTCCAATTGCAAAAATTCATTAAAAAAGGTGAAATTTCTGATAAGATAAGTTGCAACTCCATGGGGGGTCTATTTGAAAAAATACGAAAATTAAATTTTCATACGACCCTCGTAGGGCAAAATTCCTAATTAAGAAATTATTCCTTATCCATTCCTAATTTGAACCAAAAAAAAAAATAAATAAATAAATAAAATAAAATAAAAATATCTCCCAAACACAAAACCTGACAGAGATATTAAAATCCAAAATTCTCCAAAATTCGTGACTTACACCACTTTACCATGCCTGTAAATAAAGAGTTTTTGAGTCAATTTGAAAGCAAATAAGGGATCGTCCACAAATTGTTTGTTATTAAATGTCGGTATAAGACAGTGGCTCTTATTTGGACATAATAAAGCAGCGTATTTATTTAAATCTAAACTTGTTTTAAAAATATGTTGGTAGTCTGCACTGGAGGTCTGCATGGATCGAAATATCTAGGTCCGGTCCCAAACCGACCCACAGGAAGAAAGTTCGGCCCGGCCTGTAAAAATGTTAAAATCATACCTCGGACCATCCTGAAAAAAAAAATTTAAATCATAGCCTGGTTTAGCCGTGAATTTCTACATGGTTTTTTACTTCGGTGTGTTTAAAAAATGTTTCGTATGGAGGAGTTCTGGCCAAAAATACTTATTATAACTTTTCGTTTTTTATATTTATACTTTTTATTATTAAAGAAGCGCCAAACGCTGTGATATATTTATTTTATCCTTGAATCTCTATTTATATGTAAATATTTCACTTATATTTAAATATCGTTAATCCATATAACATGTGTTGTATAAAATGTTATACAATAAAACCTTTTAAGACGGATTCACATAGGAAAGAAAAAATGCGTTATAGACAAATGCACTTCTTAGGAGGTGTAAATGGAATTTATTTTTTTCTCAGATATTGTTGTATTTATTTTGAATGGATCAACACATTTTGCATTTAAGACAGAATTCCGTCTTAGGCAGATTTTTTTCACTGGTTTTATTGTATTTAATTTTTTAGCTTTTAAATATACTATATTGCCCCACCAGTGGCCGAGAGGTTCTGACATCTCAACTGGTAAAAGGCAGGCGCTTGGTTCGAACCCAATCGCGGCTGTCGGCCTAACCTTTCAGAGTTTTCGTGGTTTTCTTCGAACCTTTCGTAACTACGTGTTAGGTTCCCTTAGAAAGACCCCCACGAAGGTCCCTCCATCCCGGGCCCACATCCTTCGTGTAGATAATCGGCCGACAAAAAATAAACCGTATTAAATATACTGTTATTAAAAAAAGTATTTTTTTTCCTTTGTAAAATTAAAGCGATTTTAAAATCTATGTGGTTTCAGTAAAAATTTTTGTTGAACCAAATTTTATTTATTTTATGCACGTATTAGGTCAGTCAGAGACAGTGATTTTAAAGCTGTTATCAGATTCACGGACTTAAGGCGAGACAAACTTTTCAGCCGATTTTAACACCAACATTTCCCCGTTCAAAGAGAGAAAAAGGTTACAATTGTCTTTGAAAAAGTTGGAGAAAAAGCCGAAAAACCAGTTTTTACTAGTACCAGGCTTTAATATTTATGGCCTACTCGTATCAATGGCTTATCTTTGATTCGTTGAAACGTTCGATGTTGGATGAAAAGTCTTGCCTGGGAGAGACTTTTTTGGAACAGCAAAAAAATTTTTGGAGAAACATTGCTGTTTGCTATCACACTGGGTGTTGGGAGGATATTTCGCGAAAAGTTGGAGGAAATCAAGTGTTGACTCAAAAGTCTTACGAAATGTTGGTGAATCTGATAGCAGCTTAATAGGGATTGTTTGAGACTGGGATTGAAAATTTCGTCCAGTGTAGGTCTATGAAGAAGGAAGCAGTCCTCTCTGGTATGAAAAACACGTTAGACCCGGCCAGGTGAATCTTTTGAAAAAAGTAAATTCTTGGTCCTGGCCTGACCTGTGTCCAGAATGCAGATTTTTTAACAGACTCTCCAGGACGATAAAAAGCCTAGTTGTGAGAGCTAAATTTTTTAAAAAAAGACTTAATTTGCATCTTAGAAAAAGCATTCTTTTAAATAACCTACGGACATTTAAACAGTACACTTTGTTTTTCTGCATCATGATTTTTTCCCCACTATTTTTTGTCTTTAAATTATTAAAAGCTAAGAAATTGTTAAAGAAAAAAAAAATAAAAACTTGAAACATGTCATTTTTTATTATTTTGCATTAGTTTTGTTTCGGCAAATTTGAAAAAAATTTGAAAAAAATATTTTTTTAAGTTCAATTATTTTTTTAAGTAAATATATTTAATAGTTTTAAAATTAATATTGAAAAACAAAAACCCTGGCACAAAAATAAAATCATATTTTCATCTTTAATAAAATGGAAAAAAAAAAATAAATCCGAAAAATAATGTTTCGAGTTATAACGATTTTTAATCATCCCATTTAAACCAGTACTAACCATATGAAATTTTTATAAATTTTATGAGAAATTTTAGAATGTGATTTTCTTAGCAAATTACATTGCTAACTATCACAAAAAAGAAAAAAAAAAAAAATTCTAACTCAAAAGATAGATTTTTTACTCGTTTCTAGAATTGTTAAAATAACATTGTTTTTAGGTAGATTTCGTATGAAATACTACCTATTACGATCGCTCCCATGTTGGAATTTCTGAAATTTTTTTTCAGATCTACACCGATCACGACCCTTAGACCCGAAAACAACCATTAGTAAAAAAGTTTATCTATCTATCTATCTATCTATCTATCTATCTATCTATCTATCGGTGTATATCACTTTCTTCTGGACACGATAAATTCCATAATTATGCTCAGATCTTCTTCAAACTTTTACATAAAATCAAGGGGCGTAAAATCTCGGATAAGTTCGTTAATGGGCAAAATCGGACCAAGGGGGAGGAAGTTAGGAGGGTTTTTGTGAAAACAGAAAACACGCGATAACTTCTAAATTAAAATAGATATCGAATCAGTTTGAAGTTTATTTTACTTATAAGAAATGGGCCAAAAGTTTATGCATGACAGATTTTTGATAAAGTTAAAAATGGGCTCAAGGGGCGAAAAAAACAGGGTTTTGGGGAGAAAAAAAATCATAACTTCGTCAATTTTTTAGATATCAAATCCAACTAAATTTTTTATAAATGTTCTCACAATTATTTAAAACTTTTGTACTTACAAGTTTTTGATAGGAACAACTTTTACCGATGAAAAAAATTAAAAACGAAAAGAAAAGGGGGGCTGGAAAAAGAAAAAAATCCATAACGTAGTCAATTCTTAAGCAATCAAATCTAATTAAATTTATTTTTCATCTTCTCAATAATATCTACGACTTTTATATTAACAAGTTTTTCATAGGACCAATTCTTATAGCAAAAATAAATTAAACAAAAATAGGAGTTGGAGAAAAAACTCAAATCCAAACTCTTATATTCTGAATAATTTTTAAATTCACTTTTGATTTTAAACGCATCCAAATGACAGATCCTCCTATTTTGGAACTATATAATATGACCAAAATAGGTCATATAACATAATAGTTAGTTTTTTGATAAAGGCAGAATATTTTTCAAAAAAGACTGCCAAAAACGGTATTTTGAACAGAATTTCCCAAAGTGATGATGATTGAAAAATTGAGGAAGCATAAAAAATTGCATTTTTGCTGACTCATTTTTAAATCCATTTTTGTTCTCAAACGCATCCAATTTACAGGTCCTCTTATATAGGAACTATATAATGTGACGGATTGGCCGGTTTTTTGATAAAGGCAGAATATATTTCAAAAAAAGCTGTCAAAGTAGGCATTTCGCACAAAATTTCATAAAGCGATCATGATTTAAAAATTGAGGATGTATTAAAATAATAAATTGGTTATTTTATGACTGAATTTTAAATTCAATTTTGCTTTCAAACGCATTCCATTGACAATTATTTGTTATTTAGGAACTGTGTAATTTGCCGTATTGGTCAGTTTTTTGATAAAGGTTAAATATATATATATTTAAAGCTGTCGAAGTGAGCCCTTCGCACAAAATTTCCCAAAGCGATCATGATTTAAGAATTGAGGATGTATTCAAATAACAAATTGGTTATTTTACGACTCGTTTTTAAATTCGATTTTACTCTCAAAAGCATTTAATTGACAGTTTTTTGTTATTTAAGAACTATATAATTTGTGTATTGGTCGATTTTTTAATAATAAAGTTAGAATTTATTTCAAAATATGTTATCAAAATGCGCATTTAAGCCGAATTTCGCTTAAGATGATTTTGATAAAAACCAGTTCTTACATAAAAATAAATTAAAAAATTTTCAAAAGCGGCCAAAGAAAATTGTTAAACTGGATTTATCTCTATTCATATTTTGTTTTTTATTGTTGAAATGAGCACTCTTCGAAACCTACTTCAGCCTATAAGCCAAGCCGACAGGGATTTTTGAGTTGCGCGCATTTCAATTTGTGTCTAATCCCTTAAAACCTGATGAATTATTTAAACAGCTATGATTCTGCGAGTTTTGAAGATATGAAGATGCAACTTTTTGTGTCTTATTCAGTACTAGATAAGAAAACTTTTCCTAATTGGAATTTTATCCTACGGGGGACATATAAAAATTTAATTTTCGTATTTTTTCAAATAGACCCCCCATGGAGTTGCAACTGATCTTATCAAAAATTTCATACTTTTTATGAATTTTTGCAATTCAAAGTATGGGTCTAGGGACAATATTTAAGGATATAGCCTATTGTTTCGATATTTATGACTTACCCTGTATAATACATATGAATTGAACTCTACATTTTGTGAAAAAACTACACAACGTAAGAGTTGGGTGTAGCTGTATATACTCGAAAAGTATAAATTAAAGTATTATAAAAGTTCAAAGGGCTATATGAAGTTTAAATAATATCAAATATCGATATTCTGTATAACTTTTTTTAAATCTTATCCTAATTTATTGACAATGAACTTAATTCGGTACTGACAATAAAAGTAGTGCATATTTAAATTCCATTTGACATTTTATAGAACTAAATTTGGCTTAGTAATAATATTATCTTTTTGCAGTGTAACTATAAAAAATCCCTTGCTCAAAGTTTAAACTTGACATTGTGCTAATCGCACTTGGAAAAAAGGTCACAAAGTTGCAGCGCTACCTTGGTCCGGGAAGCATTTTTTCAGATAGATTTTTAACGAATTTTTAAAGACATGGATTGTTTATTGAGAGATCCTGTCGATACAAATCAGTCGCGAATTCGATAGCATGTTGTATGATTAATTTTAATGAAATTAGTTTGTTTTTAACATTTTGACACTGGTTATTGCATTACATAAATATATAATTAAAAGTTGGAATTTGGGCGCATTGAACGCCCTTATTGGTTATTGTATAAAAGTCCTTTGGCAGGATTTAGGCCATGGTAAATAAAACTTTTTTACGTTTTGTCCTTTCGCTGCACTTATGTAGCTTCAAAATATCGTTATTTTTTTTTTTTTTCTGTTCTTTTTACTTACAAAAATAAGTAAAAGTCACTGATTTTAAACGTTTTAGTTTCAAATTAAAGTTATGTATAATAAATGAAATGAGTAAAAGGATTACATTATTCGGTGCAGATATCATATACGCCCCACATTAGAACAATATTTTTTTTTTATATCAATTTGGCGAAATACTAGTTGCATATACACTGCTCAAAACAATTAAAGGATATTTGAAGTTTTATATAAAGTAAAGATATAAACGAAATTTTTTTGCCGAAAATATAAGAAGAGAATCACAAATGCAAATTTTTCTGGTTTTCAAACTGTAGAGTATGCAAATTTTGAGTTCGACGTCAAAAACGTCGCTTCAGCGGCAGCGAATGAAATTTGACTTTCAACTGGATAAAAGAGAATGAAGACAAGGATGATCGGCATTCAGTGATTGCTTTGTTTCGATGAGTACGATGTCTCAGCGAAGTCATTTGACAGATTCAGAAGCTTGGAGAATTCCTGGTAGGTTAGAAGGAGGCCAAACTCAAGCCGAAGTAGCGCAAGCCATTGAAGTGTCACAAAGTGTCATTTCCAGGATCTGGAACCGTTTTTTGGAGAGTGGGTGTGCAGGCCGAAGATGAGGGCAAGGTCGTAGACGGGCAACAACGCCCAATAAAGATCGGTATTTAGCGTTAACAGCTAGGAGACACCAAAACATGAAAGCTACTCTTCTCCAACAACACCTTCGCTCGGCTACAGGCACCACGATTTCAACTCAGACTGTCCGAAACCGGCTCCATGCTGTAGTTTTGTATGCTCGCCGACCGATGGTATGTGTTAGATTAACATCAAGGCGTCGTCGCGACCGCAGGGAGTGGGCAACCGAGCATGTCAACTGAAGGAGAAATGAATGGAGCAATATTCTGTTTTCTGACGAGTCCCGTTTTTCTGTGCATCAGGATAATAGACGTATTTTCATCTGGAGGGACCGTGGCAGTAAGAATAATCCTGCGTTCGTGCACGAAAGTGTCAGATTTGGTGGTGGAGGAGTGTTGGTGTATGTTGGCATCTCCATTGACGGGCGCACTGACGTCTACATCATTCGAGATGGAGCTCTGACTGGTCGCCGATATAGGGATGAGATCCTTAGACCTATTGTAGTCCCTTACGCTGCAGCAATCGGAGATAACTTCATTTTAATGGACGATAACTGCAGGCCACATCGTGCAAACCTGGTGGGGGATTTCCTTTTCGAGAAAGGAATCGTTCGAATGGAATAGCCAGCGTGTTCTCCAGACATGAATCCAATCGAGCATGTGTGGGACGCTCTAGGAAGACGAGTTTCTGGCCGCCAACAACCCCCACAAACACTCCAAGAACTGGAAAGAGCTCTTCTGGAAGAGTGGGGCAGAATACACCAAACTAGTCATTAATAGCCTCGTTGAGTCCATGCCTCAAAGGTGTTCAACGTTGCTGGCCGCCCGTGGAAACCATACCCCCTACTGAAAATGATTTTCTTTGAAGAAAACACCTTTTCTTATTCTTTTTTTCTCGTATGCACAAATTGTGTTTTTTTCCTTTTGTACAAAAATGCGCAATAAAATGCATTTTTTTCCTGCCAAACATGTGTAATTTATTCTCATATAACCTACTATGTCTGTCGACCATGTATCAATCAGCTAAAAAGTTTCCCAGATACAAAATCCACCTAAAACTGCAATACCCTTTAATTGTTTTGAGTAGTGTATATTTTTTTACTATTTTTTATTATTTTAAAAAGAAAATAAAAATAAATGAAAAAGTTTAGTTAATAATTATATAAAAAAATTTAATCATTTTAAAAAAGAAAATAAAAAAAAAATAAACAATAGCCGGGTTACTACGTGAGGTATACATTTGCCATTTTGTTACAATCGCGTCAATGTGGTGCGTATATCACATCTATGGTTATTTCTCTAGCAGAATTCTAATTTGGCAAAAAATTGAAATTACAAATAAAAACAATATGATTTAATGCGTAGTATACATTTAAAGTGAGGCCAAACTGGTCACCAAAGGCGTCTAGTTCTTTTTATTAGCTCACAGGCTACCAAAGCCAGAGAGCTTGTCTGCCTGTCCGTTATGCAGGTAGTTATGTATGTATCGCGATAACTCATGATAAAAATATCCGATTTACTTGAAATTTTGTATACAGGTTTATTCTGATAAGATCTTTCCTTGATTTGTTTTGGGAGTTCATTCGATAAGTATAAGAGCGGTAGTGGTGGCTAAAACCCCTCCCCTTAATTTATATAAATTGTCTTTTCATGAAGATTTATAGAATTTGATTGAAATTTTGAATATAGGTTTATTCTGATAAAGCGCTTACCTGCTTAGTTTTGGGAGTTCATTCGATAAGTATAAGAGGGGAAACGGGGGCTAAACTCCCTTCCCTTAATTTATATAAATGGGTTTTTAATGCAGAATTGTCAGATTTCATTAAAATTTTAGATATAGGACCATTACGAGGAGACATTTTCATTATTACTTTTTGCAGTTCATTGGATAAGTATAATAGGGAAAAGGGGGGGGGGGCAATCTTGAGAGGGACCTCAGCAATCGAATGAAAAAAAAATAAATAATAATAATAATAATAATAATAATAATAATAAAATAAATAAATAAAAAAAATAAATAAAATGTCAAAATGCGAAAGAGTTATAGAAAAATTCCTCCCCAGAAGAATAGCATTAGCTCGCGAGTGTATTCGCGGGCAGGGACAGGACAGGAGTAAGTAGAGATAGTATAAATGGGCTTCGTTCTAGCTGCATTTCCAGTGATTAAAAGGAAATTTACGAATTCGAATCTTTAAATTTTTATAAAGTCTAAACTATTTAATCGAATGGCTTTCAATCTGTTATAGTATTTTAAAAATTTTGGAAAAACATTGTAAATTCGAGTATTTTTACCAAAAATTCCAAAGTTTAGTGCAACATTCGTATAAAGACGACCTCCTAAGATTTAAAAAAAAATTAATCAAAGAATACAATTGCTAATCAAAAAGATACTTTGTTTTTTTTCTGTAACAATTTGGAGATTGAATTTCATGAACATATTATTTTTTTATTGCGACTGCATCTTATTTTTTAAAAGTTATTTGTTAAAGTTGTTTGCCAATTGTTTCGATCGAAACGTTTTTTCTAAAGAATTATTTTTACAATTTCTACAGCTTCATTATAAGCGATAAGTAAGCAAAAGGTTACTACTTAGTAAGCATGAATAATTTTTACCAAACAAAGTAAGAAAAAATTATGAATGTTCCAGCGTTATATGATAAAACAATGCGGACAAAATAATTTTTTTACTTCGATTTTTTTTTTTTTTTTTTTTTTTTTTTTTTTTTTTTTTTACCGTATTTTTTTTAACATAAAATGTATGAAAATCGATATATTTGTTTTAAAAAAGGGACACATTTATTCCACAGCTACGTCAATAAACTATAAATTAGAACATTTTAATTACAAATAAAATGATAAGAATAAAACTCTGTGAAAAATTGGCGGTAGCAAAATAATTAAATCTCCCAATGACTAACTGTTTTCTCTTTAACTTTTTTTCTTCGGTTCACAAACCGATTCTTATCGTACCCCATAGGTAGTAATTTATCGAGCTTTAAATTACGTTTAAAGCCTCCATAAAACTCAACAAGCTTTTTTTTATGCCCAGAATCTGTATTTATTGCCACATCCAGTCCATTGATAATGAATATTGCTTTCGGAAAGATTTATAAAAATATTTTTTAAGTATTTTCAAATTAGTTTGTGCACTATCCCGTGCTACATGTTATGAAGTGATAAACGCCGCTAGAGGTCTTATTCTTTTGTTTCTGCTTGGGTGGTTAAAAGTACGGGCTTATGGGTTTTACATCTGTGTAAATGAGGCTGAAATAGCTCTTAAAAGATAGCAGAAGGCTGCATATCAACAGGCGATAATTTCGTGGCATTAATACTGGCGGAGCATGTGTTCTCTCTTTGAACTAGTGCTTAAAAATGTGTACTGTAATTTTTGACTTTGGAAGTATTTACTGATAATTTAGAGGCTTGAAAAATAAAAGGATTGCCATGGTTACGCTTAATTGAGACATTAATATGATATAAGATTTCGGGAAAGATAAAAAATGTGCTTTTCCGATTTACCAAGCCTTATGATAAGAGACGAAATTAAATTTTTATTGCCTGTTTTAATTTAATTAATGGTTATTGCACCATGTATATTTTATGAGTAGAAGAGAAAAAATATCAGTATAATAAAATTTGTGTTATATTTAAAAATGCTAAAATATCACAAAACGCACATAATGAATTTCGTTTTTATGATGACATATGTATTGTCCAAGTCATCATACTGTCATAAACAATTATAAGTTGAGCTAGTGTCTACACCAAATACTTATTTCGGATACTTAATATTGTTTTTTTATCTTTGAAAATTTAATTATTTGTTCGCACTATTACTAGTTGTTTACGTTATACATTTAATTTAATTCTTATGATTTCTTCATGGTGTTTCACTCTTACAAACATGAATGTAATATAATTACACAGGTTTGAACGGAAACAGGTGATTGCAGAAATATTTTTATAAAATCTTCTACATAGAAATAAACATGAATTCACTTGAGTCTCTCTGTAGTTATCGAATTTATTCATACCAGTTAATATGTTAAAAGATAATTTACTTGGAAATCGCCTAACATAATTGAAAAGACACTTCTCACAGTTATTAACCATAGACGGCAATCTATTCTTTCAAATTCTTTTGTTCAGCGCTGCGTATGAACTTATAAATTTTATGATAATCTCTGATCACACTAAAAGAGTAAAATTTCAGCCATATTTATAAGTGCTTAAACATTTTCCCCGCCCCCCCCCCATACGATAATTTCTATGAAGTTTCTTGTGCAGCTTAGAATATGGTTTATAGAACAGTTGTATTTAGAAAATTGCTATTGAATTCCACGTCGGAGAATGTTATCTTAAGGGTGTATTCGAAAAAACGCTTTTCCACCTTTAACAGCTTGAAGTTTTCCGATACAATTTCAGACATATTTTTAAAAGTAGAAACATGAAACTTGCTGAGAGGATTCTTGAAGGGACGTATGAGGTGCCGTGTGATGTCTTTTTACGCTCAATTCATTAGAATTTGAGTTATAAACAATTACCTTATCAGTATGACCCTTTTTTTCTTTCCCAGGTCTCCCGCTTGGGAAAAATCGGTTCGAAATGCCGTTTTTGATTGCTTTTTTTGCAATATTTTCTGCATTTATCAAAGAATCGACAATCACGGCACCTTGTGTACTTTCCATATAAGAGATTTTGAAAGTTTGGTGTATTTGAAAGCAAAAATGAATTCAAAAATAAATCGTAAAATAAGCAGTTTGAATCGAAATACACCCTTAACACATGCTATTTCCCTTTAGAAAGATTAAAAAATCTACAAACCTTTTTTAAGATAATCATTTGGAGACTTTCTTCAATGTAGAAAGACTGGTTGAAGGGATTTTACTTTCTGGTTAAAAACATTGCTTATTCAGCACTTAGGAATTTTTAAAGCATGCCTTTCACTTAAAAAAAAAAAAAAAAAAAAAAAAAAAAAAAAAACAGGAAAAAATATATTTCACCTCAGCGAGTGAAAAAATGAGTACTCCGAACCCCTGTTTGTTTACTTACACCTTTTCAAAAGCAAAATGAACTTGAAAGTATCAGACGATAATTTTAATTTGAAATAATAAGCTGTTGCCAAAATTTTTTCACCAAAACTTTTCCATTCTTTAAATTCTTTAATTAAATTGCTCTAAAAATGTGTAAACTCACTTTGTATTTACGTTTATTAAGTTATTTTTTTTAAAGACGCTTTTGAAACAATACTATTTGTTTATTAATATATGTATTCTTGTAAACATTTTATCAAAAAATTCATAATTACAGAATTAATGTTATTTTTAATGATTTCTTTAAATTTTTGCAATTCTTTGAAAATTCCATACTACTAGTGTTTAAATTTTAAAACATGTCTTCTAACAGCACGATAAAAAATACTGAGGTAAAATTTTCCTTCGATCATCCTTTTCAACATAAAGGGTTTATATTATTTTTTATTTTATTTTATTAAACTATATAGTTACTGAATTCCATCGTTTTACCACATAAATCCAAAATGATATCATTTAGTTTCTCTCCTATAATCCATGACAATGCCATAATATCTCCTAAAACAAAACAAAATAAAAAAAGATTCTGCCAAACAGAATCTACCCTAAGAACAATCACTAATAGGCTCTAAAATACATTAATCCTCCGAAATATATTTTATACTTATTTCAAAAACATCTCCAAAAACTCTTACCTCTACCACATTCGGCATTATTTTTTTACAAAAAAAGAGAAAAAAAATGATAAAGATAAAGAAAAGATAGTAGAAGGGAAAAAAGGGATAATTCTCCTTGACCATCGATTTCAGTAGCTTAGGAAAAAAAAAAAAAAAAAAAATGAAATAAAAAATAAAAATAAAAAGAAGGAGATAGAAAACTCAAACTTAACGGAGAAGCATCGTTGGAAATGTTTGGTAGTAGATATCCCAGTGCAACAAGGGGATTATTCCACCAAATTAGTTGTCTTGGGGCTAGACGGACCCTATGGGTCCCATGGGAACCCTGAACTCTCTTTAAGACGCCTTGGCGAAAAGGGTTGCCATGTTCGACATTCTGTTTCAACTCCCGTATCTTCGGAGGTGTTGAAAATTGATTAAGGAATTTAATTCCGCGTATTTCTATTTGGTTGACTTAATGGATGATTTAGGAAGATGTTCGTATTCACATAGAAAATATAAGTATACATGTATGATTATAATTTTATCAGTAATGTTAGTTTTATTAGATTGATTATCCAATTATAATAATAATAATAATTAATTTGTAATTATCTGCGAAAAAATTTAAAGTTTTAATTTAAACATTGGCATTGCTTCCAATTAAAATTACTAGGATTTGCAATGTATGCCATTACATGTGGCATATTTATTTTATATTTCTTTTTCTTTTAATTACTCTTTTCTTCTTTATGTACTGTGCTACATTTTGTTTTATATTATTCTCAAAAATGTTTTTTTTTTAAATCTTGGTTTTCTTTTATTCATTTTTCTCAAAGTAAATGGCAATTCTACTGCGTTTATCAATTTTTAAATACAGATTTTTAATTTTATGCTTCGTTTTTCATTTCCTATCCATGAAATACTGATATTTTTACTTTTTTGTTTATGTCCAAAAAGTACTAAAACAACCGTCAATCTTTAAAAAACTCTATTAGCAGAAATTCGTTTATATCGCCTTACTGTCTTCTGTACCTCACGACAATCAAAGTTTATACTCTCTCTTAATCTTTCTGCGACCTAATTTCTGATTTTTTTAATACCTTGAATGCAACATTCTATACCTCCGCCATTTTCCTTATATGTTATAATTCTTAATTTTAAAAGCTTTTAGATTGCTTCTAATTCCGATATTGCAATAAATTAGGATTTTTATATTAGGTTGCTCCAAAAATGTCTTCATTGTTTTCGCAAAAAATAAGCCATGGAAATTTTGATAAAGGGAATATTTTATTAAAGAACATTTGTGGAAATCTTTTGAACAAATCCTCTTCTATCGTTTCGGTAGTCCTATAAAACCTTCTTCCCAAAACCTTTCTTATTTGGTGGCAAAATACTTACCAAGATGATATTTTATGTCGTTCAAAGAGCTCATTTTTTTGGTGAACAGAATTTTTGAGAGAAAGAAACAAATAGCAGTCGGATGGAACAATGCCCGAAGAGTAGGGTGGATTGTTCAGAATGCCTCAATCAAATGAAAGAAGTTTGTTTCTGACAGTCAAAGATACTTGTGGAATGGAGTCGTCATAATGGAAGATAATATTTCATTTGTTTCCTATTTAAGAATGTTTCATGGCTATTGCTACGTTGAGTTTGTCTAGTTGTCAGAGTAGTTTTCAGGATTGTTAGTCTGGTTAGTGGGAGTCGCTCGTAGTAGATCCAATTTCGCCAAATAGAGACAAAAATTTTCTTTTGTAAGAGTCCGGCTTTAGCGACAGGAATGGAACCTTTATCTTGACTGGATTAGGATTGTTTGCGTTCCTGGTTGTTATAAAGTATCCAACTTTCGTAGACAAGGACCAGTCCTTTCAAAAAAGGATCTTTTTGATGCTGAAAATGCGATCTACAAAATTTCTCGCCAACAGTTTATAGACGGGTGGACCAATTGCAACTATCTGTATATTCTATTCGCACCAATATTTTTAAAGACACATTTTGTATAACTTTCTTTTGTAAGAATCGTCAAAGTGTGAATAAAAGATTTTTATTTTCAGAAAGTGGTCCTGGTTGAACTAAAAAATAGCATATGAATGATAAAAGAAGCTTTTCGGACAATTTTTGGCTGGAAAAAACAAATTCTTTGTGTTTGATTGAGATGTTCTGATGCACCCTCCCTAGTTTTCGAACATTGGTCTATAAGATTGCTATTTCTTTTTTTCTTCCAAAAATTCTCTTCACCCAAAAAAATTAACTGCTAAAAAATCTCCTCGGTATGTATTTTGGAACCAAATCAAAAAAGTTCCGGAAATAAGGCATTTTAAGTTATTTGGAAATGAAGTAGAAGGTCGGGAGAACAGAAGACCACAGATATTCTTCAATAAAATCTCGCCGTTTTTGGAATTTGCTTGGGTTAAAAAAAAACGAAAGAAACTTCTGATTTAATATATTTAGGACTGTCATAGGCGACTATTTAATTCTAACTGTCACCAGTTTCTCAAAATAGAAATCCTTAACACACACTTTGACAACATTTGCAAGAGAAATATGCTTCAAAATGTATATTACAGACTGGTGAGAACAAAATATAAAAATAATCGCTAGTGGCAATCCTGTATATTATATATTTGTTTGTGCACGTAATGTTCCATGCATGAAGAAAAGTTTAAATATTAAGGCAATATGGAATGAAAACAGAGAATGAAGTTAATGGAATCTTGATAAACACTATGGTTGGAATCCAGAAAAATGCCAATGAGTGCACATGGTATATCATGAGCTTCTTCTTCGGACATGATTTTACAAATTCAAACAAAAAGCAACAGAAATCACACCGACCTATAAAAATACAAAACACATAAATACACGCATAAACAATGAAAACATACTCAGAACACACAAATCGACAGATTGAAGGACTTTTGCCTCTAGAAATTCATTTATTGCATTGTCATCTCCGGGAAATATCTTTTTTATGGGTATCATCACACGCGTTTGCTCGCCCATCTCAAAAGCAAAAAACGCTGTAGAAAGCATAAAAAATGATCCGTCATAAATTGAAGGAAAATATAAAAATATTACAAAAAATACGTGGATTGCAGAGTAAAACAAATTATTATGTAGTATTTTTTTTTTTTTTTTTTTTTTTTTTTTTTTTTTTTGGCATGACAATAATGGCTAACTTTCTGGAATGAATTCTTATTCAATATTACCGTTTAACAAGACGATAATATACATTCTAAAACTGTGTGAGAATTATAAATATAGTTACAAAGTGAAATTAAATTTTTGCCAAACCCATCTCAATTGGCTTTGAACACGATAACGGATCTTTCCTAAAAGAATTGAAGAAAGTGTATAAAGTCTATGAAAATTGCCGGAAACTATAAAATACATAAATCTTACAATATTGAAGGAGAAATTCTTCTTTAAACAGAAGACTCTGTCAAGAACTTGCTCTTTATAATACGGAGTTCTGTGTAATTCGAAAATTTTTTTAAATCCTGCAGAGAGATCTTCAATACGGTAAACCTGGTCTAAGATGGCATACTGTGTATGACGGAAAGTTCTTCCTTAGTCTACAGTCATATGAATAATTTGGAAAATTTCTATATTCATTACATTTTGATAAAATTTCTTTTTTATCGATTTGAACAGCTAAATTTATATTATTAATCTATTTTTTTCACAATATATATCCGTCAACTAAGATGCAGGTTTCACTGCAACAGTAGCATTATTTAAAATATTATAATTCTACAGATAGAATCCAGTTATTATTATAGAAAATCATTATAGAAAAGGGAAGCCTAAACAACACAATCCAGAGTTAATTGAAAGATTCAATAAAGGGGGAGATTCCACAAAATTTAAAAGAGTTTCTTTTCCTTATCTGAAAGGCAGTTTTGAAAAGTTAAAATTTAAATTAAAAAAGTTTAATATTGTTTTGATTGCAACGCCTCCAACAAAATTAAGGTGTTTACTTAATAAGCAAGTGGATCCTATAGGACATGATGATCTTGCTGGAGTTTATGAAATACCTTATATTACAGAAAATAGGGACTTAAATTATTGCATAGGCATGGCTGGGAGAAAGCTTGGTATTAGAAAAGGGGAACATGAATCTGATATTAAATTTGGACGTACTAACACTGCCTTATCTAGAACATATTTAAATGAGGGAGTAAAAATATTATTTAGTGAAAGCAAATTATGTTTCATATCTAATTGTAATCGTAAGTCTATTATAAGAGAGTCCATTGAAATTTATAGCGTAAAAAATTTGTTTGCAATGACACCGTTTCTTTTATTATTCTTAAGTTATGGTTAGAATTAATGAATAAATTCCTGGTGAGAGCTTGAATGGGATGAACCATGTTGGAAATTCTTTTAGACCATGGTCTATTTTAATTTAATTTTTTTCAATAGAGCGCGTGATTTTTGTTTTTTGTTGTTTATATCTCATTGTCGCGTGTCATTTCTATTGACCGTGAATTGTTTTGAAATTTAATTTTTATTTTTATTATGGTTATGGATCTTATTAGACGGATCCGAAACATCTCAATGTCATTTATTTTTAATTATTATAACACCTTTCTTAAGTAAAATAAAAATTTTATTAAAATGTTTTATTAAAATGCTGATATAATCCAGTTTTAAGAAAGTAAGTTATTATTAATACTCTCGAGGCGTGTTATCTATACGCAATAAAATAATTATATCATGTTGGAAAAAAAAAATCTTGTTTTAGCCTTTAAAAAAAAAATTAAAGCGAAAGCAACATTACAATTTTGCACTTTTCCCCGGCTGTCAGGGGTTAAAAAACAAATAAATAAATAAAAATCAAATCGGATTACAAAAAGCTAGATTTCTTTCATAAAACTAGAAAAAAATTAATATTTTCGTTTTAAAACATTTAAAGTGTTTAAAATGTGTTATTCAAGCTATCGACGTTTTGCATTTTTTTTATAAAAATTAAATTGGCTTTTTTTTTTTTTTTTTTACAAATATACAAACCTTCCAAAAGTTAAAATTTTTAATACTTTCGATTTTTTAATCAATTTTGTAAAATAAATAAATAAATAAACATAATAATAATGTTTGATCAGCCGTTATTTGTAAAACTTTTATTTATCTTATGGGTTTGAAGTTTAACATCGAACAAATTTAATATATTTTAATAATCTATGTGAAATTTTGTATTGATATGTGTTTGTTTCAGATGATTATCAAAAGTACAAGCACGTACATTCATTTGCTTTGCACCATGTCCGTAGTTAACTTTGGAAGAGTTAAGAAATATCTAATTATTTACATGACAATATCCACGAAATTAAGGAAAATCAATATAAAGTTAATGTTAAAAACTATTTTTACCTATGGACATGCATTAAAATTTAACAAGTAATAAAAGTAAAAGCAAATAAAATAATAAATATGACATAAAATAAAGCAATAATATTAAATAAGGTAATAATTTGAAGATTCAATACTGATATAAAGAAAGAAAATAACAAAATGTTTTTGAAAATCATCTTTTATAAGCAAATCTAAAGCCAAAATAACAAACACCTGCATTATTGAGACATTAATTATTTAAACATTAGTATAAATCATATTTTATTGCTTACAAATTATCTGTAACATGTTAAAAAATGAGAATTCCATCAAAACCGTAATAAATGCCAATACGAGGGATTTATCGCCAAATCCTAGCTTATCGATGCGTCAAAATTGGCTAGCCTTCTAAAAAAAAAGTCCAAACAGGGCTGGAGAGGTGGTCTGGCATAAAGAAAAGAGCTCGACGATGCGACAGGTGTTTATGTTACTCTCCAGGGATCACCAAACAAGGACCTGTATCTGCGTCCTCTCTAGGGAAATTCAGATCTTCCTCCATCGTTTTCTATCGCTTTTGCGAGAGAGATTCTAATATTTTCTACTTACCTTTACTATCTCAAAGGTCCTGTAAAACTAAAGATATATATTTGTGTTTTGGGCCATATATAATCTGGACTAGATGTGGCTTCAGTATTTTAACAACCTGTTTCACCAAGATATAATTTTAACTGCCTGAAATGTGAAATCATACTTTTATGGAATCACGTAAATTTTGTGATTTTTTAGTTCCACCTTCTTTATATATTAGAGGCTTACAGGTTGTCACACAGGAACACTGTCTTTACCGTGTTGTGACATCACATTTTCTGAAGCTATTAATTTTTGAGCTAATGTTATGCAAAAAATATAATTGCATTTTATAATATAAAAATTTGATAAATATTATGCAAGAATTGCCATAAATTGTTGGAAAAGTATTCATATTTTTCTGTCATGTCCTGTATATCATCTATAGATACATTAAATATATCTATCATACATTAAATAACATGCTAAAATTTAATTCAATTAGGAAACGCATGATACAGCTGAAAATTCCTTTTGAGCAATCTCTACTAATAACCTGAAAATAAATTATTTTCTACAACTCTGAATATTATTCATACAATTATGCGCTCAAAATAAGGCACAAAAAGTTAATTAACTTTAAATAAGTATACCGCTTCCAGCAGGTATTTTCTCAGGTATTAATGTCCGACCAGTGTAAAAGAATATTTTCTTGTTCTTATATAAGGAAAATTTCAGCACCGGGCCCCCTTTTCTTCTGGGCCCCTAGGCTTCAGCCTACTCAGCGTAATGGATAATCCGCCTCTGTTCTGCATGGAAAACCCATTTATATAAATTAAGGGGAGGGGCATGAGCCCCCCGTTCCCCCTGTTATACATATCGAATGAACTCCAAAAACTAATCAGGGAAGCGCCTTGTCAGGATATACCTATATACAAAATTTCAAGTGGATGGGATATTTTTATCATGAGTTATCGCGTTACGCACGTACGCACGCACGAACGAACGAACGTACATAACATACAGAACGGGCGGGCACATAAGTCCCAGACTATGATAGCGTGTGAGCTAATGAACACAGAAATCATCAATTTATGTAATCGCAGTATTTCTATTATTAAATAAAATGAGTATTACTTTTTCAAATAGCGTTGTTCGATGTCTTTCCCAAAAAGGATTGACAACCATTATTAAAGTCTAATGTGCCTTTTATACTTTTTACATTTTAGCTGCAGTTTTATTGCAGATATTTTCACCTTTGATACTAGCCAATCAGTTTTCTTTCAAAATTTAATGTATTCTGATCATTAAAGGTGTGAGTTTACTTTTTTCTCTTTAGGTACGTTCTAATTATGTAAATAAATAGTACCTACAATTGTCGCTCAATCCGTCCGTCTGTCCGCACGTCCGCATACAACAACGCAAAAACTACACAACCAAATTATTTGAAATTTAAAATATATAATTATTATATATAACTTTGTCGAGTCATTTTAAATTTTATGAAAATCGGATATATGGTTCAATTACTGGGACAATCAAATGTATTCCGTTACATTTTGGTCAATAAGAAAAAGGTATTTTCAAGTGGATTTTAATGATGCTACACTCCTTCGAACATAATACAATTCATATGCATCTATGAAATATATGCTAAATTATACATTCTGTACAATCTGTGGTGCAAAAAATTTTTTTATTAATTTACAGGACAACACAAATTTATTCTATTACATAGTGATACGGGGGGAATATTGTTTGGGGTGCGTTTTAACTATATTAATCTGTTTAACATTTTATAAAATTAATATACGTTACTGAAGTTTACTACAAGTTAATTCCTGTATAATAGAAAGCATTTAGTATTTCCAGGGACCCACAGAAGTTTTCGGATACTATATTGTATCTAAAGTACCTTATATTTTAAAACTTCATTATAGTACAAACGCACCCCATTTCATATATCAATTTCCTAAATATTCCCGACTAGGTTTTTTTTTACTTTCTTCTATCTTCAATAGAAGAAAGTATTGTAATCGAAATTTTTATCGAGTTCCGGTTTTCGACGGATTTACATGTTTTAGGGGTCAGATATTCCAAAAAACATGTTTTTACAAAATGTCTGTCTGTCCGTGTGTCTGTGTGTGTGCCTGTGTGTGTGTGCTTGTGTGTGTATCTGTCTGTATGTCGCCATTCTACCATCAAAAAGTGTATGAAGTTATGCATATAATTGAACCAAATTTTTTGCGAGTGTTTTTGGCTGTGGCAAGCAGGTCCTCCTTCAGTTTTGAAATATTCCACCGGAAGGGGGCGCTGCAATCGCGATTTTTGTGCCATTTTCAATATTGTACCGACTAAAAGTATATGAAGTTATGCATCGAATTCACCCAAATTTTTTGTGTATGTGTATGACTATGGCTAGTTGGTCCACCCTGAATTTGAAAAAAATCCGCCGGAAGGGGGCGCTGCAATACCGAATTTTATGCCATTTTCAATATTGCACCACATAAAAGTGTATGAAGTTAGTTTTAGAACTGAACTAAACATTTTGTATATGATTATTTTTTGGTAAGGCAAGTAGGTCCTCCCTGAATTTGAAAAAAAAAAAAAAAAAAATCTGCCTATCATTCTATTGTCCATCGGCTCGTGCAGAGACGGAAATTCGTTTTTACTCCGATTAATTGATTGAAGCAGAAATTTAAGATGAAAATCAAAGTTGGTAGGGTATTGAATTAAAATTATTAAAGCATTAAAATAAGTAACTTTTTTTTAAAAAATATTAAAATGCATGTATGAGATAGAAGAAAGTTTTGGGATTGGCACATCCAACTAGTTTTTTTTTCTTAATAGACTATTTAAATAACCTTCAAGATAATTAGCAATATGTAATTTAATAAATTCACAGTTACTTTTTTATTCGTTGATTGGAATGTATGTCTCACAAAAAAGTGATGAAAACTAAAAATTGAGTAAACATAAATTTCATTTAAACGATAATTGTTCAGAAAAGTAATTAAGCAGAATATAGTCATTTAAAATGTACCAAATTTTGCTCGCTATGAAAAACCTGTCCCTACCCCCTAAAGGTACTGATTTATGCATTAAACAATCGGAACCGTTATCTGAGTATAAGCATTTATTACAATAACGTTTGTAATAATTATGGAAAATAATATTTTACAACAATAATATTTTATCATCATCTTACAAAAATGCCATAAAATGAACCGAATATTTAAAAACTCTAGTAACAATCTGTCGATGACATCTATTATAATTATCCTGCTACGGGAAGGATGTCTTGAGTCAGTTTCTTCTTTACTAAGTTTCATAGTTTTAGTTTCAAATATAACCGCGAGATGACGCTTTACTCTAACTGTAATAATACTACTAAAAATAATACAGCAGTGTCTAAGAGGAAATTCATTTTGAGAGGTTTTAATGAATAAACAGAATTAATATAAAAAAAATGACGAACTTTTGATCCATTTTTATACGTTACTGTGATGCTTTCACAGTTTAAAAAAAAATCAAGGAAATACAATAAATAAATTATTGGACATTATACTCTAATCTCCTGCAAGAATGATTTCAATCGTTTATTATTTATTGAAATTTGTAAAAATTTAGTTCGCTTTGGGGCATTCTGTAATTTGTTTTGAGTATACCTTAGAATTTTAAAGTACTTAAAAATTTAAACGTACATTAAAATCAATTTAAGAAGAAAAAACATTGAAAGCCGTAAAATATTTGGTTTTTATGGTCGACAACAAAAGCACAGATAACATTTGATTGTATAGTGTCAATATTCCCCCACCGCCCCTCAACTTGAATGTCATGAAAACGAACTTGCATAACAATAGTAATTTCATGGATTTTAGTTAATTTTCATGGCTATGAGTGTGAGAAGTGACATCAAAATTGTACATTTTGAAATATGTTTATAAATCATAAGGTATATTTGTATCCGAAAGAGTATTAAATAAGATTTAACGTTAGAATCAATACTCTGATGTTAAGTCAATTTTTAATTATACTTTAAGGGAACAGTGGACCTTTATCTGAGCAAAATGATCTATTGAAAATCGTCGCAAAAAAGGTCTATTTCTGTGGTATAAAGTACCAAAACAGCTTTTTCTTATTAAAATATCATTTGTGAACATTTTTATGAAGTATATAATAAAGGTAAGTTTTAATCTGTTTTTCTCAAAATTAACTTTTCAACGCTTTTAGATTTTTGAAATGCTTCTTACGACGTAATTGTTTTATCAATATTTATGAAATTGATAAGGAAGTATCCTGATATTGTTTAGAAAGAAATTGTGTAAACTTTTTTAAATTCGTCTTCAGTAAGATAGTCAAATTTTATTTTTTACTTATTAAAAGGCAAAATTTTGATGAAAATCGATATAGAATTTAGAAAAAAATTTGTAAAATATTAACTATTCAAGAGATTAAAAAAACTTGCACAAATTTGTTTCCAATAGAGTTTTAAGTGATAAAAATGGAAAAGTAAGAAAATGTCTCAAAAATTAAGACACTAGGAGCATTTTAAAATTTGGTTTAAAAATTTAAATTAAAAAAATTAAAAATTTTAATAAGACTGGAAATTTTTTTGAAGGTGTTCTATATGCTTTTGGTGAAAAGTATGTATGCACAAAATTTCATATTGCTATGATGAAAATTAAAAAAGAAAAAAAATTAACATCCACCGTCCCCCTAAAAATAAATAAATAAAACTTTAATAAACATTATTTTTCGATTAATAATGATACAAAATTTTCTATTTTGTCAGTAGATAAGAAAGGCGTGTTCAACATCACACAGCATGTTGCACGGATCGCACCAGTAAGTATTTACGAAAGCGACCATAACTTTTGCAGATAAAGAATTTTTAACAATTTTTCATTTTATAAAAAAAAGAAAGAAAGAAAAAAGAAAAAAGAAAAAAAAGAAAAAAGAAAAAAAAAGAAAAAAATGACAAATTTTAAGGTATTTTGGTGTTTCTAGAGGTCTGTACGGGCCGGAATTTCCAGGTCCGGGCCCGACCCGGCCCGTAGGAAAAAATGTTCGGTCCCGCCCGTTGTAAAACTCAAAAGTTCGGCCCGGGCCCGGCCTGTACAGAAATCAGTGAAAACAGGTCCGGCCCAGCCCGTTATAATTTCTGCGATTTCTAAAAAATTCAGATTTTTATCATATAATTAAGATTCCTTTAAAGAATACTGCATAAATATCTATGGAATTATTTTATAGTATAATTTACAGGAAATACACATTAGCAACATAAATGATTACTTAGATTCTTAGGCTTTCAACATTCAAATAAAGATTCATTAAAAAATCAATATGGCTTAGAATAAAAGAAAAAAGAAAGTTAAAAACATCGTAACTTTTGAAGCTTTTAACAAAAAATTTATAAAAATATTTTTATATCATTTTATTAAAGATTTTAAATCCAAATTCATTCGTTAATTCAAAGAAGCTGATTTCTGATACATTTCTAAATTCATTTCTTCCCTCAGAAACGCATTAGATTAGCAAGTGTCTTTATTCAGAAACTATATAATCAAATGGCATTATCCATTTTTCGATACAAGGAATTTAAGAATACTACAAGCAAATAAAATATTGCCATAGTTAGCGTTTTGAATTGAATTTCCGGAAGCGATAGCATGGGAAGGGAGAAAAACCTGCAACCACTTGAGAAACTATTATATCTCAACAAGGTTATACAAGTGTTTTATTTACCAAAAATGAAAAACGCTAAGCGATTCCGGTTACACACAATGTAACACTCCGATGCGTATCTCTACACTGTACGAGTTACATTTTTGTATTGATGCTGTCAAACTAGAATGGTTCGTGTCGCACATTTATATTTATTCTCGTTAAAACCATTTTTGTTGAAATAGGTCATATTTTATAGTTTCTGCCGAAATCTTAAGAACGTACCATAGGCCCGATTTTTTTTTAATCGGCCCGGCCCGTTGAAAAAACCATTCTAATTCTGCCTGCCCGGGCCACAGGCCATGCCCGGGCCCGTGCAGATCTCTAGGTGTTTCTAATAGCATTTTTTAACTATGAAGTATTTTTTGCGAATTTGGCTACTTTGAATATTTTTTTTAGATTTTTAGCACATATAATATTAATTCTGCAGCCACCAACTACCAGGTTACTATAGTTTCGGAATATAAATTTACTTTTACTGAAATATAATGAATAATAAAATGAAGAGAAATTGCACAAGACTCATACGCTTCAATGATCTTTTACCAGAATATTTGTAAAGTAATATTTGCTTTAGTTAATGGGGAAAAAATCTAGTTTTAAACATAGCAATCAGTACTTTACTATTTTTCTGGTGCAAAACCACCTAAAATCCCAGGAATCCTCTGATGCGTACGAGCCCTGTTGCATGACTACAGCAACAATCGCAGGCTTAAAAAAAATTATACATTTCAATATATTCTGCTTTTGTTATCTTTTGATTTAAAAGAATCTATTCACCTGGAATTCTTTCAGCAACCCTTTAACCCTATTCAAAATTCTTACTTTAGCTAAATACTTTAAACCATCGCTATCCCAATGTAGATACTTAGCACCGAGAAAAAAAAAAAAGAAAAAAAAAACTTGCAATACATTGCTTAACTTGAGTAGCTAATTGACGACCACCTCCTCTTGTATTCATATAAAAAGAAAATAACCACCCTTATCTCACCCCATGGGGGGCGATCCCTCTCAATAAATAAGTAAAAAATCATCTCTGGATTTGCATAGGACCCTTATCGGAATCCTGCCACAATGCCAAGGAAGTCATTGTTCCAACCAACAATACGTAGTAACAATGGGGCATTGATTACGAGGCTAGAGTTTTCTGGCTGCCTGCCGTGATCTAACTATTACGTAGTAGGGTTACTGTAGAATTGATAGGGCAAAGAATAAATACTTCGCCAAATAAAAGTGCCAAACAAAGAAAAATCCTTACGCAGAGATGAATTCAAGACAGACGCATTTTAATTAGATTAAACCTGGTCTTATAGAAAGTCGTTAAAAAATGATAGTTGAACTCTATAAAATGATTATTATTATTTTTTTTAAATATACCAATATTTTGTATTTTATGATTAATGTATTTATTTATTTATATTGGATTATTTTCAATGACACTGAATTCACCTGTTGATTCATATCATCAGTTGATTATTTTTTAAAGAACAATTCTAAATACTTACAAAATAAAATAAAATAAAATAATAAATATATTTGCCATTTTGTCTAATGTAACTATTTACCTATTCATTGTTAAACTGTATTTGGAAGAATAAAAAAAAATTTATACGTAATGAACATGTACTTAATGATGTATTTCTCGTAAGATTTTTAAAAATATACAGAGTGTCCATAATAGAGTGTTCCAATAATAAATTTTAATAGCATCAACTGTAAGTGTTCAAAATAACAAATAACAAGTAACTTAAACAATTTTAGATAAACGCATGGGCTAGAACAGCTTTGTTATTTATCGTCTTAAAGTGCCATATACGCAAAATGACGATTGCTGAGAATAACACCTTGTTCTAATTGCTGAGCAGAAGATTTAAATGCCGTTAAGGCCATGTTATATTTTCCTTTGGTTTTTTATACAGGATCGTGCCTATATTCCGCAAAAACCTAATGTTTTGGCAGAATTGAGACACAGAATTAAAGAGCTATTGCTTTACCCCGGACTTACTATGGTTTACGTATAGAAAAAATTGAACTTAAGGTTAGAATTGCGCCTTGTGACTAAAGATACACATACTGGATGTTAAAATCTGCAGATAATGATATCTTTTTGCAAGAAGTGGTACTGAGCTTACTTGACACTATACCACAACATGTCAGACGCCATATGTGGTTTAAACATTATGGGACACTTCCCATTGTAGCAGATGTGTTGGAGAACATTTAAATCAGGTGTTTGACCCCTTAAGCAGCATATATTTTTTCTTTGGGGTGCACTGAATAGTGCTGTGTACCTGGATTCCGATATAGATCTGGTTGTAAGACTCGTTTGTGCTGCTGTGGATATCCAACAAAATCCAAGTATATTTGAGAAAATCCTCCAGTCCATGGTTCGACGGTGTAATGCATACATCGATAGCAGTGGTGGAAACTTTGAACATCTTATGTGCCATTTTCACATATCATCCCACAGTACATGTAACGTCTTTGACCAATAAATTATTTCAGATGATCTCAGTCTTATGTCTCTTCGTTTCTTGTATTTCTCACACTATTTTCCCATGATGTTTCGGACCATGGGTTGGTATGCAAACATGAATCCTTGTGATGTCGCCTATGTCCTCTTAAGTATGTCCCAATAACCAGTAATCGTGAGACACCATATATATTTATATATATATAAGTAAAATGAAATCATAAATGTATGAACATGTTGATAATTGGATTAAAAATCCAAAGATGAACAAAATATGAACAGGGTAAAACAGAAATGCTTCCAATGACAAGCTATGAATAGCCGACAATATGTTGATTCATCCAATTTTGTTAGCATCAGGCCTAAAATGATGGAATTTAGTTCCTTATAACACACACAAATAAATTAAAAATTAGACATACACATATGATAGTAATAGAAAAATAAATGATGAGGAGTTAATACTTCAATGAAAGATAAAAAGCTAAAATGCATGAAATTTGATTTACAATTGGATAATACACTATATGGCCAAAGATGACCGTACACTTGCTAATTTAGACATTTGGTTGAATATCTAGAAAAATACATGATGACTTATCTTGGACCTCTAAATGTGTAAATATAATAGTAAAAGTCATACATTTCTGTGAAGATTTTTTCCCGAAACTCCAAAAGGAACCGTCAACAAATTAAAAAGAATGAATATCTTTTGGATAACTCTGTCAAAACTACAGTAGCAAAGCGTTCAAACTGTAGATTATGATTAAGTAGATTATTGTAATAGGCTGTGTTCATTTTTATGTCGATAACATGTATACTCGTAGAGAAATTAAGGTTTTTATAAAAACAGTCCCAATTTTTTCCAAGATTTTTGCTTATAATTTGCAGACTTCTTAATATAATATAATAATCTTTTTTGAAAATATGACAAATAATATTGCACACCATACACTGTAAACAGAATTAAAAAATAATAAAATTTGTATGAAAAATGAGTATGTTTACTAAAGAATATTTCACTGCGTACATGCTTCAGCGATTTCAAAATTTTATTTGCATATTATGTTAGCTAAAGGTATAGAGCAACTTTTGTGAAAGTCTCATAATCATAGCTTGAAAATTCTGAAAGTATTCGTCTATAGAATAAGCGCAAAATCCGTTGCTTCCAAAATCAAGCAAAAAAAAAAGGGGGGGGGGGATTTATCTAAATGTAGTAGTACGTTCCATATTGTGTATTCTATATTGACACTAATCAATGAATACACTATATGGCCATTGATTATTGGACACTTGCGATTTTAGACATTTTACTAAATATCTAGAAAAACACATGAGGAATCATCTCGAAATTCTTAGTGTATAAATATAATAGTATACGTCATACATCTCCGTGAAGATTTTTTACCGAAACTCCATAGGGGACCGTCAACAAATTAAAAAAGAATGAATATCGTTTGAATAACCCTGTCAAAACGAATGTAGCAAAAGCGCTCAAACTCTAGATTATGATTGAATGCCTTATTGTAATACACTGTGTTCATTTTTATGCAAATAGCATTCATACTTGCAGAGTAATTAAGGTTTTTATAAAAATGGTCCCAAATTATTCCAAGTTTTTACATTATAATTTTCAGAGTTCTTAATATAAAATAATATTTTTTTCAGAAAATATGACAAAGAACATTGCACATAGTACCCTGCAATCAGAATAAAAAAATAATGAAAATTGTATACAAAATGAGTTGGTTTACTAAATAATTTTTTACTGCGCATGCGTCAAAGATATCAAAATTTCGTTTGCATATTATGTTAGCTAAATGTATAGAGCAAATTTTGTAAAAGTCTCAAAATCATAGCTTGAAAATTCTGAAAGTAATCGTCTATAGAAAAAGGACAAAATCCGTTGTTTCCAAAATAAAGCAAAAAAATGAGGGATTTTATCCAAATGTAGTAGTACATCCCGTATGTTTGTATTCTATATTGACACTAATCAATGAATATATGGATACAACACCTCTTATTTTTGCTTCATTTTGAAAATAACGGATTTTCAACTTATTCAATTGACGATTATTTTCAGAATTTTCAAGTTATGATTTTGTGACTTTCACAAAAGTTGCTCTATACATTTAGCTAACATAATATGCAAATGAAATTTTAATATCGTTGACGCATGCGCAGTAAAAAATTATTTAGTAAACCAACTCATTTTGTATACAATTTTCATTATTTTTTAATTCTGATTACAGAGTACTGTGTGCAATGTTGTTTGTCATATTTTCTAAAAGAAATATTATTTTATATTAAAAACTCTGAAAATTATAAGGGAAAAACTTGGAAAAATTTGGGACCATTTTTATAAAAACCTTAATTACTCTGCGAGTATGCATGCTATTTGCATAAAAATGAACAAGGCTTATTATAATAAGGCATTCAATCACAATCTAGAGTTTGAGCGCTTTTGCTACATTAGTTTTGACAGGGTTATTCAAAAGATATTCATTCTTTTTTAATTTGTTGACGGTCCCCTATGGAGTTTCGGGAAAAAATCTTCACGGAGATGTATGACTTATACTATTATATTTATACACTAAGAGTTTCGAGATGATTCCTCATGTATTTTTCTAGATATTTAACAAAATGTCTAAAATCGCAAGTGTCCAATAATCAATGGACATATAGTGTATATGGACACAACCCCTATTGCTTTTGCTTCATTTTGGGAATAACGGATTTTCAACTTGTTCTATTGACGATTATTTTAAGAATTTTCCAAATATGGTTTTGAGACTTTCACAAAAGTCACTCTAAACATTTAGCTAATATAATATGCAAATGAAATTTTCATATCGTTGACGCATGCGCAGAAAAAATTTATTTAGTAAACCTACTCATTTTTCATGCAATTTTATTATCTTTTTATTCTGATTACAGGTATTGTGTGCAATGTTGTTTGCTATATTTTCAGAAAAGAATATTATTTAATATTAAGAACTCTGCAAAATATAACCTAAAATCTTGGAAAAATTTGGGACTGTTTAAAAAAAAAAAAAAAAACTTAATTTCTCTACTACTTTTCTAGATAATTAACAAATATGTCTAAAATCGCAAGTGCACTGTCATATTTGGCCTATATAGTGCAATGTGAGGATGGAAGCCGATTTGAGTTATTAAGAAACATACAGTTTTAATTTAACTACTAAAAATTCATTTATTTTATAAAAATAAATAGTAATAAATACATTGCATCTCTGCTATAAAAAATGATAAACAATACTGTGAAATAAATTTTATATATAAGATATTCCACTATTTAGTTTATTATTTTAAATGATTGATACTTTATTCAAGTTTAAAAAACGATTATTACATTACAATGACACATGCTTGAATTAATTTTTATATTGTAAATATTCTAGTAAAAATAAAAGAAGTTCGGCAAGAGAAGAACACAAGACTGTATCGCAAGATATTTTCCAAATTCTTATATTACCGTATGCATTCAGGGTTTCAGTAAAATAACTATGAAATGTTGAGCATTCTATTTTCAACATGCGTCAGGCTGTAATGAACAAAAAAACCTTGTCTAAATTTCTTTTCTTTAAATCTTTTGAAAGCACAGTGTAAGTACTAACAAAATTGAATTTTAATTAAAAATATCAATTTAAACAACTTAAACAAATGCATTAATATCTAAATAATAAATTTGAATTTGAATTTCTAAACAATAGCCGATTTAAGACGGAGACATATCTAAGTACTTTTGTGTTGTCGTAAGAATAAAATAAAATTTTTAATACTACATTACCAAATATTTTAGAAGATGTAATATATCACAATAGCGTAAATAAACTTTGTGACTGTTTAACCACTTCGATCCCAAAACTAGAATAACACAACAAATGCTCGTTCATTAGTTTTAAACAAACAAAATGACGTCATAAATAACAAAAAAAATGAATTTGATATTTTAGGGGACTTGTAATTTACGTCCATAAATAGTGGTCTAGAAGTACAAATCTCCCTAAAACATAAATTTAACTATCACTAACTTAAACTTACTTAATGAAAAATTTTAAGGCCTTTAAATAAGCGAGTGACATTCAAATCCTCAAAACAATTTATTGTAAAGAATTTAAATTAAATAATCTTGAAAATTTCTCAATTCCTTGGTCACATTGTCTTGAAGGCATTTTCCTTATAAAATAAAATCTATTTTATAAGGAAATCATCACAGACATTACCATTTATTGGTTTCCTTTTAACGCGAAAAAAAATATTCAACTACTTAGAAGTGAAGTCAAAATGTAAAAAAATCAAACAGATTAGTTTTTATAAAGAAAAAAAGTAGAAGTCCACATATCTTACTCTTGCTTCAAAAGTGGTATAACTAAAAAAAATTCATTTTTCAAAAAATATGAAAAACTGTTTCCAAGCTGAGAAGGGTCAATGACAATCTTGCAAACACAACGGTAAGATGGTGGTTGGATTTTCAGTGCTTTATTTAATATTTTAGATGATTGGTAGACGCGTAAAACCACGTAGAATGGCAGCCATGACTTAAAAAGAAACAATTTTCGAGTTGTACCATTTTGAAACAAGGGGCGATATCCAGGTAGCGAAAAGGTTGTGTTTTTCATCGAAAGGTATAAATTGGGCATGTATATGGACGGGTTCGTCGAATAGATCAATTACAACTAAAGACATAATCACATTTCAACTATATTCGAAAAAATTAAAAATTTACATACATTTAACTTTAGAAATTTATTTTATTCTAAGTGGTTTTTCTTAAGTAATATTTAATAAAAGAATGGTATTAAATATTTAGCTCTCTGATATATACAACGGCTCTTAAAGTAGAATATAATGATAAAAAGAAAATTAAATATCCTCTAAGATTTTCAACTATATCAACTCGAATTGAAACAAACGAATATTTTTACAAATAATTTTTAAAAAATCAGGATTTAATATCATTTTTTTAAAACAGAAATTCTTCCAGGGAAAAAATGTCTGTGTTCAACACTGATTTTACGTATATCTAAAGTTAATATCGTGTGTCCGAACAATACTGGGCGTAGAATATTAATTTCAAATACAACCCAAAAAATTTTTGAATACAGAAATTTTTCTCCTAGAGGGATTTTTGCAGCTCTGGAGAAAAGAACGAGCGGTAAAGTTTTGATTCACGCGCCAAATAAATAAATGTTAGAAATGGAATGATTTCCCTTTTCATTGTCTATACGAATTTGATAATGTAATTTTATAAACCTCATCCGGGATTGCTCAGTTGGCGGAACATTGGAAGCTTCAGCCAAGACATCCCTGGTTCGAATCCTGGCCCAGACATTTTTTACCCACTATGAAATTTATAAATGTTATGATATAAAGCAACTTATTTAAATAAAAGACTCAGACTTTGTATTCCCACAACGAAATTCTAATATTTTAATAAATGTTGTAATAATGCAACAATCATGTTGATCATTTTAGTTTATGTATAATTTATTGAACTTATTTATTATAACTTATCGAAAACGTTATGCTTTATGAAAGTGATTCTGAAAAGCAAAAATTTTATATGGTGATGATAATAACGTTTGCTTTCATAATTCACTTATTTCTATGTTTTCTGTTCGAAATAATATATTTCCGTCAATTCCATTTTTCTTTATTTGTTTTAGTAAAACATTGTCAAGTATCTGTATAAATACTTTACACAAATTTTTATAAGTGTGAATCATAAATATTTCACACAATACGATTGGAAAACTACTTCAATGCATCATTATCTTTCTTCTCCAGCCTTGCTTCTGAATGATCTAGGATAAATCTCGAAATGTTGTGGTACTTTTCCCCTTTTTTTAGCGCTTTAAGAAAAATTACCAATTTTTCAAAGCATCTTGGGTTGCCTGCACTTGCTTTGTATCTGAAACGTCTTTGCAAATGTTAATGTGTTTTCTACCAATATTTACAAATGTTGAATATATCTTAGACATTAAATTGATCCTTAATAATTATTTCATGCTAACTGAAAATTTATACTTTTAATATTTTCCAAATGAAGTCATACATCTATATTTCTTAAATCGGATACCTCTGTTTAATTTTCTTTTGCTGTGATATTATTTAAATAGAAGCTGTAGAAATAGAAATGATCAATAATTCCCAACAATACAAGAAAAAATATAGCCAGAAAATGTCATTAATTTTTATGAATCTAAAACTGATTAAATCATTATTGTACTGAAGCTCTTATTATTTCTGCAAGCACTATGTATTTAAAATTCAACGCAATTAAAAATTGACATAAAGCATTCCTATAACAAATTTCTGGATCTTTTGTAAAATTTGCAAATTCTCATGCTAAGTAAAATAACAAAAATTTAAAAAATAACATAAGATTTCCTTTTCACATAAAGGAACGACTACAGTATTATTCAGTGAGAACCGCGTTCAAGATCTGGTTTAAACATCAGTTTTCCCAATGGGTCAGAACTCATTAAATGAAGATCTCTGATGTGTTCAATGTTTATCCTTAATCCTAGTGTGAAACAGATGATAATAAAATCTTTAAGTAAATAACCAATTTCATTATGTAGTCAAATTTCTCCAGAAAACTAGAAAACAGCGTGGTTAATACATACACATTATTTCAAAATTATATTTAAAGAGTTCATATTTTTATCATTGTGATGCAAAAATTAATCTATTAGTTCTATTTGGGATAGTTTGCAATATAATACGGATTGTCGATGTTAATGGCTTATTAAAGTTTTTGTGAACCTGCTTCCTACTAATGCTTTTTTCTTCCTTCTACATCTAAAATATTTTAGTTATACCTATGACGTAAAATATTATAGAAAAAAGAACATTTTTGAAACCGAATTGTATTTCTAACCTTAACGTTTTGTCAAACTATTATTTAAAAAAAAAAAAACATAGAAAGAAACATCAAAAACATTACATACATCGCCAAAGAAGCACTAAATGTTCTGTTATTGCATCAATAAGCTACTCCAACCTCTCACATCCCACTCGGAGAGCATTGGGGCTAAGCCAACACGCAGAGAGAGGAGTTCTGTTGATTTAGTATGGCAGTCAGGAAGGGTACACTGTTGACTTCCTGCACAGTAGCCTCGTTAGACCCCCCTCCGAGTCCTCTGCTTACCTTTTTCAGACCTCATTGAACGTAATCGATGACTTCACTTAGCTTTACTTTGCCCTCGTCTCTGTTTTTTGCTGTTTTTCTAAGCTGTTTTCTAAAACAAGGCCTGTAAAACTTGGAGAATTATTACAACTGCCAATGGATCTGAGATTAAAAGAAACGGTTAATTATAGCTTAAGAATTGATTTTGAAAAAGCATTTCATAGGTATTGCGTCAAATGGATCTAATATATATATATATATATATATATATATATATATATATATATATATATATATATATATATATATATATATATATATATATATATATATATATATATATTTGTAAAAATCGTCAAGTATTTTTTCTTTCCATCAATCACAGAAGTTATTTATTCAGATTATTATCAGTTTTCTACAACAGTAAGAGGTACAGCTGATAAAGAATGGAGAAAAAGAAACGAATCCGTTTTAGACATTTTTCCCTTTTAGCAACATGTATTATAAAGTATTGATTTGTGTCAGGACCCGTGACATATTCAACTTAAAACGTCATTTTGCTTTAGCAGATTTTACCATACTTGAATCTGACATTTAAAACCATATAAATGATTTTTAAATTGCTAAAATATTTAGAATCAGCACGCTACTTAATTAGTAGAGCAGGATGCAGATTAACGGCATTATTGTATTAATGTATTCACTATAAATACTTAATTTTATTTTCCTGAATTTTATTTTTCCTTTGCTACAAACCGCAGTCCAATAAGAGAATTTTTATTTCGTGACCTGAAATTATTGATACTTTAAATTGACATTTAATCTGTAAGTTACTAACACTTATATTTATTCTAATTTTTCAAAATCAATTTAAAAATGCTTGTTGGTTTTCAGTACTTAAATAAATTATGTATAACCTTTAAAAATCATATTTTAATTTAAGTATGGTGTACGGCTAGAAAACAGCTTGTTGCCAATCAGCAACACGGCGATCATGATTAAAAATTTTCCTCAATAAAATACTATAATATTAAACACACAAGAATTTTAAGCTGTGATAAGAAATAAATTTTACTTGTTCTCCTCAGAATAAAGTAAGATATTTCGCAAAGGTCGAAACAAAACAAAAAGCACATATAACAACAACTGAAAAAATAAATTATATATTATTCTAGCAATATGAATATTATTCTAACAATATTTTAGAACACTTAATTGGATATGTCGCCGAAAAGCAACGCCAGCATTTAAGGGTTAAAAATTTGCAAATCTCAAGCAAAACCTGTGCTTTTGTTAGCGTAACTGGTAAAAATATGCCTAGAGCTATTTTTGTTAGAGGAAATTACACTGCTAAATATAGTGAAAAAAATACTGATTAAGCTTTATTTTGAATAATCTTTATGTTTATACATCACTCGACGAACATGAGACTAAATTAATGAGAATAAGTAAATTTCTTGCGGTTGGAGCCGTACCAACATTTAAGTGTGGTAGATGTCAAGCTGGGTATCGCATTCGCAGCTTAATGGTAGACCATTGGAGTGCTATTCCAGTGATCCGAGTTTGATTAGCGGCCTATTTATTTAATAATTTTCACTCTAATGGTTAATACTTACTTAGCAACGTGAAAAAATCTACGCATTTAATATTCAATAGCTAAAATTACCTTGTATACTCGAGTATAAATAGAAAGATTTCTGACAATTTTCGGCAAGCAAATTTTGGGGATTGACACACGTGTAAAACAGAAAAAATAAAAACCCTTTCGTATGCTGCAAAATTTAGGGGGTTTTATATGTATGTATAATAAAATAATATACAAAACATGATTTGTACGGCTCCTGGAATTTAAAAATCAGAAAATTCTTCTGTACCAGTAATTTCGTATGGAAAATGTCTCCTTAAGTAAGGTAAAATTTCACGAGTTTAACATAGATTTATTTTTATATAAAAAGTATACTAATATTTCTTCTAGAAAATTCAGTGACCCGCACAAACCCTGTAAAGTATACAAATAATAATAATTTACGACAATTTTTTTTAGTGATTTGTTAAGCTATTGCATAGCTTCTATCACGGGCTTTGGGCGCGGCGACCGAATCCAAAAATTCCGTAACGCGAAAAATCCTAACACATCGGTAACGAAAAAACCTAACACTCGGCTAACGTCGTTTTAGCTCGGCAAACTTCGGCACGGTATCCTTCGGTAGACTTCGGCAGACATTGACGCGGTATTTTTCAGATATTAGGATATCAAATCTCAAACTTATGTTTCTTATGATCTAATTTTCATAGCGCGGCCAAATTTGTTTGGTAATTTGTTATGAGACAGTGTTAATTTTTGGTGACAGGAGACCCCCCCACGGTGAGGGTCGAAAAATTTAAAATGCTTATAATTCGCGATCTAAGTTTCGTAGCGCAGCCAAATTTTGTTTGGCAATTTATTATGAGGCAGTGTTAATTTTTAGTGACAAGAGACCCCCATGATGAGGGTCGAAAATCTAAAATGCTTATAACTCGCTATCTAATTCTCGTAGCGCAGCCAAATTTTGTTTGGTAATTTATTATGAGACAGTGTTAATTTTTGGTGACAGGAGACCCCCCACGGTGAGGGTCGAAAAATTTAAAATGCTTATAACTCGCGATGTAACTTTGTAGCGCGGCCAAATTTTGTTTGGTAATTTAGTATGAGACATTGTTAATTTTTGGTGACAAGAGACCCCCACGGTGAGGGCCGAAAAATTTAAAATGCTTATAACTCGCGATCTAATTTTTGTAGCACGGCACAATTTTGTTTGTTAAATTATTATGAGGCAGTGTTAATTCTTGGTGACAGTAGACCCCCCACCGTGAGGGTCGAAGATTTAAAATGCTTATAACTCGCGATCTACTTTTCGAAGCGCGGCCAAATATTGTTTGGTAATTTATTATGAGACATTGTTAATTTTTGGTGACAGGAAACCCCCATGGAGAGGGTCGAAAAATTTAAAATGCTTATAACTCGCGATCTAATTTTCGTAGCGCGGCCAAATATTGTTTGGTAATTTATTATGAGACAGTGTTAATTTTTGGTGACAGGAGAACCCCCCCCCCCACCGTGAGGGTCGAAAAATTTCAAATGCTTATAACTCGCGATCTAAATTTCGTAGCACAGCCAAATATTGTTTGGTAATTTATTATGAGACATTGTTAATTTTTGGTGACTGGAAACCCCCATGGTGAGGGTCGAAAAATTTAAAATGCTTATAACTCGCGATCTAATTTTCGCAGCGCGGTCAAATTTTGTTTGGTAATTTATTATGATAATGTTACTTTTTGGTGACAGGAGCCCCCACACAGTGAGGATCGAAAAATTATAAATGCTTATAACTCACGATCTAATTATCGTAGAGCGGCCAAATTTTGTTTGCTAATTTATTATGAGACAGTGTTAATTTTTGGTGACAGGAGACCCCCCCACCGTGAGGGTCGAAATATTTAAAATGCTTATAACTCGCGATCTAAATTTCGTAGTGCGGCCAAATATTGTTTGTTAATTTATTATGAGGCAGTGTTAAATTTTGGTGACAGGAGACCCCCATGGTGAGGGTCGAAAAATTTAAAATGCTTATAACTCGCGATCTAATTTTCGTAGCTCGGCCAAATTTTGTTAGGTAATTTATTATGAGGCAGTGTTAATTTTTGGGGTCAGGAGACCCTCCCACGGTGACGGTCGAAAAATTTAAAATGCTTATAACTCGAGATCTAATTTTGGTAGCTTGGCAAAATTTTGTTTGGTAATTTATTATGAGACAGTGTTAATTTTTGGTGACAGGAGACCCCCCCACGGTGAGGGTCGAAAAATTTAAAATGCTTATAACTCGCGATCTAACTTTGTAGCGCGGCCAAATTTTGTTTGGTAATTTAGTATGAGGCAGTGTTAAATTTTGGCGACAGGAGACCCCCATGGTGAGGGTCGAAAAATTTAAAATGCTTATAACTCGCGATCTACTTTTCGTAGCGCGGTCAAATATTGTTTGGTAATTTATTATGAGACAGTGTTAATTCTTGATGACAGGAGACCCCCCCCTAAGATGAGGGTAAAAAAATTTAAAATGCATATAACTCGCGATCTAATTTGTGTAGCACGGCCAAATTTTGTTTGGTAATTTATTATGAGACATTGTTAATTTTTGGTGACAGGAAACCCCCATGGAGAGGGTCGAAAAATTTAAAATGCTTATAACTCTCGATCTAATTTTCGTAGCGCGGTCAAATATTGTTTGGTAATTTATTATGAGACAGTGTTAATTTTTGGTGACAGGAGACACCCCCCCCGTGAGGATTGAAAAATTTAAAATGCTTATAACTCGCGATCTAAATTTCGTAGCACAGCCAAATATTGTTTGGTAATTTATTATGAGGCAGTGTTAATTTTTGGTGACAGGAGACCCCCATGTAGAGGGTCGAAAAATTTAAAATGCTTATAACTCACGATCTAATTTTCGTAGCGCGGCCAAATATTGTTCGGTAATTTATTATGAGACAGTGTTAATTTTTGGTAACAGGAGACCCCCCACGGTGAGTGTCGAAAAATTTAAAATGCTTATAACTCGCGATCTATCTTTGTAGCGCGGCCAAATTTTGTTTGGTAATTTATTATGAGGCAGTGTTAATTTTTGGGGTCAGGAGACCCTCCGACGGTGAGGGTCGAAAAATTTAAAATGCTTATAACTCGCGATCTAATTTTGGTAGCTTAGCAAAATTTTGTTTGGTAATTTATTATGAGACAGTGTTTAATTTTGGTGACGGAGACCTCCCACGGTGAGGGCCGAAAAATTTAAAATGCTTATAACTCGCGATCTAATTTTTGTAGCACGGCAAAATTTTGTTTGGTAATTTATTATGAGACAGTGTTAAATTTTGGTGACAGTAGACCCCCACCGTGAGGGTCGAAGATTTAAAATGCTTATAACTCGCGATCTACTTTTCGAAGCGCGGCCAAATATTGTTTGGTAATTTATAATGAGACAGTGTTAATTTTTGGTGACAGGAGACCCCCCCCCCCACCGTGAGGGTCGAAAAATTTAAAATGCTTATAACTCGCGATCTAAATTTCGTAGCACAGCCAAATATTGTTTGGTAATTTATTATGAGACATTGTTAATTTTTGGTGACAGGAAACCCCCATGGTGAGGGTCGAAAAATTTAAAATGCTTATAACTTGCGATCTAATTTTCGCAGCGCGGTCAAATTTTGTTTGGTAATTTATTATGAGACAGTGTTAATTTTTGGTGACAGGAGACCCCCCCACGGTGAGGGTCGAAAAATTTAAAATGCTTATAACTCGCCATCTAACTTTGTAGCGCGGCCAAATTTTGTTTGGTAATTTATTATGAGGCAGTGTTAAATTTTGGCGACAGGAGACCCCCCACCGTGAGGGTCGAAATATTTAAAATGCTTATAACTCGCGATCTAAATTTCGTAGTGCGGCAAAATTTTGCTTGATAATTTATTATGAGACAGTGTTAATTTTTGATGACAGGAGACCCCCCCCCCCTAAGATGAGGGTAAAAAAATTTAAAATGCTTATAACTCGCGATCTAATTTGTGTAGCACGGCGAAATTTTGTTTGTTAATTTATTATGAGGCAAAGTTAATTTTTGGTAACAGGAGACCCCCATGGTGAGGGTCGAAAAATTTAAAATGCTTATAACTCGCGATCTAATTTTCGTAGCGCGGCCAAATATTGTTTGGTAATTTATTATGAGACAGTGTTAATTTTTGGTGACAGGAGACACCCCCCCCCCCGTGAGGATTGAAAAATTTAAAATGCTTATAACTCGCGATCTAAATTTCGTAGCACAGCCAAATATTGTTTGGTAATTTATTATGAGGCAGTGTTAATTTTTGGTGACAGGAGACCCCCATGGTGAGGGTCGAAAAATTTAAAATGCTTATAACTCGCGATCTAATTTTCGTAGCGCGGTCAAATATTGTTCGGTAATTTACTATGAGACAGTGTTAATTTTTGGTGACAGGAGACCCCCCACGGTGAGGGTCGAAAAATTTAAAATGCTTATAACTCGTGATCTAACTTTGTAGCGCGGCCAAATTTTGTTTGGTAATTTATTATGAGGCAGTGTTAATTTTTGGGGTCAGGAGACCCTCCCACGGTGAGGGTCGAAAAATTTAAAATGCTTATAACTCGCGATCTAATTTTGGTAGCTTGGCAAAATTTTGTTTGGTAATTTATTATGAGACAGTGTTAAATTTTGGTGACAGGAGACCTCCCACGGTGAGGGTCGAAAAAATTTAAAATGCTTATATCTCGCGATCTAACTTTGTAGCGCGGCCAAATTTTGTTTGGTAATTTAGTATGAGGCAGTGTTAAATTTTGGCGACAGGAGACCCCCATGGTGAGGGTCGAAAAATTTAAAATGCTTATAACTCGCGATCTACTTTTCGTAGCGCGGTCAAATATTGTTTGGTAATTTATTATGAGACAGTGTTAATTCTTGATGACAGGAGACCCCCCCCCCTAAGATGAGGGTAAAAAAATTTAAAATGCATATAACTCGCGATCTAATTTGTGTAGCACGGCCAAATTTTGTTTGGTAATTTATTATGAGACATTGTTAATTTTTGGTGACAGGAAACCCCCATGGAGAGGGTCGAAAAATTTAAAATGCTTATAACTCGCGATCTAATTTTCGTAGCGCGGTCAAATATTGTTTGGTAATTTATTATGAGACAGTGTTAATTTTTGGTGACAGGAGACACCCCCCCCCCGTGAGGATTGAAAAATTTAAAATGCTTATAACTCGCGATCTAAATTTCGTAGCACAGCCAAATATTGTTTGGTAATTTATTATGAGGCAGTGTTAATTTTTGGTGACAGGAGACCCCCATGTAGAGGGTCGAAAAAATTAAAATGCTTATAACTCACGATCTAATTTTCGTAGCGCGGCCAAATATTGTTCGGTAATTTATTATGAGACAGTGTTAATTTTTGGTAACAGGAGACCCCCCACGGTGAGTGTCGAAAAATTTAAAATGCTTATAACTCGCGATCTATCTTTGTAGCGCGGCCAAATCTTGTTTGGTAATTTATTATGAGGCAGTGTTAATTTTTGGGGTCAGGAGACCCTCCGACGGTGAGGGTCGAAAAATTTAAAATGCTTATAACTCGCGATCTAATTTTGGTAGCTTGGCAAAATTTTGTTTGGTAATTTATTATGAGACAGTGTTAAATTTTGGTGACGGAGACCTCCCACGGTGAGGGCCGAAAAATTTAAAATGCTTATAACTCGCGATCTAATTTTTGTAGCACGGCAAAATTTTGTTTGGTAATTTATTATGAGACAGTGTTAAATTTTGGTGACAGTAGACCCCCACCGTGAGGGTCGAAGATTTAAAATGCTTATAACTCGCGATCTACTTTTCGAAGCGCGGCAAAATATTGTTTGGTAATTTATAATGAGACAGTGTTAATTTTTGGTGACAGGAGACCCCCCCCCCACCGTGAGGGTCGAAAAATTTAAAATGCTTATAACTCGCGATCTAAATTTCGTAGCACAGCCAAATATTGTTTGGTAATTTATTATGAGACATTGTTAATTTTTGGTGACAGGAAACCCCCATGGTGAGGGTCGAAAAATTTAAAATGCTTATAACTTGCGATCTAATTTTCGTAGCGCGGTCAAATTTTGTTTGGTAATTTATTATGAGACAGTGTTAATTTTTGGTGACAGGAGACCCCCCCACGGTGAGGGTCGAAAAATTTAAAATGCTTATAACTCGCCATCTAACTTTGTAGCGCGGCCAAATTTTGTTTGGTAATTTAGTATGAGGCAGTGTTAAATTTTGGCGACAGGAGACCCCCCACCGTGAGGGTCGAAATATTTTAAATGCTTATAACTCGCGATCTAAATTTCGTAGTGCGGCAAAATTTTGCTTGATAATTTATTATGAGACAGTGTTAATTTTTGATGACAGGAGACCCCCCCCCCCTAAGATGAGGGTAAAAAAATTTAAAATGCTTATAACTCGCGATCTAATTTGTGTAGCACGGCGAAATTTTGTTTGTTAATTTATTATGAGGCAAAGTTAATTTTTGGTAACAGGAGACCCCCATGGTGAGGGTCGAAAAATTTAAAATGCTTATAACTCGCGATCTAATTTTCGTAGCGCGGCCAAATATTGTTTGGTAATTTATTATGAGACAGTGTTAATTTTTGGTGACAGGAGACACCCCCCCCCCCGTGAGGATTGAAAAATTTAAAATGCTTATAACTCGCGATCTAAATTTCGTAGCACAGCCAAATATTGTTTGGTAATTTATTATGAGGCAGTGTTAATTTTTGGTGACAGGAGACCCCCATGGTGAGGGTCGAAAAATTTAAAATGCTTATAACTCGCGATCTAATTTTCGTAGCGCGGTCAAATATTGTTCGGTAATTTACTATGAGACAGTGTTAATTTTTGGTGACAGGAGACCCCCCACGGTGAGGGTCGAAAAATTTAAAATGCTTATAACTCGTGATCTAACTTTGTAGCGCGGCCAAATTTTGTTTGGTAATTTATTATGAGGCAGTGTTAATTTTTGGGGTCAGGAGACCCTCCCACGGTGAGGGTCGAAAAATTTAAAATGCTTATAACTCGCGATCTAATTTTGGTAGCTTGGCAAAATTTTGTTTGGTAATTTATTATGAGACAGTGTTAAATTTTGGTGACAGGAGACCTCCCACGGTGAGGGTCGAAAAAATTTAAAATGCTTATATCTCGCGATCTAACTTTGTAGCGCGGCCAAATTTTGTTTGGTAATTTAGTATGAGGCAGTGTTAAATTTTGGCGACAGGAGACCCCCATGGTGAGGGTCGAAAAATTTAAAATGCTTATAACTCGCGATCTACTTTTCGTAGCGCGGTCAAATATTGTTTGGTAATTTATTATGAGACAGTGTTAATTCTTGATGACAGGAGACCCCCCCCCCCCCTAAGATGAGGGTAAAAAAATTTAAAATGCATATAACTCGCGATCTAATTTGTGTAGCACGGCCAAATTTTGTTTGGTAATTTATTATGAGACATTGTTAATTTTTGGTGACAGGAAACCCCCATGGAGAGGGTCGAAAAATTTAAAATGCTTATAACTCGCGATCTAATTTTCGTAGCGCGGTCAAATATTGTTTGGTAATTTATTATGAGGCAGTGTTAATTTTTGGTGACAGGAGACCCCCATGTAGAGGGTCGAAAAAATTAAAATGCTTATAACTCACGATCTAATTTTCGTAGCGCGGCCAAATATTGTTCGGTAATTTATTATGAGACAGTGTTAATTTTTGGTAACAGGAGACCCCCCACGGTGAGTGTCGAAAAATTTAAAATGCTTATAACTCGCGATCTATCTTTGTAGCGCGGCCAAATTTTGTTTGGTAATTTATTATGAGGCAGTGTTAATTTTTGGGGTCAGGAGACCCTCCGACGGTGAGGGTCGAAAAATTTAAAATGCTTATAACTCGCGATCTAATTTTGGTAGCTTGGCAAAATTTTGTTTGGTAATTTATTATGAGACAGTGTTAAATTTTGGTGACGGAGACCTCCCACGGTGAGGGCCGAAAAATTTAAAATGCTTATAACTCGCGATCTAATTTTTGTAGCACGGCAAAATTTTGTTTGGTAATTTATTATGAGACAGTGTTAAATTTTGGTGACAGTAGACCCCCACCGTGAGGGTCGAAGATTTAAAATGCTTATAACTCGCGATCTACTTTTCGAAGCGCGGCCAAATATTGTTTGGTAATTTATAATGAGACAGTGTTAATTTTTGGTGACAGGAGACCCCCCCCCCCCACCGTGAGGGTCGAAAAATTTAAAATGCTTATAACTCGCGATCTAAATTTCGTAGCACAGCCAAATATTGTTTGGTAATTTAGTATGAGGCAGTGTTAAATTTTGGCGACAGGAGACCCCCCACCGTGAGGGTCGAAATATTTAAAATGCTTATAACTCGCGATCTAAATTTCGTAGTGCGGCAAAATTTTGCTTGATAATTTATTATGAGACAGTGTTAATTTTTGATGACAGGAGACCCCCCCCCCCCTAAGATGAGGGTAAAAAAATTTAAAATGCTTATAACTCGCGATCTAATTTGTGTAGCAAGGCGAAATTTTGTTTGTTAATTTATTATGAGGCAAAGTTAATTTTTGGTAACAGGAGACCCCCATGGTGAGGGTCGAAAAATTTAAAATGCTTATAACTCGCGATCTAATTTTCGTAGCGCGGCCAAATATTGTTTGGTAATTTATTATGAGACAGTGTTAATTTTTGGTGACAGGAGACACCCCCCCCCCCGTGAGGATTGAAAAATTTAAAATGCTTATAACTCGCGATCTAAATTTCGTAGCACAGCCAAATATTGTCTGGTAATTTATTATGAGGCAGTGTTAATTTTTGGTGACAGGAGACCCCCATGGTGAGGGTCGAAAAATCTAAAATGCTTATAACTCGCGATCTAATTTTCGTAGCGCGGTCAAATATTGTTCGGTAATTTACTATGAGACAGTGTTAATTTTTGGTGACAGGAGACCCCCCACGGTGAGGGTCGAAAAATTTAAAATGCTTATAACTCGTGATCTAACTTTGTAGCGCGGCCAAATTTTGTTTGGTAATTTACTATGAGGCAGTGTTAATTTTTGGGGTCAGGAGACCCTCCCACGGTGAGGGTCGAAAAATTTAAAATGCTTATAACTCGCGATCTAATTTTGGTAGCTTGGCAAAATTTTGTTTGGTAATTTATTATGAGACAGTGTTAAATTTTGGTGACAGGAGACCTCCCACGGTGAGGGTCGAAAAAATTTAAAATGCTTATATCTCGCGATCTAACTTTGTAGCGCGGCCAAATTTTGTTTGGTAATTTAGTATGCGGCAGTGTTAATTTTTGGCGACAGGAGACCCCCATGGTGAGGGTCGAAAAATTTAAAATGCTTATAACTCGCGATCTAAATTTCGTAGCACAGCCAAGTATTGTTTGGTAATTTATTATGAGGCAGTGTTAATTTTTGGTGACAGGAGACCCCCATGGTGAGGGTCGAAAAATTTAAAATGCTTATAACTCGCGATCTAATTTTCGTAGCGCGGCCAAATATTGTTTGGTAATTTATTATGAGACAGTGTTAATTTTTGGTGACAGGAGACCCCCCCCACGGTGAGGGTCGAAAAATTTAAAATGCTTATAACTCGCGATCTAACTTTGTAGCGCGGCCAAATTTTTTTTGGTAATTTATTATGAGGCAGTGTTAATTTTTGGGGTCAGGAGACCCTCCCACGGTGAGGGTCGAAAAAATTAAAATGCTTATAACTCGAGATCTAATTTTGGTAGCTTGGCAAAATTTTGTTTGGTAATTTATTATGAGACAGTGTTAAATTTTGGTGACAGGAGACCCCCCACGGTGAGGGTCGAAAAAATTTAAAATGCTTATATCTCGCGATCTAACTTTGTAGCGCGGCCAAATATTGTTTGGTAATTTATTATGAGACAGTGTTAATTTTTGGTGACAGGAGACCCCTCCCCCCACCGTGAGGGTTGAAAAATTTAAAATGCTTATAACTCACGATCTAATTTTCGTAGCGCGGCCAAATTTTGTTTGGTAATTTTTTACGAGACAGTGTTAATTTTTGGTGACAGGAGACCCCCCCACGGTGAGGGTCGAAAAATTTAAAATGCTTATAACTCGCGATCTAAGTTTCGTAGCGCGGCCAAATTTTGTTTGGTAATTTATTATGATAATGTTACTTTTTAGTGACGGGAGACCCGCCCACCGTGAGGGTCGAAAATTTAAAATGCTTATAACTCGCGATCTACTTTTCGTAGCGCGGCCAAATTTTGTTTGGTAATTTATTATGAGACATTGTTAATTTTTGGTGACAGGAGACCCCCATGGTGAGGGTCGAAAAATTTAAAATGCTTATAACTCGCGATCTAATTTTAGTAGCGCGGCCAAATTTTGCTTGGTAATTAATTATGAGACAGTGTTAAATTTTGGTGACAGGAGACCCCCCCCCCCACCGTGAGGGTCGAAAAATTTAAAATGTTTATAACTCGCGATCTAATTTTCTTAGCGCGACCAAATTTTGTTTGGTAATTTTTTAAGCTATAGCATAGCTTTTATCATGGGCTTTTAGCGCGGCGACCGAATCTAGAAATTCTGTAACGAGAAAAATCCTAACACTCCGGCTAACGGCGTTTCAGTTCGGCAGACTTCGGCACGGTATCCTTCGGTAGACTTCGGCAGACATTAACGCGGTATTTTTGCATAAGTTGATAAAAAGTGCTATGCAATAGCTTTACCGCGGCAGTCCCCGAGTGGCACATGTATTTTTTTTTGTTGTTGTTGTTTATTTACTACTCTCTCGCACTAGCAAGTGACATTTTTGTTTTTATTTTGTGGAAAATATAAGAAAAAAGTTAAGGAATCGGCTTACACTTGGGTTTTTGATTTTTTGCATTCAAAAGTTAGGGGGTTGACTTATATAAGATTATGTACAGTGATTCTAAACAAATGATTATTTATAATATATTTTAAAGATTTTCTGCTCATTTCATTTTTTATTTGAAATTTAGAATTTTTTAAAAACAGTTCTTAGTGAGCATTTAAATTCTAAATGTAACCTTAATGGCTGATTGAAAGCTTCGAGTTATCTAAGCTTCTATAACATATATATCACGGATATCGCAATTTTAGACTATGTTACGTCCCTGAACTTTTCAAAATTTCTAAATCTTTAACCCTTTGCGGCACAGGACAAACTCATTGCTTAAGTGTTGAAATTAATGACTGACACCGAAAATTGAAAACAACTTTATTTGTAAATATGAAAAAGTTATATTTCACGCATTCAATAAACCATAATTTTTAAAACAAAATTCCGGTGCCAATGTGGTGTTTGAGAATTAAAATTAAGTGGTATATCTATGAAACCACCGCGCCGCAAGGGGTTAAAAAACTGTTCTATGGGTGCATTAAAGAAAACGTGTTGCATCATAATCACAGATTTTTTTTAAATTTTTATCATAGACAGACATAGTAGTGAATCCATCAAATCTGAAATTTAAAAGTAATTTTCGCAATATTGGCTGAGATATAGCCATTTGAAAACTGACCATTTTTGCTAAATGGCGGCCATCTTGGAATCTTATCACTATCTGAAAGAGGCCTAACTTGACAACTAAGGGCTCAATTTTTATATATCTGGTACTCATTTGAAGATACTTGTACAAAAAATGCAAATTTCACATCAAAACAATAATAAATTTTCATTTATTTACTTTTTACTATGGTCAAACTGAAAATATCACCCAAAAAAAAAAGGCTGATTGTAATGGCCCATAACAAAAATGAATCATCATGAATTTTTCTGAAACTTGGTAGAAACATTGCTCCATCTGTGGGCTTTAAATAATAAAAAAATTGGAGAGGTAAAGTCTGTTGTTTAAAAGTAAATGATTTTTTACACATAAGGTGTCATTAACTAAATAATGATCCTTTTAGAATCTGTAACTATTGCTAATTTAAGAAATAACGGTTAAAATAAAATTTTCTAGCATTTAAATTAATATCTCGTGTGTTTATTTTATAATTCAATGAAGAGATATCAATTTGCAGCTATTTAAATACTAAATATTCATATATTAAAATACAAATAAATTTTCATTTCTACAATGCTTTTTATTTCATTTAAAACATGAGAATATGATTCTCAAAGAATATTTACATAAATATTAAATACCTTACTATAATAAACTACATTAAAAAAAAAAAAAAAAAAGTTACATATTATTTCCTCCTGAAATATTCGAGAAATACTAGCTGTAAATCACAGTTGAATTCATTCAATTGTGTGATTTAAATAGAGTAAAAAATATATAAATTATATATATATAAATCTGCCACATAAATTTCATTTTTTAAGTGGAAAAAATGTCTTAAATAGGTTCTATGTTTAGGGGAGAGTGGGGAGAAACAGAACACTTTTAACAAAATTAGACTTTTTTTTTCTTTTTTCTTTTCTTTTTCTTTCTTTTTCTTTCTTTTTTTTTTTTTTTTTTTTTTACACAAAAACAAAAGTTTTGATTTTTTGAATACAAAATAAAATACTTTCTAATGTTCTTGAAAAATATCTCTAACAATTCTGAATCATCTTTCCAGTGATGAAGATACTGGAATTTGATGTTGTAGTACAAACATTATCAACCTATAATCTTTGTTAGATAGTAAATATAGCCAACACTAGAATAATTTGTTTGCTTTAATACATTGTTGTCTCATTCCTGCTTGTTAGTGTAGAGGTATGGGACACATTTTGAAATTTACAATTTCTTTAATTATAAAATTGTTTAGCTATATTGTTCAAGAACATTAGGAAGTATTTTATTTTGTATTCAAAAAATCAAATTTTGTTGTTTTTGTGTTAAAAAAAAAAAAAAAAAAAAAAAAAAAAAAAAAAAAAAATTGATTTTCTGATTTTTGTAAAAAGTCTTTTCTAATTTTTGTATTCCTCCCCACTCTCCCCTATACATAGAACCTATTTAAGACATTTTTTTTCCACTTAAAAAAATGATATTTATGTGGCCAGATTTATATATGTATAATTTATATACTTTTTATTTTATTTAAATCACACAATTGAATGAATTCAACTGTGATTTACAGCTAGTATTTCTCCAATATTTCAGGGAAAAATATTATATGGCTTTTTTTTTTTTTTTTTTTTTTTTTTTTTTTTTTTTTAATGATGTTTATTATAGTAAGGTATTTATTATTTATGTAAATATGTCTTGAGAATCATATTGTCATATTTTAAATGAAATAAAAAGCATTGTAGAAATGAAAATTTACTTGTATTTTAATGTATGAATATTTCATCTAAATAGTTGCAAATTGATATCTTTTCATTGAATTATATAATAAACACACAATATACTAATTTAAATGTTAAAAATTTTTTATTTTAACCATTATTTCTTAAATTAGCAATAGTTACAGATTCTAAAATGATCATTATTTAGTTAATGACACCTTATGTGTAAAAAATCATTTATTTTTAAACAGAAGAATTTACCTCTCCAATTTTTTTATTATTTAAAGCCCACAGATGGAGCAATGTTTTTACCAAGTTTTAGAAAAATTCATGATGATTAATTTTTTTATGGGCCATTACAGTCAGCCCTTTTTTTGGTGATATTTTCAGTTTGACCATAATAAAAAGTAAATAAATGAAAATTTATTATTGTTTTTATGGGAAATTTGCATTTTTTGTACAAATAGCTTCAAATGGGTACCAGATATATAAAAATTGAGCCCTTAGTTGTCAAGTTATGGACTCTTTCAAATAATGATAAGATTCCAAGATGGCCGCCATTTAGCAAAAATGGTCAGTTTTCAAATGGCTATATCTCAGCCAATATTGCGAAAATAACTTTTAAATTTCAGATTTGAGGGTTTCGCTACTATGTCTGTCTATGATAAAAATTAAAAAAAAAAATCTGTGACTATGATGCAACACCCATTGGTTGAATTCGTGTGGAATGACCCATTGGTCTTTTTCTAGCTCACTTCTGTGCTGGCATCTGGTCAAATGCTATATTTGTCTCTTCAAGTTATACTGTTCTAAAATATGCCAATTATTCATAGCTGAAAAAATTCAGTGTGACCCTCGTATTTTATAATAAAGATTCGGCAGAAATGTACATATATAATACGAGAGTCACACTAAAAGTTTTTAGATACTGTTAAATGGCTGAATTTTCTAGCTTTTGTATGCGTTCAAAGTATTTTCATCCAAGATCAATAAACTTTTGAAGGCGAATTTTGAAATGATAAAATGTTCCAAATCATCGATTTCTCAGAATATATTTAATAAATATTATTTTATAACCTCATTAATAAATCTATAAAATTAAAGTTACAGAAAAATGTATTTTTTACATTAAAAAATGGCGAAAAGTCATACATATTAATATCAGGAGAATAGAGTGAATGTTCTATACTTTTTTTTTTCGTTCAAGAAACCTGACTGTAATTCTTGCTTAAAATAAGTAGATTCATTGTGATGATGAAGGGCACCGTCATCTCACCGTCATCTCTTGAAGAAGTTTTGGAAGATTTTTAATAGTGGACCAATTAACTATAGCTGTTTTATTTAATTTTTTGGTTCTACAATTTATAAAGTTTTTTTTTTCTTTTGCACGTTTTTTATTCAGGAAAGAATTTCGATGCATCCTAAATTACGCAAAAGATCTAAATACAATGACACGAGATGGAATTTGGTTTTCCTATCCTAATTGCAGATGTTTATTGTCCATCATCACGCATATATGAAGATCAGGAGAACAGGGTGAGTGTTCTATTATTATTATTTTTTTTTTTTAATTGTTGAAGAACACGGCTGTAATTCTTGCTTAAAATAAATAGATTCAATGTCAAAATGAAGGGCAAGTCCCCTCACCGTCATCTCTTGAAGAATTTCTGAAAGATTTCTAATAGCGTACCATTTAGTTGTAACTGTTTTATTTCCCTTTTTGGCGGTATAGTTTACAAAAGTTCTTCCTGCACATTCTTCATCCAGGAGAGAATTTCGACGCATTCTAAATTATTCAAACAATCTAAGTACAATTGCACGAGATCGAATTTCATTTTTATATCCTAATTGCAAATGTTTAATCCATTCTCCTTATTATACCCTTATTTAAATCCTAGGAAATAATAGTTCAATAATGTTTTTTCATGAACTTCATTTCCTATTAGTACAAAAATTATTGTATGACAAATAACTTGTAAATGATGCCACAAATTACCGTCTGTATATATAAAAAACTGTAAATAGTGTTGATCTCTTAACGGGGGATTATGCAATATATTTAAATGCTTATACGTAAGTGAATGTGCTGCAGCTAAATTGTCAATGAACAATTTTGAGCACCACTTGGTGAAGTTAATAATTAAAGTAGCTTTTGTCATGTTCTGTACAAAAAACGGAATTACATGACAATACAAAATGTAGGAAATACGTCCAAATAATGGTTCTCGCTGTCGCTATTAGTTGTATGGATTTGGATAGAACTTATACTCCAACAATTATTAAGAGGCAGATTTTATAAGAGTCAGGCAGAAAAGGGGGGGGGAGAGGTCATTATAGACACCATTTTTGATTTTGCCGAATTTTTTTTATGCTTTCTTCTAATGATTTTAGAAGATATGTATATTTTGTTTTTCCCCAAAAAAATTTTTTGTGACAAACAAAATTTCTTAAAACGGGTCACGACCCAGTATTTTTTTCGAATCGACATCTTTCTGTATTCTATTATCTCAGTGCATTGAGCATCAGCCAAAGTTATTTTTGTGATTATAATATTATATTTAGTAACTAAATTGAATTACTTTGTAAATTTCATGGCTGACCTTCAGTGACAGGCTCGTCAAACTCTGTCGCGGAAAGTGAAAAAACGCCATATTTGAGACCTCATTGATCCATGCGCTGAGGGTCAGCCACAGTTTTGGGGTTTAATTTGTGTAGTACTTCTCACTATTAACTGAATTAGCTCATTAGTTGCATGGCTCACCCTCAGCGTTGCCGAAAAATAGCTAATTTTTGTATCGAAATAAACAAAAAAAAAGTCTTTTTGGTGAGCCTGTATTTCAGTCCGTTAAGGGTCAAAGTGTAACTTGATAATTGTATTTTACAGTATGAAACCTACCCTTTAACAGACATTTATCAGAACTTTGGCTAATGGCCATGCGAACACATACGGCTTACTTCAAGCCATTATGGAAATGGAAAATATGCTAACTAAACATACAATTAACTATATACTAGATTATAACTTATTCACTATATGTCACTTTTTTAAAGTTCTTCTTTTTTTACTAGAAGAAAGTATTGGATTTGTGAAAATTTTCGAAATCCGGGTTTCGACTGATTTATACGTTTTAGGGGTCAGAAAATCTGAAAAAACATGTTTTTAAAAAATGTCTGTCTTTGAGTCTGTCTGTCTGTGTGCATGTGACAAAAATTTTGTGGGCGCTTTATCTCCAGAACTAATGCACTTGAATTTCACAAAACTTTAGATTATGTGAGACCTTGATATAAATTAGATCTGATTAGTTTTTGTTAGTTTTTTTAATTTGTCGTTCAGCAGGTGGCACTGCTATACTGAATTTTTTACAATTTCCACTATAGCCATATCTCAAGAATATTCATCACGAATATTTTTGATGACACGAATAAGATAATCACGAATTTTTATCAAATTACAGGTTCAATAAATCCCTGATATAATTATTGTTTCGTGTAAATTGCTCAAAAGGTAGCGTTTCATGAAAATTTGTGCATTAGTTCCTGAGATAGAGTTTATCTGATAATCATTAATATTGCCGCATACCAGCATCATCTGTTGATTTATTTACTCCAAAAACTGAATAATACTAATAGACATAAGTGACTAACAGAATCTGAAGTTTTACGAAAATTCGCGCATTAATTCCTGAGATACAGCTATTGCAATAATCACGAATAATGCACAACAGCAGTGCCATCGTTTGAGCGATTTGCACCAAAACGTAACCAGCACTATGTCATATCAAGTACTAACTAAATGTAAAGTTTTATGAAAATCCATGCCTAGTTCTTGAGATATGGCTATAGTGGAAATTATAAATAATCCAGTATAGCAGCGCCTCGTGCTGAGCGATATACACCAAAAACTAATCAGATCTAGTTTATATCAAGGTCTCACGGAATCTAAAGTTTTGTGAAATTTAAGTGCATTAGTTCTGGAAATAAAGCGCCCGCAAAATTTTTGTCACATATACACAGACAGACAGACTCAAAAACTGACATTTTGTAAAAACACGTTTTTTGGATTTTCTGATCCCTAAAACGTATAAATCAGTCGAAACCCGGATTTCGAAAATTTTCACAAATCCAATACTTTCTTCTAGTAAAGAAAAAAAAATAAAGAAGAACTTTAAAAAAGTGACATTTAGTGAGTAAGTTATAATCTAGTATACAAGGTGTCCACTCTCGACGACGGTGGCCAATGGCTAATTTCTAAACCGTTAGTCATAGACATATAGTTCCAATTGCAAAAAATGCTTTTAGAAAGGTAAAGAATTGTTTTTCAAGTGATTTCCGTCAAAAAAATATTTATTAAAAAATTATGAAAATTAAATATTTATATGGTCCCCCGGTTCTATAAGTGATATTTAATAAATTTTTACCACTACTCTAACAAGCAATACAAAAAAGTCCCATTCCTTTGCGATTAATACTGACCGAGTAATAGCTGTTTAAAGTTGAAGCCTCTTTTTTGCTGCAAATTAGGGGTCAGTCACAAATCTACTGGAAATAAAAACAAATGCAAGATATAAAATTTAATATTAAACATTTGATAGTAAAATAATGTTTTCAATATTATTTTTAAATTTATGCTGATGATTACATATTAAAGCAAAATTTGTACTAAAAATATAAGTAAAAAATAACAGAAAGTTTGTTAATTTAAATTATAAAAAGCAACAGTCAAAATTCGTTACAAAATGATATATTTAAAATACACATACATCTAAAATTCTATTACATTACTTAACCAAATAGAATTTGGTGTAATCCTATAAAATAAATAAATGGCAAGCACCTAAAATTGTAATAATATTACATTGTCATTGGATATAAATAAGTGTGCAAATTGAATCTCGATCGGATATTTGGAAGTGAGTTAAAATTTGAATGAAATTTTGAACTAGGGAAACATACATACGAACTTTTTAAACAAAATAAAAGCTTATCAAAATAACACGCTTTTTTAAAATAAAATCGCGATTTCCCAAAATTTGATTTTCTCGATAAAGAGAGTTTTAAAATTCACGTCTTCAACTATTTTAACCAATCTGGAAATTAATTAATAAAAATCAACACTACCATAAAACTTACATGCTGGTAGCACTTTCAGTAAATTGCTTTAAAAATATTTCTTTATCTCATTTAAAACTTTTTTGTAATTGGAACTATAAGTCTGTGACAAATGGTTTAGGAATTAGCTATTGAGCAGCGTTGGAAATGGGAGCCCTTTATAATAATTTAAGCACTTGGCATACGTTACCTGAAAACTTTGTCCAACTCATTTGTTTTCAGCTACAGGAAAGTGGTTTAAGTCATGAAATTTAAAGTTTCATAACTCGGTCAATTTTAATGTTAGATGAATGGGACCTTTTTTGTATTGCTTGATAGGGTGATGGGAAATTTTTACTAAATATCACTAATAGGACCGGGGGACGGTATAAAAAGTTAATTCCCGTAATTTTTTAATAAATATTTATTTTGACCTAAATGTCTTGAAAAACAATTCTTTACCTTTTTTAAAGCATTTTTGCAATTGGAACTATATGTCTATGACTAACGAAAATTAGCCATTGGCCACCGCTGAGAGTGGACACCCTGTATAGTTAATTGTATGTTTTGTTAGCATATTTTCCATTGAAGTAAGCCGTATGTGTTAGCATGGCCATTAGCTAAAGTTCTGTTAAAAGTATGTTAAAGGGTAGGTTTCATACTAAAAAATACAATTATCAAGTTACACTTTAACCCTCAGCTCATTGAAATACAGGGTCAGCAAAAAGACTTTTTTTTTTTTTTTTGTTTCATTCAATACAAAATTAGCTATTTTTCGGCAGCGCTGAGGGTGAGCCATGCAACAAATGAGCTAATTCAGTTAATAGTTAAACCCCAATACTGTGGCGACCCTCAGCGCATGGATCTATGAGCCCTCAAATATGGAATTTTTTCACTTTCCGCGACAAAGTTTGACTAGCTACACCGGGTGTCACTGAAGGTCAGCCATGAAGTTTACCAAATAATTCAATTTAGTTACTAAATATAATATTATAATCACAAAAATTACTTTGGCTGATTCTCAATGCACTGACATAATAGAAAAGAGAAAGATGTCGACTCGAAAAAAATACTGGATCGTGACCCGCTTTATGAATTTTTGTGGGTAAGAAAATTTTTTTTGGGAAAAAACAAAATATACATATCTTCTAAAATCATTAGAAGAAAGCATAAAAAAATTTCGGCAAAATCAAAAATGGTGTGTATAATGATCTGCCTGACTTTTATAAAATCTCCCTCTTAATTGCAAATTTCAGGATGTTCGATATTGTGTGAAAGGGGAATCAAAATTAAAGTGCCCAGAAAAATTAACGTCGAGGTTTCTTATCTGAAAATTTACTACTTAAAAACATAATAATAAAATAATGGATGTATTAAGTGCATATACATTTAATAATTACACATATGTGCTGTTTGCATGAAGCATTCTAAACTAATTTAGAATAACTAAATTTTAACTGTAAATTAAAATTCTGATTTTTTTTTCATATTTCTTTAATTTACTAATAGAGGTAATTTCATTTTACAATATTATATTTTAACACAAGATTATAAATTTTATACATTCGCTATCATACACAAATAAAGTACAAAGCAATTCAATTAAATGATGTTTGTTATCTGTATCAAAGAAATTATATGCACAATAATCTTTCTATGTTGAGTCAGTATTCTTTATTCCTTCTTATAATTAAACAATATCTTTTGCTTAGTTTTCTCACCTTTTGATGTTTCGTAAGTATACTGATAGGTGCAATTTCATTTCCTTCACATTATAAGATCGCAGCAGATTACTAATTTCACAAAAAAGACCCGGGAAACTATCAAATTAAATGACCTCCCAAGCAGAAAATTAAATAACATAAAAAAATATGTATGATAAAACTGCCGATATTCCAGCAGTGAATATAAAGTTATTAGCACTTCCCTCCCCTTCCCCATACCCTTTGGAGGGTATTTTTCGATAAGTCGCCATCTCATTACTCACACTCTTTGATCAACACGTGATCATTAACTATACTAACTACCTATATCTTGTAAACGCATAGTCTTTTTTTCCACGAGGGACCAAAGTAAGAAATAATGAGTGCGATTTTTTTTCCCGGGAAAAACTGGAATCAATTATTCAAAGGCAAACGACCGTCGAAAAAAAGAAGCAGAAAATCGCCGTTGATTAATGTAACGACCGGTACTTAATTAAATTTAATTATCGGCAAAGTAGAAATCGCCTCATCAATTTCATTAAAAACGTTTTTAGGCATTTGTCTTTTTGCAACTTTTTTTCGGTTTTTCTTCTTACTGCAAAGCACGATTTGGCGTCTCCCAGCACTAATTACAGTAATTACAATCAAATACCGGCCTAAGAGTTGGAAGTTTACCCAAAAGTTTTGACACCAGGCTGAAAAGTAATTAGTTCCTCCAACAAAGAAAGACACACAGCAAAAGCACCATTTGGAAAAACCTTGGCGAAACAAGAATTAGAAAAGGAAAGGGAAAAAATTAACAAAAAATAGAAACTTAGACATTTTTAAGATGAGTTGGGAAGATGTATAGAATGAAATGACGCGTGAGTTATTTTCCGTTCATGTTCTCCACCAAAAATTTGCTCAAAAAGAAATAAAAAGAAAAAATAGTACAAAAAGAAAAGTTTTTCGGACAAAGGATTTGCAGTGTCATTGGGAGTAGAAACGCTGTTTCAAATTCTTTTTTAGTTAGGCATAAAATATGCTGTAATTTTTTTATGTTTCTCTCCAGTCTTTACAATAAGAAACAGACCAAGTAAATAACTTTTCATGTGACATCGATGTTCTTGAAGATGAATGGATAAAATTTGTACAAATTAGAAAAGTAAACGATTTTTTTTTGTTACATAGTTTTAGGTAATGCCGGATATTTATGTTTTTCTTTTCTTTCTTTTTTTCCCGGTGGTAAATGTTTTCACTAACCAAACAGAGTAATAATTTAAGGGAGTTATAAATAAAAAAAAAGCAGCAAAATTTGCAACTACGTGTTTATTGATTACCAATTAAGGTAATTTTATTTTTCTTATTAACAACTTTTTTGTCACATATAAAGAACGGTTGAGTAGTTTTCGTGAACAGTTTTTAATTGAAAAAGCAATAAAGCCTGAAACAGTTATTAAAAACTGAAAAACTTTCTTTTGTTCATGAAAATTTATTATAATTCAATATTGTTAATGATATTTGGAAGATACCATGGAGTTTATTTATTTCTTAGTTTTACACAGCTCAACAAAATTCTTGCATCAGGGGACCAACAAGGTGTATAAATTTTTATTTCTGAGGTTCCATCAATAATTTATCTTTAATGTTTGACTGATTTTGCATTATATGTTATATAATGCTAAGTTACCGTCAAATATTTATTTTTAAATTAAAAACATATATCTAAACCAGTTTTAATATTATAGTACACATATATTGACAGTATACTTCTGCCGATGTAGGATCGGGCTAAAAGATAACCAATTTTGAGATACAAGATGATGTGATATTAATTCTAAGACAAAACTTTTACTAATTGGATTCAGGCACATGCATATTTTTAATTATTTTTCACATGTAGAGTCTCTTAACGTTTTAGATTGCAGATGTAAATAGTTAAAATGTGAAGGAAAATATAAAAAGAGATTTATATATCATTATCAATTGGAAACATTGGCCACTTATAAATGTGTTTTTTAACTGTATTCCCAAATAAAATATACAAATGAGAAAGTTCATTAATAATGCATGTAAATTATAATTTTGAAAGATATATTTTAAAATGTGTACCCATACATAAATTAAGATATAATTATACAACTAAGGAAAAAAAAAACATGAAACGTATTGTTGTACTTTATGATAGCGGGGTTGATAGATTAGAAATTTAATCCTTTTTATTTTTACTACAAGTTATTTTTGGCTTTTCGATCCAATATTCCCTATTTGAAAATGGATAAGTTTAAACGAGTTACAGTTTTGAATTTCTTATTGTTTGTCTGTTTTTAATAATAGCAACCGTTTTGAATACCTTTATAGATTTATTGAAACATTGAATCGTGCTTTGTTTATAAATGAATTTTTGATTTGCACTTACAACCTATACATAAATATATCTATATAAAATTTTACAATTGCTCTTTTATGGAAACATAATTTATATTCCAAAATAACTTTCATCACCATCTAACTGATTAAAGTATGGGATAACTGCGGTGCGCCGTGTCGTAGCAATAGGGTTTGTGAATGAGTGGACGCCAAAATTTGGAATGTAAATTTCATATATGACGTTTACATTTTTTTCACATTGTACTGATTATAATAATATTTTACATTTCTAGAATACGATTGGATTTAATATATATATATATAGTATATAGGAACATTCCATAACAAACAAGTAAAATGTCAAACAGGGGAAACTTCCTTAGATACAGATTGATTTAATTGTTGTTAAAATATAAACTATACATTAAAATTAACAAAAAAATATATATATTTTCATATTAGCATATTTGTATTAATTTGAGGATATAACGGCCTTGCTAAAACAGCAATAATATACAGAAAAGCTGTTCCACACGTGATATGGACTGGCTCTTTAATTGGTTTAAAAAACTCCGTAATTCAAACTTTAGACCTTAGTACGCTGCCGTTTTTTAATAATAAATGGATAGTAAAAATAATAGTATTAAATAAAATAATAATTATAAAAATAAATTGTCATGCAACCATCCTCCTTCCAACCCTTTTTAAAAAAACAAAATAAAGCGAAGTAAAGAGACTGGTTCCCCAGAGAATAAAGAAGGGAAGCGAAGAAGGAGATACAGAGCATAGGCATTTGGTCCAGGCAGTTGGTCGAAAATAAATGCAAGTTTTGGTATAGTTTTGAAATTTTGTAACTTTTTTGTTTTTTGGGTCGCTGAACACGAATATGGTGTTATCCAACAAAATTTATCCCCGGAAACACTTTTTTCCTTTATTTGGCAAAAAACATGTAAAAAACGTGACTTTCCTTTGTTTTTTCTAAATAACTTCAAAATTATGCATTTTACATAAAAGTCCTTAGTACATAAATTAAAAAGGATAAACTTTCCTACATTTTATGTACATAAAGTTTTTTTCTCTGATCAATGGTTTAGCCGTGACAGTGCCACGAAAATGGGTGTGAAAAGCAAAAATTCTGAAAAAACGTTTATTACGGTACTGTACGTCGATTAAACGTGAAAAAGAACCATTCTACGCAAATTTTGACCACTTAATAATACTAAATATAATATTATTGACTACATTTTATAAATATGATGTTCTTTGTTTCCTTCATAACTAAAAAATAATTAACAAGAAAGAAAAACCATGCGTTAAGCATAGATTATGAACACTTCATGAAATCTTTAACAAAACTTCGTTATTCATGGAAATAAAATTACTGTATATAGCCAAATGTGTATTCCAATACTTTTGAATAGCCCTGTATTTGATCTATCGGTTGCAGTATACATACTATATAATGGCAAAAATTTGTTTCTCAAGAAAAATGTCTAGCAAGCTAGAAATTTCTCTTTCAGCAATTTATACTAATAGATGGAAACATAATTGAATACTTTTATTCAGCCCTGTAGTTTGCCTTGTTCCTTTATGTTCTAGTTTCCTTCATAACTAAAAAATAAATAAAAATGAGCATATCCATTATTAAAATGTTCATTTGCTGTTACAAAATACGCTTTGAACCAGTGGATCCAATGGAAGGGGAAATAGTCATACACCCAATAATCCTATACGTCTATTTTCTGCTTCGTAGATGTAGGTGAAAAGTACGGAACCTTTAAGTTAAAAAAAAAAAAATAAAAAAAAAAAATAAAACGGAAATAGTTTTTTTTTTTGTAAGTAAATGTATTTATTAATGTACATAATAATTTATAATTAAATAATGAGTTGTCGTATTTATTGTTAGCAACTTCATTGTAAAATGCTGTCAATCATATAATCTTTAGTATTATTTACAGTCAAACTTTGCATAAAATAGTCAGTTTTCATGTTAAATCTATGCACAATGCCGTAATTCCTGTTTTCCAGAATTTTTTGATTTTCACATCCATTTTTGAACTTTAAGTATTAAAGTCCGTGTCAGCTTTTATCAATTAAAATCTATTTTAATTATTTTATTTATATTATTTAAAAGCCAAGTTAAAAAACGCTTTATTATTATTATTATTATTTTTTCTAATCGTAAACGAAGTTTTCGATCACAGATATACTAATTTTTAGCACTTTCCAACGAAGTTGAAAAGTGTTTAAACATTTGGTTTATCTGTAATACTGTCCGCGCTCTAACTCCTGTAAATACACTCGGATTGCCCAGAAATTTTTGGAAGTTATTGACGTTTACCCTAGCACGAACTCTGTTTCAAATGAAGTTTTAAACACGATTAGTTTATTTGCAGGGGCAGTCAAAAGTTTACCATTACATTAAAGCCTATGGAGGAAAAAATCGTTTCAATCCCTGAAAACATATTAAAATTTATATACATTTACGAGATGTACCAAAATATAAATTCTGTAAAATATGCGGTGAAAAAATAGCTGTTATTCATTTACAGGGCTACATAAAAGAATTCCATTCCATAATGGTAAAGGGGGAATTGTGTTTGACATATTTTAATTATTTTAAAACTGTTTCATATATAATAAAATTGATATATGTCGCTGAGTTTTAATGAAATTATACGATGCATACAGTCATGCATAATTTGAAGTACATAGCATTTACATGGACATACAAAAGATTTCAAATAGCATATTCTTTCCGGAGAACTGTATATGTATCCGATGACGGTTGATGAAATGGATAAAATGCAATTTAATTAATTCTAATTTCATTAAATCAATGAACATTATATGGTGCGTATAAAAGCAATAGTTGATATATAGGGCTACCCAAAAGAGCTCGCAAACGTTACTAAATATGAGCGTAAATTACTTAAAAGTAGTTTTTAAATAAGTTATGAATTTTTATGCTGAACTGCCTTCAATTTATCAAGAAATGCTTGCAAAATATCGATAAAATGAAACAAATAACCACTCAAAGAATTCGATGCATGGATGCGTATGAATGATAATTTCTGACAATGTGATTTCTGTAGTTTTAAAAGAGTTTTAGAATAAAGTAAATTTTAGCTTAATACTGATGTGTAATAAAGGTACAAGATAAACTATAGGGCTGAAAAAAAGTATGTTTCCATCTATTAGTATAAATTGCTGAAAGAGAACTTTCAACTTGCAAGACATTTTTCTTGAGAAACAAAATTTTCCCATTATATAGTATGCATACTTCAACCGACAGATCAAATACAGGACTGTTCAAAAGTATTGGAATACACAATTGGCAATATACAGTAATTTTATTTCCTTGAATAACGAAGTTTTGTTAAAGACTTCATGAAGTGTTTATAATCTATGCTTAACGCATGGTTTTTCTTTCTTGTTAATTAATTTTTAGTTATGAAGGAAACAAAGAACATCATATTTATAAAATATAGTCAATAATATTGTATTTAGTATTATTAAATGGTCAAAATTTGCGTAGAAGGGTTCTTTTTCACGTTTCATCGACGTACAATACCGTAATTACCGTTTTTCAGAATTTTTGCTTTTCACACCCATTTTCGCCGCACTGCCACGGCTAAACCATTGATCAGAGAAAGAACTTTAAATACATAAAATATAGGAAATTTTGTCTTTTTTAATTTATGCACTGAGGACTTTTATGTAAAATGCATAATTTTGAAGTTATTTAGAAAAAACAAAGAAAAATCTCGTTTTTTACATGTTTTCTGCCCCCCCCCCCAAAAAAAAACTTGTTTCCGGGGATAAATTTTGTTGGATAACACCCGATTCGTGTTCAGCGACCCAAAAAACATGAAGGCACCAAATTTCAAAACTACACCAAAACTTGCATTTATTTGTCCTTTTTGAGAACCAAATGCCTGGACTAGTAAGTGATGGTGGTATTTTGATACGTGTAGGGTGCGTAGAATGTATCCGAGATAATATTTGTTCAATTTTTGGAAGTTATTAGTAGTTTATGGAAGAATGGTCATTGTTAAATAACATTATTAATGTGCATAACTCCCTCCATGTATAGATATATTTGTACATAGTTTTGTGTGCATTAAATAAGAGATCAAGAATGATTGGTTTAGCAATCGGTGATTGTGACATCACATAAATATCTCCACATAATAAAAATCTCCACATTTTAAAATCTAGACTTAAGTATTCTGCCCGTCTCAGAGCTATTCTATGAAAAACTGATAAAATATTCTGCGCGCGACACATACATAATTACTTATATTCGATTAATTTATAGGTTTTTAAAACATAAACTATATTACATTTAAATTAACAAAAATTCTATTCTTTCTTATTTGCATGCCTTTTTTTTATTTTGAGGATATAATGTCATTGTTAAAGCATAATATGCAGAAAAGGTGTCTCACACATGACATGGAATGATCTTATATTGGTCTAAATATGTATTCTAAGGCATCAGAACTGTTTAATTTCCTTTTTTGGCACGATCAAGTCCCGGTTATAATTTCAAATTTTTTTGTCAAAATATAACTGAAATTTAAATTTTAAAAATTCTATTCAATTCGATATTCCTTACTAGAAATTTGTTAAATAAGAATGTTGTCTTTCATTTATCTGCTTTAATATTTATTTCTTTTTTTAATCGAGAAACTAACTTTTTTTTACCAATTTTGCTTTTATATATTACATAAATGGAAAATAAGTTCTGATATAGAATTTTGGAATCTCTAGAAAATTTAATATCAGATGGCATTTTGCACTTTCAAAACTGTAAAAGTAGATTGATAGTATTCAGAATATGGAATTTAAATTCTGATAGGAAATGATTAAATACTCTTAGACACTTTTATCTATCTATCTTAAATTGGTGTTTCGGCTATATATAAATCTTGTGAAGCATCTGGGTTTTCTTAAACACGTATGGAATATAAACAATTTGTTCATGTTGTGTTTTTTTCATTTCTCTAACTTATAATTTTGAGCATAAGACAAGTGATTATGGATAAATGCATCCATAAATCAGAGTTTTATCAATTGCACACAGACATACAAAGCTTTCAAATTTAAAATAACACTAAATGTAAGCAACAGTTGATAAATATAATGTATAGAAAAACTGAATGTGTTCTACTTCCATCTTATCTTAAAAACTGCAACAACGTCAACATCAACAACAATAATAATAATATTAATAACAAATAAAAAGGTAGATTTTTTCGAAAAATATGTAAAATTATAATTAATTATTAAATTAAAATAATAAAATGTACATTTTAAACTGCTTTTTAAATAAAATCACTTTTTATTAATAACAATAAGTCAGTTATCTAATAAGTATTAAAAATGCAGTATAGTTTTCGATAACATTTTTAATAATAGTTTGAAATTATTTCTTAAAGATACAGTATAATAAATGGAAAACGGCTTCTTTAAAAATCAATTAAAAAGGATATATTGTTCTAAAAATTAGAAAATACTCATGCAGATATGCTAAAGGAAATCAAACAAAGATACCACCAAAAAGTCATTTTCACCGCAAATCCACCAAGGTTTCTGCATCAGCATTCTGTCATGAAACTTTTGACGAAAAGTGATAACTAATAGCGTGGGATTAGCGTGTGTATTAACAAGTCCGGAGTTTGTTTAATCTCTGAGTTCATAAACGTCACTCGGCCAATTAACTCGTTTAATCCAGCCTTCCGGCCACTTTTGGGTTGAGATTTTGTACGAATCAGAAATTCCGGTTGCCAGGGATTTAAAATGATGCTGTGTGACAGTGACATTGGGTTGTGTGAGTTCAGATTTGATGTCTGATAGTAATTTTATTATGCGGAAAGAGTGCTACTCTGGTAGAATATGTGGGTATTTAAAATCAATAAGGAAAGGTTTTAGTTTAAAGGAATGTATTTAGGGAAAATAGCTGCAATATTTATGAAGTTTAAATGATTTTAATGATTTTTTAATAAGAAAATATAGATACAGAAAAGCAATGAAATGTGAAGTGAGTATTCTGAAGATATTTCCACATTCTTCTATCTTTGCAAGAAAAAAATATTTAATTCCTGAATTAAAAGGAGGTGGGTCAATAAGAGCTATTTTTCGCCCATCATATACCCAGAAAAAAGTTTCGAATTCAGATGATTGTTCTGTGGCTTTGTAAAGTTAAAGATATGTATTTTTGTTTAATATAAGTTTTCCGTGATAAATAAAATAGCAAGTCATGGAAATTATAGCCCGAAAGTAGAGTGTTTTGGCTTTTTTCTGCATTTTTGACATTTTTTGTGTCTTTAAATAAATTTTTTATTAAGAAGCGTTTATTAAAATTTCATTCAAGATATTATTATTTTCTTGCTTGTTATGAGGCATACTAATGAAAAAAATGTATGACACGTCTAGGTGCTGATGGGCGAAAAATGGCACTTATTAGCCCACCTCCTTTCAACTTCCAGTAATGATTTTTTAAAAAGAAAATATAGATACAGAAATATTGTGAAATGCGAAGTGAGTATTTCGGCAGATATTTCGAATTTCTTCTGTTTTTATTAGTAAAAATATTTGATTCGTGAAAAATTTCGACTTCCAGTTTCATTAGATTTATATATTTTAGAATGTAATGAACACGGTTTGGTGGTTTTTAGAAAATGTCTGCCTGTGAGTCTCTGTCACTCTATGAGTCTGGCTATGAGTCTGTGTGTTTGTATATGACAAAAATACTGTGCACACCGGTTGCCAGGGATTTAAAATGATAGTGTGTGAGTTCAGATTTGATGCCTGATAGTAATTTTTTTATGCGGAAGAGTGTTGCTCTGGTAGAAATTGTGGGTATTTAAAATAAATAAGGAAAGGTTTTAGTTTAAAGGAATGTATTTAGGGAAAATAGCTGTAATATTTATAAGGTTTAGATGATTTTAATGACTTAAAAAAAATATAGATTCGTAAAGATATTAAATGCGAAATGATCATTTCTGTAGATATTTTGACTTTGTTTTACCTTTACAAGAAAAAATATTTGATTCATGTAGTATTTCGACTTCCAATTTTCAATAGATTTATACGTTTTAGAATGTAATGAACACAGTTTGGTGGTTTTTAGGAAATGTCTGCCTGTGACGCTGGCTGTCGCTGTGTGAGTCTGTGTGTCTGTATATGACAAAAGAATTGTCTGCGCTCTATCTCTAAAACTAATATTAGAATTACACAAAACGTTAGATTCAATTAGATCTTGATAAATACTGAACCTGATTAATTTTTGGTAAACATCGCTTAACAGGTGTCGCTGATATGCTGCATTTTTCCCGGTTTTCGCAACAGTTCTATTTCATGATCTAAATCACAAATTATCATGAAACTTCAGATTCAATTGGTCCTTCATATGAATTGATGCTGATTCTGTTTTTATGGAAATATCTTAACAGGTGACGCTGCTATGATGCATTTTTACTATTTTCGCAATAGCTCTTCAGCAAGAACTAATGCCCGAACTTTCATCAAATTTCAGTTTCAAGCATACCTTGATGTATTTATCAAGTTATGCCTATGTTATCAAGGTAAGGCTGTCTATGTTTAACGTAACTCACCCAAAAGGGGGCGAATGTCTGCTTCATATTTCACGATTTCCACAAAATCTCTATATCAAATTCTAATGCACGAACATTCATCTTATTTCAGATTCATTGAGATGTTGACACCAGTTGTTGCTAGGTTTAAAAAATAATAAACTGAGATGCAATTTTCAAATAAATTTCATTTTAAAGTGGATTTTTTTTTTCTTTTTGATAGTTAAAAATTGAAGTTCTGTGATGCTTAAAAGTGAATAAATATTTGGATAAAAGCGAAGATTTTATCTCTTAAATACAAATTAATAAAGACTTTTAATTTTAATATAAGATGCGTTTTCTCCAGACTGATGTGTTACTATAATCTGTGGATGAGGCAGAAATTTTATTCAAAAAATTTATATAATTTCTGATAGTTTTCAGATAATTTCCACAGCCGATATGACGCCAACTTTACTCACGAACATGTTTTTATTTATAGGTATAATATAGATATATTTTACATTCCTTTGCATAAAATGAAAAGTAATTCTGATTATAGAAGAGCCATCGCGATTATAAAAAAAGAAACTCAATGCTAAATGTCACAAAAAGTATAAAGATTTTGAATAAAAATTCTGCCTCATCTGCAGATTATAGTAACGCATCCGTACGGAGAAAATATATTTTAAATTAAAATTAAAAGTGTTTATTCATCATAAGATAATTTAACGTGTACATTTTAATCAATCAATAACGCTGTTTTATTTATTTTCATAATTACTAAAAGAAACTGGAAAACATTTTTATTTTACCACAAGCAGTATATTACAAAGTACATTTTGTTTGTTTTTGTTAGTTTTTTAATTATTTTTTTGCTACAGCTAATTTCAAAGACAAGACAACATTAAAAAAATTATTTGAGCTCGTGGCAATGAGCATAACAATTAGAAACATAAAACTGATCTCGTTTTCTTAGAAATAAATATAAATAAATATTTTACTTTGTATAAAAGTGACATTTTGAATTTTATTTTATTTATTTTTATTATTTTTATTATTCATTTTTTTATATATATAGGCGCTCTTTTAATTACCTGCTATTAAGTTTCAAGGCATTAACTTTTGTTAGCCTCTTCAACACGCGAGAACAAAATAATCTTTGAAAATGCAAAACTTGACTGTAAAAACTAATATTAAATAATATTTCATATTTTTAGCAAAGTTCGCTGATACACACTTTTTTTTCACAATCTGAAGTTTTTAAAGATCTCTCAGCATAGTGTAATTATATATCGACCCGCAGACTTTTTTTGAAGAGCAAATTTATTTTTTCATTATTATTATTATTTTGTATGTCATCGTTGCCCCAACACCATAATTAGTCGACGTCCTTGAGTGGAAACGACCGATGGCAGATATTCTCTATCGCACCAAGTAATTTAATTCGTGATTTTGAAAAATAATAAACGAAAGAAGAAAAAAAAATTTAAGAGGAAAAAATACCTAAGATACTCATGTCGAAATACAAACGAAGATTTTGTCACCCGAATTTTAATTTTTCTGCATGCGTACTTTCTGAAGCATTTTTCTAATCTCACATTTCTTCTTTTTAAAAGTATCTCTCCGCGAGTCTAATTAAATTTACAATAGGCTGGGTATCGAAATTTTATGAAACAAACCACTGATTTTTCGAAATTGTATCCATTATTTCTCTGATATTCGTTTTTTGAAGACACGAGAAGTAGAAAAGGAATTACAAAATATCAATATTTTTTTCCACACTTAAAAAGTACAAGATTAAACAGGGTGTTTAGAAAAAAAAATCCGTGGAAGAAATGAGCTTTTTTTTTTTACTTTTTTTATTTCTACTGTCGTTATTAGCACCCATATTTGAATGTGGTGTAATTTAAATTCCGTTAAATTTTTCTGCTTTTCAATTTGATAAAGTGTTCGATATGAGATGAAGTTTATTGTTCGAATAATTTTGTTCCAGCGAAACAAGAAATTAAATTATTGAATTCACAAAATTTATTCAGCTCCATATGAAAATTTTTCTCATTTAGCATGTAATTTTCTCTGCTATCTCTATTATAAACGACTGGAGAAATGGTAAAATTATAACCAGACATGGACCAATGCTTTTATATTGCTTTTTATTGCTGCTGCTTTTTTTTTTCGTTTATTGGAAATAAGATTCTTCCTTGCTTCCAAATGTTGTGTTATTCTATTCTATTTTAATTTAAAAGTATTAAAAATTACTTGATCCTTAATTTAAAAAGTGGGCATGATTATTGTGTAAAAAAAGCTAGAGCATTATTTTCTGCGAGAACAATGTTGTGGGTTTTTTTTTTTTTTTTTTTTTTTTTTTTTTTTTTTTTTTTTTTAATTTATTTTATGGTATACTTTGATATATATTTAGACTGATTTGCAGTGTCCAACTGAATTTCAATTATCCGACATATTTCATTTTCAGAAGGTATTGGATAATTGGTAATATTCTAAATTATTTCATGAAAATTATTTATTGTATCATGCTTTTTATGGAAGATAAATGAAAATTTTAATATACTTTTTTCTGCTCTGCATTTTGGAGTAAAGCATATTCGTTCCAGATTTCAAAAATCTTCCAAGATATTATCAGTAAATTAAGCACAGTTGCATTCACCTATCAGAACAACTATTGCGGATATTTTAAATTAAACAATAGCAATTATATTTAAAAAAGAAGACTTATAAAGTTTTACATTACGCTGCCATGTTAATGTCAACTTTTTTTTCTTATATGACGCACCGTGCAGCAATCGACACCACATCTGACTGTCACGTTGCAGGTTGAGAGTTCGACTCCCGGTTGGGTAAAGTTAACTTAACCTTTCATTCCTTCGGTGTCGTCAAAATGAGTTCCAAGTTAGTCTGGAAGCTAAAAACCGAAGAATCTACTTTAGGCTGGCCGCCTGACCGGAAAATATGCTGTATAATCCTTTCGGATTCCAGGGTCAAGTAAACAGGGTTAGGCACAGTTGGCCCTGATTCTTCATGGATCTTATAACTACTGATTTAGATTTATTACTATATTGATGTATATTGTGTTAAGGGGACATACAACCTTTAAAAGTAATAGTTAGGCAAGAAAAATCATCACGTTTAACATTTAATTTCTCAGAATGTATTTGCTGTATGACCATAACTTTTGTACAGGTTATAAATTGAAGCATTATATTTTAAAAGATATTTTTTATATTCTTATAAATGAAACAAAAAAGTTTATTTTTTGTAAAAGTTTAAACAGTAAGTATTTAAAAAATATATTGATACAACTACTTGCACGCATGATTTCAAACAAAATATCCAATTTAATGCAAAAAATCAACTGTAATAATATATTACAATACGTTTTCTTTAATTTGAACCTAAATTTGCTCAAATTTAGGCTAAAAATATATTTTTTAGAAAAAAGTTTAAAATAACAATTATTTTTAATAAAATCTGAAGTATGACCTGCATGAAAAATGGGGAGAGGGGGTGGGGGGGTGTAACAATTTAGGTTCAGTTTGAAGAATCTGATATGTTACACAATCTGTGAAAATTTCAAGAAAAAAAATTAAATAGTTTCAGAGATATACTGCGCGCAAGGTTAAAAAAAAAAACATTTTGAGATAAATAGCTTTAAAGTTAAATTACTGAATAATTCACCATAGTTTTGTATCATATCTCTGGAAATAATTGGAATATTTCATGATTTTTTTTAAATGCGCAGAAATGTTCAGACTTTCACATATGTTTTGGTGAAAAATCGATTTTTTTAAGCTTAAGGGTCGTTTGTCCCCTTAAGCTGACAATTTTTTTTATAGGTTTTCAGTGTTATTTGATGTATAATATCGCATAATATCGCTGATGATTTAAACTTATAGGGAAAATATTTCGAAATTTGTAAAATACGTTTCATTGTGGTAAAGTTAAAGTTTTGTTAAGCATATTTTAAGGGGAATGTTCATGATGGGGACTTTTGCCATCATTCAACAGTTATCCAGGAACGTATTTATTCTTTTGCATTCATCTATGATTTATTTCCAGAATTACGGGGGCATTCAACAATGGTATAGGAAATAAAGTGGTTAAAACAACCTCTCAAGGAAAGATTGTTTTTTTCAAGATGTTCAGCACTTTTCTTATAAAGCCACTAAAGATAAAAAAAAATAAAAATACCATATGACTAATGTAAAGCTTCACATAACCGCAACAAAGAGTGCGTGAGTAGAATGATACGTTTATCTGGTGCTTAAGGCCCCTGTCCTCGCTCGATGAAACGCTCGCGAGCTATAGCTATTCCTATGGGGAAGCATTTTTCTAATAACTCTTTCGCATTTTGACATCTTTAAATAATTTTTTTTGCATTGGATAGCTGAGGTGCATGCCGACAGCGCACCTTTTTTACTTTTTTGATTTTGGTTGCAGATATTTTTTCCAAAGTTAGTTTCACTTTCAAAACCGGTTTCGAAACTGAAAGTGCTTTTTAAAAATATATCTGCAACCAAAATCGAAAAAGTAAAAAAGGTGCGCTGTCGGCATGCACCCCAGCTATCCAATGAAAAAAAAATTATTCAAAAATGTCGAAATGCGAAAGAGTTATTAGAAAAATGCTTCCCCATAGGAATAGCATTAGCTCGCGAGCGTTTCCTCGAGCGAGGACAGGGGCCTTAAGGGCAGAAGTTGCATGAAAAATCAAGGTAGAGTGGGGTATGAAAGTGTATGTATGTTTAGGGGGGAAGTTAAATTAATAATTTTTTTCAGTTGCTCTTTCTAAAATAACTCTTAAACGCGATCGTATGCTGTATGACTATTTTGGAAATACTCAAATACACACACAAAATTGTTGGCGGATAGAGCAGAGTTTCGAAACGCAGTGTTTAAGGTCTGTGGTGTGACGTGAAGAATATGGCACATTTATGAAACAGTTCAAATTCGAAATAACATATCCGTTTGTTTCATTCATCTCGAATGTTAAACTTAAATAAAACTATTTACATAAAACTCCAGCATTTGCTGGGTACTTCGTCGTCGTTTAACACATATTGATGGAAAAACTGCTTCTAAACTGCAGAGAGCAAGAACTAAACCCCATTGGTTTGATCATCTGTCCATCACAGCACACATATGGGGATGTTTCACATTTTAGATATACTTACTCAGTACATAAACTGGAAAATAAAATTATGTATACAGTTACAGGTAAAAAAGAGAGTGCCTTTACCACCGAAATGGAGAAAGAAAAACTGGATCGGAACAATCAATGCTGGACAAATTTAGAGGGACAAGATTTTGTGCAGATTTCCAACAAAAATACAAAATATAATTATAGTATTTTAGTACTTTATCCAATATAAAAAAGTTCAAATAAATGACGGAAAAATTCGAAAAGATGTTGCGCTATAGTGAGCTGAATTTCATTTGCTTACCAGAAGTACTGAAGAATAAAGGATCTTTCACTGACAGACAATCATCTCATTATAGCAATGAAATTTTCTAAATTTTTCAGGTAATCCGTAGGTTTTTCTTGTTTAAGTTAACTGATGTAGTTTATTACCAAACTATGGAAAAAAAAAGTTTATGTAATCATTCGCGTATGAACAGTTAAAAGTTATTTCATACAAATACAGTCCCTGGCCAAATTATTAGACGCACTCATATTTTCTTGTGTCGAATCATATTACAAGTTTCATAGAGATATTACTATGCCAATTGTTACAACTGATTATATACATCATCTGTAGAATTATAATAAATTAAAAGCATGCCAATGACTTTAAAATTATTTATTTTTGTAAATTAAATTAACAATTGCTAAAATTGTAAAACTTAAAACATGAAAAAAAATGTCAATATTTTTTGGAGTCTCCTTTGGCTGCACTCAGTGCCTCTATTCTTCATGGCATGCTGTTAGTACAAAATTGAAATGTTTTTTGCATGTGTGAGTGATGTTTCCAGACAAGGATAAGTTTTTCTATGAGCTATGTTTTGCTCGTTATGAGCTCTTTGTCCAGTTTTTTCTTCATTAGCTCACAAACATTTTCAGTGGTATTCATGTCTGATGAATTACCGGGAGCAGTTCAACACAGGGATATTTTTTTATTGAAAGTAGACCTTGACTGATCGTGCTATGTAACAAAGCTTTACCTGGCAAAAATACAAATGGTTCTTCATTTGGAAACCATCATTTTAGTTTTAGAATAAACCGATTTTGAAAACCTCTTTATATTGTTCTGGAAAATTGACTAAGAAGTCATAACAAACAAAACCCAGCTCATAGAAAATCTTACCCATATCTGGAATCGTCACCCACGCATACAAGAAACTCTTCAATTTTGTATTAACAGCATGCCGCGAAGAATAGAGGCACTGATAGCCGCCAAAAGAGGCTCCAAAAAATATTGACATTTTTTTGAGCCTCAAGTTATAAATTTTGCAATTTCAGCCATTTTTAATTTAATTTACAAAAAGAAAGAATTTTAAAATCATAGGCATGTTTTTTATTTATTATAATCCTACAAATGATGTACATAATTAATTGCAGTTATTCACACAGTAATATTTCTATGGAGCTAGTAATATGATTCGACACAAGGAAAAGGGAGTGCGTCTAATAATTTGGCCAGGGACTGTACTCATATGTCTTAAAATATTCAATATATTTATTTTTTGATTGAAGTAAAATGTCTCTACTGCTCTTTGTCAAATTTTAGAAATTGTTGAGCCATTTTATTGAAATTTTTGCATGCTATAGATATGAAAAATATTTTGAATTTTAACACAAATGATTTTATCTTTATGAATATGCATGCTATTTTTAAACAAATGCATCCACTCACTGTACTGTTTCTTCAGAGGCAGACCATTTTGGACATTTTCTGTTGATTGATGATTGTAAATATCATTTTTTGTTTTTATTCAATTTTTTCTTGGCTTTCTGATAATCTACGCAAATAAATCTTTACGAAATATATGTGATTAAGCACATTCTTCAAAACTCCGAAATTCAATTATGATTTCTTGAAAAATTCTACAGATGTTCAGCAAAACATCTAAGATTGAAAATGTCAAGATATTACCATTTGTTTTATGAGTCTGAGTGTATACACAAAATATATATATATATATATATATATATATATATATCTGTATGATATAATTTGGCATTAACAAGTTTTTACAGTAATTGATGTTGATTTGCAGTATTATCTAATGGTTCTATATATATATATATATATATATGTAATTCTACAAAACTAGTTTTTGTAAAAGCTTCAGGAATCTGGGAAGAGTTCAATATCCTGTTTTGGTTGGCGCGATTGGCAAAGGAATCGAAAATGGCGCCAAAAGGTTATTTTAGCATCTTTACCAAATTTTTAAAAATGGCAGAAAAACATGGTTTTTTAATTTCTATAAACATATATTTTAATGTTACAAACGATATGTATGTATATAAACTATACTTAATGTATATAGACAACATATAACCTCAAATGCTAAAAATCGCGGCAACCACTTTGAAATTTTTACCACTAAAAAAGCTAGCCCCCCCCCCTCTTAAAAAAACCGGATATAGAACTTTTCCCAGAAATTTTGTGTATACTAAAATTTATCTTATATTGTACAAAAAAAAAAAAAAAAAAAAAAAAAAAGATGTTACATCTACAAAACTAGATATATAAAGCTACAGAAAGCTGTATGCTTTCTAAAATTGTATTGGTAGCCGGAATAATTAGTGCATTTTCTTATGCATTTGAATAATAAGCTCTAGGCATCCCAGTTTCCTAAAAAATTCTTAGTAACCTTTTCAGATTATTCAATTTAAAGCGCAAACACGTATCTTTTACATGAATTTGTTTTGTTTTAGTTACATAAAAAGTTCTAGGAATCATAGTTTCCTTGAAAATTCTTAGTAACTACTTAAATTTTTTTTTAGTGTGTATTTACGCAAAAATATGTTTATATATTTATTTTACATAAGAAAATTTTAATAGTTACCGAAAAAAATATTTTTTAAGTTAAAATGTTCCTTTGATAAGCTTTAAAAAACGGTAAATATTCACATTTTATGCCAAACCTGTAGAAACATTTCTTTCATATTTGAATGGGTTTTTAATTCCATAATATTATTAAAGATATTCTCACTGATCCATTATTTTTTATATTAACTTCACTTTTTCTACGCATATCGATAAGAAAGGTATGAAAGATGCTTGAATGATACTAAAATTTCTTCAATTGGCACAATAAGCTCATATTTCGTTCAAACAACTTGTTTGGTTACAAACTGCTGCTTAAGATTAATAAAAAATGTTTGAAAAAAATAATTTTCAAACATTTCCGTTCGAAAGCTTCGTACAAACCCATTGGTTAATATGTAAGTTTACTTACTGATGATAAATATTTACTGTCTCTATCTAATCGACAGACAGTCTTATTTCAAACTTCACTTATTTCTTTTTGCATTTGATTTTTATTTTTAAAAATTTTCACTAATAAGGCTTTAATATCAGTAAAGTCTCAAACACTTTTACAAGAATATTACTGCAAATTGCAGTCTTAGGTTTTTTACTGGTAATTTATATTCCCTAAAAAACTCTACAGGGGCACTCATTTCATTTCATTGCTTTGTTTTTCTGTATTTACGTAAAAACAATTTTTATTAAAACAAAATTTGATTATTTTTAAATTTCAATCATTCCCATTTAAAATTCTGTTCTAAACTCAAACAGTTTGGGATATAAAAACCAAGCATTATTTACAAAAAAATTCTAGCAAAACACCAACTTCACATTTCATTGCTTTATCGCTCTTATATTTCATAAGTAAAATATTCATATTAGTAACTTTTTAACCAACGATTTTAATTGCTTTAAAACTTATATTCGCAAGATTTACACATTTCTTTAAATTCAATGCCTTCTCATATTCATAAAAAGTTCCTTACAAATTAAAACAAGTCAGATGTTCCAATCCCACAGCTTTATTTTATTTCATGCATGTTATTACTTTAAAATTCCCTAGCACAGTGCCATAAACAAGTGGCAAACTATGCCTATCATGCGGATCCTAAAGACATAAATTTTCGTGCATTACTTCCTCAGATATGACTGCCGCTAAAACCATGTAAATCATGTAAAATGCAGCATAGCAGAGTCATTTATTGGTGGTGTATATTAAACACGGCAACATCTAACGGAATCTGAAGTTTGATGAAAATCCATGTGCTAATTTTTCGAGAAGGATTTATTGCAAAAATCGTGAAAAACTACATTAGCAGCGCGCCCATTGGGCGATAGACACGAAAACATATTTTTTTTTAATACATCGTTTTAAACAGTACAAAAACAAAGACAGGCTCGACAGTGACTGATCCATGGATGGTTCCAAAAAGATTTATCCATGGAAAAAATTTCGCATGATTTTATACAAAATGATAAAAAATACCTAAAATTTTAAAGTTCTGGAGAGAAAATAAGCCCTTTTATCAGTATTATAAAATAGCAATGGGCCAGTATTACAACATCAAAAATGATAACAATAAAAAAAGGCTATACATTCATACACAAAAGAGGAGGGGAGAGGCTCTAATTTTTCTATATTTCGCATTTTAGCATATTAGAAAAGTCATTGCAAACTTTTACCAATTTCCATTGTCATAATTTGCGAAACTTTTTTCTATAATAAATAACTATAAATTAGGTAAGAAACTCAATAACACATGACTAAATTTTTAATGTACGTTTTCATTCTTAATGCTTGAAATACACTTACTGAGTTTTAAAAAAATTTCTCAAGAAAATAATAAAAATAAAAAAGTATCCTTTTAAATAGAAATTTATTTTTTAAAAATGGTAGTAACAGGAAACCTTCAAAAGGACGCCAAAAAATCTTAAAGAGTGTCATGGCGCTCGCAGGCTCTACTTTGGACAGCCCTGATTTATGTTTTAGCGATAGTCATATCTCAAGAACTAAGGCACAGAATTTCACATCATTAAAATCCCCATGATGGACATAGATTTCCATTGAATTTTAGATTTCCATTTAATTCCATTCTTCTTCACCTATCTTGACAAACCTCATTGGGGAAACACCTCATGGGGTGCTCTTTATATTTTTAAAACATGCAGGACTTTATTTTGACGTATAATATACTTTTACATTTTAAATTGGTATACTTCTATTGGCTAAGTTTGTAACTTTTTCTATTGTCTGACTAAATCTGGATGGGGTCCCCCATCCAGATGACTTCCTTCTTTGATCATTATCCTTGTTTACTATTTTTAGTAACTTTTTTGGCGCAGCATGTCCCCTACGGGATTTTGTGCCATAAAACCCCATACAACCAACCAAGCATTTAATTTTGGCATTATGAAAACGAATTTAGAAGTAATGACATGCATGAAATAGAAGAAAATTTTTGTGTTGCCACATCCGACCACTTGTGTTATTTCATTATTTAAAATAAAAAGTATGTGTAACATGGCAAATAGTTTAAAGATTTGTATAATACGGCATAATTGGTTAACAGGATATTCAAGTACAGTCGAATCTCATTAATTTGAACCTCAAGAGGAATCAAAATATTGTTCATGTTAACAGTAATTCATGTTATCAGTATCGAATCTTTGTATTCGTTTTTATAAGGGACTGTGAAAACAGTTCATGTTAAAAGTATTTCACGCTAGGCGTGTTCATATTAACGAAGTTTGACTGTAGTACTAATTTTGTTTTAGATTTGTATGTTAATTGTATTTTTAAGAAAATATTTTAAGCAAATACCACATTGCTCTGCTACTGATACGATAAATGCGTAACTGTTGTTTGTATCAACAGGTACATATGTATAGAACCACAAGCAGTGAAAATTTAAATTGAATTTAGATAATAAATTTGTGTTGCTTTGTATAAAATATGGAATAAGGAATGTACTTCTTTAGTATAAAACAAGGGATTTCATTTTCTTCATTTTTTTTACACTACAAATATCTATGCAAAGATTTTGAGCAAAAAGACCATGTCTCTCTCTCTGCCAGTCGTAAGGATAAATTCCTTAGTGTTATCTGCTATCAGTTTGATCGAATGTTATCCATCACCAAACGGTAAATGGCAAATCTGGTAGAGAGAGAGAAAGAAGGGGATATCAAGAGGATATAGACCCACCTCTTTTATTCTAAAATCCCCTTGGTCATAATCGATTTTTCTAAAACCATGTCAGAGGTGTTATAAGGGGAGGAGGTTGCTGATCATATCCCTTCCCCCTTCAGCACTTTAGGAGAATAGGTTCTGTAGACTAGAAAAGGGTTATGTGGAAAAATGCTGAAACCTGCTAGAAGTGCTTAGAAACATTTTCTAAAAGAAATATATAAAAAAATGAAGAATAAAAAAACTAAAATTTACATGTGGAGTAACTTGAGAGTTAAAGCTGAGATTTTTTTATGTTATCTATGAGGGTTATGAAAAGAATATGAAAAAAAAATATTATATGATGACAAATTACTATTTTTCTCAATGTTTTCAGTTATATTTGCTATAGCAGTAATTTATGATTGTTTTAATTTATATCATATACCTTATTTAAATGTTTCTACTTGATAAATCTTTTTAGATATTTACTCTTTATATATTAAAAATAGTACATCATTTACCATTTTTTCCCAAAATTCTATCATATTTTTTCTAGTAAAAAGGAAAAAAAAAAGAAAAAAAGGAAAAAAAAAAGATTAAGGTAATTTTGATCAGTAAAAGGTAAATACTTTTAAGTATGTTGTTACGCTGAAAATTACGCAAGAAAATCTTTTATTGAATTGCTGATTTTGAATATCATCACTTGGGAATAATATATAAAAATACTTTTAAATACTTTTAAATATTAAAATACGAAAATCATATTGAAACCCTCACAGAAAAATAGAATAGATCAAGTAATGTTTGTTTCGAAGCTCATATAAAACACCTTTAACCGAGCGAAAAAAATTAGCTGAAAATACAGTATTGAGAAATCTGTCACGGTAAATAAAATAAAACAAATAACAGAAACAGTCAAACAAACAAACTCGACAACAAACGACAAAAAAAAATCAATAGAAAAATTTATAGAAATTCGCAATTTTGTAACTCATATATTTAAATAGCATTTAACGATCATGATGATATAATTTTTTTAAAATAAAATTTGAATACATTGTTAAAATAGAATTGTTTGCCTTTTATTCTTTTCTATCACGGAAATGATGGAAACCTTTTAAATATTAAGTCGGATTCCATATATTTCTAGAAAGCTATTCATACATTGAAAAAGCGCACACGGAAAGTGGCGGAAACAGAATTCGGAGATGTAAAAAATGTGAAGACCAGAATCTGACAACTTTATTGGGTACGTGATGAATGGGGGTAGCTGTTCCTGCCATTTCTGCTTTTCGCTAAGCTGCATGCAAATAGAAAAATCTTTTTTATTTTCACCTGCACAAGAAAATTGCATCGGAGGGATTGGAATGCTTAACCTTTGAAGGATATTCCAACTCAAAAGCATTCTTTTTGCCGCTTGTATCTTTTACTGCGTCATCAAGTTGTTGCGCATCTAACATTTGTAATTTATTAAAATGCTGATATATTAAACGTGCTATTGAATGAATGTACTATAAAGTAACACTTTGAGAAAAAGAAAATTGGTCAAATATTGCATGTGCGCTTTGTATGTCTGATATTAAAACAAAAGAATCAAAAATAAGCGTAAGAATTGCGATTTCTATAATAATGAACAAAAGAAGACGTGTGTTTATTTGTATAAGTGGGAATATTATTCAAAGTGCTTTATGGTAATCTAATTAGACAGGTTAGTAGTAGCGTATGCACTAATTTTTCATTTGTTTGTATTTTCTTTTTCTTTGTAATACATTCTTTAAAAAAAAATGCTGAATATGATAATCGTATCTGAGGGATTCGAATGCTTAACTTTTGTAGGATATTCTAAGTCAAAAGCATTATTTTGGCGACTCTTATCTTTTTTCTACGACATCCAGTTCTTGCGCATCTAACATTCTTTAATTTATTAGAATGTTGATTTTTTTAAACATGTTATTGAATAAATGTACCCTAAATTAGCGCTTTGTCAAAAGGAAAATTGGTCAAATGTTACATATACGCTTTATATGTCTGATATAAAAAGAAAAGAGTCAACGTTAAGTATAAGAATTGAGATTTGTATAGAAATGAATAAGAGAAGAAGACGTGTTTATATGTATGAACGCGAGTACTACAACCCTTGGCACAAAGTTTCCAATCATTACCCCCAACACTACCATTTTTTTTTTTTTTTAAGAAAGCATTATTTATTCTTACTGCATGAAAATTAAACGATTATTGAAGATGATAAATTGGAGTCTATATCATGAACAACATTATACAATAAAGAAAAATCATTACACTCCAATTTATAAACATAATAATGGTGATTGAAATTTAAACACAAAAGAAAAAATTTTTCAATCACGTTTTGATTTGGAAAAAAATAACCGATCACTATACTCAATATTTAGTAAATCCACTTTTAGCTCGGATGACAACCGAAATTCTTCGTGCAGTGGAGTCAATAAGTTTTTTGTTCTGATTGGGAGTGATTTTATCCAAATATTCCCTTATAGAGTATTACGTAGTTGCATGGCATTTGTGATCTTTCAAAAATCGGTTTTTCTTTTTAATATATTCCACGGATTTTCGATGGGCTTAAGATCCGGACTATTGGGCGGCCAAGACATGGTTTTAATTGGATTATTACCTAAATTTTCTAGGAATTTTTTCACTGATTTGGAGCGATAGTGAGCTGAGTTGTCATCTTGAAATAAGAAGTCATTTTGATCCCCGAACAATTGATCGATTCTGGGAATAAAAAAATTCGCTAAAGTGTCAATGTAAACTTCAAAGTTTACTGTATGTAACACAATACACAACTTGCCAACGCCTTGTGATGTAATACAACTCCAAACTGCAAATGCAGGTGAAAATTTAGTCTTCGTATTGACATACTTATCATTGAAATTTTCACAAACTCTCCTCCAAACAAATGTTCCACAGTTATATCTTTTACAGAGCGATATGCCATATTCATTGCTAAAAATAACTTTATTTCATTTATCATATGTCCAGTGCACATGTTTTTTACACCGTTGCAGGCGCTCTTTTCTATGCTTCTTTGTAAGGTTTTGTTTTAACTTTACAGGATTTAAATATTGCTACATTTAGATGATTACGCACAGTGCGGCCACATACCTTTGAGTTATACTTAGACCATTCGGAATCGAGTTGTTTTGAGTTTGCTCACCGCTTTCTTCCGTTATTTCTACAAGTTTTCTCTTTCTTCCTAGGAATTGACATTCGTGGTCATCCACTTCGAGGTAAATTTAACACGCTGTTAGTCAACTGATATTTTTTTCAAATATTGCATACCGTACTTTGAGCGCAATTTAATAAAATAACCACTTTCCATTGTGAATTTCCTTCTTCCAATAATTAAATCATGCGGACTTTTAAATCGCGAGACAGGTTTTTCACACGAGTCATTTTGCAATACTTTAGAGCTGCTTTTGATCATGCAACTGGAAGATTTCTTTTATTAAATGAGATTCAGATAACGTACGCATGCACAGACACTCTAATCTGTCTTCAATATGCAAATTTCAAACTTGTTTCCTTAGTGATCGATATTTTCCAACTTCCGTCTTGATCTAATATTTTTTTCTCAGGAGGAAACATTTTTGCCGCCATTATAATTATAAATTGTAGGATTGTTATATTAAATTTACTTTATATATATATTTTGACACACTTTCTTTTATTTGGTATATTGTAAATGCTCCTATGCTCTTGACTCGTAAAGTATATGCTTCGAAATACAAGACTCATAAACTTGATAACGGTGATTGGAAACAGAGATTTATGGGAATTTAATATGACAGACTTATCAGTTGAGTATGTTCACAATTTTCATTTGACTGTATTTTCTTTTTGTTTGTACTACATTAAATAGTAAAAAATAAATTCATAAATTTACAGATTAAAAATAGGTATACTTGATGATACAGAAACGGTTTGTCTATATGCGTAAAGCGGGATTCAACTATCAAATACACGTTTCTTGTGTCAATTTCAAAAACACATTTTTCTGTGTATTATTATGATATCATATAACGCAGGGCTCCCAAATGGTTCGCCAACTGAACATCAGAATTTTCTTAGAGAAATTTTCCATTTAGATTTTTCTCTTAAATCGCCAAGAAACCAACTACCTTTCGAAGTTAATTCTAGAACAAATTCTGTAGAAACCTATCATGAAATTTTGTGTTAAAAAAAATTGATGTTCAGTTCGCGGACCATTTGGGAGACCTGTATAACGCTGCTTAAGTGTGTAAAAAGTTATCATGTAGCCCTAAAATACACAGTTTAACATAGTACTGTTTAACTGCCCAAGTATGCACAGATATCTCTGTAATACAACAAAATGAATTTCAAGTACAGGGTGTAACTTATACTATGAATTTTGAGCTAAATATTTCTATGGTTGCAAAATAAATTGGATGAAGAACAAACTCATGTGCTCGGTGTGTTTTCTGTCTTTTTAGAAGATTTGCTTTAAAACCGCTAAATAGCGTAACCTTAATTTACAAGAAATAGGACTGTACGAAAAGATTTCAACATGCCATTTTTCTGTCAGAGATATTTTGAAGTCCTGAAATCGTATGCACAATTTATGCCCAAAACCTATGTAATATAAATAAATAATTTGCAAAATAAAGTTTCGCCTTTTTTTAAAAATTGAAATAAAAGATTTGAATCAGAGGTTATCCAACAAAACTTAGAGATACTTTTTTATATAATAAAAGTAAGTATTAAAATAACTTTAATTTGTTTAATAACATTAAATTAAATTTAAAATAAATTTAATAACATTATTTTAAAATAAGAACAAAAAATCATGCGTCCATCATACAATATCTAACACTTTCCAATGCATTTAGAATGCATTAACAAAATTTCCCAGTTTATTAATGTGAAAATGATGCTTAAATAAACAATTTGAAAAATTCATAACGCATTTAAAATCTATTATATCCTATTACAATCAATTGCCGAAAAAATATTTTTTTTGTCTTTTTTTTGCATTGTCCTGTATGTAATCTGTACATTTGTATGCAAACTACATAGTATGCTAAAAGCTAGTAAAGTTAAACGAATATAACAGTTAAAATTTTCCATTCCGCAATTTACGGGAAAAAAAGAAATGTGTTTGAGGTTGTTTTGTGCAGCCCTGTAAGTGATTCATGGAATTTATGCGCACCAAGTACTATATTTAAAATTATATTTTAGTTTAAAAAAAACGTATCACATCTGCAGACACATTTCCAGCAATTATTGTTCATAGTCTTCAATAATGCAATTTCTTCTGTAGCCAAATCATTGTGTATGTCCCTGTAAATGAACAAAAAATTCAATGCACACTTCCTCTACAGCTAAATCCGTGCAATAAACTTCATTAATATATATAAATTTCAACATTTTTAAAATAGTGTAATATCATTAAATTATACCGCTAGTGATTTTTCGTCATAGATCATGGTGCAACAAAATACCTTTGACTGCCCCTGTAAATGAAGCTTGACTCATTCACACTTCATTTTGAATACAAAACATGGCCTCTATACAAACTTAGGACAAACCTTTATAACGTAATTGAATTGAATGTTAATCTGAGCATTTTTACTCGAGTTAAAATACGGACAGAAAGACAGGAAATATATAGAAGGCAGACAGAGAAACCTAATTCATAAAAACTTTTCAACTTTATTGGAATGTGTTAAGAAATATTACAATCTCAAGTTCTGTTACATAAAACGTTATTGAATATGTTGGATAAATCATACTAATTGATTTTTAGAAAATATTTTACATGTGATAAACTTCATTACATTGTTTTCTTCTTAAAATTATAAATGAATATCGGGTTCTTTAACATATGAACAATAAAATACATGAAATAAATTTTAGTAATTGTTTCGCAGAAATATTTTTAACTTTCACAGAACAACACAAAGAGAAATTTATATAAATTCCAAAACATTCCCCGTAGAATAAAATAGCTCTTAAAAAATAGAATAAGGAATAAAGAAAACACGGAAGGAATGGTAAAACTTTCCAGGAATCTTTTGTATTTTATAGATCGGCGGAGGATTTAAAAGAAAACGTAGGGGCCAAGTAAAGGTCCTTTGGGAGCCCCAAGCTGTCAAATTCATTTACTTAAGTGAACACAAGTCTATCGATTGCTACCTGTTGGGTCTTTTTAGAACCAGATATTTTTATTTAAAGTATTCGAGTTTTTTTTTCTGCAAACTGAATGTCTTGTCTTTCTTGAGGAAAAAAGTTAGATGGTTCTATTTTCTCATGTAAAATTTTTCAATAACTTAAAATTTTATATAATTAAATACTCAGTGTTTTAAGTAATGGACCAGATAAATGTTGCTGTTGTTTAACAGTTGTTAATGTTTTAGAATTGCTGTTCATACATTAAACACAATTTCCAGAATGTATTATATATAAAGGGAATTATTTAAGTTATTATATGTAAAAGTAAGTAAATCGATTATTACTTGTTCATTTTAGCACTTTTGAACATAGTTAAAAAAATTTACAAATATGATTTTTCTGGCCATCTGCATGTTCGTTTGTATGTACGTCTGCTCATCGGTCCATTTTCTAACCCGCGTAAATATATTTAAATTGATATGTAATTAGTTATATTATCTTGAAAAGCATTTTCTAACGTTTAGTTCATTTATAGGGGTATTCAAAAGGATGCCATTATATTATGGTTTATAGGAGAAAACCCTTGAAGTGTATTTTAATGATATCTAACTATTTGTAACACATGGTAATTGATACTCATCACTGAAATGAACTGAAAGATTATTCTTATAAAATACTAGCTGTTAACAGTGACGTCTTTCACGTAGCATTAAAAAAAGATAAACGCTTTCATTAAACAAAACGTTTCATTAACAATAATTTAAAACATATATAATTAATATACATTTTATAGGAGGCAATATAGTAGTTTTTCTTTAAAGGGGACTTAAAGAACTCAGACAAATAAAACGGAAATGAGTTAGAAAATATTAACAATCGCGAAAATGAAATTGCAACCACTTATACCGTAGAACAACTGTAACGCACCCAGTTCAACAGAATTCGTGTTGTAGTGCATTTCAGAATTCCATATCAAAGAAAGAAAAATTATGTGTTAAATCTAGGTAATAAAAAAATATCCAACATTTCCATAATACATAACTTCACCGCCATTTCTTTTCGACAGATATGTATATGATATATATATTTGTAACTATTCTAAATACAATGTTAAAATTAAGCTTAGTTAGAAAATGTATAACGAAGATTAAAATTCATCTTTAGCAATTTCTAATAATAGACAGAAACGTACTTGAATTATTTTGTACAATCCTGTATATTATGTGTAGATATTTATACGACCGCATGTTTAGCTTAAATTATTCAAGCAAAAATACCGATTAAAATTGTTGAATTTATATTTCCGGGAATTGCTATTGCACAGGTGACCATGTATCTAATTTATTATACAGTCCGATACATGATTTATTTAAAATTCTACAAACATCTTTTATTATACCAAATGCAGCTGAACTTCAAGATGCATTAGTTTTCCTTAAAACAGATACCGTAATTGAAAAAGCTCATCAGCAATCTTTACTAATAGACCATGCTTTGGATACAATATCTGAGATCTGGACGCAGGTCCGAAATCTTTTATGTGTCTCTGTAAATGAACAACAAATATGATGCAAATCATATTCAACTGCAGGCATAATTGTATTAAATTTCAGTAAACATTGAATCCCTAATGTAATTGGTTTTCTCATGAAAGGAAATAATTTTGAATTATAATGTTAGGATGATTAGTTGCAAAATAGCACGCTGCATTGTACAATAGTTTTTTTTCCCTTTAAAGAAATTAAATTCATTTTTCGTTTTATGAAACACTAGCGGCCCGCCCTCGCTTTGCTTCGGGTAGTCCCGTGTCACTACTGACACCGCAAACTGTTACTACCACTTCATCCCATTAAATTCAACTACTAAAACCATTACTCTTCTTTTAAGTAGTTGGGTAAAAAGTAGCCTGTATGTTAATCTAAGATGCCAGATAACTCCATACAAAGTTTCATAAAAATCGATCCATCCGTTCTTAAGTTATAGATGGTGTAACTAACACGACTTTGTTTTATGGCTATAGATTATAGCAGCCCGCCCAGGCTTTGTACGGGTATTAAAAAAATTCAAGTTATAAATTTTTACACACATACTCATACTCTCTTCTTTGTGGGTGGAGTTATTAAAAAAGTGTAAACTTATAAAAGAAAATTCGGATATTAGTATTATTTTTTATTTATTTGCAATTCATACACTACATTTTTACTTATTTACTTTTTACATTTTTACTTATTTATTTTATTTTTACAACAATTACAGGATGTCTTTATACACAACGTTCACAGCTTTCTTGTCATTAGCCAATACAAACATGTTTTCTCTAGAGGTTACTCTTGAAAGAGCGACATACAGTTGTCCATGTGAAAAACAGTCAACGCTCAAATCTAAGCCTGCAACGTTGAAGGTTTGACCCTGCGATTTATTAATGGTCATTGCAAAAGATGTTTTTACCGGAAACTGTAAACGTTTAAATTGGAAGGGTAAATCCGATGGTATCAGAGGGATTCGGGGAATCAATACATCTTCTCCGGTACCCCATCCTGTGAGTATTGTGCACTCTATTATGAAAGTTTTCAGTGATTTTACAGCAAACGCGTGCCATTGCAAAGTTTAGGTGGATTCAGGTTTCTTAATAAAATAACAGGACAACCTACTTTCAACACCATTTTGTGAGGAGGGAGTCCAGACGGGTTCAAAGAGTTTAGAAATTCTGTAGGAAAATGAACAGCTTCTTCCAAATCAAGAACAGTATCGACGGAGTAGTATATTTTCGTCGGCGCATCAATCTATGAAAGAAACAAGTTATTTACCTTATCTACTTGTTCATTAGTTGGTGACAGAATCGCTCTTTCTTTAAACCAAGATATTGTCTTATAACTTATGTTATCAATGTTAGGATAGACATTGTTGACTAACTCTTGGATGTTGTCTATCAAAACACAAAGGTTTTCAAGGTTCACAAAGGTTTCCCTCACTTTGTGTTAACTCTCCATTGCCAACTTTTAGCAGCATCTCTGAAAATAGCCTGTTCTCACGTGAAGATGACGAAACCCTCATATTATTTTTAAGTTCTAATTTATTGACATGTGGCCAAAGGTTGGATCTTTTTAGGGAAGCATTTATTTCGTCAGCACGTGTTCCTCGAGTCACAACTGCTAGGATTTGACGAAAATCTCCAGAGAACAGAATTGTACATCCACCCATAGATGAATTTTTTTTCGCATATCGCGCATTGTCCTATCCAGTACTTCCACAGACGTCTTGTGTGACATGGTAGCTTCGTCCCAGACTATTAATGAGCAGTCACACATCAATTTTCCTGTATTGCTCTGTTTAGAAACACTAGAGACGCTGTTATTGTCATCGGTGGCGATTTTCAGCGGGAGTTTGAATGTAAAGTGTGCGGTTCGACCTCCTTCTAAAAGCGTAGCGGCAATGCCGGATGACGCAACAGCTAACGCAATTTTTCCGGTAGATCTCACTTTTTTTAAAAGCAGATTGATTAAAAATGTTCTTCCTGTACCTCCTGGGGCATCAAGGAAAAACAATTTCCCTTCATTATTATCAATTGTTGATAGTAATGCTGTGAATACTTTTTCTGATCGATGTTTAATCGTGGCTCATCTTGAGGTATATTTTGTAAAAGTCCCATTTGATCATATGATGTTTCTCTTGTGTATTCGGCACTGTTAGTTAAATCTGAGTTAGTAGTATTCGCTGGCATCGGCAGCCCAAAGGCCTTGATCGATTTACCCGAAAGTAATTGCATTACTTTATTCAATTCAAATAATGCTTCGTCAAATATATTTTGATCATATTGTATATCATCTGAGTTTAACTCTCGCTGTCGCTGATTCAGATTATCACTGGCCATGTTTTCTTGAAATTTATTCCATAAATTAACAGAATCAGTTACTTGACAAAACGCTATGACGGCAAATAAATATCTTAATGATGTAGCTGAACTACAAAAAGCTGCTTCTGATAATGTATTTTCACAGTGAGAATCATCTTCCAAGAGCCCCATGCTTTTGCATGCTGCTTGATAAGTATTGTAAACAACACCTTGTACAGTTCTTAGGTGTGCGAAGGATGTCGGGCCTTTTACAATATGCAGTAACATTCTCAGATAAAAGCATTCGCTGTTGCTGGGATGAATTACGTAGACTCTGCCAAGAGCATCCGTTTTTTTTTTACTCCGGGGAAACCATCAACCGCAGTACCTTGTTTTCTCCGTTGAAAAGTTTTAGAACTCTGATTCCATGTATAGTAACTTGGAACTCTGTCATATGTCAGTGTTTTCGCGAAATCATCTTGAGCACATAACTTGAAGAATGCTGTCAATGTTGTATCCCGCGGGTTATTAACAACTTCTTGTATATTGTTCTCCATGAAATGTACTCTTTGTCCATTTTCTAAATGAACTGCAAGGTGGACAATTGTGGGAGCCCGGTCGTGCACTTCGAATGATAAAATCCTCCATACAGCTTCAGAGCTGCAGATGTAACGTCCAGACTGATATTTTTCCACTTCATTTGGTAATTGTATGCTGAAAGTGGCTTGATCACTACCTTTATTGATGTACTTAGTAACATATTGGATTGACTTTATCGAATTGCACAACTCTACGTTTATGTGGGCATCAAAAATTTTCAATAGGAGCGGATTATAGGGAACGATCCATCGGTTATCAATATCATGGTTTCGGACGGTAGCATTTTGCCCACCCTGTTCTGGCGATATTTGGGATATCCGTCATCGCTAGTAATTGTTTGAGTTTGGAACGACTTCGGAAATTTCTTGCTGCATTTAGAATCTCGCATACATTCTTCCATGCGACTCTATCAATTGGCTGTGCAACACTTGAACACCGCGTAGATGCTTGTTTATCTGGATTTGCAGTAAAATATATTTGAAGAAATTTGTGATCATCGGGTCGAAGTGGTAGCAAGCTCCCAGCCTTAGCTGGTACACTTGCCCTTGAATTTTATATGTAGGCATGAACCCACGCTCAACGACTTGCTTACTCTGAAAAGAGGTCATTTGAAATTAATAATGGTCATTATTATAACGGCGTATATTGCGCATGAATTGTTTGAATTTCTGATGATCACCCGTAAGAAGAGAGTGAAGTGGTTCAGGTGGAGGGAGAATTTCTTCTAATTTGACTTTTCCTTGTAAACAACCCATGCCTTTCGATTCGTCCTTGAATTTCAATGCCAAGCAATGCTCACACACTACTGACATAGTACCTATTGATACTATATGATCGTCCTTGTAAGAAATCGAAGGATCGTAATTCATGGCAGAATTTTCTTTATTTACCCATGAATTAGTAACTTGTGCTGATGATTCTCTGGCTCTCTGTATTCGATGTCTATCCCTATCTCGACTGCGGCGAACCTCACGGTCTACTGAAGATTCTCTCTGTCTCAGCTCTATATCTATCCCTAAGCTGACTGAGTCGAGCCTCACGTTCTGTTGACGATTCTTCATCTCTTTGTGAACGTACTCTTCTGGCATTCACTGTTCTACGACCTATGTTCGAACGACGACGTCTTCCAGACATGACTTTATAATTTCTCTACAAAATTTACTCAGTTCTAGACTTATGTATGATTACCTATAAACAAATTGCCATATTACTAGTATGTGCCCCAGTAAAAAATATCTAAATACTTACCATTTAGAGACAAATGATTATCAACAATCATAAAAAACCAAAGATTCTATTCAGTACTTTTTTTTAACTGAAATACCTTAAACTACGATTTTAATTAAATTAAAAATACTTAAAAAATAATTTGATATTCGTGCGACTAAAAACAAAAGATAATCAACAATCATCAAGAACAAAAGATACCTATTCTGTTCTATCCTATTTTTCTGAACTTACTTATCTAATTCTAAATTTTAACCAAGATCCTAATAGAAAATTCCAATCCATAAATTATGGTTTTATTAAATCTAATCTTATCTAACCTTATGTACTTATAATTACTATAAGTGCGATTTAAAAATTAACCTTAGAATAGAATATCATTTATATTTTAAAACTACTATCATACAATTATTTATCGTAACTTACTTATAATTACCTACTGATAAGTTGTCGCGCTGAAAAGCACGTTTTTATTAAGTAAGCTCCTTTAAACTGCGCAGGAACCATAATTTTTCCAGGACAGAAAAAAACAACATTAACTCAAAACAAACTTGCCACATAAGGTGCCGTTGGTTACAGAAATACAATACCAATGAAAAAATTATTAGCACTGCAGGTTTGTGTAGCACTGCACTTCTTTAGCTGTATAGTTTTAAGTACAGTTAGCATTTCTGAACACACAAAAAATGGAAGTTAAAATTATGTTGAGAAAACAACAAACACGCGAAGCGAATTATGGAGCGCAGAGTGGAGTTGAGTGGAACGTCGCCTGCTAGAGAGATTAAGCGTCCGTTCGTGACAGGCGATCGGGCCAATCGAAGCGAATGGTTCGATGCCGGAATGACGTGTGCAGTCTCGCGATTGGCCGAGAAAGTTGTTCTTTCGCATTTCTGAAATAAAAAGTTACGAGTCGTAAAATGTAAGTGACAAAAAAATGTTATTGTGGGATCTCCATAAGAGATAAACATATACCATCGCGGGGTTTTCTGTAGATCTTTTTAATGTGTACAATAATTAGTACATTATTTTGATAAATCTTGTAGGGTTCAGCCTGCGTTTGCAATGTATAAGCGGAAAAAATGAAATTATTTACGACATCACTATAAAAACCACAAAAATAACAGTATTTCTCCACTATTTAATGGATGTTATTATACATATAAACCTTCCTCTTGAATCACTCTATCTATTAAAAAAAACCGCATCAAAATCGGTTGCGTAGTTTTAAAGATTTAAGCGTACATAGGGATATAGGGACAGAAAAAGCGACTTTGTTTTATACTATGTAGTGATATGTCTCACACTTATTAAATTTCTCATTATAATCAAGAAATTTTATGAAATAATTAGTATGTCAAAAAATTGTGACAATTACATTTTGATAATTAAACGTCATTATAAAAAAAGTCGTTTGAAAAGTTGAGAATCATTATAAAAAATATGAAGACATATGTGAAAAAATATTAAAATTCGAAACAAATATGCTCATTTATCCAAGTTTCAGACAAAATAATGATTGTTACAATTAGCTATTAAGCAGGTTGGTTGTTTTTATTTTAAAAATCACCTCTCTTTAGCCATAATTCGGAAACACAAACTAAATTCCAGCAACATTTTTTTTCAGCTCGCACACACACACATAAAAAACATTGAATCCCTAATGTCATTCCTTGGTTTTCTGATGAAGTGAAATTACTAGGCAAATATATTCGTACAAAACAAAGATTTGTCATCAGAAAGAGAAAAAAATTTACCCTCTCCCACATTCATTCTATCGTTTTCATTTATTTTCTGATAGATAAACGTCCTTTAATAAGCATGGCAGAAATAAAAGATGAAAACTTTGTGCTAATTCAAAAAATAAATTTCCATGTTAAAAATGCACATAAATTTCTATCCGATATTGTTTTTTATTCTCTTTACTTTTCTTTTTTTCGGATTATTTTTGGTTTTATTTTCGTAAGAACATAGCATTCTGTGTCTAATTTGGTATTGGATAAAAAAAATGATATTTTATGTTTAAAATATAATTAAATTTAATTAAAATAAGTAATCTTTTTAACATTTACGAAACAAAGTTATTTTGGGAAAAAATAAAGAATATTTACATATAAAAGAAGATTCTTGCATCAATAGGAAAATTGTAATGATAAAATAATTATTCATTTTCCACTCTAACTTTATAAAGTTAGGCTGATATTTTTTTCACAAAATTATTTTTGATATTTTCTGAAGATTACATTCAAGTATTTGATATTTAAAAATCTTTAGAGACATTTAAATAAGTTAAAAGTGTAAAACAGATTTATTGTGAAGTACAATGTTCATTATACATAATGATAAAAAAATTGTAGTTCTGCATATTTATAAGAGATGACAGGTTTATTATAAAGAGGTACAAATGAAATTTCTATAGATTACATACAACTTGAAAACATTACATACTTGATATATAGTTGATACATATTTGAAAACAGTCAAAAAAATTTAACACACGTAAAAATATGACAAAAGAAATAGTATAAAGAATAATTTTCGATCAATATGATGATGCAATAATTGATACATATGTGTGGAAAGATGTATGATTGAAATTTTCAATTATATATACAACTGTATAATACTTGAAAACTTAAAAATCGAAATGCGTTAAAGATTTAAAACACATTTTATTGAGAAGTATATTTATTCTATTATATGACGAAACAAAAATTGTAATTCTACATATTTTTAGGCGATTACGTTCTTTCGGTAAAGAAAAGATACAATTAAAATTTTTTGAAGATTACATGCAACTATTTTATACTTGAAAAATAAAATAACGTTAAACATGGGGAAAATTTTTCTGTAAATCATACATTTAACTCTATAAGAAATTTCAACAGTTGTAAATGTGCCTCTTTAAGTGTTCAAATGCTCAAAAACCTTAATTAACTAAAATTCAAGCTAAAAGTATAATCGAATAGTATAAATTTAAAAGTGATTTTCAGAAAAAGTGAGTTATTTTTTGATGTCCTTTTTCTACAGTAGCTCTCTGATATATATATTTTTTATCTTCAAGTCATCGCACTCTATGCAGCCAGACAAAATTTGTAAGGTATCAATTATGCATTTAGATTTTTCTACGCAATGTAAAAGTTATTAAATAATTTAAGATAAAACAGATTTTAATTATAGTTGCATATAATATATGTATCATTGTCTACATGTTTTAAAAACGGTCCTTTTTCTATTTTATAAAATCCAATGCTGTTATCGAAATTTTGATCTTTCTTATGGCTGTTTCTTAACACACTTTAATTAACAGTATATTAAAACTACTGACTAATAAATTATTTCATTAGAAAATAGCGGTATGATGCATGGCATATATTTAGGAATTTGTAAATAGTTTTAGATCTAAAAGTAATCATTATCAAAGCTCGTAAATATTCTGATACTTTCTAAAATATCTAAAATTTTTGATAAGGTACCCTGGGGTAATAACGCCACGTTAAGGTTCGACCAATTTTCACGGCTCAGTTTTAGTTTGTATTTTTCAAACAAATATATGATTCGATACAGCAACACATTGACTATCTATATAAAAAAATATTTTAACAGATATGTATTCATAAAACGTGATGGCGTGATTTCTTGACCAATGCTATTTGGCGTTATTTCCCACCTATATGGGTGATAACGTCATGCAAACAAAACTATGAAATAAGATGGGATAATTTCATGTAGATTGCCCAATTCTAAAAATACAAACTCTACAAACTTAGAAATTGACAAATTGCATTCTAAGCTATTGAAAATGTTTAATTTTTTGTGAATGTGTAAGAAAAATAAAGGTGTGGTGTGGGGGGGAGGATGAGGCAAAAGAATATCAGACTGTGAGCTTTTTTTTGCTTAAAAAGGACCACTTAAATAGCATTATTAGAAACATTGCACAATTTTAACTGTGTTTATTTCAATTAGTATTTAGGATGTAGCTCGGCCACTGTAGGGAATCAACCCGGGTATTAATGCCAAGGATTGGCGTTATTACCCCGTTATAGTTATTGCGCTGTACATTTTAAATTACAAATTATCTCGAGAAGATATCCAAAATCTTCAACAACATTTTGAAAGTACATGAAATGTGCTACAAATTTATATATTTAACAAAGTATTTCCGGATAAAAAAAATAGTCTTCACATCACAAAACGTATCTCGCAAATTTTAGATCAAGCGTTAATTTTAGTTGCTTGTAAAAACAATAAGACCTAAAAATAAAACAAATTAACTTGAAACTGTTTTTTGCAATTTATATGACTCAAAACACTTCTGCGCAGAGCACATGGGTGTCATTTACCAGATTCTTTCATAATTATGCAAAATATTAGCACTTGGCGTTATTACCCCACACCACCTTATTTTGATATATATTCGACATTTTTGGTATATATCCGATATTTTCAAAATAGCCGATTTACTGCTGATAACAAATACTTTCCATTATAAAATAAATTAAAAACTAAACATATTGCACTTCACATGAAAATGAAAGTAATATTTTAAACATACATTTCCATTTTTTTCCTCTTAGAACAAAATCAATTGCAAAAGATCAATTAATACCAATCAGAAATAATGTGCTTTATCTACTTATAGAGAAAAAGAGATTCAGTAACAAGTATTAAAAATGAAATAGACATTTACAAAACAAAATCTTACATATAAAGCAGTTTTATTTAAAAGAGAAAATTTTAAAATAAATGTTAGCTTGTCTTATTTTATTTTTCCTGACATGTACCGGTTAAACTCAACTGAACAAAAAACAGAAGATTTTTTTTCTAATGAAGCTATAAATAACTGATTATTTTAATTAGACAATTTAAGCTTTCAATGGTTGTTCTGAATTATTTATGTTCAAAATAATTATTAGTTCTACATTTAAAAACAAAATCTCTAATACTAAAGCCATGAAAAGATATTTATTTCCTTTTTTGGCTGAAAAAAGTCACTTCTAGAGATATAAAAATTCTTCATCTACAAAAGAACATAGTCAATAAAAGTTGAAAATAACATTTACACTTGTTTCGGTTAAAATAATAAAAACCATTATTTTAAAATAAATATTAAGAATATGAAAATATCGAAAACCTTCATATTTTGAGAATAAATGTCAAATATGGTGTCCTGGAATAATAACTCCACGTTAAATATTTTTTATCGATTTTCATTGCTTAGTTTTAGCTTTTCTTTTCAAACAAATGTAGGATTTGATACAACAAAATATTAACTATGTATGTAAGGAAGAATATTTTAGCATACATATATTCATAAAATGTAATGGCGTGATTTCTCTACCAATGCTATTTGGCGTTATTACCTTGCTATGTGGGTAATAACGCCATAAAAAGAAAACTATAAAATAAGATAGAATAACGACAAGTAAATTGCCAAATTCTAAAGATACAAAGTCCATTGTTCCAGAAATTGACAAATTTCTCTTATTAACCAAAATTATGATATCAGAATGTAGTAATTAATAATCATTTGATATTCTTCAGACATGAAAAAATTAGCAACACATCGGATATTAAAATTTCTCGTTATCCTCTTTGGATTCCATCAATAACAACAACGCTCGGTCGTGCATAAAATAAATTAAAATAAACCCTCTTCGTATGTACTTCCAGCACTGAAAAGAATCAACCAGAATAATAACGCCAGCGAATACCATTATTACTGCACTATAATTATTGTGCAGTATATTTTAGAGTAAAAACTACATTGCAAAAATATCCGAAACATTCCGCAAAATTTTCGAAAATACATTAAATGCACTTCAAATTTAAAAATAATAAACAAAGTATTTCCTAATAAATATATAATATTCCGATTACAGAATCCTTGCAAATTTTAGATCGTGCGTTGACTCTTACGTGCTTCTAAAAGTGATAAAGTCTACAAATGGAACAAATTAAGTAGTTGTTAGAGATTCAGATAATTCAGAACACTTCTGCGAAGAGCTCGTAGGTACTGTTTCCTGGATTCCTACGTAATTACGCCAAATATTAGCACTTGGTCTTTTTTACCCATCCTGGTATTATTATCCCGGACACCTTATAATAGAGAATATTGAAAATATCAAAAATCACGATATTTTAAAATGAATTATCGGATATAAATCATGATATACATCACGATATACATCCATTGATATATATCAACGAACCCTGTTCACTATATATTTTAAAATATAAATCAGACTTAAAATCACTGTAATCAGAACGATAAATAAATAGGAGAATGTCCAAAATTTATGTGCATATTTAATAAAGAAATTTATTCACTCGATTAGCTCGAGTTTCCTCTTCTTCGTATTTTTGGCATGTTTATTAACTGAATGTTTTCAATAGCAAAAACAAATGAAAATGATAGAAATGGAGGGGATGAGAAGAACACAGTTTCTTCTGTATTTCTTTCGATAATTTTGTTTTCCGGGTGTATTTTGAATGGTAATTCCGCTTAATAGAGGATATGAAATATTATGCAGAGTGTTGAATGCATTTCCTTGTTCCCGCGAAATAAAAGAGGATGTATTTGCATTTCTGGGGAAAGCCTGGTCTTTTAACATTTGCCCATGATCAAAAACAAATTGAATGTGATTGCTTCAAAAAAGAACTTACTGTTATAATGCGTCTCTAAATAAAGCTAGTTTTTGTGTTTTGCACACACGCACATACAGAAGTCATACATAACATAACTACTTTTTATGCTTTCTTATTTAATCGGATAATAATAATGACTCTTACGTGCTTCTTCCAGCGATAAGATCTGGAAAAGGAAAAAATTAACTTAAGTGGTGATTGTTGTTCAGTTGATTCTTAGCCCTTCTGCGCAGAATCCTAGACTGTAAAAAGTTACTAAAAATTGTTTAGTAAATTTGTATTCCACAGAATTTTTTCGTAACCATTACAAACTTTTTTTGCAAGTGAAACACACATTTTTTTTTTTTTTTTTTTTTTTTTTTTTTTTGTAAAAAGTTTGTACAAAAGAATTTTTTGTATAACTAACTTAAAACTTTTTAGTAGGAGCCACCAAGCAAATTTTAGTAATAGCTCCAAAATTATTTTTAGTAACCATTACGTGTGCCCGAAGGGCAGGAGCTTCTTTCGAACTGCATCCAGTGGGTAAAAAGACAGACTACTGAATCGGAAGATTTTCGGTGAAGCCGCAATACATGGCAGCACCAAACATTGCTACCTGCTCTATTCAGACATGTTTCTAAAGGGGAATGAAAGTCCAGAAATCATTATCCATGGTAACTGCTACAACAGGATTTTCATAATCCCTTTATTTAACGAGTACTTACATTGCATACATTCGGTGCATATTTGGTGGAATCCAGCATCGAACCCGGGTACTTTCAGCCTGGAGTTTTTTGCTATGACCACTAGGCTATCACGGCCACACCAAGTGAGTTTTAGTAATAGCTTTTAAAAATGTAAAACTATTAACTCTATTCGTTGCTAGCTTTTTTCTAGTAATTCTTACAGATTCCTTGTAACCGAGTAAGATTACTAAAATTTTTTTAGTAATTACAAAGATAACTAAAATTCTTTTAGTAGATCGACCTTTTTTTACAGTGTAGGTACCATCTTCCAGATTCCTTCGAAATTACGTTTAATATTAGCACTTGGCTTTTTTTACTTACTCTAGTGTTATTACCCAAGGACAACTTATAATATAAAAATATTGAAAATATCAAAAATCATGATATTTTGAAAATGAATACGGATATACATCGTGATACACAACGTATGTACATAACGATATACATATCCATTGATATATATCAACGAACATTATTCATTATACATTTAAAAATATAAATGAGACTTAAACGACATGTATAAAAAATTAAGGTAGATAAATAAATAGGAGAATGTCCAAAATTTATGTGCATATTTAATAAAGAAATTTGTTCACTCGATTAGCTCGAGTTTTCACTTTTTCGTATTTTTGGCATGTTTGTTTTTGCTATTGAAAACATTCAGTTAATAAACGAAAATGATAGAAATGAAGGGGATGAAAAGAACACAGTTTCTTCTATATTTCTTTCGATCATTTTGTTTTGTGGGTGTATTTTGAATGGTAATTCCGCTTAATAGGGAAGATGAAAAATTATGCAGCGTGTTGAATACATAGCCTTTGTTCCCGCGGAATAAAAGAGGATGTATTTGCGTTTCTGGAGAAAGCTTGGACTTTTGCAATTTGTCCATGATAAAAAACAAATTGATTGTGATTACTTCAAAAAAGAACGTACTGTTATGACGAGTCTCCAAATAAAACTAGTTTTTGTGTTTTACACACATACACACACACATACAAAAGTCATACATAACTACTTTTTATGCTTTCTTCTTTAATCGAATAATAATAATGACTCTTACGTGCTTCTTCCAGCGATAAGGTCTGGAAAAGGAAAAAATTAACTTAAGTGGTGATTGTTGTTCAGTTGATTCATAGTCCTTCTGCGCAGAACCCTAGACTGTAAAAAGTTACTAAAAATTGTTTAGTAAATTTGTATTCCAGAGAATTTTTTAGTAACAATTAAAAACTTTTTTGCAAATGAAACACACATTTTTTTTTTTTTTTTTGTAAACTGAACAAAAGAATTTTTTGTATAACTAACTTAAAACTTTTTAGTAGGAGCCACCAAGCAAATTTTAGTAATAGCTCCAAAATTATTTTTTGTAACCATTACGTGTGCCCGAAGGGCAGGAGCTTCTTTCGAACTGCATCCAGTGGGTAAAAAGACAGACTACTGAATTGGAAGATTTTCGGCGAAGCCGCAATAGATGGCAGCACCTAACATTGCTACCTGCTCTATTCAGACATGTTTCTAAAGGGGAATGAAAGTCCAGAGATCATTATCCATGGTAACTGCTACAACAGGATTTTCATAATCCCTTTATTTAACGAGTACTTACATTGCATACATTCGGTGCATATTTGGTGGAATCCAGCATCGAACCCGGGTACTTTCAGCCTGGAGTTTTTTGCTATGACCACTAGGCTATCACGGCCACACCAAGTGAGTTTTAGTAATAGCTTTTAAAAATGTAAAACTATTAACTCTATTCGTTGCTAGCTTTTTTCTAGTAATTCTTACAGATTCCTTGTAACCGAGTAAGATTACTAAAAATTTTTTAGTAATTACAAAGATAACTAAAATTCTTTTAGTAGATCGACCTTTTTTTTACAGTGTAGGTACCATCTACCAGATTCCTTCGAAATTACGTTTAATATTAGCACTTGGCCTTTTTTACTTACTCTAGTGTTATTACCCAAGGACAACTTATAATATAAAAATATTGAAAATATAAAAAATCATGATATTTTGAAAATGAATACGGATATACATCGTGATACACAACGTATGTACATAACGATATACATATCCATTGATATATATCAACGAACATTATTCATTATACATTTAAAAATATAAATGAGATTTAAACGACATGTATAAAAAATTAAGGTAGATAAATAAATAGGAGAATGTCCAAAATTTATGTGCATATTTAATAAAGAAATTTGTTCACTCGATTAGCTCGAGTTTTCTCTTTTTCGTATTTTTGGCATGTTTATTAACTGAATGTTTTCAATAGAAAAACAAACGAAAATGATAGAAATGAAGGGGATGAGAAGAACACAGTTTCTTCTATATTTCTTTCGATCATTTTGTTTTGTGGGTGTATTTTGAATGATAATTCCGCTTAATAGGGAATATGAAAAATTATACAGCTTATAAGTTGGTTTGTTCCCGTGGTATGAAAAAGAATGTACAGTAAAACCCCGATAATTCGGATTAATTGGGACCAGACCCAATCCGGATTATCCGGAGAATTAGAAAAAAATGAAATAAAATGAAACATACTTACAGAAAATCACCACTATGTTGAACGAATTGAATATTAACAGACAGTAAAAATTTTTTCTTTGCTTAATTCTTCCGAAAAGATTTCAGAAAAAGTTTTTTTTCATTCAGAATATGACGATAAAACAAGTTTATGTTATGAAAATTAGCCAATCGCTTCTCAAACTTGAAAAAAAAAACTGACCAAATCGATCCGGATTAACGGGGTCCGAATTTGCGGGGTTCTACTGTATTTGCATTTCTGGAAAAAGCCGGACTTTTAACATTTGTCCATAATCAAAAACAAATTGATTGTGATTACTTCAATAAAGATAGTGCCGTTACCATGCGTTTCTAAATAAAGTTAGTTTTTATTTCACACACACATGCGTAAGATATACACAACATAGTTACTTTTACTTACCCGTCATACGTAGTATAGGGTAAGTCTTGCAATCGTTTTGAAAATCGAAAAAAAAATTTTTGACGGATTTACACGTTTTAGACACTGGAGATTTCGAAAAACATATTTTTAGAAAAAAAAATTTGCCGTCCGTCTGTCTGTAAATGCTCTATCTCACGAACAAATTGAGATAGAGACTTGAAATTTTGTATGTACTTAGTATGTAAGAATGGGACGAAGCCTATTGAATATCAGCAACCTCGATTATCCGGAACTATTTTTTCCGGATTCTCGAAAAATTCATTCTGATGAAAGGTATATAAAAATTTTCGAATTTATTTATTTTAAGGAATGCATGTAAAAGGCAATAAACAAACACAAATTTTGCATAAAGAACGAAGTCGATCGGATTATTAGTTGTCGAGATATTTGTAATCCTGTTTTCCACATTCTTCGATTTTTCATGATCCTGTATTTCATTCAAATTTCAATTCAGAGGTATATTTTATTTGAAAATCAGACGCTTAATCCGACGCAGCAAACTGTTAGTTAATATGATTATTATTTTTGGAGTTATAAGGATGTTTCTTTTACGTAGTTTGGTACTTCTTGAGTAGTTTGGCGTTTTATATAATTTGTTGAAATTGGTGCATCAGCAATTCATTAATAGAGTATTACTATGTGTATTAACAACATTTAAATTTAGTTTTGGAATTGAAATACATTGTATAAATAGTTTTCACATGTTTTATTTTCTTATGCATATAAATGATGGGTAAGTATTACGGTGGCCTCCAAAGACTAGTTTGTGTTTTTTCTATATTTGCAAGAAAAAAAATATTTTGATTCGTGAAAATTTTCTAATTCCGATTTTACACATTTTAGAACGAATTTTTTGACGAATTTACACATTTTAGAGTTCAGACATGCCGAAGAACACAACAACTCCTGAAAACACAAATACTTCAAAATGTGACACAAATTTTGTGAGCGCTCTATCAAAAGAATTAATGAACAGATTTTAACAAAGTTATAGATTCAGTTAGTATTTGATACAGATTGATGTAGATTACTTTTTGTGTAATTTACCCATCAAGTGGAGCTTCTCTACTGTAATTTTAGTAGTTGCCGCAATATCTCTATCTCATGAACTAATGCACAAATTTTTATGAAACTCCAGATTCAATTGATTCTTGATATGATTTAGTATAGAATACATTTTGGTGTAAATTGCTCAACTTGTGGCGCTCTTTTTCTGCATTATTCATGTTTATTGTAATAGCTCTGTCTCGAGAACTAAGGCGCGAATTTTCAGTTAAATAAAAGCATGAGTGCTGAAAAAATGGCATTGCGAAATTTATAAAGAAGGAAAATGAAAAAAGATAAAAACACTATTTAGACTATATATTAAAAGTTTCAAAACAGGTTTACCAGTTTATAATTGTAGTCTAATAATTATAAAACTATAAATTGATTAAACTGTATTTTTAAAATATTTTTTGTTTATTTTTTACATTTCAGAGTTTAAAATATTCCATTGCTTCAGTATCACAGCCAGTTGGCATATTTTCACAAACTTGGTTTGATGCATAATTTCCTTTGTTGTTGCTGTAACTCGTATATAATTGTAATGATGAAAACATTGTACGTTTTAACACCTATGACGAAAAAGGGTTTAAAAACAATATATTAATTTACAATTAAATCTAAAAATATTGAAATATAGTACCAGTGTCGGATACACAATTTGGTACGTAATTTTTATAATTTTAGTATATAAAAAATAAGTGAAAAATAGATTACATAATCCTATCTCTATGGACAAATACAATTAAGATAATAAAAAGTTAAAAAAATATTCTTTTAAAGCACTGAATGTTTATCATAAAAATCACGGCTAGATTTATAAAGTTATTTGAAAAAATTTAATTTATAATGCGCAAATTTGACATAAGAAGTGATTATAGAAATTTCGTCACTTAGATTTTCGCTTTGTGTAAAGCGCAAACAATTGAATTTAATAAAAAATTGCATCTTTTTAAATATATGAGGACAGGAAAAAAAGGCATCATTAAAACTTATCAGGCTTCCCGAATAGTTTTCTCAATGTACATACGTTTCAAGTAATACCTCTTCATTTTTCATGCGTACCACATTTTTAGTAGTGTTTGAAATACTTTGTAATTGCAGATTTATAGTCAGTTTACATATTTTAAGCAAACTGAATTTGTCACATTATTAACTTTAATTTTGTTTTATAATAACTCCCATACAGTTGTAACCATAAGAGTTGCTGGTGATACGTTACCTACAGCAGCTAACAGAAAAATTCCTTAAAAATGTAATTTAACCTTTTAAACTGTTGACAAAATCTGGCGCGATCTCCATTGCCTTAGTTAATAACATACTTCAACAATTGAATAAGACGGTAATTGATTTTCTGAAATAACAAAAAGAAAATGCACATGCCATAAGTGTGCAGAAAGGGTTCTACTGGTGGAAATTGGCCTGATGTCCTGTCAGATTTTTTTTTTTTTTTTTTTTTTTTTTAATATATTGAAGCATTTTATAAAGACATGTGTATATGCTCGCAGTAGTTAAGGTTGATTAACCTTTAAATGCCTAATGCAACTTAAAAGTTATGTGATATATTTTTTTTCCATTTGGATTTTTTGTATTGGTCTTTTGGTGAACTACCATGTGTTACTTAAGTGTGATAACATGCATTTAAGGTCTTGAAGTCTGTTTTTATTCTTATTTGTCATTGTGAGGAGGTCATTTTGTTGATAATGCTTGCAATGTGCTTGACTGGCATTTATACTACGGTTGGACATAAATACGGTTGGCTAATTTGGCGAAATTCTCAATTGTATTTTTTAGTTCATTCAGAAGGAGTTTAAGTAAAAATATCAATACTAAAGATAAAGATAATAAAAAAATATCTAGAAAAAATGTTTACAATACAATTTCCTACTTTTGAAAAGCTTTATTGATATTTGTAATGTTCACTACAATTTTTCGAACTAAAGTTCCAAATATCCTTCAACATTTTTAACAGTTAGATAAAACATTTGAAGTGTACACTGCAACACACATAACACTATGTAAAATTACACATAACACAGTGGCAACATTTATCTCCTATGAATAAGCTGGTTTGATATAAAATTTATCTTTCAAATTTGCTGTTTAGAATGTTATATTAAATATTTTTTTTATCATACTATTCATTATTTGTCTTTTGTAGCTCATAAAAAGATGTAATTTCACAATTGTATTTTAATGAAAAATCATCCTCACTGTATAAATTACTCGTTATAGCATGCTTTCATTTACGAAGTGCTCGTAGTAAAAATGTTAGGCTGTATTTTAAATACATATTTTTATTAATTAATACGATAAACAATCTTTATAAAGAATTTATTCACATAAATTAGAAAAAAATGTATGTATAAAAATGAGAAAGAAAAACAAGTAAAAAAATACGCAACAATTTATGTAGACATTTAATAAATAAATTTATTCAGTAGATTAGCATGAATTTCCTATTCTTCGCATGTCAGGCATGTTTATTAACAAAACATTTCCAATCATGAAAAAGAAAAAAATTAAAAAAAGAAAAAGAAAAGAAAAAACGATAGAAATGTGGGAAGAAGAAGGGAGCATTTTCTTCTTTTTATTTCAATCGTTTTGGGGGTGTGTTTTGAATGGCAATTGCATTTAAAGGAGAATGTGAAAAATTGTGCATCGTGTTGAATGCTTTGCCTTGTCTTTTTCGTGGCATAAGAAGGATTTATTTGTACTTTGGAAAAAGTTGGGAATTTTAACATTTGTCCATGATTGAAAACAAGAAAGATAAATCATGCATCAACATTAGATTATGTAAGAGTTCCAGCACTTCCAGAATATTTTCACAAAACTTCACCGTTAAAAAAAAATAAAGAAAATACCCAAGTGAACGCATAACACAAAAAAACGCATAACACAAAATCAGATTTAAAAAAGAAAACCAAATTTCAACAATTACCGCCCATAGCATTAAAGTTACGCCAATAATTTTGCATAAGTCTATATATGAACGATTATATTGTACGTAATATGTGTAAATTTAGTATAAAAAGAGATATACTGTGGATATCTCGTCTTTAGAAATGTTTACCAATTAACGTTAACTTACTTGCACTTTCTTGTACAATCCTGTACAACAGTGCCTTACTGATATTTGTAATGTTCAGTACAATTTTTTAGCCAACGATTTCAAATATCCTTAATATTTTTAACAATTAAATAAAAGATTTGTAGAGTACACTGAGACACACATAACACTGCGTAAAAATTACATATAACACAGCAATAAGAACTCCTATTAATAAGCTTGTTTGCAATAGAATTTATCTTTCATATTTGCTATTCAGAAAGTTGTATCAAATAATTTTTTATCATGTTATTCTTTTCTTTCTTTTCTTTTTTTTTTTTTTTTTTTTGTTTCGTGGCCCATTACAAATGTGTTAATATGTTTTAATGAAAATTTGCAGCTCACAATTCGAGCTCGCATTTACAAAATGCTTGTAGTAAAAGTGTTCGATTGTATTTTAAATATATATTTTTATTGATTAATACGGTAAATGTTCTTCTTCATAAAGTATTTACTCAAATAAATTAGAAAATAATGTATGTATAAAAATGAAAAAGAAAAACAAGTAACACAATGCGCAACAATTTATGTAGATATTTAGTAAATAAATTTATTCACTGGATTAGCATGAATTTCTTATTTTTCGTATGTCAGGCATGTTTAGTAACAAAACATTTCCAATCAAGAATTTAAAAAAAAAATGAAAAAAAGAAGAAAATAAAATAAAAAAGAAGAAGAAAACGAAAGAAAAAAAAGATATAAATGTGGGGAGAAGAAGAGATCATTTTCTTCTTTTTTATTTCAATCGTTTTGTGAGTGTGTTTTGAATGGCAATTCCATTTAAAAGTGAATGTGAAAAAATGTGCATCATGTTGAATGCTTTGCCTTGTCTTTTTCGTGGAATAAGAAGGATTTATTTGTACTTTAGAAAAAGTTTGAACTTTTAATATTCGTCCGTATTAAGATAAATCATGCATCAGATGCAGATTATGTAGCACTTACAGCACTTCCAGAGTATTTTCACAAAACTTCACCGTTTAAAAAAGATGAGGAAAATCCTTAAGTAAACATTTTTGAAAACGCATAACACAAAATGAGATTTAAACAATAAAACAAAATTTCAACAATCATGACTCATAACAGGAAAGTTACACCAATGGTTACACCTAAAAGTCTATATATGATAGATTATATGGATTATATGGATCTGATATGTTATACGTAATATGTGAAAATTTAGTATAGTAAGAAACATACAGTGAAAAATTCGTCTTTAGAAATTTCGGTACTACTAGGTTATTCTGTCGACCAAAAAAATTATCGCCAAATTTTAAGAATGCCAATAATGGATAATCGTGAATGTCACATTCAATGATATTAAATAAGATCCATGTGTTTAAAATGTTATTGAGTTTTATTTCGGCTTTTTATTTGTATTTTTATTAATATTCTACTAACTATTTATTTTTCCGTTATTTAAAAATAAAAATTATGTCAATAAATATAATTTGGCTATTAGTTTGGGGATTTGCATAATTTGACGAAATTGGTCGAAGGGATAACAGAGTAGAACTGAAATTTCTAAAAACTAACGCTAATTTACTTGAATTCTCTTGTACAATCCTGTACAACAGAGCCTTACTGATATTTGTAATGTTCAGTAAAACTTTTGGACAAAATGTTTCAAATATCTTTAAAATTTTTAACAGTTAAAACAAATAAAAGATTTGAAGGGTACACTGCGACATACATAACACTGTGCGAAAATTACACATAACACAATGATAACATTTATTGCTTATCAATAAGCTGATTTGATATAAAATTTATCTTTCATATTTGTCGTTTAGAAAGTTATATTTAATATTTTTATTATATTATTCATTATTTTCTTTCGTGGCTCATGAAAGAATGTAATTGTGTTAATCTGTTTTAATGAAAAATCATTCTCACTTAAAAAATATTAAGAGATTAAAAAATATTCATTACAACGTGTTCTCATATCGTAAACAGTCTTTATAGTGTGTTTATTTAAATAAATTAGAAAAAAAAATTATGTATAAAAATGAAAAAGAAAAACAAGTAAAAAAAATATACGCAACAATTTATGCAGACATTTAATAAATAAATTTATTCACTAGATTAGCATGAATATTATATTCTTCATATGTTTGGCATGTTTATTAACAAAACATTTCCAATCATAAAAATAAAAAAAAAAAAATATATAAAAAAATAAAAATAAAAAAAGAATAGAAATGTGGGGAGAAGAAGAGAGCATTTTCTTCTTTTTATTTCACTCGTTTTGTAGGTGTATTTTAAATGGCAATTCTATTTAAAAGAGGATGTGAAAAATTATGCATCGTATTGACTTTGCCTTGTCTTTTTCATGGCATAAGAAGGATTTATTTGTACTCTATTAACCATGCTTAAAAACATGAATTATAAATCATGCATCAAGAGTAGATTATCTATGATTTCCAACTCTTCCAGAATATTTTCACAAAACTTCACCGTTTAAAAGAGATTAAAAAAAACCTAAGTAAACATTTTAGAAAACGCATAACACAAAATCAGATATAATATGAAAACCAAATTTCAACAATTATCGCTCATAGCAGGAAAGTTACACCCATAATTTAATAAAGGTCTATATATAATAGATTATATGGATCTGTATATATTATACGTAATATGTGTAAATTAAGCATTGCAAGAAACATACAGTGGAAAATTCGTCTTTAGAAATTTTTAACAATTAACGTTAATTTACTTGAATTCTCTTGTACAATCCTGTGCAACAGGGCCTTACTGATATTTGTAATGTTCAGTAAAACTTTTTGATAAAATGTTTCAAATATCCTTCACATTTTTAACAATTAAAATAAATAAAAGATTGAAAGGGTACACTGCGACATACATAATACTGTGTGAAAATTACTCATAACAGAGTGATAGCATTTATCTCATATCAATAAGCTAATTTCATATAAAATTTATCTTTCATATTTGCTGTTTGAAAATTATCTTTAATAATTTTTATCATATTATTCATTATTTTTCTTTTGTGACTCATAAAAGGATGTAATTGTGTTAATCTGTTTTAATGAAAATTCATTCCCACTTAAAAAATTATCGGTATAGCTTGTTCTCACTTACAACGTACTCCTAGTAAAAGTGTTCGATTGTATTTTAAATATATATTTTCATTGGTTAATACGGTAAGCAGTCTTTATAAAGTATTTATTCAAATAAATTAGGAAAACAATGTATGCATAAAAATGAGAAAGAAAGACAAGTAAAAAAAATACGCAACAATTTATGTAGGTATTTAATAAATAAATTTATTCACAAGATTAGCATGAATTTCCTATTCTTCTTTTGTCTGGCATGTTTATTAACAAAACATTTCCAATCATGAAAAAAAATGAAAAAGAAAAGAAAAAGAAAACGGCAGAAATGTGGGGAGAAGAAGGGAGAATTTCTTTCTTTTTATTTCAATCGTTTTGTGGGTGTGTTTTGAATGGCAATTTCATTTAAAAGAAAATGTGAAAAATTGTGCATCGTGTTGAATGCTTTCCCTTGTCTCTTTCTTGGCATAAGAAGGATTTATTTGTACTTTGGAAAAAGTGAGGACTTTTAATATTTGTCCGTATAAAGATAAATCATGCAACAAATGTACATTATGCAGCACTTACAACACATCCAGAGTATTTTCACAAAGATTCATCGTTTCAAAAAAAAAAAAAAAAAAAAAAGAAGGAAATCCTTGAGTAAACATTTTAGAAAACGCATAACGCAAAATGCGATTGAAACAAGGAAACCAGATTTCATCCATAGAAGGAAAATTACACCGATAATTTTTTACCATTTATATATGATCTATAGATCTATATATATTATGTGCAATATGTGTAAATTAAGTACAGAAAGACACATACAATGGAAAATTCGTTTTTAGAAATGGCTACCAATTAACATAAACTTACTTAAACTGTTATACAACCCTGCATATTAACTACCCACACAACATGAATTCCATCTTCATTTATCGTCATATCTAGATGTTAATCTTTTTTGTTCATTTATACAATGTAATATGCAAGGTATATGAAATATAAATTTATAGAAGAAAAGAAAATTATTAGCATGTATTTCATACAAAAAATATCTTGTAGAGTACGTAAATTCTTTATTAACACCAGATATGCACTATTAAACAATAAATGTACCGACCCTATATTGACCTCACAATCATATCTCATTAGGCCTAAATAACTAGGTCAAAGAAGACTTTTACTTTTCTCCGTTAATATTAATTATGCTTTCTATTTTATCAAGGTTGAACGCAGTTTTGGATGCAGATATATTCTTGTTCTTCTTCTTCTTCGTATTATTATTATTTTGCGTGTATATTTGTTAATAAGATTTGGAATTTTAACTATAACCTCCTCAGATCGGAGACAAATTTTACGTGGCACTACAAAAACCAGTTAAAATTATTATAAAAATCTCAAAAATGCACCACTCTGTATATTGATGCTTTTAATATGCATACACTTATTAAAAAAGTCTAAATTTAGTTTTAACAATTCTAGAAACATTTAAATCAATTTAAAGGGTGCTTTTAGTGTCGCCTCTAGGTGACACCAGGACTGAGAAGGATAATACTATGACCAGTTTTGAAAGGAATATTGATCTAAATCATCAGTTTAGATGTTATTGCTAATCCTTACATCGAGATGCTACATCGTTACGAAGCATTTTAAACTTTGATATGTGATTTTTTTTAGTTGTTTGAGCATAGGATTCCATTACAGCAATTGTGTTACATTAAATCAGGGTCCAGCTTGTTTCGATTTGTAAATGTCATGGATTGGATTAGAAAAACTAATAAAATTTTTAAACACCATATTCCCTTATTTTGTTATTTTTATTTTCAAAACTGTCTATATTTATATTTATTCTTTTTTATTCAGCAGATTTATAGTCAGGTAACATATTTACAATTACATCAATACCTTTAATTTAGGATAAATCAACATTCAACCGTTCTCGTATTTTAAGAGGCAATTTTTAATAATTTAATTCATTATATACGATACTTTTAATTTAGGTGAAACCAAATGTAAGACCATTAATACATTTTTCAAAGAAATTTCTCAAACGATCAGAAAACTCTTTGAAATAAACTGGAGATTCTGTCTTATGCGATACAAATATTGCACTCATTTTAAAGCTCCATAGGAAGAGTTTTCTACGAAATAATGATGTCTTACGGAGGATTTACAGTACTGAATATTCTTGTCATATATATTTTTTCATTATAAAATTATACGCTTCAAGCTATCAAATCTTATAAAAAAGGGTTTTTTACAAAAGAGAATCTTTTCAAAAAAGCAGGGGAAAATTATATATTTATTGCTAAATGAAGCTTCTACAATATTTATTAAGTTTAATGGCCGTAAACTAATAAATACATTATTCATTGTAAATTTGTCTCTCAAATAATGCCAAATACGCAATAATATCACCCATTCGGTGTAAATGTGTCATTTATATTAATAAGATTTGCTGCGTACATGGATTAGATGCTGAAGAATCGTCATTAGAAATATTAATTTTATGTGGAAGCCCTACCTTTCACTTCTTACATGCTTTTATTTGATGAATTTGAGATGTTTCATTCCGTTTAGATGCAATAATCTGAACCCGAACATTAGCGAAATATTCATCGTAATCTTAAAACTCAGTTATTAATTTGATAACAGAACAATTTTTTGTTTATCCTGAACAACCACTGCCTAAGCATCAGAAATATCGTTATCAATACCTCTATTTAAAAACGAATTTTTTTTATTTTGTTGACGTAACAACAAAAGGAAAATGTCAAAATTTAATATACTCGCATTTGAAAAGTATGAAGAGCCCATGTCTTATCCATATAAGGTACCCTGGGGTAATAACGCCAGGCGGGGTAATAACGCCAAGTGCTAATATTTTGCATAATTATGAAATAATCTGGTAAATGACACCTATGTGCTCTGCGCAGAAGGGTTTTGAGTCATATAAATCGTAAAAAACAGCTTCAAGTTAATTTGTTTCGTTTTTAGGTCTTATTGTTTTTACAAGCAACTAAAATTAACGCTTGATCTAAAATTTGCGAGATACGTTTTGTGATGTGAAGACTATTTTTTTTATCCGGAAATACTTTGTTAATTACACAAATTTGTAATAAATTTCATGGACTTTCAAAATGCAGTTGAAGATTTTGGATGTCTTCTCGAGATAATTTGTAATTTAAAATGTACAGCGCAATAACTATAACGGGGTAATAACGCCAATCCTTGGCATTAATATCCCGGTTGATTCCCTACAGTGGCCGAGCTACATCCTAAATACTGAATCAAATAAACGCAGTTAAAACTGTGCAATGTTTCTAATAATTCTATTTAAGCGGTCCTTTTTAAGCAAAAAGAAGCTTACGGTCTGGTATTCTTTTGCCTCATCCCCCCCCCCCCACACACACACACACCACAACTTTATTTTTCTTACACTTTCACAAAAATTGAACATTTTCAATATCTTAGAATGCAATTTGTTAATTTCTAAGTTTGTAGAGTGTTTATATTTAGAATTGGGCAATCTACATGAAATTATCCCATCTTATTTCATAGTTTTGTATGCATGGCGTTATTACCCATATAGGTGGGTAATAACGCCAAATAGCATTGGTCAAGAAATCACGCCATTACATTTTATGAATACATATCTGTTAAATTATTTTTTTTATATAGATAGTCAATGAGTTGCTGTATCAAATCATGTATTTGTTTGAAAAATGCAAACTAAAACTGAGCCGTGAAAATTGGTAGAACCTTAACGTGGCGTTATTACCCCAGGGTACCTTATTTGTTACGTTCAGATATCTGTTCATATTAAAATCGGAATTCGACACTTACTATTTTCATGTACCAGTGACCTTTTATTCATACCTCAGACTGAGACCATTTTGTTTCTTGAATTGTTGGATTAATAAAGAAACATCAAAGCTAATCCTTAAAAAAAAAAAAAAAAAAAAAAAAAAAAAAAAAAAAAAAAAAGATTGTTTTAATCGTGGCGTTATCTCATGAGTAGTAATACTGAACGTTCTTTACTAACTCAATTAAAGTGGTCTCATGCCCACAATCTTTAGAAATAATGTTATTGAATAAAGAATTACTTGTACATCACATTCTCGAATATCAGTCGGACAATTAAGCTAAGCCTTTTTAACATTTTCCAACAAAGTTGCAATGTGTTTATGCATTTGATTTATCTATCAGTCTGGCCGTCTGTACACGTTGTAACTCCCGTAAATATTAACGGATTTTCATGCAATTGGAAAAACTTATTTAGGATACCCTAGCCATATTTGTTATTGCATGTGAAGTATGTGACTTTAATAGTTCATTTACAGAGACACCAAAAAGAATACCATTATATTACGGTATAAGAAGAAAAATCGTTTGTAGAGTATTATAAGGACATTACGTTATTTCAAATGTACTGAAATTAATATAAATCTTTGAATTTCAATGCAATTACCTTAGAAAGGACATTCATAACATTTTAATCTATTTACAGGAACACTATTTTATATACAGAGGCACTATTTTATACTAATCTATTTACAATACTATCTTTGAGTAATGATTGCTGAAAATGCGATTTCAATTTTAGCATGCATTTCTAAATTTAACAGATTTTTAGGTGCGACCGTAATTATATAAATACATAGCACCTATAGTCATTGTCTGATCCGTTGTCATGTCTGTCTGTTCGTCTAACTGCGCTCATATAATAACTCAAAAATTACTCAACTGAATCATTTGACATTTTAAATATATATTCGTTGCAGAATTTTGTTGAATTACTTCAAATTTTAGTACAATTAGATATACAGTTAAAATACAGGGACGGTCAAAACTACTCCGTTACATTATGGCCGATGGGATAAAATAATTTCAAGTGCTTTTAAATGATGTTACATCCGTCGAAACACATAGAAATTAATATGCATTTATGAAACTAAAATATACATTTTGTAGAATATGCCGCTCAAAAAATATTTATTATTCAACTACAAGACCAAATAAAAAAAATTGTGTTACATAATGGTTTAGGCGGAGGGGGCATTATTTGCGGCATATGTTAATTATGTTAAACTCTTTCACAAATCAATATACGTTATCTATATTTACAGCAAGTTACTTCCTGTGCAATAGAAAATGCATTTCCGTCTTGTTGAATTTAACTTGCTTATTTTAACTTATTAAACGATATAGTTTTGATAAAATATTCTAAGTGTGCTGGAAAAGTGTTTCATAATCTATTCTTGATGGTTGATTATTTTTCTTTCTTCATTTAAAACTAAACTGAGACTTTTCTAATCGAGGTATATTCTCCTGTCGCACTGACTTATACCATTTTATCAACAGAGTTGTGATGCTGAAGACATATATTTTTTTCGATTAAAAAATTTCATGCTTCAAGTTATTGAATATAGTAAAAGAAAATATTTCAGAAAGTAAGAGAAAAATCATATTATAATTATAACATATTGTGATAACGAAATATTCGTAAATGTGTATTTATTAATGTTCAATTGAACTTGGATAGTGCTACATATGTAAATTAAAAGATTCCTTATTAACACACACACTGTAAAACATTTGTTAACATTACTCAAATGTTTTACAGTGGCAGCAAAGTTGCCACCAGTGTTATTTTTTTTTCACTTATATAATGGTGTAATTTAAACATATGTTACTGGTTTAACATTAAATATTAGTGTAATATTACACTGGTTATCTTGGTTAAACCGGTATTATCGTTATTTCACCATAAACTTCGTGGAAGCTTGGCTGCCACTAATTTTATGAAATAACGTTACACAAATTTTTTACAGTGCAGTGATTTCTGTAAATTTATTGAGAATGCTCCGGGGGAAGCTGAGAAGAAAAAAATAGTAAAATATAGAGGTAATTGAATAATCTTAGACACACTGGTTTATAAATAAAATATGCTAATAATGCAATTTTTTTTCGTCGTTCAACTTGTTTGGTTTTTAACTTCAAATAATTCAGCTACAGTTAATGTTGAAAGTTTTTTTTTTTGGAATCATTTAATCTTTTTATAATTTACGGTTAATAAAATAACCATCTTAAATGGATAGATTGTGATCGGTAGAATAGATGACTAATTCTCTAATTTTTTTTTTTCCTTAATCAAGTACTTTTATCCATTAGACACGAAAAGAATATATATATATAAAAAAAAGTTCAAATTTATAATTTGAATTTAAAATCTACAATAACTAAGTAAACGGATTAAAGTAAGAAAAAAATCCAAAATAGAATAAAAGGAGATAAAAATAAAGATTTTTAAATATTTTTGTACAATACTATGTATAGGTAAATAAAAAGATCCCAATGAAAAACAAAAATGAACAATTCTCTACAAATTTATGCACATATTTAGCTAAGAAATCCGCTTCAGTTGCTTAACATGCGCATTTTCCCTTTTGTTTGTCGTATGTTTATTAAGTGTGTACTGTCATCTGTAGAAAACAAATAAAAAGAAATTGCGCGGAGGATTCCTTGAAGTTTTTTATCCTTTCTCCCTATTTCATTGTTGCTTGGGTCGTTTGCAGCACTAATACCGTTAAAAAGCACCATACATGAAGTGTAGAATAAATAAGGAGAATCTGTTTAAGCCTAATTGGAGTGCATTGTAATTGCGAATCTGTTTTTTTTTTCAAGTTAGATTAAATATTTAAATAGTTATATTTATTGAAGTTCGCACCGTCAGTAAAATTTTGTTGTACCTGTTACATTTATTTTTCTATGTAACTAAACTCACATCGATTTCATAATCATAATTCCATAAAGTTAAATTTTGAAGAAAAAAAAGTGTAATTGAGATACTAGATAAATTTGTAAAGAAATCAGGCGTTTAAGTACATACAACTTTTTTATTAACAGAAACTTTAATAAATTTTCTGGTATTTTTGACAAGGTAATATCACACACGATAAAGAAAGCGTAAGAGATACTTCTAGGGAAAAAAAAATAGGAATAATCGTTTACGTAAGCAATAATATTTTGTTCCTTGAAAATAAAAGTGAACGAAAAGTTAAATATATTTAAAAACATATATACTTCTTTATTGTTATACAATTCTCAGAATCAGTCAGGTGAAAGGATTTGATGTACAGGTTTACATAGAAACCAATAAATGTTTGTTAAATACTTGACTATGAAAGCGTTTCTGGTCATCTAATATACATATATGTAAAATGAAAATGAGATTTTCGTGGAGGTAGATTATAACTTCAGTTTACTGGATGGATTTTGATAGGGCTTGCACAATACGTCAGACGTTTTATGGGTTTTAGTATACAACATTTCATCTTTCGCTGCTTAGTATAGAATTTTTGGGAAAAAATTGGTTTATCGGGGTTTTAAGTTTACTAAGTTTGAATAAATAGCCTATAAATACCAGAACATTGAATAATGGTGGATTTTAAGATTTATAAGCCACAATTTTTCATAATTAATTACTTAAATACTTTCTTACTTAAGTTACTGAAGCGAATTTTCAATTTAAAACATTACAAAATTCAAAAATAGTTGATTTACAATCAATAAACAAATAATTTAAACTTGGCAAACTACTGATAATTCTCAATCTATAACTACTACTGTACTACAGGATAACTACATCTACTGGTCAATATACTCATTTCAACTCTGTTTGCCCCTTCAACCATAAAATTGCTGTTATTAAGACTTTAGTCTACAGAGCCATTAGATATTGCAGTTCCAGTAATGATTTTGAAAAAGAAAAATGTAAAATTTATCATGATTTGGTTAATAATAACTACCCTATTGGCCTTGTTAAGAATTGTTTTTTTTTAAATACAATAGATTTTGTGAATTCTACTCCTCCTCCTTTTCAACGTACTAAACAAAATTCTTTCATCTGCATCCCTTATTATAAGGATATTTCTGATAAATGTCTGGCATTTTAAAATCATTCAATGTTGGTTTTTCTTTTAAATCAATTAATAAAGTTAGTTCTTTCTTTAATAACACTGTAAAAATTATGACTATTTTGCTGCATCGTCACTCCACCGCTTTTATAGAAAATGAATACTTCAGGCTATCATGGAGCATTCTCATTGGCCAAAAGAGTGATATTCTATAAAAGCGGGGGAGTGATGATGCAGCAAAATAGTCATACTTTTTACAGTGAAACATAAATTTTCAATACGATAAGTCTAAGTTACCCGGTGTTATCTATGTCATTCCCTGTGGAGATTGTGATAGTATATACATTGGTGAAACAGGCCGATTTTTAAAAATCCGCCTGCGGGAACATATCATTGCTCTAAAAAGCGGTAATTTAAATTAAAAAATTGTCCAACATTACGCTCAAACGAAACACATCCCCCAGTTTGCGAAGGCCGTTATCTTAAAATCAGGTTGTAGAAATTATCACAGCAGAATTATCCCCGAAGGTTCGTTTACTTGTTTACGATCGTCAACTCTGAATGAGACTCGTGCTGTCCCAAATGAATATTATCTTTTTCTAAAAAATAATAACTAACTGTAACTGTCTTGATTTGTTCCAATGTTTGTTTTGCAATGAATTGTTATTTGTTCTGACGAGGCCTTTCGTGTAGCCTGGCGAAACCTATACTTTTGTATTTTTTAATGTTTTTTAGTGTTTTAATTTTTTGTATATAAATTTTATTTATTTAAAAAAAATGTATTCAAGTCTGTCTTAATTCATATTATTCGATCTTTTAATAATCTAAAATTTGAAACCATAACATCATCATAGTATTGATCGTTATAAAATCATAACATCATCATAATATTGATGATGTTTATTAATTTTTCAATTGTAAAAGAAAACAAATAGCGCCTGAAAATGCATGTTTAAACACAACACATATTTGCTTTTAACAGTAAATTAAAAATTGATTTTAAAATGCAGTGAAATTAGGAAAAAAATATATTTAAAAAAATCTGCTTAATTATTCATCCAAATAGAGAAGTAACGGTTTAAAGAAACAGATATTTTGCATAACAATAAAGTAAATAAAAACAGATGTTAGGAACTTTATCATCAAACGTATTGTTTTTAATCTTCCATTTATTTCTGAGACAAAAGAGCCAGCTAAATCTGTTTTATTTGTATTTTCATTCCATTTGACTTCCCATGTGCAACGACTGATGTTCAATGCATTTAAATTAGCCGATATTGGTTTCTTTTGTTGGTTTCATTACAGTTTGTGAGTCTCTGCATTAATTTGTTTTTCTCACTTTAAACAGTTTTGTTTATGCGAGTTTAATTTTTCGATTGCTATCTAAAACGATAATATTAACAGACCGAGACCTGACTTTGGGTCTTTTATAAAGCTTATATTTTCTTGCTTGAAAACTTAAAAACGCATTTTTTTACGAATAAATCAAGATAGAAAATATTTTTGGTGCAAAAATAAATGACTGACATCAAATAATACAAGAATACAGATGAAATTCCTAGATTTTGTATCCAGTTTGCAGATAATTTAAAGAGCAGTTATTTAAATATTTATCCAAATTAGTAAAGTTAATCGCTGAAATACCCGACTATATTGAATTAGTGGATTTTTTACCGCTCTATATAAACATATGAGAGATGAATTTTGAAGATTTTTTTTTTATCCAGTGTTAATTTTAGCGCTTTCTCATAAAGTTCCCGTAGGCATTCTATTTGTCTGTCCCTCTGTCCGTTTGTCCACGTTCTAACTTCCCTGAATGTACTTGAATTTCCATGCAATTTATGAAGTTTGTTTAGGGTCACCAAAGCATGTTTGGTATTGTTTATCAAGTATGTAGGTTTAATATTTTATTTAAAAGAGCACTCAAAAATTTCCACTACATCGTGGTATATGTGGGAAATTTGGTTGCAGAGTATTTTAATGACATTACGCTATTTTAAATGCATTGAAACTGATATAAATCACTGAATTTCACATCAAGATTATTAAGGTAGAATAGGACGTTCATAGCATTTTTTATTCATTTACAAGGACACACAAAATAAATCAGTTACAGTACTGTGTTTGAGTAATAATTGCTGAAGAGATCGTTTTATAAATTGCTATGTGCTTTTGAATTTAACTAATTTTCTGCATGTTACTCATTGTATTTAAATTCTATACTTCATATACAGGGCTGCATAAGAGTATTCACATTCCATTCTCTCTAAGAAATTTCTGCTAGGGGATTTTCAATTGATGTATACTACATGTGACTGCATGGTGACTACATGATTGCTGCAAAACAGACGACTGCCTGCGAAAATCTTGTTGACTTTGTGAGGGAATGACCTTTGTAATAAAGGCACTCTAGCATTTTTGAGATCGTGACGTCAATGATTTAACATGTGTAAGCGTGAAAGCGACATCTATCCTCTCTTTTACTTTAACTTTCTAGAGCGTGTGTGTCTTTCTCGGATTCTACAGTTATGTCGCGGTTAGAAGTTATATGTAAATTTGTAGTATCTCAGTTTGCAACATATAAAAGCTTGGAGTTTGAATGTGTGGAGAGTCTAGGCCGCATTGGCCGACTAGGTGAGTCTAGCGACATTAGCCAGCTAAGTGTATCAGCCTTCAGTGAGTGACAAGGAGTTTTGGAGATAGATTCGAGGAACTGGTCGGTGGTAAGAGTTAATTATTAATTACGTTGAATATTTTCAAAGTCAATAAAGAATACATGTACAGCCACGGGCTGTCTAATAAAGTTTATCTAGCAGTTTAGTGGAAGTTGAAGTGAGAAGTAATCTGAAGTGCCCCGATTGAGTTAATGCCGGAGCTGTGAGTATGAGTTTAACCCTTTAGTATTGTTATCAGTTATTAAAATTACAGAACTGCTCCACTGTCCTTGAGCCCAAACCGTTTTAAATAAACTGTTTTTTATCTTAGTTCCTGAGTTATGTCTGCATTTAACCCCCAGTACGAGCACCCAACCGTTACAACTTTTTTCATAAGTCAATAAAATTTTTACATACATGTGGTTAATAGATAAAAATCTTTTTATCATATACAGAGTTGTTGAAAGAATTCGAATAGTTTTTCGATTGCAGATGGGAGCAGCTAAAATTGGGTTTTCAAATATGTTATGCGTTTCTATATGGCCGATTTACGAAAAAATATTTAATTTTTCTTAAACGGTGCAGTTTTATATCATTATTTTAAATGTGTTGGAAAATGTTTCATAATCTATGCTTGACGCATGATCAATTTTCAATATTATGGTCGCTTTTATTGCAAAAAATACAGTCATTTTTTAATAATTGTGGTTAAGGCTGAGGTTGTTGGAACGCTTCCTATATAACTTTGAAAATGTTTCTTATTAATTTCGTGTTTATTGTTATGAATTGTTTTTACATAACCAATTAATTGTATCGTGGCTTTGCGAGACTCAATTTCTAATTTTATGATATTTATTAATCTATTATATTCTAGTCAGTACATTTAGTGCGCTTTCTAACCAATTCTAGGGCAACATCAGAAGGAATAAGTTTAAGAAGAATTGGACATAACAAGTGTCCATATAAGCCCGACGCAACATCTAACGATTTCAGATTACTTATTTGAATTTCACTTATCATATAGCTCTCTTCGAGCTTTAATACTACTAAAATTTCTTACAGGTTTTAAATTAAGCAATTTAGTCCATGTGGCCGTATATTACAAGGTCTTTATTACCAAAACGACTTTTCAATAACTCTATAGCATGAGCAGCATAATTTTCATCAGTCAGCAAAAAGCCTGCAATAGAATTTGCAGCACTTTAACCTAAAAGTGGCTTTAAGTAGGAAAATTTATCAATCGGAGTTATATGTTCGATGTTATCTATTGCATTCGAAAATTGATAAATTTAGATAAATTAAGTTTTGGAAATTTTACTAAATTTTAGCTTAGAATTCTTTCATCTCTTAGTAGAGAACTATTGTTACTACTGCTATCATTTTATTGTCTGAAGAATCTTGTTTAGTTTCAGGAGTAACGGTATTATATCATTTATAAATTTTGAAATTTTAATTTTCATCCAATAATATTTTCGTCATATGTTTTAGACATTTCCATTTCTGTCTTAAATTCAGCATCTAGAACCATAGGTCAGTCTTAGACTTTAACGATATTAATAATTTCATTGTATCAGTTAACTGCTGTTTTAAAATATACAGTTGCGTTTTGTTTATTCTCGATATCTAATGTTTGTGTATCAGCTAAAAAATCTTTAACCTTATTGAATATTTTCGTAGCTCAGAAACAAATCGCTACTTTTTTTTTTTTTTGAGTAATTTAAGATTTATGGCAAATAATGAATACAATTTATTCTATTCAATATAGTTAATCAATAATTCAGTTTACTTAAAATAAGTGAATTTGAGGTACCTCATTTTTTCGTTGATCGAATCTGTTGTATCGTCTTGGAGCGTTGACGTCATAAATGAAAAATATTATTTCGGTATGATTGCAGAATCGGTAACTTTCAATAGCATTCAGTTCGGAAATATCAAATTCTGATGAATATATACTTGTACAGCAGTTTAAATAACTCAAACTTCCGGTTAAAAAAGACTATTTACTGTTTATTTACATACAAGAAACAATATCTTATTACTCTCAAAAGATAGTCCCATTATTACCGATAGATTTTGGCTCAAAATTACATCTACAAAAAAATTAAATAAATCGTCTGTCAACGTCAACAAAAAATAGTTTTGTTGCCCCAGCAACCAAGGCACAAAATTGACTAGTAAAACCATGGAGGCAATCTTGACCCACAAATACATATGGTATGCTGAAAACTAAACTTCAAATAAAATTGATTGAAAACTAAGATTTCTATTTCATTTTAATATGCATTCGAGAAGTTTACTCATTGAAGTAAAAATGTTCTAACTTTCATTATTTCATTAGTTATATGACTTCAATTAATTGTTCAACTGAAACTAAACTAGGTTTGATATAAGAAATAACAGAAAAAAAAATGATGATAACAAAAATCAAAATGAAAAATAACAAAAGAGCAAAAAATCGAAAGCGCAACATGTGCACCTGTTCGCTGTGTTATGCATTGTATTTTTTATCCGAAGAAAAAATCTCTGTCTTATTCACAATAAAAGTCAATAGTCCAAGTTGTTCTTTTCTGGAGAGCACAGAATAGGAAAAAATAGTACTTGAAGAAAACGATAGGGAATTTCTTTTTTTTTACTACTTTTTTCTTCGTATATTTTTCTTCGTTTCTTTTATATTTTTCTATACTTCCCTGGAGAACTCGACATTTTCCCCTTCCACAAAGCTCTTACATTTTCCTTTTCCCTTTTTTTTCCAGAAAAGTTTCGATTTCGCTGGCTCTGTCTCCCTTTGACTTAAAGCATTCGCCATCCAGCGCCTTTACTGATGCATTTTTTATCATACACTGCCACTAATACGTGTATGTATGATTCTTTATGTACAATTTTTGTATGAATTTAGGGGAGTGGTGCTTTTTCGCTATTGAATAAGAGTTGTTTTCAACTTTCTTTCTACATAAAATTGGAGGTGACCGTAATATATATATATATATATATATATATATAAAATTGTGATTTTCTGAAAGGAAATAATATAAAATTTAGAGAGAAATTAAGAGATTAGTGAAATAGCCGATTAAGTTGGATTTTCTTAAAATTTTTTACAGCTTAAAGCTTTGAAATTTTAATTTCCTAACTCGCTAACAAAAAAATTTATTTTGTAATTATAGTCTACATTAAAGTTTTAGGTTCTTGTTTGAAAAAATGTGATTTTTGCATGAATTTAGGAAAGTGATGCTGTTTGCCATTGATTAAGAGTTGTTAATTAATTTTCTTTCCATATAAGATTGAAGGTGAATATAAAAAAATATTTTGTGATTTTTTGAAACGAAATAATGTAAAATTTAGAGAAAAATTAAGAGGTTAGTGAAATAGCAGATTATGTTGGATTTTCTCAAAAATTAGTTAATGGGTCACAATAATCTTACAGCTTAGAGATTTATATATTTTTACACGGTACCAAAAACATTTCTTTTGTTATTATAACAAACATTATATTTTTAGATTAATGTTTGAATAAATATAAATCATAATAGATCATAACAAGTGTTAAATTCTTAATATAGCAATAACTTTTAAAAAAATAACAATTTTACAAACAATTAACAAAAAAAAACTTTTTTTTCCTTTTTTTATTTTTGGAATTTTTTTTTTTTTTTTTTTTTTTTTTTTATCCTTTATTCACAGCACTTTTTTCGTATAAATCGAAGAATCGGATTTTTGATTACTCAATTAAAACAACAGAAAAAATAATTAGTGAAAGTATATGGAAGAAACGTAGCAAAATATCACATTTTTAAAACCATAATTTTTTTTTTACAAACAAATTACAAACATATTTTTACAAACAATTTTACATTTTTTTTTAATAAACAATTACAAACATATCGAAAATCCGACATATACAGGGTCTACATATATACTTTTAAATATTTTCAGTCAATTTTTAAGAGCATTCGTAAATATGTAAATACGTAGCTGTCGTTCAGTCCGATCCAGTCGATAGTTGTCGTTCAGTCCGTCCGTCCATCTGTCCGTCTGTCCGCATATAACAACGCAAAAACTACCCAACCGAATCATTTGAAATTTAAAATGTATAATTATTACATAATTTTGTCGAGTCATTTCAAATTTAATGAAAGTTGCATGCATAGATCAATTACAGAGACAATCAAAAGTATTCCGTTACATTACGGTCAATGGGGAAAAAAGTTTCAAATGAAAAAAAGTTTCAATTATAATCGTTTGAAATTTAAAATACATAATTATTTTATCAATTTGTCGATTTATTTCATATTTTATCAAAATTGGATGCATAGTTCAATTACAGGGACAATCAAAATTATTCCGTTACATTACGGTCAATGGGGAAAAAAAGTTTCAAATGCATTTCAATGGTGTTACACTCATTCGAACATAATAAAATTGATATGCAAGTATAAAGTACTTATTATAATATACATTTTGCATAATCTGTACTGCAAAGAACATTTGTTATGGATTTACATGGCCACACAAAAGTATTCCAGTACATAATGGTATAGGGAGAACATTATTTGGTGTACATTTTAATTGTAATTAACTCTTTACAATTTTATAATATTGATATAATAGAGTGATATTTTTAAAACTTCGTTATCGTACGATTATTTGCTACGCTTCACGTGCAATTTCCAACTTGTCTTAATTATTGTAGAAACCTTAGATGCGAAATACCTAATAAATGCGAATTGAGAAAAAGGAATTTAAACATTGGCATTTAAAGTAGCGGCTGAAAATAAAGACTTAGAGAAATTAAATATAAATCCTTTATTATTTGTCAAAGCGTTTCAAAATTTTCGAAATAATCTAATAATACTCAAGCACATTTTAAAATATAAATCTGAAATTCGACATCTTTATCATTTTTTTATATAACATGTAAGTAATGAGTCCCTTTAAAACCTATGTACTTATTTATTTATTTTTAAATCAGACACTGCTATTAATATATGCATGCTTAATTCTTTATGAACTTTTTTTACAGGAATTTTGGCAGGTGGTACGTTTTCCGTTCGAATAAGAGTTATTTACAACTTTCTTTCCTTATAACTTCTTTCCTTGAAAACAAAAATAAACATGTGAAGTTTAGAATTTTTCTTTTTAAATTATGTAATTATTTTTCTTATGTATTTGCGACCAGTACGTTTTTATAAAAAATAATTATAAATAAAAGAAGAAATTTAATATTTTGTTTTTTACTTCACAGTAGTTGACTACACATACTTACATCCAAAATTGCATGGTTATGTTATTATACACAAAGACTAATTGGATTGAAGCATCCAGTTAATATATATATATACAAGTAAAATGTCAGAAAAATGTCAAATCAAAGCATTCTATGCAATCAGAACGCAATTTTTTGAAAATATTCACTGTTTGAAATTTCTGTATAAGATTTTTACAGCTTACCTAATGAAAAAACCGTTTACCGCATATTACTATCGATCTTTGTTTTTGAGAAATTTAATTTTGAAATCAGGGTGTTGTTTGTTGGACACCCTGTATATATATATATATATATATATATATATATATATACGTTAAACGTTTTTTTAAACATTGACATATTTCTGATTCATAGACATCAACTATTACATCCAATTTAAATTGTACGTACAATTAAATGTAAATGAATGAGGCCATATTATGGTAAAAATTTATTTTTTAATTACTGATCTTTTTACTAGTTAGTCTAGAATAATTTCTTTGTACAGGTAAAGAATTTGTGCAATATCTTTCTAAACTTTTTTTTTTCAAAAGCAATTCAGTTCTGGTGATTTATCAATTGTAATTACTTTACTGGTACATGAAAATGATTTATTCTATAGCACGATATATCCAAAAATGACTACAATTTCAATTTAGTAACTTTCACATGTATACACAATATTGGTAAGTGTCGGTTTTCTTTTCTTTTAAATCTTAAATTGGCTTTAGTTTCAATGGTTTCCATCTCTTGTATTCGGTATACGGTAATATTTATTACTTTCTTCTATCTTCAAGAGAAGAAAGTAACTTAATATAATTTTTTTGACTTCCGGTTTTCGACGGATTTACACATTTTAGGGCTCAGAGATTGCCAGAAACATATTTTTACAAAATTGCTGTCTCCCCGTGTGTCTGTGTGTCTGTCTGTGTGTGTGTCTGTATGTCGCCATTCTACCATCAAAAAGTGTATGAAAATATGCATAGAATTGAAAAAAAAAAATTGTGAATGTTTTTGGCTGTGGCAAGCAGATTCTCCTTCAATTTTGAAATATTCTGCCGGCAGGGGGCGCTGCAATAATGATTTTTGTGTCATTTTTAATATTGCACCTACTAACAGAATATGAAGTTATGCATCGAATGTAACCAAATTTTTTGTGCAAGTGTATGGCTAGTTGGTCCTTCCAGAATCTGAAAAAAATCCGTTGAAAAGAGGCGCTGCAGTAGCAATTTTTGTGCCATTTTCAATATTGTACCGACTAAATTGTACCGAAATTATGCATCGAACTGAACCAAGTTTTTTGCGTAAGTATTTGGCTATGGTTAGTTGATCCTCCCTGAATTTGAAAAAAGTCCGCTGGAAGGGGACGCTGCAATAGCGATTTTTGAGCCATTTTCGATATTTTACCACAGAAAAGTGTATGTAGTTACGCATAGAATTAAATGAAATTTTTTGTATAAGTGTTTGGCTATGGTCAGCAGACCCTCCTTGAATTAAAAAAATTCCGTCGGAAGGAGGAGTTATAATCGCGATGTCTGCGCCATTTTTATTATATTACCATCAAAAAAAGTTTGAAGTTATGCATAGAACTAAACTAAATTTTTTGCGTATGATTTTTTTGGGATATGACCAAGTGGATCCTTCCTGAATTTGAAAAAATCTGACTATCGTTCTATTGTTCATCGGCTCGTGAAGAGACGGAATCTCGTTTTTACTCCGATTTATTGACTGAAGCAGAAATTTAAGATGAAAATCACAGCGTATAGTATTTAATTAATAATACTAACACATTAACATGTGTAAATGTATTTTGAAATATTAAAATGTACGTATAAGAGAGAAGAATGTTTTGGGATTGGCACATCCAACTAGATTTTTATTGTCTTCTATCTTCAATAAAAGAAAGTATTTATTTAAATATTTTTAAACATCCTGTTTTTGGCGGATTTACGCATTTTAGGGGCCGGAGATTCCAAAAAACATGCTTTTACAAAATGTCTGTCTGTCCGTGTGTTTGTGTGTCTGTGTGTGTGTCCATATATCACCATGTACCATCAAAAAGGGTATGAAGATATGCATAGAATTGAACCAAATTTTCTGTGTATGTTTTTGGCTATGCTAATCAGGTCCTCTTTCGATTTTGAAATATTCCGCCAAAAAGGGGCGCTATAATTGCGATTCTTGGGCCCTTTTTAATATTGTACCGTCGAAAAATGTTTGAAATTATCCATAGAATTAAAACTTTTTTTTCTTCTTTTTTGTAAATGTTTGTCTATGGCTTATAATTCTCCCTGAATTTGAAAAAAATCCGCCGAAGGGGGAGCTGCAATAGAGATTTTTCTGCCATTTTCAATATTGTATTACCTAAAAGTGTATGAAGTTATGCATATAATTGAACCAATTTTTTTCTATAAGTGTTTGGCTGTGGTTAGTAGGTCCTTCCTGAATTTGAAAAAAAAAAAATCCACCGGAAGTGGGCACTGTAATAGAGATTTTTGTGCCATTTTCAATATTATACCAACGAAAGTGCATAAATTTGTGCATAGAATTGAACCAAATGTTTTAAGTAGTGGTAAGTTTAATGTATAAGTGGTGGGTTGTGACTTGTATAGCCTCTCTGAATGCGAAAAGGATTACCAGTATGCAAATGTCGTTAAATAATCTCACTGCAGAAAATATACCAGAGCATATTCATTAAATTGACAACTTGTTGTGGAGCATCATTGTGCATGAAGCTACATATTATACCATGCTGTGTGATTTCTTATTGTCTAGGCGTACTCTATTTCTCTTGAAAACTTGTAAACACTATGCTGAAAGATCCTACATGTATTTTTTAAATTGTTACATAATAGTTCTAAAAGATGATTCAGTAGACTAATTATTTTGATATGTCTAAAAATTATTAATCCGATATGTTTATCCTAAAGAAGAATGCAGAAGCAGTTTAAAACATCGATATTATGATTTATCGTGAATTTTATTCCTATGAGTTCCCATGAAATTTCTGTTTATGTGTATCATTGAACAAATTTATGCGTTTTAACGTTTACGTTTTTTTCTTCTCAAACAAAACATTTTCTTCTAAATTTTCATAATTGTTAATTCGGTTTTGTCATATCTATTTGACTGCATATTGGCATGCTATATGAGGTTACTGTATTAATTAATCCGTGACTTCAATTCCCAGTTTAGAATGAATCCTTTGACAAAAATCTAAAAGTAACCAAACTGGGAATTCTTTCGAAAAGTAATTTGTATTCACTACCTTTTAAAACAAATAGTTCTAGCTAAATACAATTTGGATAAGACAGACGTAGCTGTAACTCGGTAGGAAATAAAGGTAGTGCTTCTGATCACATACACATACCCATATGTAAATAAAGTGATAGCAAAAGACGTAAGTTAGCAATAAAAAATTATTCTTAAAAAGTTTCTGTTATTACAAATCTGGCAAAACTTAAACCATTCGCAATGGAAGCTTTTTACAACATTTTTAATGTTTTGTCACCGGTTTTTAAAAACAGAAATTTGTGGCTTATTAAACCGAGAAAATGCTCAGTTTAAATAAGGCACATTTTACAGTAAGATTTCACTGGTGGTAACCAACAAGGATTCTAGAATTTAAGCGGTACGAATACGTATCGTTCGTCCCCATGGGGTTAAACTACAAATAATTCAAATGATTGGCACTTTTGTTAAATAAAATAATTTCTTATAAAATTTCTTCATAGATGGCACTGTAGTATGGAAATAAATGTTATAAAGCTAAGAAGTTTCAGTGTCGAGTATGTCTTCATGTAAATGTTTATAATCCTTACAATAAATGTTCAGCATGCTTTCATTTATTGCTAACAAGCTACTGTAATTACAAAACTACTTTTCATATAACTAAGTGCAGTGAGTTTGGACGAATATCCAAGATCATGGTAGCGAAAACTTTCTTTCATAGCTGAACAGCTACATTTATTTTTCATTTTTTGTACTAGAAAACTTTTATTTAATATATGCTTAAAGCATTGATTGAAAATTCTGTATTTTAAATCTCATTAAACTCGTTGCTGTAAAACGGACTCTGCTGGCCACTGAATAGGTTAATTTTTTCTTCCTAGTGCTATATATACGTGTGTCTGTGTGTGTACACACCTAAATAGAAAGAATATATGAATCACAATAAATTAAAAATAAATCTTGGTATTAAGAAAGCAGCTAGGATAAGACGAAGGAAAATAAAATACATTTTATTCAACTAGCACTCTTTTGAAAGATATTTCTCATATAATGCGCTTAATTTCCAGACTGCCTTAAAAAGACTTCTAGACAAGGCTTTTTTTTCTACAGACGCCGTAAAATGTCTGTAGATTTCTGTAGAGCGTAATTTTTCGGCAAATGCAGATTATTAATAATTTCTTTCTTCGCGGTGTTCCTCAACAAAATCTTCTTAAACACTAGAAGAGAGACAAAACAAAAAAAATGTTTTCAGTTGCTCTGCACAAAAACTATATTAATAACATAGTCAACTTAGTTCGCAAAAAATCAATTCTGAGACCAAAATCCGGAATCTATGACTGTAAGATCGATAGACTAAAGAAGTGAACAGACGTCAGCCAATGCTAGTAATTTCCGGAAATACACTATGCTACCGATCATATCCGGGGACTTTTGAAGAAACAAAATGACAACCCCCTTCTCCGAGAGCAAAACTAACAATAATGTCGAATCATCGGTTTTTGCCTTAGTACAGTCTTACCTTTTTTTTTTGTTATTATTCTCTCTCTCTTTTTTTTCTATATTGACTAGCGGATTATTCCCATTCTAGTGTTGTGTTATTCGGTATGTATGAGTGTGTATGTCTGTTTTGTTGGCTTTTCACATGTTGCTCGCCGGTGAAAGTAAACGTCTGCAACGGAAGTCAATATTGATGAAAAGGGGTGATGATGCTGTAGCCGAAAAGACACGCGGAAAAATATCAATTCGCATTTAAGAGAAAGGAAGAAACGATAATTCAAAGTTGTTTTGTGCAGATAAATATATTTTTCATGTCAAAAAGGCTTAGGAAAAAAATGGTTCCGTGAGTAACAGTTGAAATTTTTAACTTGATAATAGGAATTCAGAATGTAAGACATGTGCTCTCTCTGAGATAATCATAAGAGTACTTCGAAGTTATTATCGAGAATAAAAATTTTGTAAATGTTAAAAGAAGAAGAAAAAATCTTATCTTTAGTACGCAGATGTGTTGGGCATGTTTTCATAAAAAATTAGCACACAAGTACTTTTTTTGTGAAATTAGTTCATGCTTCAGAGACATATTCTTGATCAAGAATATTGTGTGTGAGGGATAAAGCTTTGTTGATGATGTTATTTTGCGTAAACCAGGAATCAGTGAGCAATCCTTGATCAAGTACACGGCTCTCAACCGTGAACTAATTGTGGATTAGCAGCCTAAGTTCGTCTAACCATCTCATTTATATACTTCCATCGAAGTCGAATGTTTCCAGTGCCATCTGTTGGGTGTTTTTTGAGTTATTTTTATTTCTGTCTTAAGCAAAATCCCACGATCTATAGATGGCAACCCTGCAAACCTTTTATTTTTACGGGGTTTTTTCGACTGTTAAGAATTTTTAAAGTTTATACGGACTTTTTCACCTCCCTTTATGCATATATATATATATATATATAGAGAGAGAGAGAGAGAGAGAGACGCTAGAAAGATGAAGAATTTCAACGAAAAGCCATTTCCCACGCTGGATTTTGAAATTTAGTTAACTAAATTTTCTTTGACTCAGATCATTTTGAAAATATTGTAAAATTTTTCTATGTGTGTAACTTAAACTAAGTAAATACTAAAAAATAGAATAATCAAAAACGCCCTTCTTAAATCCCGTGGAGGGCAATTTTTAATTATCTTTTTCTTTGTACGTTTTTACATCTTGAATTTACCTTAAACGAGGATTTATATAAAATAAATAATAACAGTTTCTGTTCTACATATTTTGAAATGCGGGTAGAAATTTTATTTAATATTGACTGTTTCATAATTTTTCTGTTGTGCTTTTTATGTGGGATGTTAAAAAAAATGTCTTGCGCGAATATATATATATATATATATATATATATAATTTATCGTGTTTCATTTTAATTTTATAAGCGGACTACATTTAGAATTCACCCCAAAATCTTGTACTTCCAAAGATTTTGTTAAATCATCATCCATGTTTGATGACAATTAGCGAAAATGTTTCATTGAAATATATTCGAGTAAATTAAATTTCAACCACAAACCGCCAGCAAAACTGTCTTTATGATTAGCGCAAATAGGTGGTTAATATGTACACTTTTAAAGGGAAGAGGGAACAAACTGGCTGTCAATACTGCACAGTCTGCGTTAGCGTTACATAACAGTGTTATGTTTTGAGAAATTTCCTTATATTGAAACCAAAATTTGAACTCCTAGTAAGAGCACTGTCTAGATATGGGTCCAACTAGCAAGTTTCTGTGCAAAGGACACTTTCAAATTTCCTTTTTCCCTTAAAATGGTTAATTAATTGGTACACCTTTTTTTTATTATATTACACACTTATTCAAAAACCTTCAACTCAAAAAATTAAGTTTTCTGGAAAATCGAAAACGGTTCCAGAAATAAAAATATTTTTTTTTCCATTAATTGTTGAAATGTGATTGTAAACATATATTGAGATATATTTTTGCCATTTCATCATATTAATTTATCAAATATTACTTTTTGTTTCAATGATTTTTTTTTGCAGAAATTTAAATTAAATTGTGCATAATTTTGTGGTTTTTGGAGATTTCGTTCAAACGGCATGCATCTTGCTCACCCCTTCAATAGTGAGGTCCGGGTCTAGGATCGTTATGACCAAACTTGTTGGATACGGATTTTGGTCTTTTTCAAAATTTTTAATCTTTTATAACTGGTTTTTCTAAACAGAAAATTTTGCCTAATTAAATCAGAAAAATGCTCGAATTAAATAATGCAAAATTTATAATAAAAACATACAGGTGAGAGTAATAAGTTATGAATTGAAATCATTTGTCCATATGTGGTACGCACATATCATGTTTGGCAAAAATGACGTACGGGTAAATCTGGGAAGCAGCTAAAGGAGTCAAGATAAATTAAAAATATATTTCTTATTTATTGAGTTAGAATTTTGCAATTTTTTGTGATGGTTAAGCATATTATTTGAAAGCAAAATCGCATAACTGAAACTTCCCACAATATTTTTCAAAAATCGAAATTTAAAATTTATTAAAAAAGTGAGGTAATTTAAAATCGTTATAAATCGAAATATTATTTATAGAATTTCAATTGGTTTTCATTTAAATAAACAAAAATATGTTTTAATTTTGTGTTGGCATTTTTAAAAATATTAGTTTAAACAAAAATTAAAATTATTTAAAGTAATTAAAAAATGTAACTTTAAAAAAATCATATTTTAAAAGAAAACTATTTTTTTTTTCCTGAATCAAAATTAAAGTAAAATACCTGAAAAACATATACTCATGTTTTGAACTATTTATCTTCAACGGTTATTGACTTATGGAAATTTAAATACCTGAAATAGTGAAAAGAAAACCAACTTGAAGAAAAAAACATTTTTACAAGAAGTCCTCCATGACAATATTGCTTTGATAACTAGATTTTGGAAGCAGACCAAACCGAAAAAGATATTTTTGCCTGTCCTAATTAACATTCAAATATGATTTACTCATCATTTTAATCTTAAGAAAACAAAGATAGTTTTAATGCAATGAAAAGTTTTTAGAAAATTTAAAGATTTTTGTGTCATTGATCAGTTTAAAGAAACATTTTTAATTGCAAGTTAATTTTTCTTAATTCGAATGTAGTTAACAAATTATTATCTGGCTCTAGGCTCAACATGGGCTTTATCAGACCGTGCAGTAAACATGATCGTTTAGAAAAATAAGAAGTTTTTGTAAGATCCAAGTGATAAGTGGATATGATTCAATTCCGTAGTCAATGAATGTAATTCTAAAAATTTTATACAAAAGTTTTATACATTTCATTTATTTTTTAAATATGCTGCGATACGGACAATGCCACCATAATGTAATCTGTTCATATCAAAAAGTTGAAAATTGCACATCAAGCGTAGCAAATGATATGCGTTCGTACTATAATGAAGTTAAAAAAATATCCAGATCTTGGTGTAATAGTATGCAGTATTTCGAATACAGTATAGTAGCCGAAATCTTTTGTGTGTTCCTGTAATTACTATCTGCTTTCTATTATACAGGAAGTAACTTGCAGTAATCCTCAGTAGCGTATATCAATTTCATAAAATGTTAAAGAGTTTACATAATTAAAACGCGCTTCAAGAAATGTTCTCATATACCATTGTGTAATGGAATATTTTTGTGTGGCCCTGTAAATGAATAACAAATATTCTTTACACCACAAATTATACAGAATGTATATTATAGTACATACTTCATAGATGCATATCAATTTTATTATGTTCTAAGATTGTAACAACATTAAAATGCACTTGAAACTTTTATTTTCCATTGGCCGCAACGAAAAGGAATACTTTGATTGTCCCTGTAACTGAATTATACATTCCATATTCATAAAATTTGAAATTTAGTCATTTCAAATTTGAAATATTGAAACAAAATTATTTAATAATTATATGTTTTAAATTTTCAATCTATTCAATCTTGGGTAGTTCTTGCGTTGTTACATACGTACGGACAGACAGATGGATTGAACGACAATGCATTTTCATAATTACGAACGCACCTAAAAATGACGTACAATAAATTAACTCTACTACAAAAAGAAAATTTATATTATGTTTTATATATTATTTAGCTTTCAAGAACTAATTAATTAAATTCTCATACAAATCTAATACAAAATCTCTGATCGGTTAACGAACACTGTTTTGAAATGTATTAAGTTCATTAACTGATCGCCCATTGTATGAAAAATGAAAGCGATTCATATCCTTTTAAAGTTATTGGTATATTCAGAATTTAGCACTTTTTATGATACAGTGAAACCTCCCAATAAGGGACACCTATGGGACCGGAAATTTTGTCTCTTAAATAGAGGTGTCCCTTATTCGGAGTTTTTATTACAGTGAAACTTCCAAATAAGGGACAGCTATGGGACCGGAACTTTTGTCCCTTAAATAGAGGTGTCCCTTATTCGGAGTGTCCCTTATTTGGAGGTTTCACTATATAACATGACCATGCTTTTTTCAGACATGAACCTAACAATATAATATAAGTTATTGTTACAAAATAAATGGTTTTATATTGAGTTCCTTTAATAAATCTTAAAATTTTATTGGAATTAATATTTCATATTTTCTATAGAAAAATATTTTTTGATGTTCATTGAAAAAATATATATGAATTAAAATACCTATTTAATTAAAAGTTAATATATAAATTAACTACAAAGATAAAACTGAAAATTTTGTTACAACTATACTATATATATATGAGAAAAACAGCCAAATCAAATGCTATGACATATTATTATTATTATTATTATCATCATCTTACTCAAAACTTCTTTGTTCAAATAAAACGACAAGAAATACTCCAGAGTCACACATCAGCTTTTTTTTTTAACCTCCCTTTAGTTCCTTTAATAAATTTTAATACATTGTTGGAATTAATGTTTCATATTTTCTACATAAAAATATTTTTTGATGTTGTTAGTAATCATTTAAAGAACATATATGAAATTAAATATATATATATATATATTAAAAGTTATTACATAAATTGACTATCAATATTTTACCTATAGCCCAGGAAAACAGGGTTAAATTCCACAGTTTTATTTGAAAATATTTTTATACGAAGAAAAATTCATTTATTTTTTATTTAAAAAATGTTTTTAACATGTTGATAGCAGTCGACATTCAGAGAAAATTTCAAAGAATCTCTGTCCCGCTCTAAACAAAAAAGAAAGAAAAAAAATTAGAGGTATCCATCATGAGTCTTTTTTATTGTCCCTTTTTCATAAAATTTACGGTTATTACTGCAGTTGCAGATTCAGCTCCATTAAAGAATAGACGGGATTTATCACGTGACGAATAGAACGCTGTATATTCCATTCCCCTTACTCCCTCGACTTGAATGTCGTGTGATATACGGCGTAACTTGCCATCCCTCTACACTCGGCCATCTTCTTTATGCATTGTACAGAAAAATGTCCGACTAAAAATTGGACAGGATTTTATTTTAGAATGAAAAACTTGTTGGTGCTACTAAAATCCAAATACTTTTTTTTTTTTTTTTTTTTGATAGAATGATATTATATTACAAATTGCATTAAACTATGTTTGACAAAGTATTAAGAAAATTAAATAAATAAAAAATAGAAAATTGTAATTTAATTTCTTAAAAATGCAAGGGAATACATAAAACTGAAAAACTTACTAAAATTCTACAATTTTGAAATTTAAAAGAATATCCTATGTACATATACATATGAAAAAATCGGCCAGATCAACTGCTATGGTATTATTATTATTTTTATTATTAACTATTTGAAAAATAGTAGTTTTCCTCGGTAGAGAATTAGGAAATCTGAAGTATATCTGAATCTTTTTATTGGTTGAATTCCGCAACTTATTTTATTTTATTCGTTTTCTGATTGGTCCATGTTAAATGTCCAAAAATTGAATACTTCTGTTGCCACAATGAAAAAAAAAGTATTAAAAACTTTAAAAAAATAATAATTTGAAAACAAATTATGATAAAGATTTCAAACAAATTTCACTTAAAAGTGTAGTTTTTTCTCTACACAACGGCGCAAAATTTTAAAATGCGCGATGTTTGGAAGTTTAAAAAATTGCAGTTTCGAAAATTGTAAAACTGAAATTTCATTTAAAATGTGTTAATGATGAGTCCAGGAATAATAATGTTTAATCCATGTCGTACATAGCATGAGGTGTTCAATAGTCAGTCCTGTTAACTTCCTGTAAAGTCCTGTTTAATGCATGGCGTACGTAATATATGACTCGTTATGATCATCCTAAAATGTTTATTATTATTATTAATTTAAATATAGAATTTATTTATATGTCTTTAAAATTGTAGTCTTCGAAAATATCATTTCCAAATAGTTATTATAATTTGTTAAATTACAATTTTATTATTTTTGTTATTATTATTATTATTATCGTACTCAAAACTCCTTCGTTCAAATTAAATGAAAAGAAACGGTTCAGAGTCAAACATTACCCTTTTTTACCTTTAATTATTGCTTTTTTTTTCACTTATGTATATTTAACAACGGCGTTCTTTTTCGTTTTTTAAAATAGGGAAATTTTTAAAATGCTTTAGAAATAAATAAAAAAATTAAAATTAAAATTAAAGATTATCTCAAAGAAATCCCTCTACAGTAATGTAATACTGAAACAAAAACAATAGCATAAATATTTTGTGAGAGTAAGCTAGAGATATATGTTGTCCTATATATAGGACCAGAAATGTAATCGAAGGTATACGGGGCTATACGCCGTATACCTCCTGGGTTTTTTACGGAACACAGTATACCCCCTGTTTCTCAAGAAACCTCAAATTTATACACTCTAAGATATATCCTCTGGTTTTCTTATGACTACACTTCTGTAACGGACGGTGGTCAAATATGTGTTAACACTATTTCTTTGAATGTCAAACAATATTTCAAAGATTTTGATTTATGGTTCTCTATTCTATAGAAAAAAAAACTAACTCTGTCACCGCCAAATTATATAATATTTTTGTGACTGAATATCTTTCTTTGGGAATATTAAGCATAAAAAATATGAAAATAGGCACTAATATAGAAAAATGATCGGTAAACACATTGAAATAGGGAGTTTATGAATTGTAAAATTATTTTAAGAGCTATTTAATGGTAAAGTTGATTGAAATCTTTTCTTTTAAAAGTTTTATACAAGCAAAGACTGTACAGAGTAATTTAATATTTTTCCTAAATGTATAATTTACGAGCTTACAAGCCTAAAAACTACATTTATTTGTTTCAGTTCACTAATGTTTTGAGCTAGTTTTTATTTTTCATTTAAATTTTCATTATTTCAAGAAATATTTTTTCATATTAAAGAAAAGGTTATTATTTGAAAGTTTTGCCTGTTGTAAAAACTACACAAAATATACTACTTCCTTACAGTTAAAAATTAATTTACACATGAACATTAAAAATTGAAAAAACTTTAAAATTATAATTACATGATTACGGATTAAAAGTTTAAAAAAATGTTGTAAATTACGTCGTCATATTTTACAAGTGAATATTAACAGAGAAATAAACATTGAAATAATAAATTCTTTAATATGCGTTAAAAACAGTAAATGAGCTGAAATTACATTATATTTAAAATGACCAAATAAAAATAATTCCAAACAGTTTAAATTTTAACATATATTTACACGAGACATTTATTTCATATTGTGAGATAATATTTTAATCATTTGCCCAAATTCTAAGACGGTGCAAATAATAATATTTATTGTTTAACAACAAAAACATTTTCACCTAAAATATTAAAAAAAGAAAAAACTTTAAAATGATAAATTCATTAATTTGCGTTAAAAACAATAAATGGGAGAAATAATAGTACTGACAATTTAAAATTTAAAAGATATTCAAACTAGACATTTATTTCAGATTTCAAGATGATATTTTTAATTGCTGTTTCCCATTAAAAGACAACAAAAATAACAACATTTCTTATTTTCATAAATGCTGGATTGCATTGACAAGAAATTTTGTTCAAAACGCCAACTTTGACAGCATTTTTTAACGTTACTTCATCTTTATTAAAAATGAAATGACATATATTTTATTTGTATTCCCTTTTAATTTTTAATTTAATTTAATTTAATTATTTTTATCTTTAAAAAAAAAACAAATAAAAGCATTAAATACTGTCAAAGAACTGGCAGTTCTGCTTGATTATTTAACGTTAACACTAGAACGCCCGAAAGGAGTCGATTCGACTCCAACCATGTCATTAAATTTCAATTCGAGCCAGAAATTTTTTCTTGAAATAAGTTAAATTTCAAACATGCAGGTTTACTTTAAAGAAATCAATTAAATAATTTTGAATAACAATTCTGGTGTGAAATATTATTATGAAACTTCGGTAAAATTTCCGGGCGTTCTAGTGTTAAACAAAAATTCTGAGCTCCTATTTTCAGAAATTATTTAAAAGCAACTTTCTTGTATTTTTACTCACTAATACATTTTTTTTTTACGTTTTCTTTTAAGTTAGTTTTGTTCATACATATAAATATAGAATATTTTATCCAATTTAGGAAGTAAATTGCAACAGTCCTCTAATTTTAAAATATTTAATATAAATTTTTGTTTACATAGGAGTTTTAAATTATAACAATTAAAAAAAATAGTATAATTTAAAAACCCAAAATTTTCATTTATAATGCATAAATTTTAAATTTTGCACTTTTCTACTTTTAAGTGCATAAATATTAAATTTATTTTTACTATTTATTTGAGTTGCACTAATCATCAAAATTGAAGGATAATGAGAAGAAATATGCTCACAAACTTAATGTTGCAATCAATGCCTAATTTTGCAATTATATATGTCAATTAAATACAATTGAACACTAAGCTGCACTTCTACGCATATGTTAGCACCGAAAATAAGATAATCTTGGTGATAGACAATATGGTGCACTATGGACGTATGTTAGAATTCTGATCTGTAGCATCGTTTAAAGTGAATGTGGTGTCAGAGAGTGATCAGTATTCATTATTTTTTATTCAAAGGTATCATTTAAATGAAGATTAAAAGAGCGGGTAACTGGTAGAATCGAAGGATGTCAAACACACATGAAGGTCGCCCAAGATTTGAATATCCCTGAAAGTGTAAAATCAAGAGCTTGAAGCAGCTTTTTAAACACTGCTTCCGTTGATAGACACCCTGATAAATGACCATCAAGAACAAAAACTATATCCGAAGAACGCTTCTACAATTATCGACTTGAAGAAGCACAAAACAAGACTACAAGAGGTTTGATTTCAGACCTTCAGGCTTCTATAGGAACTCGAATGACCGTTCTACTGCTGCGCAAAGACAAGCAGCCTGTAGAGAGTACAGTCTGTATGTAAGAAAAACAGTAGTTTGTGTCACATTCATTTCAGCTGCAAAGAAGCCCATTTAAACTGATCCCGTCGTTATGTTCAACAGAACCAAAAAGACTGGGCAGGAGTATTGTCTGATTGCCCTAGCGAGTCTAGATATCGTCTGAACACTGATTCTAGACGTGTGAGGAAGGAAAACCCAACATGTCTTCCCTTGTCCGTGGTATATTCCGTTTCCGCGATCGAGGTTGATGACAAACGGCTGCTCTCATTGGCGCATCCAGGATTACTTTTTGGAGGGGGCTAGCATTTTTCAGAGGTACCCAGATCTGAGTTGTTTTATAAATCCTTCTTTAAATTTCAAAAATATGTTGATTTTTGAAGTTTCTAAAGATGGAGAAATAATCTTCTGCAACATTTATCATAAAATGCGTCTGGATTAGGAAAAATATGCACTCTATTTTGTCTCTAGACTGTCTAATACTGTCTATTCTTTTTCTCACCGTAATACATTACAATACATTTTTTAAAAATTAGTAAATCAGTGAATAACAAATATGCTAATATTTTGAATTTCATAAGAAAATGCATAACAGAGAAAAAAAATGTAAGACAAAATAAGTATTTTTCAAAAATTCCACTTTTTAAGTAGAAAATTTTAAATAAATATTTTTGTCTCAGAGTCTGGGAGGGGCTTCAGCCCCCCCCCAGCTTCTCCCAAAGCCAGTGGCTGCAATTAGCTGTAGATTTTTCAAGGAGGTTCAGTAACCGAGATATGTGGTGGATGTATCAGAACCCAAAATTAGAGTGTTTAGGAGTGCTGTTGGCCAAAGTTTTTGTTAATGGATGATAATGCTCGGCATCACTGAGCATAAGCGGTGTCAGAATACTTGCAAATAGAAGATATGCCACGAATGGATTGCCACCTAACACACCCGATTTGAACCCGATTGAGCATATGTGGATTTTCTTTGTTGCGCCGAATTTCAACTCGTAAAATTCCTCTCCGAGCCCTGCAGGAGCTGCAGTTTTAGAAGAGAGGGATGCAATTTCACAAGGCTTCACTAAAACTTTAGTATCATTTACCATTTATCATTAAGTATTTATTAAATCAAGATTCGAGGTATGCATATCTGTCTAAAGTGATTATATACCATATTAAAGAAAACAATTTTTCGCAAGAGGTGGAATAAATTTTCCATCATTTTCCAAATGTTGATAATTTTTCATTAATTATCAACTACAGTTAAATGACCAGTGCGTGTAAAATTCATTTTTCCGGTCATGAACTTTACATCTATACAGTCAGAGTGATTAGCAATAATTCAACATAGATGTCTTTCCTTAAAAAAAAATAATAATAAAAAAAGGAGAATTAACTGAGAATATTCTTTACCCTCCTTTTTTTTTCTTTAGAAAAAAAAGCGTTGCAGAAAAAAAACTGCAAATTAAATACAGCTTGTAAATCAAATATCTCTATTTTTTTCATTCCCAGAGGTATATAAAAACATGTAAGTTATACATCAGCGGTTAGCAAACATTATATAAGAATGGGGATGGTATTATTTATTTTTATGCCAAAAAAAGTTTTAGAAAGTAATTCGATAAATTAATATTATCATATTTACGGAACAGGATTTGTATTTAATAAAAAAAAAGAATTCAGAAAAAATATCCTATTAAATTTCTGAAATGATGCAAGTATAAGAAATCTGATAAATGTAAGTAAAATTAGAATGTTGATATGATTCATTCTCGGGTTAAATATTTTTTTAATATGACGATCTCATTCTTTTTTTTTATTTTTATTATTCTTGTTATTTTGATTTAAAGGTTTAAATGGCACAGCTTTCTTAAGTTTAAGTTTGATTGTAACGAAAAATGGGTTATTATTAGAGGGGAATTCCTGGATAAAAGTGACATTTATAAAATCAGTTTACAAAGATGGTGTTTATTTTTAAATGAATAAAATAAAATTGTTGTTCATTTCCAGAGTCGAAAAATGTACTATATACTTATCTTTTGGCGTAAAAAAACAGCAATATTTAAATAAAACTAGCATTATGTAAGGCTAAAAATTTTACACAAAGCTTGCTCTGAATTTTTTTTTAAATACCACTAAATGCTACACGTTAAACTTACCAAACCTTAAGCGTATTCAAAATAATTCCTCCCAATCTACTAGCACTCTTGTATGCCAATTTTCTAAAGATTAAATGCTTCATGACATCTATTATTGGAAATTATACAAAAAGATAGAGTTTTGTAGTCTAATGAACTTCATCTTTTAGGTAGATTTCGTATGAAATACTACCTATTGCATTCTCTCCCATGTTGGAATTTCTGAAAATTTTTTGCGGATCTACACGAATCATGACTCCTAGACCCCCAAAACTACCATCAGTAAAAAAGTTTATCTATCTATCTATCTATCTATCTATCGGTGTATATCACTTTCTTCTAGACACGATAACTTCCATAATTATGCTCAGATTTTCTTCAAACTTTTACATAAAATCAAGGAGCTTAAAATCTCGGTCGAGTTCGTTAATGGGCAAAATCGGACCAAGGGGGTGGAAATAGGGAGGGTTTTTGTGAAAACCGAAAAAACGCGATAACTTCTTAATTAAAATAGATATCGAATCAGTTTAAAGTGTATATTACTTCTAGGAAATGGGCAAAAAGTTTATGCATGGCAGATTTTTGATAAAGTTAAAAATGGGCTCAAGGAACGAAAAAAACATGGTTTTTGTGAGAAAAAAATTCATAACTTCGTCAATTCTCAAGGTATCAAATCCAACTAAATTTTATATAAATGTACTTAATATTATCTAAAACTTTTGTATTTACAAGTTTTTGATAGGACCAACTTTTACCAATGAAAAAAATTAAAAACGAAAAGAAAAAAAGGGGGGGGGTTAAAAAGAAAAAAATCCATAACTTACTCAATTCTTAAGCAATCAAATTTAATTAAATTTATTTTACATCTTCACAATAATACCTACAATTTTTACATTAACAAGTTTTTCATAGAACCAATTTTTAAAGCAAAAATAAATTAAACAAAAATAGGAGTTGAAGAAAAAACCTCAAATCCAAACTGCTTATATTCTGACTCATTTTTAAGTTCATTTTTGATTTTAAACGCATCCAAATGACAGATCCTCTTATTTAGGAACTATATAACTTGACGTATTGGCCAGTTTTTTTGATAAAGGCAGAATATATTTTTAAAAAGGCTGCCAAAAAGGGCATTTTGAAGAGATTTCCCGAAGTTATCGTCATTAGAAAATTGATTAATATAACAAATTGCGTTATTTCTGAGTCATTTTTAAATCCATTTTTGTTCTCAAACCCATCGAATTTACAGGTCCTCTTATTTAGGAACTACATAACTTGACGTATTGGCCAGTTTTTTGATAAAGGCAGAATATATTTTTAAAAAGGCTGCCAAAAAGGGTATTTTGAACAGAATTTCCCGAAGTTATCATCTTTGAAAAATTAAGGAAGTATAACAAATTGCGTTTTTTCTGAGTCATTTTTAAATTCATTTTTGTTCTCAAACCCTTCCAATTTACAGGTCCTCTTATTTAGGAACTATGTAATGTAACGGATTGGCCAGTTTTTTGATAAAGGCAGAATATATTTCAAAAAAGGCTGCCAAAATGGGCACTTAGCACAAAATTTCCCAAAGCGATCTTGATTAATGAACTGTGGGTATTCAAATAACAAATTGGTTATTTTATGACTCATTTTTAAATCCAATTTTGCTCTGAAACGCATTCAATTGACAGTTTTTTGTTACTTAGGAACTATATAATGTGCGTATTCGTCGATTTTTTGATAAAGGATGAATATATATTTTTTAAAAGCTGTCAAAGTAAGCACTTCGCAAAAAAATTTCCCAAAGCGATCATGATAAAAGAATTGAGGTTGTATTCAAATAACAAATTGTTTATTTTATGACTCATTTTTAAATTCAATTTTGTTCTCAAACGCATTCAATTGACAGTTATTTGTTATTTAGGAACTGTGTAATGTGCCGTATAGGTCAGATTTTTGATAAAGGTTAAATATATATTTAAAAAAAGCTGTCAAAGTGGGCACTTCGCACAAAATTTCCCAAAGCGATCTTGATGAAAGAATTGTGGATGTATTAAAATAATAAATTGGTTATTTTATGACTCATTTTTAAATTCAGTTTTGCTGTCAAACGAATTTAATTAACAGTTTTTTGTTATTTAGGAACTATATAATGAGCATATTGGTCAGTTTTTTAAATAAAGTAAGATTATAATTCAAAATATGTTGCCAAAATGGGCATTTGAGTCGAATTTCGTTTAAGATGATTTTGATAAAACCAGTTCTTACAGAAAAATGAAATTAAAAAAATTTTAAAAGTGGCTGAATAGTTAAAGTGCGTTTATCGCTAATCTTTTTTTTTTTTTTTCTTGAGATGAAAAATTGCCAAAATGGGCATTTGAGTCGAATTTCGTTTAAGATGATTTTGATAAAACCAGTTCTTACAGAAAAATGAAATTAAAAAATTTTTAAAAGTGGCTGAATAGTTAAAGTGCGTTTATCGCTAATCTTTTTTTTTTTTCTTGAGATGAAAAATTTTCGAAATCTACCTCCGCCTATAGGCCATGCCGACAGGGATTTTTAAATTTTGTATAATAAAATACAGACAATAGCTATATAAACCAAAAAGCCAAAGCAGAGTAATATTACTCTGCTTTTGTTATACATAGCTTTATATATATATCCCCACCAGCAATTGTTAGTGGGAGTATTATAGATAGATGCGGTATATTAATATACTTGTCTGAAGAAATCGTCACTTTCTTCAGATATTCCACATAAATCTGAAGAAATTTTTAAGACTTAGCCTCACTTTAATAATAAAGACCGATTTTTTTTAAGAAATCTTTAAAATTATCTGCAATTATTTTTTCAAAAATGTGGCAATTGCCTATAGATTTTCTATAGATTTTTTTAAAAGGGCTCAGGGGTTGAAAACTTTTCAAAAAATAGATTTTTTTATGATCTAGTTTTATTATTCAATTGATTCTGAGCTCAATGCAAAAAACCGCATAAAAATATTTGCATTTTTAACGGAGTTATAAGCATTTATGTATCAACACTTTCAAAGGCGCACCCATATAATTTCAACTTTAAGTCGCGTTTTCTCAAAAATTGATTTTTGATGACTAACACCAAGATTTAAAAAAAGCTATTTGATAAAATGGCCTTTTTTCAATATAACAAACCAAAATGCAATCAAATAAAAATCGTGTATCTCCTGTATTCTCATATATTTAGTGAAGACCGAATTCAATAATAGATATTCAGGGTGTTTCAGCGAAGTGCGGACAAATTGTAAGGGGTGATAGAAGACATGATAACAAACATTAGGACATAGGAAACCATGGGGTGCAAACGTCTTCTGTAGGAGCCAGGGGGCATCAAAGTTTAGCGTCCAAAAGATCAAGCTGTGATAAAACACGGAAAAAAAGGTCGGCTCGTTTCCAGTTTTTGCTGTAAACTTTGTTTATATCGAAAGTTTCTCCAAAAAATATTTTATAGGGAACTATCAAAAAATGACGGTAGAGGGCGCTGTAGACTTGAGTACGAACAACTACGTTTCACTGATTTCTTTTTTATTCTGTTAACAGTTTTCTAAACATTGGACCTTAATTTAAATTTTGAGTACAAAATTGGAATCACCTCAAACGGTTAAGATGTGCAAATTGAGCTGTGAACAAGGGGGAGGGGGGTTAAAATGCTCATAATCAATGAGCAAAGTAATTGATTTTGTTGCGGTTTGAGTGTAGGTCATTCCCTTAGTAATTGATTTATTCAAAATGACGTACAGTTTTTGGTGCCCTCATTTTTAGATACAGGGCGCCGCCGATACTTTTCCGACATTTCACCGACATTATCCTTGGGTGTTTTACTAACAGACCAGCTGTACTTGCAGGAAGTGTTAGAGATATAAAAACTACTTGCACGGAAATGTAATATTGGAAATGCTTTGTTTGCGAGATACGGTTAAAAGAAACAGAAAAATAACAAAAGAAAGAAGCAGAAAATCAGCAAAAGGTAAATGTGATACATGTGTGTGTCATTTCTTTGGGTTTTCTGCTGCCCGTACCACCTAAGTGTAAAAAAAAAGCAATTCAATACATACGTGAAATTTCGCTACTTATTCATTCTGGACGATTCCGATTTTGCGATAAACATTTAAGTGAATGTTCAAACTTTGCTAAACATTCAACATAACTACAAATATCCCGTCAAAAAATACTGGTTGTTCATTGCTCCAAAGTTTGAAGAACGTTTTGCAATCGCCTTTTGCAATAAAACCTTACAATAAAATGTTTTGTATCACATTCACCTTTTGCTGATTTTCTGCTTCTTTCTGTTGCTATTTTTTCCGTTTCTTTTAACCATAACTCGCAAACAAAGCATTTCCAACATTACATTCCCATGCGATTACAAGTAGTTTTTACATCCCTAATACTTCCTGCAAGTATGCTGGTCTGTTAGTAACACACCCAGGGATAATGTCGATGAAATGTCAGAAAATTATCGGCGGCGCCCTGTATCTAAAAATTAGGGCACCAAAACTGTACGTCACTTTGAATAAATTAATTACTAAGGGAATGAACTGCACTCAAACCGCAACAAAATCAATTACTTTGCTCATTGATTATGAGCGTTTTAACCCCCCCCCCCTTGTTCACAGCTCAATTTGCACATCTTAACCGTTTGGGATGATTCCAATTTTGTACTCAAAATTTAAGTTAAGGTCCAATCTTTAGAAAATTGTTAACAGAATAAAAAAGAAATCAGTAAAATGCAGTTGTTCGTACTCCAAAGTCTACAGTGCCCTCTACCGTCATTTTTTGACAGTTCCCTTTAAAAAAATTTTTGGGCAAACTTTTGATATAAACAAAGTTTACAGCGAAAACTGGAAATGAATCGACCTTTTTTTCTGTGTTTTATCATCGCTTGATCTTTTGGACGCTAAACTTTGATGTCCCCTGGCTCCTACAGAAGACGTTTGCGCCCCATGGTTTCTTATGTCCTAATGTTTGTCATCATGCATTCTATCACCCCTTACAATTTGTCCGCACTTCGCTGAAACAATCTGTATGTTTATACAAAGAATTTTAACTGCTTAATATTGTTACTTTTACAGTTTAAACCGAATTCGATAAATCCAGTTTTTAGATTACCCTTCATAAGTAAAAAAATATAGTTTAAAAAACTAAAAAACACGCTTTTTAAGTATATGAAACTAAAAAGTGAAAAAAATAATTCGTACTATAAGCTGAAAACGAAAATAGATGAAGAATACTAAATTACTATAAAATCATTGTTATTATAGAAATCAATTAATAAGCAATATAAATAAAATTATCGTGGAAAAAAGCGTGGGGTGCTCCATCTACCATGCTCCATCTATCAGTTCTTAAAAAGCACCCCACGCTTTTTTTCCACGATAATTTTATTTATTGCTTATTAATTGATTTCTATAATAACAATGATTTTATAGTAATATAGTATTTTTCATCTATTTTCGTTTTCAGCTTATAGTACGAATTATTTTTTTCACTTTTTAGTTTGATATACTTAAAAAGCGTGTTTTTTAGTTTTTTTTTTTAAACTATATTTATTTTTCACTTTTCAGTTTGATTACTTTAAAAGCGTGGTTTTTATTTTTTTTAAACTAAAATAAAAAAAATTTTTAAACTAAATTTTTTTTGAAAAAAAAAATTTCATTTGTAATAGTTTTCTGTCATTTTTCATCTTTGTGTTTATTTGTATTTTCTTTTTCTGATGATGATTGAGTAAATTCAATCGAAACATGTAAAAATTATTAAGATCTTTTAATGTTTTTATTAGTATTTAACGTCCTTTATAGCAATTAAATATTTTAAGGCATATTTTTGAAAAGCATATACAGTCAACTCTGTAAAATCCGCTCATATGTAATCCGCAAATGTATAGTACACGATGGAATGTAAACAATGAAAATTTTCATTAACAGTTAAACAGAAAAAACCAAAACTGAAACTACTAATGTATTGTGTTTAATATTGACAGTAATAAATAGTCAGTAAAATTTGCATTGTGCATAATTTAATTTTTCTATAAATTAACTCAATTATTAAATGTATTAAATAAATGTTGCATTATGTTTCCCTTTACCACTGAATTGTAATTTTTGTGCAATTGTTCCTAAGTTATTGATATAATTTAAAAAATAAAATGTAATCAAATTGGTTGATCTACAATAGGCAAAAATGCTAATAATATGATCTTCTAAATGATATAATCTACTAAACCAAACATTCGATCCCTAAATATAGGTATTTCACAGAGTTGACTGTATTCACATTAAAACATCTCAATGTTAAATTCCATAGTTTTATTAAGCTGAATTCAATAAATCTATTTATTTAGCTTACCCATCAATGATCATACAAAGCATGTTAAATTGTAATTAATAAAGTAAAGTATTTTTTTAATATAAAGGCTTTTTTTAAATGAAAATCCGTGTCGCGCGAATTCATTTTATAGAAAGAAAACCATATAAGTCAAACCTAAGGGGAACACAGAAAAATAAACTGAAAACGCTATTTGTTCACACATCATAACCTTATAAACATTTCACCAACTTAAGAAGGAACGGGGGTGGGGAACAATGATAAAAACTTCCCACTAAAGTCTAGTAATAACAACATCAAATAAAAATCGTTCTCCTGTTGCTCGGAACTTTCCGGACCACTAGACCATAGTATGCATCTTCCTGGGAGATCCATTCTCCTGTATATAGTGAAGGCTGAATTCAATGAAGGATGTAGACGAAGCCCTGAATCGTGAATCTCATAATTTGATCAACGGATAAAGATCCGATTCCTAGAGCGGTGGGGAAGGATGACTGACATCGATTCTCTGATTCCCTCTCTCTTTTCTTATTTTGGCCACAGCATCAAGCGACGCGTTGTGATCATGTAGCAAATTAAGTTTCGTAGATTGCTGGGCTCTTTTATTGTGACTGTGTAAAGGCCCCTGTCGCTTTTAAGCGGTGCAGGGAACAGTACTTTTCTAACACACTGACGGGAGTTCCCGATAATTGAAGCATTGTGTGATACAGGACGTTTGAAATGAAAAGCATTCGATAAGGAATTATTTAAGTTGAGATAAATGTAGAAAAAAATTCTTTCCTTTCAGTCTTAGTACAAATACAATTTATTTGGCTATATTGAATGTTATTGGATATTTAAAAAGTAATATGCTATAAAGAATGGTTAAAATATCCCAATCTAACATCATACCAAATTATGAAAATTAGAATAAATACAAAAAATGTTTTTATTAATTTTAATATTTATAATATCAAAGATTTTTGTTTGCATTTCTTTAACAATACCACAAATAATGACACATAATGAATTCCATGAAAATGCGACACGGACATCATTTTTTAAATTTGAACTAAATTAGTATTTTTTTGTTCCAATTGATAGAAAATAAGTCAAATTTTATGAAAGTAACAAGATATAATAAGATAATTGTAAAAATAATTTTTTATAGTTAATTATTATCAAGACTAACTTTGAAATCAAAAATCTGCTATTTTTATCTCTAGTTTAAAGTCCCTTGAAGCATTTAAATATTACATAGATTTTTGAAACAAATATATCTTAAAAAAAAATGGCTAACAGTATGTTTAAAAACACCAAAATTTTCACCTGAAACATTTTAATTATTTTGCTATTGCCCCCAAACTTTATATTAGTCTTCATGTCCTGTCTGTCACAGAAAATGTCGATTTTTTATTTTCAAGAAAATCTACTTGATAAAAATTATTAACACTTTATTTTCTCTTTTTATATGTCAAAAGGAACAGTTCATAAAAAAATTGAAAGATAAATTTAAAATTTGAGTGAAATATAAAGCATTACATTTTGTCATGTCTGTCACATTTGTCATATCTGTCACGCTAGTCATGTCTGTCACAATTAGATTTCAAGCAACTTTACCTTAATCTCTTTCCTAGAAAGTTATTTTTGTAATTTTTTAACTTGGTGTTGATGCCAATAATATTTCTTTACAACTCAACTCAACAAAATGCTCAAATTTAGAATGCATGTAATAGTTACCAGATAATTATGTTTTACAGATCATGTTAGTATACATGGCGCGTAGCGCCATATACACTACATAGCTATCTCATGGAAAATGAGATGAGAGAGAAAGATAATTATGTTGATACCAATTTCTTTGTTTCAGATATATTATGTGTCACAATTATTTTTTCAAGCAGTTTTGCTTTAATCTTGTGATTTGAAAGTTATTATTATTTAAATTGGAATTGATGGCTATGGTATTTCTTGATGCGAAACGTACACAATCTAAAGTTTTCTACTATTTAAAAGAAAATCTGCCAAATAGAAAATTTCTGGTACAAACTCATTTCAGTGAAAACTATTTGCATTTTTATTAGAACGAGATTAAATCTGCTCTTGGCAGAATATTTCCTCTGCTATATATATATTACAATTGTATATTATTGTTATAGTGACTCAGTTACTGTTTCTTCAGAGCCATATATAGTGATATCTGATTATGGTAATTATGGCAATTATGCTGTTATAATGTTTACGAATTTGATCATTGAAAAAAATCATGATAAATAATTCAAAGTCATAGAGGTTGAATTCTTATCTGATGGAGCATCTCTACATTTCAAACAAAAACATATGATATTTTCAATAACACAAAACAAATTTCCAACAGTCTGGCATTTTTCAGTGACATCACATGGAAAAGGATGTATTGATGAGACTATTAAGAATCAGTTCCTTGATGCTACTCAAGCTAGAAGTATAAATCTTAGAGCATCATGTAAGTGTGCTGAAGCTGCGAAGAAAATTGGTCCTGGAATCTATTTCTTCATGAATCACAAGAAAAAAATACAAAGAATGAAAGCAAAACTTGATCTGACATGGTAAGTAATCAAAACAATGCCAGGAACAAGAAAGTTGCATCGTTTCCGATCATGTGTACCTGGCATAATATTCTTTTCAATTTGAATATTGGTGCATGCACTGAAAATTACCTCTTGGAAAATGCAACAAAGCAATATAGCTAATGGGTGAATGTGCAATAAGACAATAAGGTTTATCATGGAATAATAACACAAATCACACAGACACAGCAACAACATAAAATAAAATGCTTAGTACCAACTAAAATTAAAAGCATGTTTAAATTTGAACCTGAAGATCATGTTGTCTGGTATGAGAAGAACCCAATATTAGCAAATGTTTCAACTCCAACACTAGTCACTTCCAAGGGATTTTATAAATTTTAAATATTTTTTATAATTTATTTTGAGATTCTTTTAACATAATATACGAATGTTATAGCATATTGTAATCTCTAAGTTGTGATAAAAGTAAAGAAAGAAATATTTAAGAAAAAAACACTTAAATTCATAGAAAATTGTACACGTGTCATGCCTGTCACAAAACTTTGTCATGTCTGTCACGCTGATAAATATTTTTAACTGATAATATTTTTCTATTTACAAATTTTTCAATATTTTTCGTTCTGCTTCACGTATCCAAGTCTTATTTTGTTTCCTAAAACATTCTGGACTTGGTATGCATGCCAATTAAGAGCAAATGATATTAATATGTGTCTTGTCAAAATCTAAGTCTAAATTTTGTCATGTCTGTCACGGCAGGTTTTAACCCTCAATTAAATTAAGTTTTTCCTTGAATTAAAATTTTAGTGTTTTTTATAGCATAAGGCTTATATTTACATCACCCCATGCAATTTTTTAACTATCAATTAATATTTAGTACTTAAAAAAAAAAAAATAAATTCTCTCAGTCATGTCTGTCACAAAATGGAATTCACCACATGCTATTTTCTATAAAGTAACGATTTGAGGATACAACAAATATAACATTAATATATTAAATTATGTCAGAATACCATTAATATATTAAATCATATTTAAGTATACGTTTTTTGTTTTGGAATTGCAATGCATTTATAAATACTTTACACATGTTTTATTTTCATATATAATATTATGCATATCAGTGGTGGGTAAGTATGACGGTGAACTAGTTTTCAATAGTATTAATTTATAAATTAACAAATGAGTATTTTATACTGTCTAAATGAAGTGTAATATGATTACGATAGAATAAGGTATTCATAGTATTTGTCATCCATTTAACTGAGACACACAAAAAAATTACTTATTTTACCAGTTTTGGGCAATAATTACTGAAAGTTTGTTTTCAATTTCAGTATGCACTTTTAAATTTAAGTAATTTTTTACATTTTTCTCGTTGCATATAAATTCTATACCTCATATACAAGACTGCACAAAAAAATTCAATACCATTCTCTTTATTAGTGGCTGGAGGGAAGTGGCTGGAGGGAAGTGGCTGGAGAGTAATTTTCAACTGAGATATGTATTTCTTAACTGAACTAATTTTTTAGTTAACAAATTTCAACATTTTAGTTAACAAAAGTCATTTAGTTAACAAATACAAATTTATATATTAAATACAGGGCAATGAATATGTACTCAATGAATTCGGATAATTTTCCGACTGTATGTGGGTACAGTGGAAATTGGATTATAAATTCGTTTTGCGTTTTGATATGATTGAATTGGATATATTTTAGTTTATTAATCGAGGAAGTTTTATTATATTACTGCGAATGTTCTGGAAAGTTTTTCCTAGTTTGTGTTTAACGCATAGCTCTATATTTCGTGATTTTTTTTTTTTTTTTTTTTTTTTTTTTTTGTAAATAACTACAATTATAATAGTCTGTGTCAATTAGTGAAATTTTTGAAATACCTTTTCAAATTAATAAAGACAGTATATGGAATCAATTATTATAAAATAAATGCGTACAATAATTTTTAAAAAGGACTCTATTGCATTTTAATAGCTTTTCGAAAATGCGAGATTCTTACTAATTTTTCACTGCGGGTGTTGTTCATCATATATCGGATAAGTCTAAAAACTCCTTAAATTTGAAATAATCATTAATGATTTACATTAGCACAAATGCCAAAGAGAGCAAGCAAACTATATTTTTAAAAATGCCGTTGATTCTTTTTTTAAATGTGCTATAATACACAGATAAATGTTAATAATGTATAATTTTGTTAATATTTAATTTATTTTCAAGATTTTCACTGAGAGAAATAGCGATCAGAGTTTGTACAAACTCCGTATTTCTTACAACAGCTAAATGATTTGGTTATTTATTATTTGTACAGCTTCTTATTCTTTATCAAAAATATATAGCTATATTCCAAATCTATTTTAGATTTATTAATTAAGACATCTATATAGGGTGTATCTAAACTTTTGGGCAAAACTTTAAGGAGTGATAGTATACATCAAGATAAACAATATTAAAGGGGAAATTAAGGGTCCCAAACGTTTTCCGAAGGAGATAGGCGCCATTAATGTTTAGGTCCATTAATTTCAAATAAATATAAAAAACGGAAAAATTGGTCGATTGATTTACGGTTTTCACTAAAACTATTCTTTTTGTCAGTATTTTCTTGAAAATAAATTATAAAGATAAATTTCAAAAATGTCGATAGAGGTCTCTTTAGACTTTGGAATAACGAACAACTATTTTTTTTTTTTTTTGCCTTTATTTTTTGCATTTCATTAAAAGTTTTTGGAAGTTTAGACTTAATTTTAAATTTTGAGCTCAAAATTTGAACAGTTCGGAGTGGTTAAGAAATGCAAATTGAACTGTGTTCAAATGTTCAAATTTCAAATGATTATAAAAAAAGGAAAAATTGGTCGATTCATTTACGGATTTCACAAAAAATACTCTTTAAATCAGTATTTTCTTGAATATAAATCTTAAAGATAAATTTCAAAAAATGCCGATAGAGGGCGGCTTAGACTTTGGAGGAACGTACAACTATTTATAACCGTTATTTTTTTAACCTCATTAAATGCTTGTAAAAGCTTGTACTTAAATTTTGTGCTCAAAATCTGAATAGTTTAAAGTGGTTAAGTAGCGCAAACTGAGCTGTGTTCGAGGGGAGGGGGAAAAGCTTCAAATTTGAAATGGTTATAAAAAACGGAAAACTTGGTTGATTCGTTTGTCGTTTTCGTTAAAACTACGCTTTAAATCAGCATTTTCTTGAAAATAAATTTTAAAGATAAATTTCAAAAAATGACGATAGAGGGCGCCTTAGACATTTTGAATAACGTACAACTGTTTTTAACAGTTATTTTTTTAATCTCATTAAATGGTTGCAAAAGCTTAGACTTAAATTTTGAGCTTAAAATCTAAATCGTTGGGAGTAATTACGTAGCGCAAAACTGAACTGTATTCGAGGGGGGGGGGGGTTAAATTTCATCTCCTGAACACATTTCAATTCGTGCTTCTTAACCACTCCCAACGATTCAGAATTTGAGCTCAAAATTTAAGTCTAAGCTTTTGCAACCATTTAATTAGATACAAAAAACAACAGTTAAAAAAAGTTGTTCGTTACTCTTAAGTTTAAAGTGCCCTCGGTAGATTTTTTTTAAATTTATTTTCAAGAAAATACTGAAATAAAGAATAGCTTTAGTGAAAACCGCAAAACGAATCGACTAATTTTTCCGTTTTTTACAGTCATTTGAAAGTTGAATCCCCCCCCCCCCTTGAACAATGTTCAGTTTGCGCTACTTATCATTCCAATGATTCAGATTTTGAGTTCAAAACTTAAGTTTATGTTTAAGCTTCTAAAAGAAATTAATGAGATGCAAAAAATAGCCTTAAAAAATAGTTGTAAGTTATTCAAAGTCTAAAGCGCCCCCCCCCCCTATCGATATCTTTTAAAATTTATCTTTAAAATTTATTTTCAAGAAAATACTGATTTAAAGAGTAGTTTCAGCGAAAACCACAAACGAATCGACCAATTTACCCATTTTGTATAATCATTTGAAATTCTTATCCTCTGAACACAGTTCAGTTTGCGCTACTTAACCATGCTCAACTATTCAGATTGTGAGCTCAAAATTTAAGTTTAAGTCTAAGCTTCAAAAATCATTTAATAAGATGCAAAAAATAGTTGTTCCTTTCTCCAAAGTCTAAAACGCTCTCTATCGACATTTTTTGAAATTTACCTTTATCATTTATTTTTATGAAAATACTGGCATAAGGAATAGTTTTAATGAAAACCGTAAATCAATCGACTAATTTTTCCGTTTTTCTTTTATGTTTATTTGAAATTTTGGACCCTAAATTTTAATGGGGCATATCTCCTTCAGAAGACGTTTGGGACGTTTAGTTTCCCATTTAATACTGTTTGTCTTGATATGCACTATCAGCCCTTAAAGTTTCACAAGAGTTTAGATACACCCTGTATATCTGAAAAATACCTTGACCGTTAACTAGTACTTTGGCAGTACGAAATTTTGAAACAATTTATTAATATCTTTGAATTTTCATGTTAACATAGGTGACACATAACAATATCTGAATTATGGCAAACAGACAACAGTGTGATATCATTCTAATAGCAAACCAATATTGGTCAAACCTTGCGCCAATATTTCATTTATTGGAGATATTGCTAATAAAACGCCAATACTAGTTAAATATTGGCATTTCATTGGGAATATCTCCAATGAATTCCCAATATTGTACAAATGTTGGCGTTACGTTAAAAATATTTCCAATGAATCCTCAATATTATACAAATGTTGGCGTTACATTGGCATAATATTGGCTGTAAATATTGTCTAAATATGGGCAAAATGTAAACACTCCAATATTGGAACAATATTTCAGGTCAATATTGTGCAAATGTGCCAATATTGCTCCAAGATGTAGTCAATATTGGCCCAATATTGTTTAGCTACTGGGGTAGAAACAAAAAAAATGCATACTGGTTAGTGTGTTTCAAATTTCATTTATTAATCTATAACATGCATTTTTAATTAAATATTTATACATTTTTAAGGAAAAAACTACTCATCTTTGGTTTAAACAACAATTAATCAATCCATGTCTAATTAGATAACTAAACACTAGTCGGATATGTCAATCACAAAACTTTGTTCTATCTTACATATGTGAATATGTCCAGAAAAATGTAGCTTATGAGCGCCACCGGTGAAGTAATTTATACTCAAATTTAATTATCAAAAAGTTACCTACTAACATGAACTTTGATAAAAATCCGTGCATTAGTTTTTAAGATAGAACTTCTGCTGAAATCGTGAAAATTGCTTAGCAGCGCCACCCAGACGAGCAATTTACACCATAAACTAATTAGGATCAATTTATATCGGGTACTTGTTCAATTTGATTCTTGAGGAAAATTTATGAATTAGTTCTTGAGATAAAGCAATTACGATAATCATGAATACTTCAGCATTGCAGCACCACCTATTGGACGATTTTTAGCAAAATGTATTCAGAACAAAATTATATCAAGGCTGATTGAATTTGGATTTTTTATGAAAATCCGTGTATTAATTCTATAGACATAGCTACTGCGAAAATATTGAAAATTGCAGTGTAGCTGCTCTCCTATTTGACGATTTACTTAAAAAAGTAATCAACACCTATATATATCAATGTCTAAGTGAATCCAAAGTTTTGTGAAAATCCATCCATTAGTCCTTGAGACAGAATCACAAAAATTTTGCCACATATCGACAAAGTAACAGACAGATATTCTCTAAAAAATTCAAAACTTGTTCAGGACTTTCTTAAACGTACAAATATATCGAAAATCGGAAGTCAAAATTTTCCACGAATCCAATACTTTCTTCTGCTAAAGATATGAATAAGTAACAAGAAAGAGATAAATGGATACACCTATATAAACTTTGTATTACTTTCTTGAAATAATACCATCGGATAAAAAAAATCTCCTCCTGTTGCTCACATGTTTCCGGGCCATTGAAGCAAATCACGCACCTTCCAAGGAAAGTCATTCTGACTGTGGTAATGAATATGTACTGAATTCAATGAAGTGGATAAGCAGAATCCTTGAATCGTGAATATCGTAATCTCATCAGAAGATCTGATTCGAAATAGGGGAGGAAATTTTTTTTTTATTTGCTCAATTTCAAGTATAATATAATAACGTAAGCAATAAATTTCAATAATTTAATATCATAATTTATTATCATAATTAATATATTAATAAAATATATTATTTTTACGATAATCGAAGAAAAAAATAGGTTCATGGATATACAAAAGGATCGAAATCATAAGCTCTTTTCAATTATGTTGCAAAATGCTAAAACTTTCTTTAATGATTTTTCATTTATGTTTGAAATTTTTTTGTGTTAGATCATCAAGTAAGAAACTTGTGATTACAAAAGTGCCAGATTACCAATGAGGTAATCTTCCACCAATAAGTTTTAATAGACGTTTTCATCTTATATAAACTCCATATTCATTAAAAATTATTTTCATGAATAACACAAAAAAAATTTATTCTGTTTTACTACTTGAAGTTTGCTCGTTGGTAATCTGGCATTTTCGTAGTTATATGTTTCATACTTGATGATCCGACATAATTGTAGCACCATTTTGTTCTAAATTAGTAGTAAAATTTTTATTCTGATATTATTTATTTTCATAATTTTTGTTTGGTAAGAAAGAGAACACTAAATGTAATCTCATTTGCAGACTTTCTAGACGTATGTATAAATAAATAAATTTGAGAAACGTATAAATCGATGTATTTATATAAGTTTAGTATTACTGTTCATTGTGATAACATTAGTTAAAAAAGATGACAAAACTGTTCTGCTGTTGATTTGCTCACAAATCTTCAGACTATTGAAGCAAAATATATACAATCGTGGAAAAATAAAGCAAACACCCCCTATTAATTCTACAAAAAAATATCGTCGAAGAAAGATACTGGTACCGAACGACTGCAAATAAAGTCCACATATAAGTGATGTATATAAAATTTCCTTAAAAGGCATCTGCAATTTAAAACGAACCCTAAATTTGTTTTTTTATTAGCAGTACCCAATTTCGACAGCATAAACGAACTCTACACTTTTCAATTAAAATAAAAAAAAATCTTGGAATTCGTACGATAAGTTTTCGAGAATTTAATTATTTTAAAACGAGCATATTTTAGGGGCTGTATCAAAATGAAGTTCTATATTCGATTGTTCACCGATAGAGCGCTCTTCTTAATCAAGGAAATTAGACGCCACTCAAGCAGTCATTGAAGACTGCTAGATTATAGGATAGCTAAAGATGTATGAAAATATCTAGTCAGATTTATCGTAGACCGCCCTTAAATGATCATTTTGCCTTTTTAAAAGTATAATTTGAAAACTACTTGGAAGAAAACTTTTTATTTTTGTATTTCCATAACGGTGGACTTAATAAATCTAAATCTATCAAAAAAATTGTCAAAAAACTTATGAATTGCAAATTCATAAGTTTTTCGAATATTAAGTACAAAATCCATAATTCATATTAAAATTATAAAAATTGCAAATTACGTACAAAACCTTTGCAAAAAACGTATTTATTCGTTTTAAGGATCCAAATGTATAGCAGTTCTAACAAGACACACTGGGACTCGTGGATGGGATACATTTAAATCAATCAGCCATAATCGGTTTTATTTGTCTTTTTTTTTTCCCGTCTAAGAATATATAAATGGATTTAGAAGAATGTCTTAGTGCATCATGCTGGTGTAACTTAACACACTGAAAAATGTTTGGTAAACTGGTACAATATCGTTTTTGAAAATATATATTAAAATATATTTCTATTAACAACCAAAGTTATTTTTTGCATTATTTCCTACTTCTCTTATTTTAAGATCTGTAATTATAATTATCCAGCAATATTCCTAAACATTTAGAAAAACTTTCCTTGACTTCTCTGAGACAACATTCTAAATAATTACTATTTTACAACTTTTTTACTCTCTTCTTTATTAACAACGGCATTTCGATTTTCTATCCCCAAATAAAAAAAATTCTATATATAAAAAATTTCGTAAAAAAAAAAAAAAAAAAATTGCAGACATATATTACCCAAAGCAAAATGCTTAAATGTTTCCCATTGAGTTAATAAAACTCAATTGAAACATCATTTTTACGGAGATCAAAAAGTGGCTTACGTAACAACAGATATATACACTGTATAGCTAATTAATATTTAGTTATACAGCATATTACATATTTTAAAATATTAAAAAAGATATGGTTTCAGTTACATTGAGGTGCAGTTATATTTTAACACTCATGAAGTAGAGCAATAGATATGGAATTTTTTTCTTTCAATTTTTATTGCGAAATTTAAAAACTTTCAATCCGGCCACGTTAAACATCATAATCCATTTTAAGTTTTTATTTTGCTTGATTTGCACTCCATGCTATTGAGCTTGTAAAAATCATTGACTATTAAATGTTTGGAGGTGTCAAATATAAACATGAAGGTGTCATGAAAGCAAATATAAACCTTAAATACTGAGTTATATAGCGCATTACATAATTTAAAGTATTAAAACACATGATTATATTGAATTGCATTTCTATTCTAGAATTCATGCCGTAGAACAATAGATATGGAAATTTTATTTTCCTTTCAATTTTTTTTACAGAATTTAAAACTTTCCACCCAGCCACGTACAACATCATAATCCATTCTCAGTTTTTATTTTGCTTGCTTTGCTCTCCAAGTTATTGAGCTTGCAAAATCATTCTATATTTAACGTCTGGAGGTTCCAATTTTACGATCAGCTGATGCATTCATAATATCCTTTATCCCCGGAATATTATAGGTACATAACTAATTAAATACATGTACAATAAAATAATATATATGTATATCTATAACGTATAATATATACGTAATATATGTACGCTATATAACTAATTAAATACTTAGTTATACAGTGTATTACATATTTTATTATATTAAAAAGCACATGGTTATATTGAGTTTATTTCTATTCTAACACTCACGCAGTAGAAAAATAGATATGGAAATTTCTTTTTCCTTTCAATTTTTATTACAGAATTAAAAAAGTTTTCTGTCAGCCGCGTTAAACATATTAATCCATTTTCGGTTTTTATTTTGCTTGCTTTGCCCTTCATGTTATTGAGCTTGCAAAATCGTTCACTATTTAACGTGTGGAGGTGTCAAATTTTAGTAGCAGTTCCTGCACCTATAATATTCTGTATCACCAGAATATTATAGGTATATAAATAATTAAATATATGTACATTAAAGTGATATATACGTAAATATATAACATATAATACATGCGTAAATATTATTGCTATATAACTAATAAAAAAAGTACATTAAAATAATATATGCGTAAATATATAACGTATAACATATACGTAAATATAAAGTAAAATACAGCGTATTGCATGTTTTAAAATATTAAAAAACGCATGGTTATATTGAGTTACATTTCTATTCTAACACTCACGCAATAGAACAATAGATATGGAAATTTCTTTTTCATTTCCATTTTTATTGCAGAATTTAAAAAGTTTCCACCCAGCCACGTTAAACATCATAATCCATTCTCAGTTTTTATTTTGCTTGCTTTGCTCTCCATATTATTGAGCTTGCAAAATCATTCACTATTTAACGTCTGGAGGTGTCAAATTTACGATCAGCTCCTGCACCTATAATATTCTGTATCACCAGTTGAAGCCGAAAGGATATGGCTCCCGCATCGAAAACTCCTCGACACAAAGACAACAAAATAAATATTAACGCTTTTCTCTATTTTCTAATTTGCATACTTGTTGCAGCATAAAAACGGAAAAACTCCGTTTGCTTAAGTGGGCATAACTGAAGTGGGTTTGGAGAATATTGTTTGAAGAGCTGCTGGTGGTAACAGCTTAAAGCAGTAAAAGTAAAGCTGATTTTTCTCCAGAGAGCACGCGTGTACTTAAATTATTGAATAAAGGAGCAAATGCATATTTTTTCTCTTTTGTTTCATTCCAGTAACGAACTGAAAATTGCTGCAGGATATTTTTAAATTACTTTGAAGCTATTAGGAATTTTGGAGAACACAATATAAGAAAATTTTACTTCATATCCAAAAGTAAAACATGGCGCCCTCACAACATAATATAGGGAGGTGAAGGGGTGGCTAAATTTTAGGTCACAGATGTGACTGTAATACACAGCCAGTTAGATGTTTTTTAAAATGAAGAATATAAATATGAAATAAAATAAAATATATTTTTTTCTTGTAACAATCCCATTTGTATGAGAATTTTTAAACATATCGTCCGTCATAAAAGTTATATAAGAAATACAATAAATTAAAATATTAAATCTAACAAAAATAAACTTCAGTCTAATATATTTATATACATATTTCTATTTTATTCATTTATTTATTATAAATTTTCCTCATGTTCAATATGGTTTTTTTCTATTAAATTCAAATGGTTAATATTTTTTACAATTAATGGTCTTAGTATATATATATGTGAAGAATTAACACAGTTCATTCCTTTTTTTCATCAAGCTAGCGATAATTTAATTTAAATCATTTGAAATGTTTAAATTTCATGAATTTTTTTTTATAAATATTTACTTAGCTTTGCAAAAGCAAGTTGTTAATTAAATAATGATATTAATAGTAATAAGAGTAGGGCTTTGGTTTTCATCTTCCGAGCGATTGTTTTACCTATTACAATAATTTACAATTTATCATGAATATATTTACTATGTGGTAAAATCAATTATTAAAATATTTAATTGGTCAATTTTAAATATATATTTAACTGAAACAATCAATTGTTATATCATAGCAGAAATTTAATTATTTTAGGGTATACTGATGGCATGCAAAATTTGTCTAAAATTTGCATTGATGATGTAAGTATAAAAAATGTAAGTAAAATAAATACAGCATTTTATTCAATGGCTTTACTTAGGTATGTGAAAAAAAATGGTATAGAAATCAAAATGGTGGGAATCATAGAAGATGTAGCAATCATAATTAAGTTGGTCAACCAGCACCAGAGATCACAAGTTTAAAAATATTTTGTGGGGATAAGCTGTTACTTTCCTGACTGTCTTCGGGTGCATCTTAACTGTTTTTATATGCCAATAGGGATTGAATGTGCACTGCACACCGCCGCGACGATTGACCAATACCCCACTTAGATAAATGAGTGCAATTGATGCCGCTTCAGTTTTGAATCTGTTAAATTAAATTCATTCCAAGCCTGTATTGTTTTGGCGCAGCATGTCCCTCAAGGGATTTTGGGCCATTAAAACCCATACAAACAAGAACCAACCAAATCTGTAAGCGAGTATATTAGCAAGATACTGTTAAACCTATGAAAGATTCTTTTTGAAATGCATTGTTTACAATTTGGTAGTTTAAAAGGACTTTTTTTTACACTGGGCAGTTAAGGTTTCACTATCTCTCTCTCTCTCTTTTATTTACTTTTTTGATTTTATGGCAGGATTTCTTTATATATATTATATATTTCTTTACGCATTTCAGTACCGATTCAAAAATTAAAAATATCTCCATTAAAAAAATGTAACGGGATTTGATTAGAGATAAACATCAGCTATCCAATGCAAAACAAAATTATTTAAAATATTGAAGTTACTAAATCGAAAATATCAAATAAGACATTTTAAAAGTACGCTCCAATAAATTTAACGTTTGCTTACAAGTATTTTTGATTGATTGAAGTAGGCATTTAACGAATAATTCTTCTAGATGTCTTCAGCGGGGTTTCATTATCAGTTTGCTTTTTAGTAATAGTCCAGTGTGCAGGGACAGCGCTAAATATAGCAGCCGGTCGACCAAAGCCAATCATCCATTTAGAGCACACGATGCACTATATACCGGGTGTCCTAAAAATGACTGATGGATTTTAAAATTCAATAACTTACAAACGGTGACAGCTATTTAAAATTTTTTTGCAGGAGGATTATGTATAATGTCAGGATTTTTTTTACCGTAATTTTTTATTTTAGTTCGAATTTCAAACAATAGGTGGCGCTGACGGCGATTGAAGGCCAGATGGACGCCGAAACTGCCCTCACTTAGCACTCATCACCTGGCCTTCAATCGCCGTCAGTGCCACCTATTGTTTGAAATAGGAACTAAAATAAAAAATTACGGTAAAAGACTCCTGACATTATACATAACCCTCCTGCAAAAAAATTTTTAATAGCTGTCGCCGTTTGCAAATAATTGAATTTTAAAATCCATCAGTCATTTTTGGGACACCCGGTATAATGCACTGTAAAATTTTCCTTTAAATTATGGACATTGTTTTGGAAATCTTGTTGTCAGTAAAATTTTCGTATATTTAAAAAAAATCCCAAGAAACTGATTTCGTTTGAACATACATGCACATCGTGAAAAAAAAAAATAAGAGATTTGAAAATATGCTTTTGAGACTCATAACATTGTTGAAATTATTGGTTGACACAGGAATGTGAAAATAAACTTATTTGTAAATAGGAAAAAGCTATGTTTTACACATATAATAAACCAATAAATTTATGCTACATACCAAATATATTTTTACAAAAATTCTGGTGCCAATGTGGCCTTTGGAAATTAAAAGTAAGTGGTTTCAAAGGCATACCACTGCCCCCCATGGGGTTAAATATTTACAGCATGTTTTTGGAATCTAATTCAATTAAAAACCTATAGTAATAAGCAATTTTCAATACAATGAACTTTCATTGTTTTTCACTTACACTGCACAAGCATTTTTTAGCACCTAAATACATTTATAGCATAAATACATGAGTATTGATATGAATAAGTAAGCATCCATTATCAATTGTAAATGACTTTCTATTACTATTGGGAATGAACCATTTGTATGCGCGGAGCACGCAAATCCTTTTGTCCTTTAAATCCCTATGTCCTGGTACCATAACATTACAATAATTACGTTCAACTCACTTAATATTCCGAGAAACACACCACAATAGATTGAAATTAAAGTT